>CM062818.1:1157644192-1158273104 GCA_031772625.1 Pinus tabuliformis | reverse complement strand
GGTGTGTAGATGACCCAAGCAGCTGATGCAATGTGCCGTGCGTGACAACCGGCACCATCCGCGTATCCTACGTATGCTAAGGGTAACGAAGACATCTGCATTGCGAGAAGGATGTATGAGACAAATACTCCAATAAATATCAAAACAATCCAATCACACCAAAAAGGGAAGCAAAACTTATAAATACATAAAATTACAAAGCACATGCCCAGTGCAATACTAGGCATAATACTTTTTTAGATAGAGCCCATTTCTGGGCTCGACGAGTGGGACTCCTTCCCAGTCCTAAAGTTCATATGCCGCTTTTGAGAGGACTTTCTTGACGACATAGGGACCTAGCCATAAGGGTTGAATTGTTCCTGCCCCCAAGACATCATGTTTTTTTATCATAGAGTAAAACAGGATCTCCCTCTTGGTAAGAACGAGGCTTGACCTTTTTGTCATATTGGGTTTTTACCTGGCGCTTGTGAGCCTCGAGTGCCAATTCGACATCTCGACGGTTTTCGTCTAGTTGATTGAGGTATAGTAGGCATTCTTCTTCGGTAGTATTGTCGGGCAGGAGTTCAACGGCTATTTGCAAGGAAGGGATCTGACACTTGATGGGTAAAATTGCTTCCAGGCCGTAAGCGAGTTGGAAAGGTGTAAAGCCCGCGGCAGTTTTGACTGAAGTTTGATATGCCCATAGTGCTGAATATAACATTCGTTGCCAATTGGTTTTATGATTTCCTACCAACCTACGGATCATGGTTTTTAAGACGCCATTTACGACCTCTACTTGACCATTATCTTGGGGGTAGTAGGAGGATGATTGATCTTGACGAAAACCAAGCAGCGATGTTAAATCAGACATCATATGGTTCTAGAAATGAGATCCATGGTCTGTAACGATCGAGTGGGGTACACCAAAATGATAGATAACCTGATTGAACAGGAATAGCGCCGTGGTTTCTCCATCGGCTCTATAGGTGGGAAGGTCGTCGACCCATTTCGTGAAATAGTCCACAACTACTATGATATAGTTGTGTCCAACAGAGGAAACGAGATTGTAAGTTACGAATTCTATCCCCCATTTGGCAAAGGGGACGACGAAGATAACCAGGTGCAGTAGGTTCGGAGGAGCATGCATTTTCTTTGTTAACACTTGACAAGGACGGCATTGCCGAATGGCCTTGACACAATCTTTGAACAAGATCGACCAATAATAGCCAGCACGGAAGATTTTCTGTGCAGTAGATATGCTAGAAAGATGACTGCCACATGCCCCAGCATGGCAGTCATTTAAAACATGTTTTGCCTCTTCATGAGTGAGGCAACGTTGAAGAATTGTGTCCGCACTACGATGATATAATGTATTGTTAATCACTAGATAGTGTCGCGCTTGGTGGCGGATGCGACGACGGTCACCTGTCGATAGTTCGGGGCAGAACCGTTGTGCTTGGAGGTAGACAAGAATGTCACCGTACCAAGGGTCAGTGGTGTCGATAAGATAGATAGCTTCATCTGGAAGAGGATCGTGGGCTATCTCATTAGGATCGATGATGGGAAGGTCTGAAAAAAGTTTGGTGAAGACTAAGGAGTTCTTCGCCTTGGCAGCTGTGAAAACCAAATCAAATTGTTGGAGGATCACTATCCATTTTGAATATTTTCCTCCAATTACTTGACGAGACAAAATATGTCTCATGGGATTCTCCAAGGCGATGACAGTAGTCTGTCGTAGCAGGATGTAGTGTCGGAATCGGTTGACAGCAAAGACAACTGCTAATAACAGTTTTTCCACGTGTGAATATCTGAGTTCAGGCCCATCCAAGCCTTTGGACAAATAATAGATCACATGTTCACTCCGATCATCATGAGTTTGAACCAAGACCATTCCGAGAGAGGATGGTGAGGCTGCTAGGTATAGAAGAAAGTCGCGGCCGTAGTTGGGAGCGCTGAGGAGTGGGGCTGATATAAGCGCCTTTTTCAAGGCATCAAATGATTGTTGAGCTCGATCATCCCATAGATACAACACTCCCTTCTTAAGTAGGTGCATAAAGCCTTTCGTCAACTCAGCATAGTTTACGATGAACTATCGTAAAAAGTTTGCTTTCCCTTGCAAACGTTGGAGCTGTAGAATGGACCGTGGTTCATGCAATTGAGTAATTGACTTTACCTTATCGGGATCAACCCTAATCCCATACTTGGAGACAATGAATCCAAGTAAGCGTCCAGACTCGACAAAGAAAACACATTTATGTGGATTCAGGTGGATGTTGTAAAATCAAACCTAATAAAGATGGCTCTTAAATGGTTTAGGTGTTGCGTTCGTTGCTTGGAATGGGCTGGAAGGTCATCCAAGTAAGCTTGAATGATATGCCTGATATCATGAAATGCGTAGTCCATGGCTCTTTGAAAATTTTCTCTAGCATTCTTTAAACCGAATGGGAGTTTTCGATAGGCAAAGATGCCCCATGGGCAGACGAAGGCAGTTTTGTGTTGGTCTTTGGGTTTTATAGCAATCTGGTTGTAACCTGAGAATCCATCCATGAATGAAAATGATTCACAACTGGCGTAGTCGTCGATGATTTGATCGATGAATGGTGTCGGATAATTATCCTTGGGACACACGGTGTTCAAGTCTCGATAGTCGACACATACGCGGATGGTTCCTTGTTTTTTATCGACAGGAACCAGATTGGAAACCCATTCCGTTAAAGGAACATGATAGACGAAACCAGCATGTAACAACTTTTCTACTTCGTTTTTTATGGCTGCATGTTGCAGGGATGGACCGGTTGAAGCCTTTGACAGACAGGTTTAGCATTGTCGTAAAGCTTGATCTCATGCTCGACAATAGACGGATCTATGTTGGGAATTTCCTCATAAGACTAGGCGAATACATCGCAGAATTCCTTAAAAAGGCAGGTGAAGCTTGCAATTTCCTCAGGATTGCAATCAGCTCCAATCTGGATATTTTCCAAGATGTCTGTCTTGAAAGAAATATCTATGAGCAATGTCTTTGAAATATTGCCCATGTTTCCTTCCGCCTCCAAAGTTTGGATAGTTGTATAGGGGGAGGAAACAATTTCTAGGATGTCAGGGGACAGGATTTGAAGAGGCATCATATCCAAATCAGATATCGAAACACGATGGTGCGAGTCCTCCCAAGGTCACTCTTCTAAACTCATGATTTCTCTAATAGCTTTGTCTGTAGGTAGGACTTGATTGAGTGGATCGAAAGAAGCAGTTGTGGGAGTGGCAGTGGTACTGTTGGCCGTAACCAAAGTGACTGGAGATGCAGATGCAGATTGAATGACTTGGTAGGCCAATTCAGTTGGTGACAACGACATTTGTTCTCCGTAAGTGTCAATGTCTAAA
The DNA here is from genome assembly GCA_031772625.1 of Pinus tabuliformis. NCBI lineage: Eukaryota > Viridiplantae > Streptophyta > Pinopsida > Pinales > Pinaceae > Pinus > Pinus tabuliformis. The sequence goes on along the minus strand of CM062818.1, from coordinate 1,158,269,747 downwards.
GGATCCAGTAGGATCCATGAATCGGTCTGTTCATGAGGAATGGATGAAAGCATATTGACCATCTGTGAAACCTTGGGCGGCTAAAGAGGGAAACAACCCATGAGGGAAGAAGCCTTTAGTAGACCGGTACCGATACTGACATAAGAGTCAGGTACACCACCTACTAGGGGTACAGAGCCGCTTGGTAATGGGGAATAATCAGGGGTGCAGAAGGACAACTGGTCCACTGTAACTACCTTTCCATCCAATGGAAATAGGATGATGCGAAAGATAGTAGATACAATGGTTGTCATGGCATACGTCCAACTGTGACCCAGCAAGAGATTATAGTCGAGCTTTTTATCTACGACTTCTATGTCCACCGTTACCGTTTTCCCATACAAAGTGATGGGGTAGCTATCTAGGTAACCTTTTGGGATGAAAGTGTGGCCGTCAAAATCTTAAGGGAATTCGACGGCGGGATAGGGTTGGAGAACCCAAAGCGAGCCAACATGAAGTTGACATGACGTAGGTAGAAGCACCTTCGTCGATGACAGTTTTGTGTATACCTTTACCTGTCGAAAAAATTTGCACTTTAAATGCAAGCTGGTGGGAAAGGGGAGGTTTACACTTTTCCATGTCGAAAATTGCAAGCATGGAATCTTGTGGGTCGATACACCAATAGCCCAAAGCAAAGCTTTCCTTTGTGCTTGACATGTTTGTAATACTTCGGGCACTGACATAGTTGACGACACTTGCACCAAGTCTTCTACAATGATGTAGTTTTGGGTGGCACGTGCAGATGTATTTTGCGTTGTGCGTCGAAGTGCCCCTTTAGGGGGGGTGAATCACAAGGTCAGCAACCAGCCTTTCAATATGCAAATCATTGGGCAGTGGTGGGTTTTGACTTGAGGAAGGTTCCTTTGCATGAGCGACAGGAGCTCCATAGGATTTGGCTCTTGTTTGTAGATCTAGCATTTCAAAAGTGTAAACGATAGAAGATCCTTCACCAATCGAAGGATTTTGCGAACCACTATTGCCCCCTTGTGGGGGTTGGGGTTGGTTTGCAATGAGGTGTTGCTGCTACTGAGTGGGGAAAGGATTATTAAGGACAGCGGGGGTCCTACCAGTATCCTTTTTAGCAATGAAATCTGTGCATTCTTGAAGACGCAGGCAACGATAGGTCATGTGGTCTTCAACATAGATTTTGCAAGAGAATCTAGCGGGTTTATCCTTTCCATCATCATGAGCCGCAACGACCTTCTGATTTGGGTTTTGTTGCTTTTTTGACTGCTCCTCAGAAGGAACGATCTTTTTCTTATTCTTCTTGTTCTTACCACCGGGTTTTTGCGTAGACTATACAGAGTTTATGGTTGTGGTAGGAAGAGCAGTCGATTTGGTAGAGGGGTGCACTGACATCTGGGAAATGTGACCGCTGACTAGTTTTACAGCAGTCCATAGGTTGCACCGACACATCCCAATGACGTGCGCTTCGGGTGTTGAGTAGCGAGGGGCATTGGGGATTACGTTGTAAAGAGTGCCAGACTATGAATATATCATATCTAAGTGTTGGGCACGACGTATGGATTGGTCTTCTGTGACCGCACCACCTAAGGCGACATCCTTAGCGATTTGAGGGAGTAGGGACTTGCAGAACCAGTCCGCTAAGAGATAGTCTGGGAGGGGAGCTTTGACTAACCTCCGCCTACGTCTCCATTCATGTATATGATTAGAGATGTGGGTGGTGGTATCCTGACATAATGAAGTGAGGAGCTCTGTTCCAGTCTCATAGTGGATGGGTAGATGGAAGTGCTTTAAGAATTCCATCGCTAGAGAGTCGAAGGTATTTACTAACGCACGTGGTAACTCAATGTACCACTTGGTTGCGTTGCCAGTGAGGGTGCGGGGAGAAAGACGTAACCGGACACTATTGTCCACCATGGAGTTGGAAGCACACCAGAGATGATAGGTGGTGATATGGGTGCCCGGATCCTCGCCGTTTTTCCCTTCGAACTTGGGGATGTCTGTTGGTATTTTATGCGGGATTGGCGGCCAAAGTAAGTTATGATAGATGGGGTCATTTGTAAGTTTTTACAAGTCGGGGATGTCCAACATTGCCAAGAAAGGCAGAGTGTGTGGTGCCCCCGACTCGGACCAAGGCAATGACATATGACTTGAGGATCCTTGCGGTCCTCCCATCATTTGAGTCCCAATATTATACATAGGCTGTGTGGTATAGTAGTTGCCTTGGGGTATGGCGTTGTAGTGTGGATTTCCATGGGGATTGTGATGTTGGGGTATAGAATTGCCCCCAGGATAAGTAGTGCCCCCTTGAATCATTTGAATTTGTGAGTAGGGTGCCCCCATGGATTGGTTGGGACCTCCTTGAGGATTCCCACCCGCCACAGAACTAACCATATGTCCTTGATTGACATAAGGAGCGCTCATGTCAATCAGTGACTGACCATGCATGCCTGAAAATGGAGGGGGAACTATTACGTTCCTGACCGGTATATGCATATTGGGAGTGCCCCCAGATACTTGAATCTGGGGGTTTGAACTGTACAATGGATGCCAACCATATTGTTGGTTGAGGGGACCCACGCTAACCGTGCTATATTGAGCGTTATAAGGAGCGTTGTATGTAGCACTTGTCGAAGGTATAGAGTTTGACACTAAAGGGGTGGAACCCGGCATAGGTTGGGTTCCACTCGTGGAGGGTGTCATGTGAGGGTTTGTACCTAGGACAAACAGGATAGTAGGGTTCGCCATCAACGGTGTGGTGGTGACTGTCAACTGGGGAAGTGGTGGGGGACCAAAAGTGTCCACAAAGTTCCACGACCCATTAGTCGTCGATGGGATGGATGGAAATGTTCCAACTAAAGAAACAGGGAGTACAAGTGCCATGGGAACCAAGAGTGGGTCCAACGGATTCGTGAGTGAAGGGTTAAAGGGAGGAATAAATCCTGCAGTAAAGAAATCCTTCGACAAACTTCAATCGTCGGTTGTCCAAACAGATTCTGTGTGAGATCTAAGAGACTGATTTCTCGAAGATGGGGAATCTGGTTCACTGAAGCTCGACTGATCTTCCACACTGAGTGGAGGAAGTCCTGACAGTCATCTAGATTGACGTCAAGGGCCGGATGTAGCCATGGTGACCGTTAATTTTTATCAATAAATTTTATCATGATATTTGTTAAAGTCTCAATGATAACACTCAGGTACCTAAAAATATAAAAAATACACTAAGTTGATCAACCAACAAACAGAGGGAAATGACCCTGTCTGATAAGCACCATTCGCTGGAGATGAAACCCTGTATCACAATGAATAACAGAGAGGGTTGGCCAAATGTACAATTACGGTTACTCTAGAGCTTTGCCCGAACCTCAGATTTAGGGGCCAAGTACTCTCGTGAAGACAAGCACCCTCCCAAAAACTGAAGACATAGTAGGTTTGTCTGTGTTAGGTACTAGGGCAGCCCGCCCAAATCACCTTGTGTAAGTCCCTAAAAGTTTGGCCACTAAGGATACCTCAGATCACAGACACTACGGGAGGGACATAGTCGCAGATAGTATGTTGTGTGGGCAGGATACCTGAGTCCCTGACTCAGCTCTGAAATCCCCGAAGGGATCTCCAATACACAGAATACCCAAAGGAGTTGCAAGCAAAGGTGGGCCACCTTCACTTACAGTCCGATGTTGTCTCGTATTTAGCTCCGCTTTGAATGGAGTGGTCCCGGTAGTATGAGTGCAGAAGGAAATTTCTCTCTTTTAATGACACTAGTTCTGGTTTCTGATCTTGGGTAGTTTACTTACACTGCCTATCCCAAGATCCTAGCCTGAACTAATGTTTGTTTGCTCAATAAAGAGTTACTGATTGATTTTAGGTAAATTTTATGTGTACTTTTTTAGTGTCTTCGGTAGGGGAGTTGACGTATGAAATGTGATGGGACTCTGACTAAAAAATCATGCAAAAGACAATGCTTAAAAAAAATATTCAATTCGATGAAACAAGTTGTATTCTACAGGTAAGAGTCTTTCACATATTCATATTTGTCCCATGCATCTTAGTCCTTATAACACATGCATAACCAACAGAAATATTTCCAATGCTTTCTAACAACTATTTTGAAACCAAAATAAAGCAGATTTTAACCAGCTAAGAAGAAGAATGAATAAATAAATTGTCGATTTTTCTTTGATAAAAACTTATAAAAAAAAAATTCTTTTAGGACACCGATCTTGCTAACAAAATACGACTATAGATCCTTTTCAGTCCATGAGCAGGCTTCCCATCCCTTTGAGTTTATAGACACAACTGTATGTCAAGATTTGTGGAACTAACGCTCTGTAGCAGTGGCCACAGAGAGTTATTGGGTCCACTAACGCATTGTTTGTGCAGACACAGAGCTTTATAAAGCTTTGTTTACTCTGCTAACCTGCATTAGTGTGGGAAAAGAGTTCAAAACAGGGCTTTTAGGATCAGATTCAAGGTTGAATATATGAAGGCAGAATGCAGCAAGGTTTTGGTGGGTCAGAAGGGAATGTAGAAGTATAGGGAGGTCTTAGAAGGAGGAGGAAACTGAGAACTGTCTGGGTAAACTGGGAACTAGATGTATAGTCCCCAGCGGAGTCGCCAATTCTGCTATAGGATAAAATGCACGGTGTATGGAGAATGGAGATACCCTCAAGGGTCTTCCAGGGACCCTTGTCAGATTGTAAGATTATCTGCAATCGTCACAAAGTTACATGCATGTCCATAAACATTAACTAACTATCAAAGCAAAACAGATGGATTACCTCAAGCCTCTATGTAGATTTGCTGGAGAGCACAATGCAGCTAGGTGGAAGTCCCCTGAGCCGGCTCCAGATCAAGTCCTGCACATAGAAGAGACAAGCATAATCACAGCATACAACCTTGACAACTAATACATGAATACATAAAAGACATCTAGTTACACATAACTAAGCTACTCATGCTAAAAGGTATTGGACAAACAAATGAATGAATGATAGTACCAACACCACGGAGTAGACATTACAACTGTAGTTCTATATTAATGTTGGAAGAGTGATTACAACCATCCGTTGCATTAGTGTTGCCTTAGCCCTCCAACTTCTCTCTCTCTCTCTCCCTTCTTACCAACTTCTTATTCTTAGATTTGAGACTATTCTCAACAATCAAGTAAGCTATCCTTTCAAATGATCTGACCTCTATCATCATAGCCCTAGCTTTGCTTATGTAGCAATTGAGTTAGGGTTGCCAAGTTCCTCCATGAGTTTCTTAAGGTAAAAGCAATGATGTTTCCATGTTTTTTAGCTCTTTCCCATTTGCCTCCTTCATTATGATTTAGAAATCCCACAAATAGCTCAAACTTGAGATGTTTCCTTGCTTTTCTGAGTAGATTTAGGACGGAATATAAAGATATTTATGAGTCATTTCGCTCCTTTGACCTCTAGATGCTCATTAGGATCCACTAACGTTGTTCCCGAACTAACAACTAGAGTTAGTAGGGTCACTAACGCTCACTTAGGCTTACAGAGAAGCTTTATAAAGCAAGTTGTCAGTGTATATCCAACGTTAGTGTGGAAACAAGGCATGTAATCTTGGTCTTTGCTTTAGCTATCATGTCTTTCCCCTCTGAGCTGATGAGGGGGTCATTTTGCTATATAACAAAGGTACGTTGGTTTATTGTAATTTGGTTTAGCGGACATAGTATGCTTTGCAGGAAACAGATCAAAATGAGTAGCAAGATGGTAGACTACAAATATTATCCCTATGAATCAGATGAGCAACGTGGTGTTGGGCACTGTTCTGATTTGACAAACACATTGAGAAGCTTGGGGGAAGAAATAAGGAGTTGTAAGGTGAACAATGAAAAAATCATGTAGGCACAAGAGAAGCAAGCAAAGGTTAATGCTATACTCCTTCAAAGTTTTCCAATTGCAACGACAAGGGCCTCTTCAAATTAACCATGGTCAAGAGAACAAAAATAATGGGGCATATGGCAGTAGGTCTCATGGTGGTCACAAGTCAGATAGAGATGACACAGTTAGAGATAGAAGACTGTTGGATACTCCAGATAGAAGAGGTGATGGATACATGTATTATTCTAGTTTTGGTTCTGATAGGTATCATGATCGTCATCGTTATCATCCTTACAAGAGGATTGATAGTGAATACTTGTCAGATGAGTTTAAGAAAGAAAATCCACCTACTTTTGATGGATATGTGAAGAAGCCGGAAGATGCAGAGGCTTTGATACTTGGGATGAAGAAGTTCTTTGAGTTGCATGAGTACACAGATTATATGAAGGCCAAAATAGTTATATTCAGCCTGAGAGGTAAAGCAGACATCTGGTGGGAAGATGTGAAGCAGGTTAGAGACATCAGGACAGATGACTTGACTTGGCACGAGTTCAAGAGGTTTTTCAAGAAGAAGTGTTTTTGTTTTTGTTTTTGTTTTTTTTTTTTTTTTTTTTTTTTTTTTGTTTTTTTTGTTTTTTTTTTTGTTTTTTTTTTGTTTTGTTTGTTTGTTTGTTTTTTTTTTTTTTGTTGTTTGTTTTTGTTTTGTTTTGTTTTGTTTTGTTTTTGTTTTTTCGTTTTGTTTTGTTTTTGTTTTTTTTTTTTTCCCAAGTAAGGTACTACGATACTAAGGCCAAATAATTCTATGAGCTAAAGATGGGATCAATGACAAATGAAGAGTACATGACTAAGTTCTTGGATGTATTGAGGTATGCACTGTATCTTAAAGATGAGAAGGCTAAAGTTCAACGATTTGTCAGTGGATTGCCAATAACATTTAGAGATTGGATTTAGTATGATGAGCCTCAGTCACTTGAGGGAGTTATTGGGAAATTGAAGCATTGCTATGAACATTCAAAGCGTAAGAATGAATCTTAGAAAGGATGGAAAGGAAAAGACAAAGGTAAAGGTAAATGTCAGTCGAAAAGAGCAAGGCCTCAGAATGCAAATGAGAAATAAAATGTGGCACCGTAAAAGAGGTTCAATGCAGCTAGACAGGGACACGGGTCACAACAACAGCATAGAGGTGAGGGTATTGGTCGGTTGGAGTGTTGGACATGCGGTGAGGAGCACCTTAAGAGAGATTGTCCACAGAATCAAGGTGGTAGGCCTCAGATATATAGTGCACAAGAGGCACAAACTTTTTGGGATGTTGGTAAGATCATTCCTCGTATTTATGTAGCATTAGATAACAAACAAGCAGACCATCAAGCATCTATCATTGAGATGAATGGTAAGCTTTGTGATAAAGTTATTTCTATTTTGATTGACCTTGGATCTAATTATAGCTATGTTAGTCTTGACTTGGTGGATAAGTGTGGTTTGAGTAAAGAATTGCATGCAGAATATCGATTAGTGAAGTTGGATACAGGTACAAAGAAGCGAGTTCAACATTGGGTAAGATATTGTGCATTTGATTTGAATGGTATGCTTATCGCAACACATTTGAATGTATAATCATTAGGACATACATTTTGTTGTTGGGAATGGATTGGTTTTACCTTCATAAAACCAAGGTGGATTGTTATGACAAAGCCATTGAGTGCTTGGATGACAATGGGGAACCGCGAATCTTATAGGGAAAGAAGAAAGCCACATCAGTTAGGATGGTGACAACTATGTAGGCAAATCATAGTCACATAAAGGGGTGTGTGTTATTCTCATTGAACATTTCTAATGACAAAGGTAAGGAAGTTGAGGATGCAAACGTTTTGAGTAGGTACCTAGTTCTACAGCAATTTCAGGATGTGTTTCTCGAAGAGATTTTAGAGTTTCCACCTCACAGGGAAGTATACTTTTTTATCGAGTTAGTGATAGGGGTAGCTCCAACATCAAAAGCACCTCATAAGATGAGCACACTTGAATTGGTAGAGTTAAAGTTGCAGTTGCAGGAAATGTTGGACAAGGGATACTTTAGGCCAAGTGTATCACCTTAGGGCACACTGGTATTGTTTGTGAAGAAGAAGGATGGTACTCTCAGATTATGCATTGAATATAGGCAGTTGAACAAAGTGACTATCAAGAATAGGTATCCATTGCCAAGGACTGATGACTTGTTCGATCAATTGAAGGGAGCAGTAGTGTTCTCGAATATTGATCTGAGATCCAAATACCAGGTATGGGCATTATGAATTTGTTGTAGTTTCATTCGGTTTGACTAATGCTCCAGCTACATTTATGTGTTGGATGAATAGTGTGTTGCGTCTATGTTTGGATAAGTTTTTTATTGTGTTCATTGAAGACATAATGATATATTCTAAAAGTAAGGAAGAGCATGTCGAGCATTTAGAAACAGTGTTGAGGTTATTGAGAGAGCATTAGTTGTATGCTAAGCTTAACAAGTGTAGTTTCTTTCAGACTGAGGTACACTACTTGGGACATGTTGTTTCCAAGGAGGGAATAACAGTGGATCTAGAAAGATAAGGGCCATAATGGAATGGGTAGCTCCTAGGAATGTGGATGAGGTGAGATAAGGGAAAATTTCTTATTAGCGATTCTCATATAGATGATAATGCAGCAAATGATATAAGGGAAAAATGCTTCTTAGCGATTCTCATATAAGTATGAGATACCTATGCTTAAATCTGTTGATTACACCTATAGATTACATATTCGTGATATGTTTGACGAAATGTCTGTCATGGCTAGTAGGGGTCTGGTTAAGGGATGTTCAAGTATTTGCATTTGCATCATTGCTTCCTTGTTATCTTTATGTTCTGAAGGTGTTATTAATTCTGGGTAGTGACCTGGGCTTTGGGCCTGAAAAAGTGGCTCAAATCCAGGGGATGCTAGCACATCACTGAGCAAAATAGTCCCTGGACGCTGGCATGCCTTGGCATGAGAGTGTCCAAAGCCTCCTGGACACTATTAGGTCCATATCATGGGAGCGTCTGGGGTCAAGTGGTTTAAAACCTTAGTGGGACCTAGGGGCTAGCTACCTGAGTGGTTGGGATGGTTCTTAGGAGTCATGCAGTTGACGTGGAAGGTTTGTATGTTGTGTTTCCGTCGATTCCACTTCCTTAAGGTCACATAGGAGGTTGAATCCAATAATAGTAGCCTCTTGTCACATGTTTTCCTCAATTGGCTAGTTACTTAGGTAGATGTGGGAGGAGGTGTTACACCAAATTAACAAGAATGAGAATTAAATGGTCTTAGCTGAGTTTTGGCATTCTTTGTAGTGGACTCTAACCATGTTGACTACATGTTGCACCTGGTTGTATACTTTCTCAGTCTACACAATTTGGCAGATCGCTTCTAACATATTCAATTTAACATCCAAGGCTCTACCTTTCGGAGTGAAGCGCGAAGCAGCAATGACGCATGCTCATTTAGTTTGCAAATCACGGACTTAGTCAATAATTAAATCCTTAGAGTTCTTGGTTGTCATTCTACCTATAAATTTACGGATTCAAGCAATCGTGTCGATTGTTTTTTGGATCTCGTCTCCATGATGTGGTAGGCAAGTGATGTTTCAAATAGTGGTCGTCGAAATAGTTAGTGGTTTTTCTAGCCACAAAACAACATTGTGGTAACAAATAATTATATACTTAGCAGCTTCTTCCTTCAACATGTGTAAGTATGTCACTAATGGAGCGCTCAAGATATCTTGGATGCCAGCTGTATTTAACATTTCAGACTCCTCGATCCACTCGTTATCAACTCTTCTCCATTTCATGAATGCCTCTGTGTGTTTTTCCCGAGAGGACTCTTCCATTTTTTTCCTGTTTGATGCTATTAATTTAGATCTACAATTGTGTTCTAGTTGATTGGTCTAATTGAGACTTTGTTCTTGGTTTTATACTCACATCCAACTCTTGGAAGTGCACTCATTTTTTCCCATATTGAAATCTTCTTGGAATTATTATGTTCTCAGACACTCAAGCACTTTAGGGTTAGAAATAATAAGGCTCGTCAACTCTGGGATTTCTGCTAGTTCGACTACTTTGTATGGTGAAAGTTCAGGAAAGCTTATAGGCAGTGCTGAGAGTTTGTCTGCGTTTATACTTGCCAAATTAAATGCTTCATTAATTTCGGCCTTGACCTCAATTTGGAAACGTCTCATCACATTAACGCTCAATTTTTGGATATCTATAAACTCGTGCGATGCACATGGTTCACTTAATTTTTGAGATTTGGCAGTCGATTCTAGTTTAAATTTTGATGCTGCTATTCACAAAGTCTTAAAAGTGACTTGGTTGTACCGACAAACATGGCATGATGGTTGAATATATCTGTTTGCCTTTTTCTGAATTTTACTTTTGATTTTTCTTCTTTTTCATTAGTCGAGTTGAATGCATTTGTTTGGTTGATATCACGGACTTGGTGTCTAACATTGATCCTTTCGATCAAGTCAGTTGCTTGGTCAGTGCAATTTCTTATGTTTATTTCGTCTAGTTGAGTCAATTTCTTTGTGATGGTGTTCTCTAAATTTCCTTCGTTGTTCTTCCCTTCTTTTATGGTGATTATGGTTCCTCTGTTGTGCTTTATTGTTTAAATATATCCTCAGATATGATCCTTGCTCCATTTTTCCACAGGATTGTTTCTTTATTCTGGTGATTTCTTTCCTTAATAGCCTTTTATTTTGTTGGTACAATTATTATTTTTCTAGGATTTTGTAACTACTTTCACTAACTTATTGAATTAGAACATTTAATGATAAAATTAAATAGAAATATATTAATATACAATTGGTTGGTTATCTTAATCTACCACAATGTGGTTTTTAGACTAGCCCATGTGACTAGTGCCTCATAAAGGTTTTCACCAATCACATGCCAATGCTATCAAGAGATATACTTTTTCAGTCGAGCACCATTTACAAGTGATTTAAATAAGTTCCCTTGTAATGTCTTTAACTACACAACTCCTAAAGAACATATATATTCAATGACAAAGGGTCCAAGGCATGTAATTTCTAATTTTTTAGGCTTTCCCTTCACCCAACTCTCATAAAACAAAGCTAAATCTCCAACTTTTAAGCTATTGGTCTGCAGATTTCTGCCATGCCATGCTTTTTATTGATTCTTACTAACTTGTTGATGGTGAAGCACGTGAAATATATCTTCTTCTAAATGTTGCAATTGATGGATTCATTCCTTTTCTATTTTTTTTATTATATTTTAGGACAATCAACATGTTTGCAACATTTGATGTGTAGTGAAGTGGTACGAAAACCTCTTGCATATAGACCAGTTTGAATGGTGTAAACTCAATCAATTGCTTATATGTCGTACAATATGCCCACAAGATAGTTGGAATTTTGTCATCCCAATCATCTCTTTCTAGGTTGCATATTTTGGTCAGTCCTTTATGCATTGCAATATTAAATGATTCTACAACGTTGTTTGCCCGTGTGTGGTAACAAGTGGTTTTTATATGCTTAGCCATGAGTTTTTCCATCAACATCTTGATTGTAGCATTGATAAAATGAGTTCCCCTATCACTGATTAGAGTTAGGGGGCAACTGAATCGAGTTACTATATTCTCATAGATAAATCTATCTACGACTTCTTTTGTGCATGATTGGATTGGCTCTGCTTTTGCCCACTTTGTAAAATAATCCATTGTTATTATAACATGTTTTTCTCCCATTCGTCTAGCTCTTTTTTGAAATGGTCCGACAAAGTTGATTGCCCAAATCTCAAAATGCAGCGTCAGGTTTATTCAATGGTTCTTTGCCAATGGTCAACCTGATCACATTTTTGGACTTGCACCCAACAATCTCAAAATAGAGTCGGCCACCACAATCCTGCCTAAAGAATCTTCCTTACAGTCACCTTGATAATGTCCAGCTGATCCTCCTTTATGAGCTTCATTGGTGATGGATTTCCTTTCACGTTCCAATGCATCTACTCCTAGCTTGTATTATTGTCCATTTATTAATGAGAATGATGCTACTTTAATTACTAGGAATTTTTATTTTTTTCTGCCCAGTGCATCAAGTGCCTTCCTTGTGTGTAAAAATTGTGTAATTTCTACAAACTCTAAAAGGATTGCTTATACTTTAAACAAATGAGGATCCAATTAGTCATCTTCTAGATCTGTTATTTCCTCCCTTGTCTCAAGTTACGATAGATGATCCAACCTGACATTCTTCTTACTGGGTCGGATAATAATAGCCTCCGATAAATCCAACCTTGATGGACTAGCTTATTGACAAGATATCTCAGAGCTTGGTGATCTGTGAAAAATATGAATGGGTTAGCAAGGAGATAATGATGGAATTTCTAAAGTGCGAATATCATGGTGAGCATTTCTCTTTCTATTTCCGAGTAATTTCTTTCCTCTTTATTTAATTTTTTATTGGCATATGTTTTAGGATGGTTTATAGACTCACTATTTGGTTGTGCTAAAATAGCCATGATTGCCACATTAGAAGCATCGACATGCACATGGAATTTTTTAGGCCAATTGTGGAATTTTAAAGTGGGAGCCTCAACCAACTTTTTCTTCAATAACTGGAATGATTCTTTGCATTATGTTGTCCATACATATGGAACATCTTTCTTTAATAATTCATCCATTGGAAAAGTAATGTCAAAGTAATGCCTTATAAACTTCGTGTAGTGTCATATGTTCCCTAGAAATATTTTGATTTGCTTTTGATTAACTAGAATCTGTAAATCCAAAATTACTTTAATCTTTGCCATGTCTACTTTTATTCCATCCTTGGATACTACATGACCTAGTAGTATTCCAGTTGGTGTGGCAAAGATGCATTTTTTGATATCTAGGTATAATTGACTATGTATGCATCTTTAGAGCATTAAGGATAACCATTGAATGTGGTATTTAATAACGTATAGAATGTCTAGTCATCAAAATATATTGCCATTGTCTTATAGATATATTCTTGAAAGAATCTGACTATGATCCTTGAAAACACTGCAAGTGTATTCTTTAATCCAAAGGGCACTACTTTGTCGTGAAAGACCCAAATTCAATAATAAATGTGGTTTTTTCATGGTATTCCTCTGCAACAGATACCTGATTGTACCCTAAGAAGATGTTTGTAAAAGAATAACACTCATGACTTGCTCCTTCATTTATAATTTCATATGCGAACGAAGTAGGGAATGGATCAATTATTGTGAAATTATCTAGTTTGTGAAAAATCAAATCATATTCTCAATATGGCAAGGTCATGCTTTTTAGGTTGCATAACCATAGGACTTTCCCATTCTAACTTGTCAATAGGATATATGATGCAAGCAACTAGCATCCCTTTTATCTCTTTCTGCACAATGGGTTTACATTTATGTGTGAGCTTCTATGGTCTTGTCTTTATAGGTTTAGCTCTTGGAACGAGTTCAATTTTCATGTCCCCCATTTCCTTAACAAGTCCCTTGATATATTTATAATCAAAAGAAAAGACGTCTTGGTACTCTTTTAGTAAGTTGATCAATTTTGTTGTTTGTTTATTCGAACAATAGTCACCTAGTTGGGCCATCTTTAGTCAGGTATCGTTTGATATATCGACTTATTTTATTTTAATCTTTGCATCCATCCAGTCAGGGATCTTCGCCTCATTGAGTGTTTGGTCTCTGAATTTTACCTCCTGATATGCGGGTGGAAAGTCTAATTGACCAGGCTTCTCTTTTTCTTGCTTTTCCACTTTAAATATTGAGTTAATTTTTCTAAGATTTTTGGGATGTTCTTTATTCCAACAAAAACTTTGACCAATAGTATGGGTACCTTCCATCTCTGAGCGACTGGCAAACTTCTCATTTGATAAGCATGACACATAATTACATATGGGAGTAGACAAGACGTCGACTGCTCTTTCTTATTTACAATTATTGGGAGACATTTCCTTCAAAAATTCTTTGATATGTTGAGATGTCTTGACCAGTTCCCACTCTTCTAGTCGAAATTCAATGTCCTTAATAAAGATTTTTTTAATTCTTTCCATTATAATGATTGACATCGACCTTCCTCCAATATTTACCATTTATTGGGCAAACCATCTAGAGTGTTAGGAAACATATGAGGTCATACCTTTTTGTCCCTGTATCCGATTCTTTGCCATTCTAACTCACAATTTTGTATATGAAGAACACGATCTTGTTTAGGATTGAATATTTGGATATTTTCTTATCTTGATAATTTACACCCTATGAACCTTTCAATAAAATATGTCGTTGATGTTGTCAACGTCTGGAGTCGGTCTGAATGAGTATCTCAGTATCAAGTTGTTTAACTAGTGAAAGTTTGCACTAGACTATGCATTCTCCCTTGATCACCGATAAATTTACTCACTTGATTAACATGATTTACATGATACGCTCGTTTATTCATTCTAAGTGGATTAATGAAGTCTTCATTTAAATCAAACAATAATAATGATGGTGTTTCTTTGATTTTCCTTTATTGGATTATAGGCATGACTTTTATGACAAAACATGGGTGGACCTTCTTCATCGGTACTACTTCAATTGTCCAACACTCTTTTGCTTTAGATTCATAATTCTTGATTTTCCATTTGTATAACTCGATGCCATAATTTTCTCTAATAGAAAGTGGGGATCCTATTAAGATCTCTCCATATATATTGGGCTCTACATTATCTTTATCTTCATCCAGGACTTGACATAACCTCCTTGCCTTTGAATCTTCTTCCCATGGTTCAACCCAGGGTTTTCCTTCGCGAGGGTCCAGTGGTATGATCATCTTCTTATTATTAACCTTTATTTTGATTTTATATTTTTATAAGGATATAATAACTTTCATCATTCAACCCCATGGTATTCCGAGCAAAGCTGGATAAGTAAGTATTCCATTAACTAAGTCAATGACCTCAAAGTCGACAAAGGTCATAATTCCCATAATCGATGTTTTGACTTGCTGCATTATTCTGATTAGCTCAATGAACCTCTGGTCTACTAATTTAAGATAATTAGTCATTCTATGAAATGATGGTCTCCCTAAATTAATCCATGTTTCTCTCAGAAGTATATTTACTTGTGATCCAAAATTGACCACGACTTGTTTCACTATATATCCATTTATTTCCAAATCAACGAGAGGGTCATGATCAAGTCATGATTATCTAGATGTTTACCTTGCGAGAGTTGGCACAAGTTTTTGCATTAATTTCTTCCTTCATTGCAGTCTTTTAGTATAGTTAAAAATTTGACAAGATGGCCAATTGGTTGTTCCTCCTTCAATAATTCCAAAAGTTCCTCAAGTATAGTATCCTTTATCGATTTCTATATGTCGTCTTCATTTCTGAAAAATTCAACTGCTTTTTCCATAGTGTCATTCTGAATTTGCATATTCAGATATTTAGCAATAATTTTAGTAAGTCAGAGGATTTGTTGATTTCGAGAAGTTCTTTGTTGACCCACGCCGAACCTAGGAGATTTTTTTGATTTAGAATCTCCTGCTTTTGGACAGATTGTAAAAGATTGACAACTCTTTTATTTAATATATTTTCAAGAAATTTGGGGCAATCCTCCAAAGAGTGATTGCCTCCTCCAAAGAGTGATTGCCCAAACCACACATATTGCAAAAACATAAGTCGGTCTTATCTTTCAATGGGAAGCTAGGTGATGTGTTGTCTTCTTGCTAACATGTGAAACAATGTAGTCTTCCACGTCCTCGACCTCGGCCATGGAATCAACCATTGTATCCTCCACGTCGACCACCATATCTTCCTTTACAGTTTCCTATTCCTCCTTGTGTAAGTGGCTCATTATATTGATCCAAAGCCTGAGTATGGTAAACAATATGCTAGTTAGGCTTGTTCTTTGCATTTAACTGACATTCTTTTGTTGAATAGTTATGCTCACATATGGCACACCATTTTGGCTTAGTATTACGTAAGTTATACTAACATTTTTTAGTATTATGGTTCGACACAATTTGACATATATCATAGTATATATCCAACTGAACTTGTCCAACATCTTGATCAAAATAATCAACAAATTTATAATTATCTTTGGTATGCCCTTCACTTCTACAATTGACACACCAAAGATTATTTTGATGGAGGAATAATGCCAATAGAGAAATCTATAATTGTTTAGTTTTTTCTTCTAGTTTATTGGTAGTCATTGAGATATTCAATTGCCCTCCATTATCTGTTTCAATGTGTTGAGCCAATTTAAGGGCTTCTTCACATGTCTTTACTTCGTGCATTTTTAACGATCCTCAGATTTTTTGTAACAAATCGACAACGTATCATTGGACTAATAATGCTTCATCAATAGAATATTGGATTTGACTTAGCAAACCTTTAAATCGTTTATCATATTCCCTTACTGTCTCATTTGGACGTTGTTTAATCTCTTTCCTTTTGAGCCACGAGATGCTTGAAATCTTGTGCTTTGAAAAAGGAAAATAAACTTTCAACACATGTATACATGACTCCTTTAATCAAATCATAATATTGTTAATGAGCATGAATCCAATGAAATTTGAGGCGACTACTTTAAAATTTCAATAGTCCTTAATGGTCTTCCCAAGAAACTCTAAATGTGCAGTCTCATGACTGATCATAGAATAACCTCTTAATACAAGTCTTTCAATAAGAATATTGCCAATGCAAGATCCAAAGTCACAGTGGATTGATACGTACCTTCCATTTGGAGACTTATAGTTGAGTTACCCATCACTCCAGACTTATGTGACAAAATTCATTTTAATACAACCTCTGTTTTTCTCATAAAGACAATAACTTATGATAGAGAATATATATTCCAAATCAATTTGCAATGTATTTAATCTATCTTTTATGTATAAAAGAGAGTCCTTTCGAGCTATCTTGGTATCATGGTCACACCATAGATCTGAATCCTCCACGGACTTGTGCCACAAAGATGAGCTCGGGCTACTCGTCATACCACATATATGATCTTAAATTTATTAGGGTTCAAATATCACCACAAAATTATGCTAAGAGGCGGGGGCTGTAAAAGGTTTTCCTTAAAAAAATGATTTCGAACAGCCCTCCAACTTGTCACTCACACAGAATATAACTTTATTTGACGTTAACACACAACAATCAATTCCCGTTATGAAATCTTTGATTCTAACAATACATATCACTCTTTATTTGTTTCAAAAGGCTACACTTAGGCTCCAATTGTACCACATAAAATATGAGCATATAACTAAGTTAAAGGAAAAAGGTTGTAAACATTTATTATTGTTGGATCACTTCACATGACAGATCAAATCTTGCGCACTACGTTACCATATATGATTAATAAAACAAATAGTATTTTCTCTAGGCCAAAACATACGAATCATAAAAGACTTCAATACAAACTTAATTGTCATAACCCACCTGTTTTTGAGGCAATAGGCTATCACTTTGTTGTCTGTGAGGAAATTAGTGTGGTAGATTAGACAGCCGCATTGTGTAAGGACTAATACCCAAAGAAATTATCCATTAAGCTAAGGGAATGGATAACGTAAACATACAAAGACATCAAGCAATGCTAGCGTGAGAAAGGACACTAATGAGGACCTGCGCAATGAAGTGTACCTACAGGATAAAGCTTTAGGACGGTATTGCATGTAAAGCCATAGGTGAACAAGAAGGGGATTATTGATCATGTGGAATAAAATCTCAATACAGGGATATGACTATTCCAGAATTCTGATAGACATGAGCAAAGCTAACTGATCTTTAAGCGAAATCAACTGATTTTTTATGGACATGAGCAAAGTCAACTGTTTGACTTTGATCATATCAATCATATCAGGTATTCCACTATAATAAGATAGCTTGCCATCACATATATAACAACTACAAGTCAGATATGGTACACAAGGCAGGACATTAAAACCATTGATGTTGTTTGTATCAGAGCAAGAGAAAAATGACATAAATGCACCCGGTATAGGTAGGTAATCCGAAGCTAGCTCTAGAAGTGGGTATGGATATCAACTAATGAGAAACAAAGTCTTGTGAGTAAGAATGCTTATCATAGCAGAAAGCATTGTAATATGGTAAGGGTTCTCCTTTCTTTATGGGGTAATGTAAAAGAGTATTTCTTATGGAAAAGTTCAGATATTTCTTAGGTCAATTTATAAAATTCCATAAGACCAACGAGGAGAGTAAAATCTTCAATTGCACTTGAACATGCGTAGAACAGTCAGGAAAATATCCTTCTGGATATCTCTCTCCAAGAGAGAGATAACTTATTGCCAGGGTAATATCCTTCAGAATGATATGCAAGCTTTCCTCCACCACTGGCTACTGGATAATCCACTCTCCCTATTCCATCAGCCGAATGTTTCTCAATCTCTGCTTCAACAATCTTCTGTACAGCGACATGGAAATCACTGAAACTAATGGCAAACTTCCTATTTGCAACTGCACCCTTTTCATTCATAAGAGCATTTATAAGATCCATGGCATCTGTGACAGTAAGAAGACCATTTCATTGTAACTACACGGACATTTCTTCCAAATGATCGAGATAAAATATTGTGATATGCACTGACCTGAGTTGCTTGGATAATTTGAATGTCATTTCTGCCATAGAATTACAATAACGCGTGTAAAACAGGGAAGCACTATTCAAACAAATTAATACGATAGTTGTCCCTAAGTACCTTGGACATTTGTCATTAGCTGGGTATTTAACTATGTTTATTGTATTTAAATCACATTTCCACTTGTTAAACACCATCCATTCATACACCCGACATATAATGGAAAGGGCGTACACCTGGGTTGTTGCATGGCGACTCCCCTTCTGCCACACACCCTCTACCACATGTTGGCCACATGGAGTAAGGTGGGTAGCATTCTTGGGTTTTAGTGAATGATCCAGATTACTCGAGGTAATCGAATGGTTATCCCTAGACATTCAAACCCTAACCCTTCATGAAGCACCCGACATTCGCAGTTTTATCAGCGTGTTTGTGGCGTTTGAGAACCAGGGCTCTCCAACTGCCTTCGGAACAAGAAGTTCGTTTAATATTTCCCCTGGACGCTCGAACGAAATTCCACCCGCTGCTCCCTAAAGGGTTCTACGGGAATAAGATCAGCTTTGCATGCGCAAAGACGACAACAGGAGATATGCGATCGGTGATAGATTTTATGGAATTGGAAGGGCTTTAGTTTCTCTTGAAAATCTCCTGTTCAGAAGTCTTGCAAGGTGCAGCAAGCACAAATTCAACAGCAAAGTGATAGCCTATTGCCTCAAAAACAGGTGGGTTATGACAATTAAGTTTGTCTCTGTTTCTTAATCAATGCCAAGATTCCACCAAGGTATGGTATGTTTTCTTATTCAATGCCCTGTTCTGCTTTGGCTTCTTCTAGTTCAATTCAGAGGACGTTGTACCTGGGCTCAACCAAGCTTATGCCCTTCTTGGACAGGAATTCTCAGATCATTCGCTGGAGTCAAAGGGGTTGGAGTCTTGGACTGAGTCTCCTTCCCAAAATTGGTTTGACATTTCCCTCTCCTACCCAACTCTTCCATTGTTAACAGGCAGGTATGCTAATCAGAGTCAGTGAAGAGAAATGGGAATGGCAGGCGCCACTGTACTCTCTGGTGCTTTCTAGACAATGGTACAAGTTACTTATCATCTAACAGGACATTGACCATACAGCTAAGAGCAATTGCTCTGCAATATTGTGTAATAAGCTAGGGTAATTTTATGCTACGGTTCTGTAGGACTTTAACAAATTTTCTTCCAGTACATAAATTAATTCAACATCAGTAACATCCTCTGCTATAAATAGTGCCAATTGTTATAATAAACTGAAACAGAGCAATAAGTTTTTCACAACAATTAATGTTTCAGTCCAATGTATTGTTTGTATATTCACACCAATAAAACACAAAATTACAATGCGTTCCATGTTCAGTAACCTGAAACGATTTGTCTAATCCTTGATGAGGATTATATCCCTTCTAACTACTAACAGAAACTGGACTAAAATGATTGAGTCTATGTATGAGTATGTTAGGTTAACGCACATACTCAGACTGCAGATGCCAAGAAAATACTTAATACAACCAGGAATCAGGAAAAAACCAGGAAAATGAGAGAGAATGGGATCAGAAAACCCATTTTTGAGAGCACTAACCTGAAATTTAAACAGAAGAATTCTGAGAACCTGGGAACCTGGGCGAACAATTTCTGAACAGGAAAACAGAGCTGTACCTGCCATAAAAGACCCATAAGAAAACATTAAGAAAACACTGGACAAAGATTAAAATGTTGGAAGCAAAATGAGAGAGAATGGGATCAGAAAACCCATTTTTGAGAGCACTGACCTGAAAATTGAGCAGGAACAATTTTTGAACAGTAAAACGGAGGTGTAAACAGTGTATACTTGAGCACCTAAGTGAACACAATTGAATAAAGAATTTCCCCACAAACAACAGCCCTAATCATCCATACTGTAGGCAATCCCAGTACAGATACCCCATTAATGATTGCAGACATTAACACAAACATTAGGGCATTGAATCCTAGGATCAACAGACAGACCCAGATATATGTCACCACAAAGGCATTTCCAGAGCTTGGGCAGCTGTTTAATCAACCTCTATCATGAAGGCCTATTGCCTGCATAAATAGAGGCAACTGTATGGGCCACTGCTGCTCTTGCCCACATTGAAAATGTGACTAGAAATGGCGGGCAGAGAGCATAAGAAATCATGGTCTCGGAGAGCTTGTGATATATGAGTTTGGTGAGATGGGCATCCGAAGCTAGGTAATCTGAAGCTAGCTCTAGAAGTGGGTACGGATATCAACTAATGAGAAACAAAATCTTGTGAGTAAGAATGCTTATCATAGCAGAAAGCATTGTAATCTGGTAAGGGTTCTCCTTTCTTTATGGGGTAATATAAAAGAGTAGTTCTTATGGAAGAGTTCAGCGATTTCTTAGGTCAATTTATAAAATTTCATAAGACCAACGAGGAGAGTAAAATCTTCAATTGCACCTGAACATGCGTAGAACAGTCAACAAAGGTATGCCTCATAGGGTTGACCTAAATTTGTAAGGATCTCAATGAACCCAGCCAGATGACTATGGAAGTACAATCTTCAAATGCAGACTCTGCCAAGATGCAGGCCGTCTAATGACTGCCTGCACAAGAAAAATACAGCGAGTGAGGGACATTGAGAGCCATAATAGATCTCCCATAGATGGCCTGTAGTGGGATCCAAATTCCTTTGCTTTTTCCGAGCCATGGCAGTCCCAGAAGTGATACACAGTTACTTTAATATTCCAAACCATAACACCTGATAGAACCTACGGTAATCTCCAATATGTGAACCCCTTAACAGTCTGTGTGTATGGGTGCCAGAAATAGCAATGTCAATACAACTGAAAGAGAACTAATTTGAATTGTGAGAGCGTGTGGTAATCCAAGAGCCCGCCTAATGAAGATGAGTTCTGTCTTGGCATTGATTAAGAAACAGAGACAAACTTAATTGTCATAACCCACTTATTTTTGAGGCAATAAGCTATCACTTTGTTGTCTGTGAGGAAATTAGTGTGGTAGATTAGACAACCGCATTGTGTAAGGACTAATACCCAAAGAAATTATCCATTAAGCTAAGGGAATGGATAATGTAAACATACAAAGACATCAAGCAATGCTAGTGTGAGAAAGGACACTAATGAGGACCTGCGCAATGAAGTGTACCTACAGGATAAAGCTTTAGGACGGTTTTGCGTGTAAAGCCATAGGTGGACAAGAAGGGGATTATTGATCATGTGGAATAAAATCTCAATACAGGGATATGACTATTCCAGAATTCTTATAGACATGAGCAAAGCTAACTGATCTTTAAGCGAAATCAACTGATTTTTGATGGACATGAGCAAAGTCAACTGTTGACTTTGATCATATCAACCATATCAGGTATTCCACTATAATAAGATAGCTTGCCATCACATGTATAACAACTACAAGTCAAATATGGTACACAAGGCAGGACACTGAAACCACTGATGTTGTTTGTATCAGAGCAAGAGAAAAATGACATAAATGCACCCGGTATAGCTAGGTAATCCGAAGCTAGCTCTAGAAGTGGGTACGGATATCAACTAATGAGAAATAGAATCTTGTGAGTAAGAATGCTTATCATAGCAGAAAGCATTGTAATCTGGTAAGGGTTCTCCTTTCTTTATGGGGTAATGTAAAAGAGTAGTTCTTATGGAAGAGTTCAGATATTTCTTAGGTCAATTTATAAAATTCCATAAGACCGACGAGGAGAGTAAAATCTTCAATTGCACTTGAACATGCATAGAACAGTCAGGAAAATATCCTTCTGGATATCTCTCTCCAAGAGAGAGATAACTTATTGCCAGGGTAATATCCTTCAGAATGATATACAAGCTTTCCTCCAACACTGGCTACTACATAATCTAGTCTCCCTATTCCATTAGCCGAATGTTTCTCAATCTCTGCTTCAACCATCTTCTGTACGGTGGCATGGAAATTGATGAAACTAATGGCAAACTTCCTATCTGCAACTGCATCCTTTTCATTCATAAGAGCATTTATAAGATCCATGGCATCTGTGACAGTAAGAAGACCGTTTCATCGTAACTACACGGATATTTCTTCCAAATGATCGAGATAAAATATTGTGATATGCACTGATCTGAGTTGCTTGGAGAATCTGGATGTCATTTCTGCCGCATAATTACAGTAACGCGTGTAAAACAGGGAAACACTATTAAAACAAATTAATACGATAATTGTCCCTAAGTACCTTGGACATTTGCCGTTAACTGGGTATTTAACTCTGTTTATTGTATTTAAATCACATTTCCACTTGTTAAGCACCATCCATTCATACACCCGACATATAATGGAAATGGCATACACCTGGGTTGTTGCATGGCGACTCCCCTTCTGCCACACACCCTCTACCACATGTTGGCCACATGGCATAAGGTGGGTAGCATTCTTGGGTTTTAGTGAATGATCTAGATTACTCGAGGTAATCGAATGGTTATCCCTAGACATTCAAACCCTCAACCCTTCATGAAGCACCCGACATTCGATCGCATATACTCCTGTTCAGAAGTCTTGCAAGGTGCAGCAAGCACAAATTCAACAGCAAAGTGATAGCCTATTGCCTAAAAACAGGTGGGTTATGACAATTAAGTTTGTCTTTATTTCTTAATCAATGCCAAGATTCCACCAAGGTATGGTATGTTTTCTTATTCAATGCCCTGTTCTGCTTTGGCTTCTTCTAGTTCAATTTAGAGGACGTTGTACCTGGACTCAACCAAGCTTATGCCCTTCTTGGACAGGAATTTTCAGATCATTCACTGGTGTCAAAGGGGTTGGAGTCTTGGACTGAGTCTCCTTCCCAAAATTGATTTGACATTTCCCTCTCCTACCTAACTCTTGCTTTGTTAACAGGCAGGTATGCTAATCAGAGTCAGTGAAGAGAAATGGGAATGGCAGGCGCCACTGTACTCTCTGGTGCTTTCTAGACAATGGTACAAGTTACTTATCATCTAATAGGACATTGACCATACACCTAAGAGCAATTGCTCTGCAATATTGTGTAATAAGCTAGGGTAATTTTATGCTACGGTTCTGTAGGACTTTAACAAGTTTCTTCCAGTACATAAATTAATTCATATTTTAATTTTATGAATGTTTATTATATGTAATAAGTTGTAGATATATATAGATAAAACTAAAAACAATAATTTATATCCTTATAACAAAATATTAAAAATAGGGAATATTAGAAACCACCATTTTAATAATTTTAATATTAAAAATAGAGAATGTTAAAAATCACCATTTAAATTCAATTAAAAAGATTGGATTATATTATTATATTATTAATTAATATATATTTTTTTAAATAATTAATTTTTTTTACAATTGTTTTTAAATGTATATCTTGATTGCAATTTGTTCTCATCAAACTCCTCCATCACAAAACTATAATATATCATCATTATTGATATAGTTAAAATTACTGCTTACTTATTTTCAATTATATATATCATAATCACTAATTTAAAACAAAATCATTTTAAAACTTTAAAAACTCTTATATTATAGCGATTGCAGTGGCTGTTTTTAGAAATGCTATTCATTATAAAAGTTCACACGTGTTTTTAGAAATGTTGTTCATTATAAAAGTTCACACACCTTGAAACTTCGTTGTTATCTAAGTTCACACACCTTGAAACTCTGTTGTTGTCTAATTAAAACGAACTTCTTTGCAATTCCATTCTAGCAATTTCATCCTAGATTGCTTTCCAATGTTTTGGTACTAATATTTCCTAGTAACATTAGGATATTTTCCGAAAGATAGAACGATTGTTTTTGCAATTCCATCCTAGATTGCTTTCCAATGTTTTGGTACACTAATTATAATTCTCAGTAACATTACCATATTTTTCAAAAGCTATTTAATGCTTGTGCTCAAGATATTTAAAAGCTATTCAATGCTTCTACTATCTATTAAGTGATTTTACGTATGATGTCTTAGTATTTAGTTATAAAGAGTAATATATAGTTTTGGTGCACATTAATCATTGTATTAAAAAAATAAATTGAACAATATTCTCCTCAAATCTTCTTTACTTTTACTACCAGCATGATTGATATCATGCATAATCATATAGTTTATTATAATGAATTGGTTGTTACTGCAACTTTCATAATACCATCTTTCTTCTGAACTGGAATGTATTTCCATGTGAAAATACAATTTATTTGAATGTATTAGTTAAGAAACAATTAACTTATTTATAAAAAAAAAAATTCATACATACACAATATCTATCACACATTAATTAATTGTGGTTATGTGCAGAACTCTTGTATTTCTTCATACATCGGCTCTTAAATAGTTGCTACTAAGTATTTAATTGACGCAAATTTCAAGTGATGTATTACTCATCTTGTTGTCATTGCAACATAAATTATAATGTTACTTTGTTTATTTATTGTGCATTCCTGGAACATTATAAGCTTTATCGGACAAGTTGGAAATGAGATTTGAAATGGTGGTTCTAAACGTGTATAGATTACCTATATAGATATCCTAAAAATAAAGATTTTCACATTTGTATCTTAGTAATGCACATGCAATTAACAGGAACAAATATATTAATGGATTACCTATATCGATATCCTGATAATCAGGGCTTTCATAGTTTTATCTTAGTAATGCACACACAATTAAAGAACAAATATATTAATCGATGTCCTTATATTACCTTAAATTGGTTGTTGTATCGTCTTAAGCCAAGCATAAAAAGGACGGGTTCCTAAGCCCATTCCAGTTCTTGTTCAACGAATTGCAAGTATCAAGCCATAACTCCACTTATAGCACTACAATGCAAAGCATTTCTAAAGCAAATTTTGAATTGACCACTACTAATTACATGGCAAACTAAAGACAATTTTGGATTGACTGTTACTAATTACATAACAAACTAAAGACAATTTTGGATTGACTTAGGTGATGACAGGGCAACAATACTCTCTACAAGGCCTTTTCAAGGGAACCACCAGTAAACAACTTATTCATGTACTCACAATCACATGGTTGTTTTAGCGAATTTCCAATAGTTTCATGATTAACATGGCTTTTATAATTGCATTTTTTGTTGGCCCTATATGGTCGTGGTCAAAATGTGCAGTGGCAAAATTTTGGGTACAACACTCCCAATCCTTAAATTTGGGATTTTTGGGTACCGCACTCCCAATCCTTAAATTTGGGATTTTTGGGTACCGCACTCCCAATCCTTAAATTTGGGACAGTTGTTGCAACTGCCCACACAATTCACATACTTTGGTGATAATTCATTTAGGATGTTGTATGCATAACTATAAGACAAATCTTCCCAAATATTTGCAAGAATTCACATATTCTAATGATAATTCATTTAGAATGTTGTATGCATAACTATAAGACAAATCTTCCCAACTATTGACAAGATGATCTTCCCAAACTTTTACACTTTTAAAAACAATTGCCACATTCTTTACACTTTTAAAAACAATGGCTACATTTGAATTGTACCATAAGATACACGTCCTTAAAACATAACGTATACCACAGGGTACTTGTAGTTAGAACATGTACTATGACTAACAAAGTATTTGCTTAAAATTAACTTAACCTTTTGTGATGGGACCAGCCCAACATTGTTCGGACTTTAGGCGATTAAATGATTGTTTGGGTGATTATGTGATTGCATAAATATTACTATGGTGTTGACATGTGTAAGTATCAACCATCGGATATTTCTGGAAAAGGGTTAGGTGGCAATCAAGCTCGCAATCAAGGCTGTGTACTCGCCTCGGGTCGCGTTTCCCGCTCCTAGCTATGCCAAAACTCCTCCTTTGTCATTCACTTGGTCATTTTCATTGTGTTTGCCGAGGGTTCGTTCTGCTATGGCTCTGCGAGTTGGGTATGTAGCTTTGTTGCAAGTTCTGGACGCGCCTCTTAGTAACTTCTGTATTGGTTTCTTTATGTCTGTATGGGCAGTCTCTCGCCTGGTTCGTTGGGCAGTTGTGAATGTTCCTGCCGTCGCCTAGGTAAGTGGTTCTCTGTATTTTTCTTTTCATCGTTGGCTCAACCGGTCGTCGTGTTCCAAGTTATACGTTGGTATTTCATTTTCTTATTTGCAACTCAGTGGTTGGCTTGTGTTCAGGCTCGAAATGATGGCGTCCTTCCGTCCTCGGCTTCAATGCAGGTAGCCCCTCTCTCCTTGATTCAATTTGCTGCTTTCTTTCCTCGGCTCCTAACCTGTTTGCTCCTTTGTCTCCGCAGTTGGTCGAAACCCGTGGGTGGAAAGCTTGACCTCTGTTCTCATTACAACCCCTCAGGTAAGATAAATGTGACTTCTGTTATTTACTTTTCATGCACTGTAATTTCGTTTTCCTTGATAGTGTGGCACTAACACCTGTGTGTCGGCCTCTTTGCAGTTGTTGCGGGTTGCGGTTGGAGGTCTTGGCAATGAATGCTTCGGTCTCTGTCCAGTAGGATCTGCAATCATGAATTTCCTTCAGTCTTCGTTCTGTTCTTAGAATAGGTCTCTGGTTGTGAGGGTTTGTCACCCCTCGATGCTTGTCAAATGGCTCTCGGCTGTAAGTAGCATCCTGGTCGTCTTGTTGTCCTGGGCTTCCACTATCTGGTGATTTTTTACTGTAATTTGCTGTGTATGAACGCAATTCTCAAAACCCTCACCTAGGGTTTGTCGTCCACTGGCTTATACGTCTGTTGCTATGTATGAAACAATTTTCGAAACCCTCACCTAGGGTTTGTCGTCCACTGGCTTTACGCTTGTCCATGTTTTATCTTGCAGTGCTACTATGTATTTTTATACACTTGTTTTTGTAATTTGAAGAAAAGAACTTCAGGAAAGAAAGTTGGGTTCGGTTTACCTGAATGTCGTTTATGCGATTAGGCCGTCGTTATTTTGTTTACTCTGGATTCTATGCCTGGAAATGCAATTGTTGTTTTACGGCTATGCTTGTGATGTTTCACACGAACATGAGAGAATGTTGTAGTTGCTCTGGTAATTTGTTTGACAATCAATTCTAAAAATAGAACATTTCGTCTGGCCTGTGGATGCTTGCCCCGTACTGGAATTTATTTGTGTTACTATTTTTCTGTCAACGTTGTTTGCTTGAATGGAAATGTAAGCCCTCGTTCTGGCATCTGCTCTTCTGTCTCGCTGTTAGGACTGGTTTTTTTCTCAGGAAAGCCAAAGAGAATTAAACACAATGGTCTGTGAACAGTATGTTGTCGGTTCAGATGCTCGTTAATTAGAAAGCACAATAAAAATACAATAGGACACACAGATGGATTGAATTGATTTCACTGTTATTGTTATTATTCGATTGCAAGGAGTGTTGAACCCTGTACATGACTTTCACTGTTACATTTATATGTTTCTTGTTCACAGTTAATGAAACTATACAGTTACTTTTCAGTTGTAGACTTTATAGTTACATGGCTATTAAGCATTTGGTTCTGTCTTTATGACAAGATTTCCCTTTTGGACACATTTGTTTTTTTTTTTTTTTTTTTTTAGAATAACAGGACAATTATTAATCCATGGTTTATTAAAGATAGACAAGTAAATAATCCTAAGTGATCAAACTACCTTTGACTTATTCAAGGATTAAGTTAAAAAACAAAAATCCTACCTCCTATTCTGACAAACTAACATAAAAGACAAACAAAGTGTTAACTCAACTTTTCAACCTGGCAGAGACCGACACCCAGTCATAGTGCCTGAGCTGGATGCTCATGCATCAGAGTCCCGGGCAGAAAGAAAATCATGACTCCGGTCCATGAGCTCCTCGACTGAAGAACCTGTCTGCTCAATCTGCTTGGCATCAAGCCATGAATTGTCCTTAATAGGACGGTTCTTCCACTTGACCATGTATTGTAGATACTCCTTCCGCCGAGTTCGTTTGGGCACCTGAGTGTCGAGAATGCTCTCGATCTCGGCAAGCGGAATGTAAGGCATCTGTCTCATCCAAGCTTCTCCTCCATCCTAGGTATTCTGTGTAGGCTGCGTGGTTCTATCTTCTTCTTTTTCTTCTGGGTCAATAGTGTAGGGGAATAGGTCTACTACATTAAAGATAGGTGAAATGCCTATTCCGGGTGGCAACTGTATCTCATAGGTATTCGCTGAAAATTTCCGGAGGACTTTGTAGGGTCCTATCTTCTTATACTTTAACTTATTGTATGCACCCCTGGCTAACCGTTCCTTGCGCAAATGCGCGAGGACTTCATCTCCCACGTTAAACTGTACTTCCCTTCTCTTCAAATCTGCTTGCTGTTTATACTTTTGGCTGCTGTCCTGCAATTTAATTTTCACCTGCTCATGCAAATCCCTCATCGCGTTAGCGAAATCTTCTCCATCCGCGCTTCGCCTTTCTTGCAGTCCAAGATCCCGCAACTCATGCACTCCGCAAGGATGCATGTCGTACAGGATCTGAAATGGACTGTAGCCTGTGCTGCGATTAGGCGAGTCGTTATAAGCGAACTCTGCCTGTGCAAGCACTCGATCCCACATCCGCGAATTCTCTCCAACCAAGCTTCGTAGCAGGTTTCCCAGACTCCTGTTTACCACCTCTGTTTTTCCATTGGTTTGCGGGTGATAAGCAGAGTTGTAACTCAGCTGTGTATCCATTTTCTTCCACAGGGTGCGCCAAAAGTGCCCTGTAAACTTCACATCCCTGTCTGAAAGAATAGACTTAGGCAACCCATGTAGCTTGACAATCTCTGTGAAAAACAAGTGGGCCATGTGAGTGGCATCACTGGTTTTTTTGCAAGGGATGAAATGCACCATCTTCGAGAATTTGTCCACTACTACCATCACCGAGTCGTAACCTCGCTGTGTTTTAGGTAGACCCAAGACAAATTCCAAGCTGACTGAGTCCCACAGCCTGCCTGGAATAGGTAACGGTGTGTACAGTCCTGTGTTTTGGCTGTGACCCTTCGCCAACTGGCACACTTTACATCTGGTCACAAATCGTTGTACATCCCTCAGCATCTTTGGCCAAAAGTAGAAATGATTGAGCTACTCAAGTGTCTTGTCCATGCCGAAATGTCCGGCTAGACCTCCACTGTGCTTTTCCCGAATAATGTTCTCCTCATCTAGCAGTCAGGAATACATAACTGCCCTCCCCTAAACAACAGTTTCTCTTGCAAGTTGCAGTCCAACCATGGACTGTTATCTCTCACCAAGGGATTCTGACATGCCTCATAGGCCTCCTTAAAATTTGTGTCATTCTGGTATAAATCTTTCAAGTGCTCAAAACCCAGCACTTGCACAGTACTCTCTTGCAGAAGTAAAGCTTTCCTACTCAAGGCATCTGCCACCTTGTTGGCCTGCCCGCTGATGTGTTTCAACATGAAGGTGAAACTCTGCAAATATTCCACCCATTTGGCATGTTTGTGATTCAGCTTGTGTTGTTGTGTTACATATTGTAGCGCCGAATTATCTTAAAACAACACAAATTCATTTCCCAGTAGATAATGCCTCCAATGTTTTAATGCCTGTATAACAGCATAGAACTCCTTGTCATAAGACGAATATTTGTCTTCTTTCATTTAGCTTCTCGATGAAGAATGCCACAAGCTTATCCTCTTGGCTAAGTATAGCTCCAATAGTCGTACTCCTAGCATCACAGCGAACTTGAAAAAGCTTCTTGAAGTCTGGCAATCTTAGGATCGGCCTCTCTGTGATCTTTCTCTTTAATAGCTGGAAACTTCTCTCTGCTACATCCGTCCATCGAAAAGGTTGATTGGCCATTTTAATGGTGTCCAACATAGGTGCACAAATTTCACTAAAATTCCTTATGAATTTCCGGTAGAAACTCGCTAGTCCATGAAAGCTACGTACCTCAAATAATTTTTTCGGAGATGGCCAATTAACTATTGCTGCAATCTTCTCTGGATCCATATTCAGTTCATGTTCTGCTATTACAAAGCCCAAATAAATCAATTCCTTCTGCAGAAAAGTACATTTTTTCAGATTTATCAGCAGTTTGTTCTGCTGTAATTTTTCTAGCACTTTTTGAGCATGTCGAAGGTGCTCCTCCCTTGTCCTGCTGAAAATTAGTATGTCATCCAGGTATACTATCACAAATTTTCTGATGTACTCTTTCAGCATCTTATTCATTAACCTCATAAATATACTGGGTGTGTTTAGTCAATTTAGTGTTCCTAAATTGATGTCATTAATTGTCAACCCGGGGCTCGTAAGCTGATGAAGTGAGGGTGTACTATATGTACTTAAGCAACCTCTTTAGAGTTTTTGTCGTTTGGGGGGTGTTGTTTATGGTTAACTTATCTTCCTAAGATGGAGTAATGATTATAGACAGATGAGTGCAAGTGTGTGAAAAGTGAGTTCTAGATGAGTGAAAGTGTGTGATTGGTGATTTCTAATTACTTGCTGAATTTGTAAAGGAAAAGAACTTGAAAGAAATGAATAAATTGAAATGACTTGAAAGTAAATGACCACGTTCTAATGGCATTAGTCTCTATCCATATTGCTGCAAATAAAAGAAACAAGAAAATC
Organism: Pinus tabuliformis; assembly: GCA_031772625.1. NCBI lineage: Eukaryota > Viridiplantae > Streptophyta > Pinopsida > Pinales > Pinaceae > Pinus > Pinus tabuliformis. Next base: position 1,158,238,727 of record CM062818.1, on the reverse strand, counting down.
ACTTCAAGGATTGATGATAATGGTTATCTCCTCCTAACTCCCTGCTTCTACCACATAGTACTGCGTAAAACACGATTAGGAGGTAGCTGAAGACAAATCCAAGAATTGATAAAAACTCTAATTGACAAATTGTAACACTACTAAGCCTTTTCCATCATACTGCTTCCTACATATGTGATTATGTGTAACAAGTGGAAACAGTATTAGTGTCACAAGCCAAGACTACTCAAAGACAAGCTGCAATTAATTAGTGTTCTGTTCTCTTGAAAGATAAGCCATTTATGATAAAGAGAGCATAAATTAGTTAGCATCCAACTTGTAAAACTAAGCTAAAACTAATCTAGAAAACAGAGTAAAAAGGGCAGCATTATGAACAAGACAACTGCAACTACCATCAGATATCAAAGCAAATACAACACACTCAATCCCGGGTAAAAACCTGCAAAGAAGCAAATTTGATCAGTGAAAATAAAGGCTGCAGCAATGAAAAGAAATTAAGTTGTACATAACTCAAGAAAGGAAATTCTGTATGTAAAATAAAGAAATTGCGGAAGTATAAACATGAAATACTTTACAAGGGCTAATACGAACAGGGGCCCTCCATTCATATCATCCCACAGAAAACTCAGATGCTCTAAAACTTCAAAACAACACTATTTCCATTACTTCATGTGCAGAAATACATAGTCAAAAGTGCTGAAACAGCTCTATAAAAACAGAGTTCAAAAACGTGCTAAAATTCTCACAAGTTCATAAACTACAGCATCTAAAAGTTAACATAAGCGTACGCAGACGCAAGTATATATAGGCATCTGCAAGATGGCCTAATACGTAAACATAAAACAGAAAATAAACTGACTGTCATGCGTATTAAAGGTGCAATTAACACGTCATAGGCTTCATGGTCGAGCTGGAGGTCCTGGTCGATATGGGCAATGAATCCAGCATTAGATCATGTCCCCCACGGCTTTCAAAACACGGACAAGTCACCTTCTCCACCGACGTGATCAAACAGCTTACGTATCAACGTTAAGCTGCCTTTATTTGACCGTAACTTGACCCCCTTTGACCGGAGGTACAGATGACGTGGCTGGCTGAACTGATGGCACAGGAACCTCGAGCACGTATATTCCAACATGCCCATGTGGCTCGTTCTGCAAAATAGCACGTGGAACCTTGAAATCAACAAAATGGCTGCGGGATCATCAGATGGCTGCGGAATCAGCAGAAGGCTGCGGAATGCCTGCAAATACGTCAAAAACTAAACAAAACAATTACCCATTAGCAAAGCTCACTTGATCATGTTTAATGACAACTAATGTAATGATCTGGGTGGAAAATGAGGCAAAAGAGAGAGGAAAGTGATGAAAACAGTAGGTAATGATGGATGATAAGGTGTAAAGTAGAGACTCTACAGGGTGCATTGCTCAGTCCAAATGGCATGACCAGCCATTCATACAGTCCCTCATTCATCTTAAAGGTTGTCTTCCACTCATCCCCCTCTCATATCCGGATCTGATGATACCCGCTCTTCAATTCTATCTTAGAGAAATATGCTGTCCCGCTTAAACAATCCATCATGTCATCCATCAATGGCAGTGGAAACCTGTACCGGATGGTGATTTTGTTGATGGCCCTCGAATCTGTGCACATCCGCCACCCTCCTCCCTTCTTGGGAGCGAGAACCATTGGGACTGCACAAAGGGTCAAACTTTCCCTTATCAATCCTTTGTCTAGCAGTTCTTGCACCTGCTTCCTAATCTCTTCATTGTCCTTGGGGCTCATTCGATATGCCGCTTTGTTCGGCAAACTGGCTCTGGGTATGAAGTCAATATGGTGACTTATGCTTCTTTTGGGGGGTAATTTGTCTGGCAAGTCATCCACCACTATGTCCGTAAATTCCTGCAACATCTGCTGGATTTCTGGAGGTAAATCTGATACCTCTGTATGCAACAACACTGTTTTTTCTCTTTTTACAACTGCATAACCCATCTCACTGTCCTCAACTTGTCTCAAAAACTGTTTTCCGCTAACCAGCAATGCTCTTGGTTCACTTGTCCCTGTTGTCCCTTCCTCCTTGATGGGCACACGCGTATGCTTGATTCCATCCTTGACAAAATTATAACAGTTCGTCAATCCATCATGCACCACCTTTCTGTTGTACTACCTAGCAGTATGTGACATACATCCATCGACATGATGTCACAAATGACTTTATCCTTATATCTGCCTATTTGAAACTCCACCTCGCACTGTTCATCCACCAGCAATCGATGGCGTTTTTGTAGCCACAAAATTTTGTAAGGGGTGGGATGTTTCAATCGCCTCAATTCCAACTTTTCCACCATCTCTGTGGATACCAAGTTATTCGTACTACCGCTGTCAATAATTAATTTACAACACTTACCATGCGATTTACAAACTATTCTAAACAAAGCCTTCCGCTGTGTCTGTTCGGTGGCTTCCTTGGCTGGTTTTAACAACACCTTGTTCAGCACCAGGGCTTCTCCTGTTTCTGGAGCATTCTCTGCTTCTTAGGGAGGTGCCTCTGTTACCTCTGGTTGTGCGACATACGCACCCCTCTGTCTAGCCTGGTCTGCCTCTGGACACTCAAATGATTTGTGTCCCCATTTATGACACCTATAACATTTATAACCAGCCCCTCTACCTCGGCCACTTCCCCGACGTCGCTGGTATGACTTACCACCTCTCACATTATCACCTTTGTCCGCTGATCCGGAAGCTCTGGAACTGCTGCCTTCCTCATTACTACTAGCAGTTCGCCCTCTGCCATATGATTGGCCTTTTCCCCTGCCTGCTCCTCGTCCTCTCCAAGCATTATGTCGTCTAGTAATTTTTTCTTCAGTTTTCATCGCACTCTAATACGCTTCTTCAATGTTCTTTGGGGACAGAATACTAATTTCATCTAAAATTTCTAGTCTCAAACCATTTACGTACCTAGCTGTCTTTTTCGCCATATCCTCTGTATATCCAGCTCGTAGGTTCACTGATAGAACTCCTCAGTGTATTCCCTCACCGTCATTCTTTTCTGTTTCAGATTCTGCACTTGCCTGTGTAGTGCAATCTGATAATCTTTCGATAGAAATCTGCCCTTCAACTTGGCCACCATCCTTGACCAAGTTTTGATCGACAACTTGTTCAATCTCCTTCTCTCCGTTTGGACACTGTCCCACCACAGGGCTACGTGTCCCTTCAATTTCGTCGCAGCGAACCTAACTCTGCGGTCTTCACTGACTTCCTCACACTCGAAATACTTATCCAGCTTGCTGATCCAATCCAATAGAACCTCTATGGATAGGCTACTGTCATAGGTTGGGAGTTCTGGTTTGGGTTTACTACTTGCCACTAGAACAGATCTCAACAATCTCACTTCTGGGGTCTTGCCATCCGATCCATTTGTGTTCGCTTCAGCTTCCTCTTCGCTGTCATCACCTACCTCAGGGTCTCTTCTTCTCCTTGCTTCGACTGCCTCCAAACGGGCAATAAGAATCTTTATCTCTTCTCTCAGTCCTTCCTCTACTATCCTTCAAACACCTCTTCCATGACCTCTCCTTCCTACCTCCATTTCTTTAGTCAACTTCACCTGCTGTGATACCACTATGATGGGACCAGCTCAACACTGTTCAGACTTTAGGTGATTAAATGATTGTTTGGGTGATTATATGACTGCATAAATATTACTATGGTGTTGACATGTGTGAGTATCAACCATCAGATATTTCTGGAAAAGGGTTCGGTGGCAATCCAGCTCGCAATCAAGGCTGCGTACTCGCCTTGGGTCGCGTTTCCTGCTCCTTGTTATGCCAAAACTCCTCCTTTGTCGTTCACTTGGTCATTTTCATTGTGTTTGCCGAGGGTTCGTTCTGCTATGGCTCTACGAGTTGGGTATGCAGCTTTGCTGCAAGTTCTGGATGCGCCTCTTGGTAACTTCTGTACTGGTTTCTTTATGTGTGTATGGACAGTCTCTGCCCTAGTTCGTTGGGCAGTTGTGAATGTTCCTACTGTCACATGGGTAAGTGGTTCTCTCTTATTTTTTTTCCGCTGTTGGCTCAACAGGTCATCATGTTCCGAGTTATAGGTTGGTATTTCATGTTCTTGTTTGAAACTCAGTGGTTGGATTGCTTTCAAGCTCGAAATGATGGCGTCCTCCTGTCCTCGGCTTCAAAGCAGATAGCCCCTCTCTCCTTGATTCAATTTGCTGCTTCCTTTCCTCAGCTCCTAACCTGTTTGCTCCTTCGTCTCCGCAGTTGGTCAAAACCCGTGGGTGGAAAGCTTGTCCTCTGTTCTCACCACAGCCCCTCAGGTAAAATAAATGCGACTTCTGTTATTTACTTTTCATGCACTGTAATTTCATTTTCCTTGATAGTGTGGCACTAACACCTGTGCGTTGGCCTCTTTGCAAGTGTTGAGGGTTTGCGGTTGGAGGTCTTGGCAATGAATGCTTTGGTTTCTGTCCGGTAGGCTCTGCAATCATGAATTTCCTTCAATCTTCGTTCTATTCTTAGAATAGGCCTCTGGTTGTGAGGGTTTGTCACCCCTCGATGCTTGTCAAATGGCTCTCGACTGTAAGTAGCGTCCTGGTCGTCTTGTTGTCCTGGGCTTCCACTATCTAATGATTTTTTACTGTAATTTGTTGTGTATAAATGCAATTCTCAAAACCCTCACCTAGGGTTTGTCATCCACTGGCTTATATGTCTATTGCTATGTATGAAACAATTTTCGAAACCCTCACCTAGGGTTTGTCGTCCACTGGCTTTACTCTTGTCCGTGTTTTATCTTGCAGTGCTACTATGTATTTTTATACATTTGCTTTTGTAATTGGAAGAAAATAACTTTAGGAAAGAAAGTTGGGTTTGGTTTACCTGAATGTCGTTTATGTGATTAGGCCGTCGTTCTTTTGTTTACTGTGGATTCTATGCCTGGAAATGCGATTGTTGTTTTACGGCTATGCTTGTGATGTTTCACATGAACATGAGAGAATGTTGTAGTTGCTTTGGTAATTTGTTTGACAGTCAATTTTAAAAATAGAACATTTCGTCTAGCCTGTGGATGCTTGGCCCATACTGGAATTTATTTGTGTTACTCCTTTTCTGTCAACGTTGTTTGCTTCAATGGAAATGTAAGCCCTCGTTCTGGCATCTGCTCTTCTGTCTCGCTGTTAGGACTGGTTTTTTTTCTCAAGAAAGGCAAAGAGAATTAAACACAATGGTCTTTGAACAGTATGTTGTCTGTTCAGATGTTCGTTAATTAGAAAGCACAATAAAAATACAGTAGGACGCGCCTCTTAGTAACTTCTGTATTGGTTTCTTTATGTCTGTATGGGCAGTCTCTGGCCTGGTTCGTTGGGCAGTTGTGAATGTTCGTGCCGTCGCCTGGGTAAGTGGTTCTCTGTATTTTTCTTTTCATCGTTGGCTCAACCGGTCGTCGTGTTCCAAGTTATACGTTGGTATTTCATTTTCTTGTTTGCAACTCAGTGGTTGGCTTGTGTTCAGGCTCGAAATGATGGCGTCCTTCCGTCCTCGGCTTCAATGCAGGTAGCCCCTCTCTCCTTGATTCAATTTGCTGTTTTCTTTCCTCAACTCCTAACCTGTTTGCTCCTTCGTCTCCGCAGTTGGTCGAAACCCGTGGGTGGAAAGCTTGTCCTCTGTTTTCATTACAACCCCTCAGGTAAGATAAATGTGACTTCTGTTATTTACTTTTTATGCACTGTAATTTCGTTTTCCTTGACAGTGTGGCACTAACACCTGTGTGTCGGCCTCTTTGCAGGTGTTGCGGGTTGCGGTTGGAGGTCTTGGCAATGAATGCTTCGATCTCTGTCCAGTAGGCTCTGCAATCATGAATTTCCTTCAGTCTTCGTTCTGTTCTTAGAATAGGTCTCTGGTTGTGAGGATTTGTCACCCCTCGATGCTTGTCAAATGGCTCTCGGCTGTAAGTAGCATCCTGGTCGTCTTGTTGTCCTGGGCTTCCACTATCTGGAGATTTTTTTACTGTAATTTGCTGTGTATGAACGCAATTCTCAAAACCCTCACCTAGGGTTTGTCGTCCACTCGCTTAAACGTCTATTGCTATGTATGAAACAATTTTCGAAACCCTCACCTAAGGTTTGTCGTCCACTGGCTTTACGCTTGTCCATGTTTTATCTTGCAGTGCTACTATGTATTTTTATACACTTGTTTTTGTAATTTGAAGAAAAGAACTTCAGGAAAGGAAGTTGGGTTCGGTTTACCTGAATGTCGTTTATGCGATTAGGCCGTCGTTCTTTTGTTTACTCTGGATTCTATGCCTGGAAATGCAATTGTTGTTTTACGGCTATGCTTGTGATGTTTAACACGAACATGAGAGAATGTTGTAGTTGCTCTGGTAATTTGTTTGACAATCAATTTAAAAATAGAAAATTTCGTCTGGCCTGTGGATGCTTGGCCCGTACTGGAATTTATTTGTGTTACTCCTTTTCTGTCAACGTTGTTTGCTTCAATGGAAATGTAAGCCCTCGTTCTGGCATCTGCTCTTCTGTCTCGCTGTTAGGACTGGTTTTTTTCTCAGGAAAGGCAAAGAGAATTAAACACAATGGTCTGTGAACAGTATGTTGTCTGTTCAGATGCTCGTTAATTAGAAAGCACAATAAAAATACAGTAGGACACACAGATGGATTGAATTGATTTCACTGTTATTGTTATTATTCGAGTGCAAGAAGTGTTGAACCCTGTACATGACTTTCACTGTTACATTTATATGTTTCTTGTTCACAGTTAATGAAACTGTACAGTTACTTTTCAGTTGTAGACTTTATAGTTACATGGCTATTAAGCATTTGGTTCTGTCTTTATGACAAGATTTCCCTTTTGGACACATTTGTTTTTTTTTCTTTTTCTTTTAGAATAACAGGACAATTATTAATCCATGGTTTATTAAAGATAGACAAGTAAATAATCCTAACTGATCAAACTACCTTTGACTAATTCAAGGATTAAGTTAAAAAACAAAAATCCTACCTCCCATTCTGACAAACTAACATAAAAGACAAACAAAGTGTTAACTCAACTTTTCAACCTGGCAGAGACCGACACCCAGTGATAGTGCCTGAGCTAGATGCTCATGCATCAGAGTCCCGGGCAAAAAGAAAATCATGACTCTGGTCCATGAGCTCCTCGACTAAAGAACCTGTCTGCTCAATCTGCTTGGCATCAAGCCATGAATTGTCCTTAATAGGACGGTTCTTCCACTTGACCAGGTATTGTAGTTACTCCTTCCGCCGAGTTCGTTTGGGCACCTGAGTGTCGAGAATGCTCTCGATCTCGGCAAGCGGAATATAAGGCATCTGTCTCATCCAAGCTTCTCCTCCATCCTGGGTATTCTGTGTAGGCTGCGTGGTTCTATCTTCTTCTTTTACTTCTGGGTCAGTAGTGTAGAGGAATAGGTCTGCTACATTAAAGATAGGTGAAATGCCTATTCCGGGTGGCAACTGTATCTCATAGGCATTCGCTGAAAATTTCCGGAGGACTTTGTAGGGTCCTATCTTCTTATACTTTAACTTATTGTATGCACCCCTGGGGAAGCGTTCCTTGCGCAAATGCGCGAGGACTTCATCTCCCACGTTAAACTGTACTTCCCTTCTCTTCAAATCTGCTTGCTGTTTATACTTTTGGCTGCTGTCCTGCAATTTAATTTTCACCTGCTCATGCAAATCCCTCATCGCGTTAGCGAAATCTTCTCCATCCGCGCTTCGCCTTTCTTGCAGTCCAAGATCCCGCAACTCATGCACTCTGCGAGGATGCATGCCGTACAGGATCTGAAATGGACTGTAGCCTGTGCTGCGATTAGGCGAGTCGTTATAAGCGAACTCTGCCTGTGCAAGCACTCGATCCCACATCCGCGAATTCTCTCCAACCAAGCTTCGTAGCAGGTTTCCCAGACTCCTGTTTACCACCTCTGTTTGTCCATCGGTTTGCGGGTGATAAGCAGAGTTGTAACTCAGCTGTGTATCCATTTTCTTCCACAAGGTGCGCCAAAAGTGCCCTGTAAACTTCACATCCCTGTCTGAAAGAATAGACTTAGGCAACCCATGTAGCTTGACAATCTCTGTGAAAAACAAGTGGGCCACGTGAGTGGCATCACTGGTTTTTCTGCAAGGGATGAAATGCACCATCTTTGAGAATCTGTCCACTACTACCATCACCGAGTCGTAACCTCGCTGTGTTTTAGGTAGACCCAAGACAAAGTCCAAGCTGACTGAGTCCCACGGCCTGCCTGGAATAGGTAACGGTGTGTACAGTCTCGTGTTTTGACTGTGACCCTTCGCCAACTGGCACACTTTACATCTGGTCACAAATCGTTGTACATCCCTCAACATCTTTGGCCAAAAGTAGAAATGATTGAGCTACTCAAGTGTCTTGTCCATGCCGAAATGTCCGGCTAGACCTCCACTGTGCTTTTCCCGAATAATGTTCTCCTCATCTAGCATTCAGGAATGCATAACTGTCCTCCCCTAAACAACAGTTTCTCTTGCAAGTTGCAGTCCAACCATGGACTGTTATCTCTCACCAAGGGATTCTGACATGCCTCATAGGCCTCCTTAAAATTTGTGTCATTATGGTATAAATCTTTCAAGTGCTCAAAACCCAGCACTTGCACAGTACTCTCTTGCAGAAGTAAAGCTTTCCTACTCAAAGCATCTGCCACCTTGTTGGCCTGCCCGCTGATGTGTTTCAACATGAAGGTGAAACTCTGCAAATATTCCACCCATTTGGCATGTTTGTGATTCATCTTGTGTTGTTGCGTTACATACTGTAGCGCCGAATTATCTTAAAACAACACAAATTCGTTTCCCAGTAGATAATGCCTCCAGTGTTTTAATGCCTGTATAACAGCATAGAACTCCTTGTCATAAGACGAATATTTTTGTCTTCTTTCATTTAGCTTCTCGCTGAAGAATGCCACAAGCTTATCCTCCTGGCTAAGTATAGCTCCAATAGTCGTACTCCTAGCATCACAGCGAACTTGAAAAAGCTTCTTGAAGTCTGGCAATCTTAGGATCGGCCTCTCTGTGATCTTTCTCTTTAATAGCTGGAAACTTCTCTCCACTACATCCGTCCATCGAAAAGGTTGATTGGCCATTTTAATGGTGTCTAACATAGGTGCACAAATTTCACTAAAATTCCTTATGAATTTCCGGTAGAAACTCGCTAGTCCATGAAAGCTATGTACCTCAAATAAATTTTTCGGAGATGGCCAATTAACTATTGCTGCAATCTTCTCTGGATCCATATTCAGTTCATTTTCTGCTATTACAAAGCCCAAATAAATCAATTCCTTCTGCAGAAAAGTACATTTTTTCAGATTTATCAGCAGTTTGTTCTGCTGTAATTTTTCTAGCACTTTTTGAGCATGTCGAAGGTGCTCCTCCCTTGTCCTGCTAAAAATTAGTATGTCATCCAGGTATACTATCACAAATTTTCTGATGTACTCCTTCAGCATCTCATTCATTAACCTCATAAATGTACTGGGTGCATTGCTCAGTCCAAATGGCATGACCAGCCATTCATACAGTCCCTCATTCATCTTAAAGGCTGTCTTCCACTTATCCCCCTCTCATATCCGGATCTGATGATACCCGCTCTTCAAGTCTATCTTAGAGAAATATGTTGTCCCGCTTAAACAATCCATCATGTCATCCATCAGTGGCAGTGGAAACCTGTACCGGATGGTGATTTTGTTGATGGCCCTCGAATTTGTGCACATCCGCCACCCTCCTCCCTTCTTGGGAGCGAGAACCATTGGGACTGCACAAAGGGTCAAACTTTCCCTTATCAATCCTTTGTCTAGCAGTTCTTGCACCTGCTTCCTAATCTCTTCATTGTCCTTGGGGCTCATTTGATATGCCGCTTTGTTCGACAAACTGGCTCCGGGTATGAAGCCAATATGGTGACTTATGCTTCTTTTAGGGGGTAATTTGTCTGGCAAGTCATCCACCACTATGTCCGTAAATTCCTGCAACATCTGCTGGATTTCTGGAGGTAAATCCAATACCTCTGTATGCAACAACACTATTTTTGCTCTTTTTACAATTGCATAACCCATCTCACTGTCCTCAACTTGTCTCAAAAACTGTTTTCCGCTAGCCAGCAATGCTCTTGGTTCACTTGTCCCTGTTGTCCCTTCCTCCTTGATGGGCACCCGCGTATGCTTGATTCCATCCTTGACAAAATTATAACAGTTCGTCAATCCATCATGCACCACCTTTCTGTTGTATTGCCTAGCAGTATGTGACATACATCCATCGGCATGATGTCACAAATGACTTTATCCTTATATCTGCCTATTTGAAACTCCACCTCGCACTGTTCATCCACCAGCAACTGATGGCCTTTCTGCAGCCACAAAACTTTGTAAGGGGTGGGATGTTTCAATCGCCTCAATTCCAACTTTTCCACCATCTCTGTGGATACCAAGTTATCCGTACTACCGCTGTCAATAATTAATTTACAACACTTACCATGCGATTTACAAACTATTCTAAACAAAGCCTTCCGCTGTGTCTGTTCGGTGGCTTCCTTGGCTGGTTTTAACAACACCTTGTTCAGCACCAGGGCTTCCCCTGTTTCTGGAGCATTCTCTGCTTCTTAGGGAGGTGCCTCTGCTTCCTCTGGTTGTGCGACATACGCACCCCTCTGTCCAGCCTGATCTGCCTCTGGACACTCAAATGATTTGTGTCCCCATTTATGACACCTGTAACATTGATAACCAGCCCCTCTACCTCGGCCACTTCCCCGGCCTCGCTGGTATGACCTACCACCTCTCGCATTATCACCTTTGTCCGCTGATCCGGAAGCTCTGGAACTGCTGCCTTCCTCATTACTACTAGCAGTCCGCCCTCTGCCATATGACTGGCCTTTTCCCCTGCCGGCTCCTCGTCCTCTCCGAGCATTCTGTCGTCTAGTAATTTTTTCTTCAGCTTTCATCGCACTCTGATACGCTTCTTCAATGTTCTTTGGGGACAGAATACTAATTTCATCTAAAATTTCTAGTCTCAAACCATTTACGTACCTGGTTGTCTTTTCCGCGGTATCCTCTGTATATCCAGCTCGTAGGTTCACTCGATAGAACTCCTCAGTGTACTCCCTCACCGTCATTCCTTTCTGTTTCAGATTCTGCACTTGCCTGTGTAGTGCAATCTGATAATCTTTCGATAGAAATCTGCCCTTCAACTTGGCCACCATCCTTGACCAAGTTTTGATCGACAACTTGTTCAATCTCCTTCTCTCCGTTTGGACACTGTCCCACCACAGGGCTACGTGTCCCTTCAATTTCGTCGTAGCGAACCTAACTCTGCGGTCTTCACTGACTTCCCCACACTCGAAATACGTATCCAGCTTGCTGATCCAATCCAATAGAACCTCTATGGATAGGCTACTGTCATAGGTTGGGAGTTCTGGTTTGGGTTTACTGCTTGCCACTAGAACAGATCTCAACAATCTCACTTCTGGGGTCTTGCCATCCGATCCATCTGTGTTCGCTTCAGCTTCCTCTTCGCTGTCATCGCCTACCTCAGGGTCTCTTCTTCTCCTTGCTTCGACTGCCTCCAAACGGGCAATAAGAATCTTGATCTCTTCTCTCAGTCCTTCCTCTGCTATCCTTTGAACACCTCTTCCATGACCTCTCCTTCCTACCTCCATTTCTTTAGTCAACTTCACCTGCTGTGATACCACTATGATGGGACCAGCTCAACATTGTTCAGACTTTAGGCGATTAAATGATTGTTTGGGTGATTATATGACTGCATAAATATTACTATGGTGTTGACATGTGTGAGTATCAACCATCAGATATTTCTGGAAAATGGTTAGGTGGCAATCCAGCTCGCAATCAAGGCTGTGTACTCGCCTTGGGTCGCGTTTCTTGCTCCTTGTTATGCCAAAACTCCTCCTTTGTCGTTCACTTGGTCATTTTCATTGTGTTTGCCGAGGGTTCGTTCTGCTATGGCTCTGCGAGTTGGGTATGCAGCTTTGCTGCAAGTTCTGGATGCGCCTCTTGGTAACTTCTGTACTGGTTTCTTTATGTCTGTATGGACAGTCTCTGCCCTAGTTCGTTGGGCAGTTGTGAATGTTCCTGCCGTCGCCTGGGTAAGTGGTTCTCTGTATTTTTTTTTTCCGCTGTTGGCTCAACAGGTCATCGTGTTCCGAGTTATAGGTTGGTATTTCATGTTCTTGTTTGCAACTCAGTGGTTGGCTTGCTTTCAGGCTCGAAATGATGGCGTCCTCTTGTCCTCGACTTCAATGCAGATAGCCCCTCTCTCCTTGATTCAATTTGCTGCTTCCTTTCCTCAGCTCCTAACCTGTTTGCTCCTTCGTCTCCGCAGTTGGTCGAAACCCGTGGGTGGAAAGCTTGTCCTCTGTTCTCACCGCAGCCCCTCAGGTAAGATAAATGCGACTTCTGTTATTTACTTTTCATGCACTGTAATTTCATTTTCCTTGATAGTGTGGCACTAACACCTATGTGTTGGCCTCTTTGCAGGTGTTGAGGGTTTGCGGTTGGAGGTCTTGGCAATGAATGCTTTGGTTTCTGTCCGGTAGGCTCTGCAATCATGAATTCCTTCAATCTTCGTTCTATTCTTAGAATAGGCCTCTGGTTGTGAGGGTTTGTCACCCCTCGATGCTTGTCAAATGGCTCTCGACTGTAAGTAGCGTCCTGGTCATCTTGTTGTCCTGGGCTTCCACTATCTAATGATTTTTTTACTGTAATTGTTGTGTATAAACGCAATTCTCAAAACCCTCACCTAGGGTTTGTCATCCACTGGATTATACGTCTATTGCTATGTATGAAACAATTTTCGAAACCCTCACCTAGGGTTTGTCGTCCACTGGCTTTACGCTTGTCCGTGTTTTATCTTGCAGTGCTACTATGTATTTTTATACATTTGTTTTTGTAATTGGAAGAAAAGAACTTTAGGAAAGAAAGTTGGGTTCGGTTTACCTGAATGTCGTTTATGTGATTAGGTCGTTGTTCTTTTGTTTACTCTGGATTCTATGCCTGGAAATGCAATTGTTGTTTAACGGCTATGCTTGTGATGTTTCACATGAACATGAGAGAATGTTGTAGTTGCTTTGGTAATTTTTTTGACAATCAATTTTAAAAATAGAACATTTCGTCTAGCCTGAGTATGCTTGGCCTGTATTGGAATTTATTTGTGTTACTCCTTTTCTGTCAAAGTTGTTTGCTTCAATGGAAATGTAAGCCCTCGTTCTGGCATCTGCTCTTCTGTCTCGCTGTTAGGACTGGTTTTTTTTCTCAGGAAAGGCAAAGAGAATTAAACAATGGTCTGTGAACAATATGTTGTCTGTTCAAATGTTCGTTAATTAGAAAGGACAATAAAAATACAGTAGGACACACAGATGGATTGAATTGCTTTCACTGTTATTGTTATTATTCAAGTGCAAGGAGAGTCACACGGAATCAGTCAAGGGTGCGGACACAACTGACCTTCCTAGAAGTCTAAGACATTCTAATGACAAACAAAACAAACTGGAGCTATCCTTCTCTAAACATACATTATGATATGAGAAATCAAGTGTTTCGTTCTTACCTTTGTCCAAACGCTATTGTAGAAGTCCAAGCTTTGTTGATCTGGATGAGCTCCTCCTTTTCTCCAAAACCTGTAATCACCAACAGTCAAACAATTAAATAGCACCTGATTATAACATAAAACAAAGCATATTCAACATATAGACCAAGGAGTACATGAAATAACCCGTAAACAACAAGTTATTGAGAAGAATGGACCAATTTGCATTAAAGGTAATCAAAAGGAACCATTACAACCTGAGCCTTGGTGTTGTGAAAGCTCCTTCCAGGGTCCACAAGAGTCTTCCTCTACTTTGACAAAGTTCACCCACTTCCAAATAGAACAAGTAAAGATGACAATCTCTCCTCACAAGCTTCTAAATGGGAGTCCTAATTCCTGCAGCATTTACCCTTAGAAATCTATAGCTTTCAACCTCCCTCCTTCTGGCCCAATGCCTCTTTTTATAGTGCTCAAGAGGAAGTTAATCAGGTCCACCATCAATGGGATAGTCCCCTCTTTGGATGGGATCACTCCCTTATTGATGGGATAAGTTCTTCTTTGGTAGGAGTGCATGAACCATTTGGAGGCGCTCAATACACATCAAACAACCTTCTAGAATGCTCTAGAAATGACCACAAGTAAGTTTTTGAAGATAAAACTTGCGCATTTTAACCTTTTCAGAGGGACGCACCTGCCCCTTTAGATACAGAGCGTCCTTGGACGCAGACCTTATGAACAATAGGTGCGTACCCGCAGGCAAGGCTTGAGAGAACCTGCGTACCCAGAGATAAACACTTTTATAAGGACTTTCTCTCTTTCTTGGAGTTTGACATGAATAGCAGAGGCATAAGACTTGCTCAAGAGGGTAGTATGACTGTTGATAGAGCCGTACCGACTGTAAATAGCCATGGCGACATTTTTTAGTGTAACAGATTGCCCCCTAAAGTGCGAAGCCTGGAATAGATTAGGGTTTTGTATTATCTAGGAAGGGTGAAGCGCTTTGTCATTTCGAGGATTATCTCGTGGAGAACCTGGTTGGAACCTGCAATTTTCAACACAAAATACATGGATAAGATTATATCATCACTGAGGTAGGCATTCCCATACTCAGATAAAAACTTTAACTAACAGACTAACTACTCTGATACAGGAATGATTTTGCAGTACATCATAATCATAGACTTTTGTAGATACAGTATGGACGCAGCCATCTGTTTATGATTAGTCTACTTAGATAATGAATACAAAACTCCTCGCAGCCTGGATGGTAAAGATTTGATCCAGGGTCTTCATTCCTACTTCTCGAATTGGTACGATTCTAGCCATGCGAATAAATGAGTCGATGTCGAACATGGTAGAAACCACTTGATTACAAGTCGATGATGTAAACTGTTAACAAGCGTGAGAGAGACCACCAGTAATGTCAATGGTTCTCAAAGTACCCAGTACAATCCATGAGATGTGAATGAATGAGTTGGTGTCGAACATTTCACGGAATCCTTCGATCGAAAGTCAATGATGTAAACTGACGTCAAAGGCGAGAAACCTGCCATTGATGCTTGCAGACTTCAAGGTACTGACGATTTCTAAGTCATCTTTCTAGATAATGTGCTGATGTCGATAGAAAGTGACCCGTTGCGGGCAAGCCAACAACATGAAATCATTGTTCAAGTTGAAGAAATATTGCTGTAAGGACTGACTCAGGGATGGTCAAATGGATGACAAGTATTTTGCAGATGAAAGTTTTATTTGCAGACCTCTTGGACACATAACGACACGACAGATGGTTTGGTGCTAAATAACTCAAAGTTAATCCCCAGAACCCGGTTGAAGACTTTCAAAAGTGGTTTGATCGATTGTGAGGTAAAGGATTTCCCAACCCAGGTGAATGAAAAGTGTCGTGTCCAAGAGTGGTAATAAAGTTTCTTCTGAGACAAAAGATAACAAATAGGCTCAATCTTCTCTCTTTTCCCCCACCATTTCTGGCAAGTACCTCTTTATTTTTAACAAGCTTGAGGAGGATAACATATGCTTGATTCTAAGCTCATCCTTCGGATGAGTCCAACCCAGTTTTGATTCGAACCCTAGGAAGGAGTGGTTCGTTCCTGTTTGTAATTGAACAGGTCCTTTACTGTGAAATGTTTAACGAGCCCAGTATAGGAGAAACTCGGCGTTTTTCAATTTTAGAGAGTCTGAAAAACTTAAGAAAACTCCAAGTTGAACTTTTTCGTAAATTTGTGTCCCTCAAGCCTGAAAAAGTATAAAATAATACCTGGGGGAACCGCTTGATCTTGCGACCAAGGAGTACTTTCATAATTAGTGTCACTGACCTGAAAAGTAAAAAGCGATCAAGGACACGTCGTTTTATTTCCGTATCGAGTTTGAAACGACAAAAACACGGCAATCTTTTCCTGATTTTACGGTCAGAAAAGAGCTATAAGGGGACCGTCTTTTAATTCCATTTTAACGAGTGTAAAAGAAACGCTCGGCAATCTTTTCATGTTTTAGGAGTCAGAAAAGGGCTTAAAAGATGACTCTGATATTTTGTTTGTGAAAAATGACAATTTTCCCTCTAAGTCCCTTTGTCCTGCACAAAAGCGACACATTACTCATACCTGTTTAAGATAGGCAAAAATTCATCGAAAACATCTTTCCATGGTGAAAAATGAACAAATTCATCCAAAAAACCTATAAAAAGACTTTTTACCATGTCATTTTTACCGTTTGACTGTTGAGGTTGAAAAAGGAGCTTTTGACAAGAAACTTCCCGTGGTCGCTGCGGAAAATCCGACCGTTAGAATCGAACGTCGTCTCTTCCAGGTATTTCACAACATCCTCCTTGTCAATTTCATCTGTTTAGAATTTTGTTTTAGGTTTCATTTTTGATTTTTGGGGGGTTTTGGGTTTTGGAAACCGCCCTGCGGGGGACGCAGGTTTCCTAAAGGCTGGCCTGCGTCCCCCGACTTTTTCCTACACAGGGAAAAGGTCGGGGGACGCAGGTTACCTTCAGGCCACCTGCGTCCCGGCGCACTGTGCGCCAAACGCGGGGTGCGTCCTCCGCAAAACGCGGATTTTGAAACCCCAAACTCCCAATTTAACAATTGAAATTTCCCAAAAATTATTTTAATGCTCGTTTGTTCATGTGTAGGGCACTTATCATGCTGGATTGGAGAGAAAGAGAGCATGAGGAGGTTGATGAAGCTGCAATCAATCATCAACCTTCCCTCGATGCCCTAAGAGGATGTGGATTATACAAATACTGGGCCATACCCAGCATGAGAGCTCAGGTAAGATTCTTGGAGTGTCTGGTTGAGAGATGGAATGTTCAAGAGCAATGCTTTTATATCGGCGGGCAACAACTCGAGATAGAGCCTGCTGACATTTACTTTCTCACTGGCTTGCCGAACAGAGGTGAGCAACTCAATCTGGCTGGGACTAGGCCGGGTGGCCAATCCCTCGATAGTCTCCGAGCAGATTGGTGCCTACCTAATCGAGAACATAAGAAAGGCATAGAGATCAAATATGTCTCTCAGCGTGAACTCATGGTCTTAGCTTTCACTGTGACCAGGATTTGTGGCTCAGCCACTTTGCATATTGCTACTGGGTCTCAATTTCGGATGGTAATTGATTGTCTCCAAGGCACCATTTTCAACTGGTGTGATGCGTTGTTGGCTAACTTGAAAGCCCAACTGACCAAGGCAAAGACTGGCAGACTAAAGACCTTTGGATATGGGCCTATAGTCGTGAGCTTTGCCCTAGAGAGGATTCCAATGCTGATCCCTCAGCATCTCACTGTTGATATTTCGGGTCCTCAGGAGCCAAAGCTGGTACGATGGGTTGCGGTGATGGCCCGGCATCCGGACGAGGGTGCGGCAGTTGTTCGGTTCACTGACAGTTATTTTCACTGGTTAGAGGACCAGGTGTTCGCGATTCAGGACTTTCCGTATGCCGGAATAGATTTTCGAGGTGATCCGGACATGGTTCTTCCACAGGGAGAACAATGGGATGACAGAGGTACTTTATTTTTCACGAGTTTTCAAATTATGTATTTTTTTTTGTTTTTTATATATATCGTCTCAAACTGACAGTAAAATTTTCAAAATGCAGATGTTGGTCCACAGCGTCCAGCCAACCTCCGGCCTTTCGAGAGGAGACATCCAGTTGCACCGGTACCGGCCCCACAGGACGCGGCGGCTGCAGAGGTACTGACTGAGTTGGAGCATGATCTACAGCGTCTGACGACGGATATACCGGAGACTTCTATGGATGATATTCCTATCAGACTTCAGCACTACGTAGTCGCGGTCCCTGGACCGTTGAGGAGATTTTTGCGCAAGGTAGCCCGTGCAGTGGTGTCGTATAGGGAGCACCACCAGTGATTGGCTAGTCACTTTGTGGATACATGTGACATTTTTGACTTTTTGTACTTATCATTTTGCCGATCATAAGGTGTTTTTCAACCTATGATCGAAGACGATGTATATTTTTTGACACACTCCTATCTATATATATCACTATTACCGGCTTATCTTGTTTAACATGTATGATGAAATGTTTTTAAATTTACTTGCATGATTATCGTAAATGTCTGTCCAACACTCGAGAAGCAATTGCATCTGCTAATGTATTTAAGGACCTTGGAATATGCTGATATTCAATGTAATCAAATTCACGTTCCAAGAGACGCACTCTCAAAAACAACCTTAATAACACAGGATTTCTAATGGCATAAACTCTATTAAGCTGTAATACAACAAGTTCAGAATCTAACCTCACTATCAAACGTCGAATTCCAAATGAAATAGATTCGGATAATAATTCAACCACTGCACTGTATTCTGCAATGTTATTCGTTGTTTGACCGAGGCTTACCCCATGCATAGAAACTAACTCATCAGAGGGTGAATAGATAACCCAAGCTGCGGAAGAGATATTCCGTGTACTACGACAAGCACCATCAGCAAATCCAATGTATGTTTGGAGGGGCGTCGACATCTACAATATCAAGAGCAAAACCAAGATAAGCCAGAATAACGACGAAAAACACACTCACTAAGCTAAGCACACTGACTAACTAACAATCATACTAGCTAGAAAGAAAACCTAACCTAACTAAAAATTCTCCATACCCACCATTTAAGCATAATACCTCTTTAGGTAAAGTCCATTTCTGGGTTTATCGAAAGAGTCCCCATCAAAATCTACCAGCTCATAAGCCCCTTTTGCTAGCTTTCGCTTTACAATATAGGGTCCATGCCACATAGGAACGAATTTTCCAGCACCTAGCTTATCGTTGGCTTGATCATATAAAAGCACTAGGTCTCCCTCCGAAAAACTTCGAGGGGTCACATTTCTATCATACTGAGCTTTCATTCGCTTCGCGTGAGTCTCGATTGCCAATGCAGCGTCACGTCGAGTCTCATCTAATTTAGCTAAGTACAATAAACGTTTCTCCTCTTCGGAAGTAGCTGGAAGTAATTCGACAGCCATTTGAAGTGATGGGATTTCACATTCAATGGGTAACACTGCTTCTAAGCCATAAACTAGCTGGAAAGGAGTGAACCCTGTTGAGGTTTTCACTGAGGTTCGGTATGCCCATAGCGCCGAAAATAACATGTTGTGCCAATTCGACCGATGAATACCAATGGTTCGTCGGATCATGATAACCAGAACTTTGTTGATAGACTCAACCAAACCGTTGGCTTGCGGATAATAAGGAGTAGAGTTGTCATGGCGCAAACCAAGCTGGCTTGTAAGTTCAGTCATCATGGTGTTTCGAAAATGGCTCCCATGGTCAGTAATAATTGCTTGTGGGACACCAAACCTAGTTATTATATGATTGAATATGAAAACTGCAGCTGTTTTGCCGCTTGCGTCGAATGTAGGCATCGCCTCGGCCCATTTAGTGAAATAATCAACCGCGAGGATGATATACGCATGCCCCCCGGCCGAGTGAGGGTTACAAGTAATAAAGTCGATACCCCATTTGGCGAATGGACCAACGGCAATTATAGGGTGGAGAGGAGCTGGTGGTGCGCGCATCTTTCGATCAAACATTTGGCAGTTGTGGCACTTCCGGACTGCAATGATACAATCTTTAAACATAGATGGCCAGAAGTAACCAGCGCGCAACACCTTCTGAGCTATGGCATACCCAGACATATGACCGCCACATGCTCCAGAGTGACAATCATTCAAAACTCTCTCAGCCTCTTCGTGAGTTAGACAACGTCGAAAAACTAAGTCTGCCCCCCGGCGATAAAGTGTATCTCCAATAATTTTGTATTGCTGGGATTGAAACCTAATTTTTCGACGTTCCGCTTTTGAAGCTTCAGGCCGAAAGGTTTGGGTTTGGAGATAAATGATTATATCCCCGAACCACGGATCTAAAGTACTGATGAGAAACAAAGATTCGTCCGCAATGGACTCTTCTGCCACAGTCTCTGTGTCAGTACGCGGGAAATCACACATCAATTCCGCAAAAACTAAGGATTTCTTAGACTTGGACTTCTCGAACTCCAAGTCGAACTCTTGCAGGATAACGATCCATTTAGAGTACTTGCCCCCTAGCAATTGTTTTGTCAAAATGTAAATCATAGGGTTGCAATCCGAAATAACTGTAGTTTTACGGAGAAGAATGTAGTGACGAAAACGCTGGACAGCTTGAACGGCTGCCAGGGCCAATTTCTCCACATGCGAATATTTTAGCTCAGTGGGATTTAAGGTCTGACTGAGATAATATATCACATGTTCCGCTCCGAATTCATCTTCTTGAACTAACACCATTCCAATGGTGGAATGTGAAGCTGCGAGGTATAAGAAGTAGTCCTGGTTGTAGTTGGGAGGATGCAACAACGGTGCATGGGTCAACGCGTGTTTAAGTGCATCAAAAGATTGTTGGGCAATCTCGTCCCAAAAGAATTGAACGTTCTGTTTCAACGACCGTGTAAAACCTTTAGTGACCTCGGCGTAGTTTGGGATGAATCGACGTAAAAAGTTCGCTTTCCCTTGCAAACTTTGGAGTTGGCGCAAACTCGAAGGAGGAGGCAATTTGATGATCGCCTCGACTTTCGAGGGATCGACGCGAATGCCGGCTTTTGAAACAACAAATCCCAGCAATCGACCTGTTTCTATACAGAAAACACACTTGTGGGGATTCAACCGAATTCGATAATGCCTACACCTCATAAAGATTGCTCGTAGATGGTCAAGGTGATCAGCTCGACGTAAAGAATGAGCAGGCAAATCATCGAGATACGGTTGCACAATGTGCTTGATGTCGTGAAATGCATAAGACATCGCCCGTTGAAAAGTGGCCCCGGCATTCTTAAGCCCAAAAGGTAATTTGCAATAAGCAAATGTCCCCCATGGACAAATGAATGCTGTTTTTGGTTGGTCGGCAGGTAGAATATTGATTTGATTATAGCCCGAAAAACCATCCATGAAGGAAAACATTTCACTTCCGGCACAATCATCAATAATTTGATCGATATAAGGCGTAGGATAGTTGTCTTTTGGACAAGCTCGATTGATATCCCTATAGTCGATACAGATTCTTATTGTTCCTTGTTTCTTATTGACCGGAACAATATTCGATACCCAATCCGTTAACGGGATCGGATAAATGAAACCTGCTTTCAACAGCTTTTCGACTTCTGCTTTAATCGCAGCCGCTTTTCGAGGGTGAATCTGACGCAACCGTTGCCGGATGGGTTTAGCATCCGGGTAGGTTTTGATTTCATGGACAACAATGGCAGGATCGATTCCCGGCATTTCCTCGTAAGACCATGCAAACACATCGCGGGATTCTTGGAATAGGGCCTTGTAAGTTTGGATTTCTTCTTCTGTACATGCGGCACCTATATGAATGTTCTCCTCAATTCCGGGTTTCACTGAAATATCAATGGGAATAGTACGAGAAATATTCCCTAAATTCAACTCTGAATCAGAATGTTTCGTTGGATCCTGAGCGTCTTTGACATATTCAGCGGTAAAGATAGATGAAAAATCATTTTCAAATGCATCATCCTTAGGTAAAAACGAAGATCTATGATGGAGATCTTCCCATGGTAGATCGTCTACACTTAGGATTTCGCGAAGTTGTTCGTCAGATGACACGACTTCGGGAAATGCTATCTGTTCTAAGGTTGAGGTGAAAAGTGATTCTTCACTGACCACATTCATTTGGTCGACGTCGGTTGAATGAAAGTCGGTAAAAGACATGAGAGCTTCATAAACAATTTCATATGGACTCAAAGGCATAGCATTACCGAATGAGTCTATCTCAGAGTCAGATGGAACATACCAAGGATCATCATAAACAATATTTTCTGACGTAATCATATGAATTGTTGCAAACGAAGGTTCTACGCTGAGTGGAGGGAGAGGAAAAGTTCCCAGTAAACCGGAATCCTTAACTAAACCTACACCAACGTTCCTATAAGGGATTGTCGTCTTACCGACATGCTGGATACTCTCTGAAGAGGCTGGGTCGGATGAAAAGTATGTTAGCTGATCAATAGTCACGATCTTACCATTATGTGGAAACTTAATTACTCTGAAGACCGATGAAACGACCGCTGTCATAGCATATGACCAACTTCGACCCAAAAGAAGGTTGTAGTCTAGAGGGGCATCAACCACTTCCACATCCAGACTAACGGTTTTACCTTCTACTCCTATAGGCAATTCCTGTAGAATACCAAACGGACGGAACCCACGGCCATCAAAGGCCTTAAGGATGGTGGGGGATTGGTTCAACGAAGGAGAACCAAGGGATCTCCAACATTGAATTGACATAATACACGTAGAAGCTCCCTCATCAATCACAGTTCGATGAATAGGCCTGTTTTTGACTATCACTGGAATTTGGAAAGCCATTTGATGGGGGAGTCGTGGTGTACTATTTTCTAGATCGAAGATCATTAGATTCGGATCCTGAACATCAACAGCTCCTATAGCCGACAAAAGCAATTTTCGTTGTGCTGGACATGATTGCAGCACTTCTAACGCCGACATTGCTGAGGATGAAACAGCTAAGTCCTCAACAATGTTGTAATTCTGGGCCGCCCTCGCATGTGGATTGAAAGCAGACCTTCGAAGTACACCCTTGGCGGGCGGTTTAATTACTAAGTCTGGGTTAGGTTTCTCGATCTGTAGTGGATCGGAACCAGGAGCTGAGGTTGATGGGTTAGAGTGAGAAGATTCTGCTTCTTTACCATCAACAGGATTCTTACTACCATAATCTTGCGATCGAGTCGCAATCCTCACATGAGACATCATCAAAATGGGTTCTTCACTGGCATTCGAGGAAGAACCTATCATCTTATTCTCCTGCTCCGGAAATGGATTTTTTAACACAGCAGGAGTGGGAGAACCTTTGACTATTTTCACTACCTCAGCCCGATGAGGGCAATCTCTCGTAAAATGATCATCTTCACAAATAAGATAAGGATATCGAGGTTTGCGCTTTTCGTCATTGGTTTCCGACTTTTCAGTTTTCTCCTTCGGAGCCTTGTCTGCTTTAGCCTTCTTCTTTCCTTTCTTCTTTCCACCGTTTTTTGATTTGGCCGTGGATGACTCTACAGCGTGAATATCGGCGGTAAGTTCAGGAGAAGACTCTCCTGTCGGGGAATCGGGCAAAGTGATAATAGGAGTAGTTGAAGCCTTGGAAGACTTCTTCTTGCTCTTTGTATTCACGATACCAATCATACCATCAGCGGCATGAGATCCCGAAGGAGCAGCAGCGATTTGGTTCGACTTTGGAAGATCCGGAATCTTCTCGTGTAATGTACCCAACTGCGTGTAAACTAAGTCAAGGTATTGTGCCTGAGCAATGACTTGCTCCTCAGTAACTACTCCGGCCTTAGCTACATCTTCAGTAATCCTTGGTAATAATGATTTAACAAACCATTCAGCTAAGATTTGGTCCGGGATAAAAACTTTCACTAGCCTTCTTCGACGTCTCCACTCATGAATGTGATCTGAAATATACGTGGAGGTTGATTGTTTTAGTGAAGTTAATAACTCCTTACCGTTATCGTATCTGACCGGTAACTGAAAGTGAGTTAAGAACGAGGTAGCTAACTGGCTAAAATTGTAAAAAGAGGCCCGTGGTAACTCAATGTACCACTTGGCCGCGAGACCAATGAGTGTACGTTGGAAAAGACGTAAGCGGATCGAATCATCCGAGATGGAATTTGAAGCACACCAGAGGTGGTAAGTCATCACGTGATTGGACGGATCCTCTCCAGACTTACCTTCGAACTTGGGTATATCGCTGGGCAACTTATTTGGCATTGGCGGCCAGAACGGAAGATATTGAATTGGATCGTTCGTTAGGCGCGTCAAGTCTGGTAAATCCAAAGTTGCGATAAACGGTAACTGCCGGTTAGGATCTCTAAAACTCTGGGTCACAATACCGGCCCCAGGAGGAGGATATCCAGGATAACTAGGAACAGGAGTCGCATTTGGGATATTATAGCCTCCTGGTCTGCGAAACCAGAGATTCTGGGTTCGATCCCCAGTGGAGTCGCCAATTTGTCACACGGAATCAGTCAAGGGTGCGGACACAACTGACCTTCCTAGAAGTCTAAGACATTCTAATGACAAACAAAACAAACTGGAGCTATCCTTCTCTAAACATACATTATGATATGAGAAATCAAGTGTTTCGTTCTTACCTTTGTCCAAACGCTGTTGTAGAAGTCCAAGCTTTGTTGATCTGGATGAGCTCCTCCTTTTCTCCAAAACCTGTAATCACCAACAGTCAAACAATTAAATAGCACCTGATTATAACATAAAACAAAGCATATTCAACATATAGACCAAGGAGTACATGAAATAACCCGTAAACAACAAGTTATTGAGAAGAATGGACCAATTTGCATTAAAGGTAATCAAAAGGAACCATTACAACCTGAGCCTTGGTGTTGTGAAAGCTCCTTCCAGGGTCCACAAGAGTCTTCCTCTACTTTGACAAAGTTCACCCACTTCCAAATAGAACAAGTAAAGATGACAATCTCTCCTCACAAGCTTCTAAATGGGAGTCCTAATTCCTGCAGCATTTACCCTTAGAAATCTATAGCTTTCAACCTCCCTCCTTCTGGCCCAATGCCTCTTTTTATAGTGCTCAAGAGGAAGTTAATCAGGTCCATCATCAATGGGATAGTCCCCTCTTTGGATGGGATCACTCCCTTATTGATGGGATAAGTTCCTCTTTGGTAGGAGTGCATGAACCATCTGGAGGCGCTCAATACACATCAAACAACCTTCTAGAATGCTCTAGAAATGACCACAAGTAAGTTTTTGAAGATAAAACTTGCGCATTTTAACCTTTTCAGAGGGACGCACCTGCCCCTTTAGATACAGAGCGTCCTTGGACGCAGACCTTATGAACAATAGGTGCGTACCCGCAGGCAAGGCTTGAGAGAACCTGCGTACCCAGAGATAAACACTTTTATAAGGACTTTCTCTCTTTCTTGGAGTTTGACATGAATAGCAGAGGCATAAGACTTGCTCAAGAGGGTAGTATGACTGTTGATAGAGCCGTACCGACTGTAAATAGCCATGGTGACATTTTTTAGTGTAACAAGGAGTGTTGAATCTTGTACATGACTTTCACTGTTACATTTATATGTTTCTTGTTCACAGTTAATGAAACTGTACAATTACTTTTCAGTTGTAGACTTTACAGTTACATAGCTATTAAGCATTCAGTTCTATCTTTATGACAAGATTTTCCTTTTGGACACATTTGTGTTTTTTTTTTTTTTAATTTTAGAATAACAGGACAATTATTAATCCATGGTTTATTAAAGACAGACAAGTAAGTAATCCTAACAGATCAAACTACCTTTGACTAATTCAAAGATTAAGTTAAAAAAACAAAAATCCTACCTCTAACATAAAAAACAAACAAAGTGTTAACTCAACTTTTCAACTTGGTAGAAACCGACACGCGGTCACGGTGCGTGACCTAGATGCTCCTACGTCATTTTGCATTCAATTTATTCATACGCACCTAGATGCTCCTACGTCATTTTGCATTCAATTTATTCATCTCTACAGATTTGAATTATAGTCATCGAGGAAGGTACACGTGGCCGGAACATATTATAACTATTAAAGTTTGAGGTTTGCACAGTTCCTTTACAAATGAGCAAGTCAACGAACATGTAAAGCGGGAGGAGGTGAGATAAACGCATGAAGATTTCAAAATTAAAATATGAAAAATTAGGCATTTGAATTTAAAATTTAAGCGGAACTTTTGTAAGATATTGAATTATATTTTCCAACGCAAAAAGTTAAAACTCTGACAAAATAAAGAATAGTAAAACTGTGTTAGTATGAGCGAGATTAATGGGACGAAAGCCTACAGGTTTCTTCATCCACCCAATTTCATTAAATATGAAAATAAACGTCATTATGATGCAGGAACATAAATAAATTAATTAAAACATGGCATTCAAGTGACCAGAATGGGTGCAAGAAAATTAACGCTTTCATCCACCCAATTTCATTAAATATGAAAATAAACGTCATTATGATGCAGGAACATAAATAAATTAATTAAAACATGGCATTCAAGTGACCAGAATGGGTGCAAGAAAATTAACGCCAAAAGTGGTAACTTTCACAACTTAAGTATCCCACCAAATTCAGTAACGTCACTAGGAAGTAGTTTAATCAACGCTTTCACTTTGACTTTTCACATCGCTATGGTCTCAACTTTAATCCGGAATAATTAGTATCCACAATGTTTAACGTCGCAAGATTCTTTTCCTCAAAAATTATTTGTATGTATTTATGTTATATTAATACAAGTTTATTTATTTTAAAAATATTTATTTTAATATTTATTTTTTATATTAAATTTTTATTTTTTTTATTTAGATTTGATTTTTATAAATAATATAATGAATTTATATGGAATATATTATTAAAATATTTTTAAATTTTATATATGGAAAATATCTTACACTTATCTCAGAACCGGAAGGTAAAATATTTTATTTCATGGAAAAAAAATTAAAAATTCTTTGTTATCAAGACGATTCTTATAATAAAATATAAATGGTTTGTCGTTTCAAGGATTATGTATATATTTTATAAACAAATCATAGATAAAGAGATAGTGGATTGTGTAATCGTGAGAGTTTTTAAAATAATATTAATTATATATTCATTCCTTATATAAAAATAAGTAGTTATATCAACCTAAATCATATTAATATAAAAAAAATATAAAATATAATCATTGCATATTAAAATTTTATTGTATTGTAACATCAATTTAATATAACTTATTTTTTTTCCCGGGTAGAAAAAGCATAATATTATTTATATGAGAAATATAAAAAGTCTAAAATGTACATTTAGCCAGGAAATAGCATATGTTTTAAAAATAATGAAACTGTAACATCAGTAAAATCATATCCTGATATAGCTAGATCAAGCTGGCTGCTTGTTATCCTGATATAGCTAGATCAAGCTGGATCTATTCATTAACATTCTTTAAGTTAAAGTCAACCCATATTTACCGTCATATTTTTTTAAATAGCATAAATTGCATTTAGGTTAACCGTTACTAAATGGAATAATATTATAAGGTAACAAAAGATTTCCATCTTAAGTATTTTCTAAAAAGCCAATTGGCAAAACGACCCCAAATGAATATAGCTGATTTTTACGGTAAAATTAAGTAAAATCTAGAACGACCCGTGATTCAGATAACAAGACCAGTTAAATAAATAGGAGTACTCTAACGAGGTGGAGTAATTGTTAAAAGTGGGGGGATTTTGGGTAAAAAAAAATTAAATTTTTTTGCAAATACAGTGTTTGAATCGAGTTTTTGATGATGGAAATAGATTCAACACCATCAAAAACATCTAGGACACCTAAAAATTTGAAGTTTCACTAGATTTACAAAAATCCTTACCAGATTTTCTTTAAATAAGACCAAAATTTCCATAACTTACAGCTAATAAATAAACAAAATATCACAACAGAGAGGAAAAAGAAGATCATCCTTGCTTTTAGGGATCGGCCGCAACAATGAAAAGAAAGCTCAAATACCAATTCAAAGAGATTCAAAGCTGTCATTGCTGTTTGCTACCAAATATAATAGATTCCCAGCTGTCATTACTGGTTCGCTAGCAAATATAGTAAATTCCATCTGTCATAGTTAGATTGCCAGCACATATAATAGATTTCCATTTGTCATGTTAGAATGCCAACAAATATAATAGATTCGCATCTCGCATGGTTGATTGCCAGCGAATACAAAACTAGTTACCATTGAGATTATTGTGTTTAGTTACCATTGACATTATTGTCTGATTTAAATTTAAATTTGAATTCTATTGAGAAGCATTAAAAAAAATAAAGCAGTTCACCAAAAATCAGTAAAAAAAATTAACGAAGAAAAATACACCACTCACATCTTATCACTGAGGCACCAGAATCACAAGCATCACATCTTATCACTATGCACAATAAACCAACAAAGTAACATTATAATTTATAATTTATGCTGCAATTACAACAAGATGAGCAATGCATCAGTTGAAATTTGCGGCAGTTAAATACTTACTAGCAACTATTTAAGAGCCGATGTATGAAGAAATACAAGAGTTCTGCACATAACCACAATTAATCATGGTTTCGCTTAGAACAAGGCATTTTTCTAATTATCCAATACAATTTTAAGTCAAAGGCATCCATGATCAGAACCATAAAAATGCCTAACAAAATCACTACAATCCTATGTTTAACCAGCGGCAGCGGCATAGAGTGAATCTAATACCATTTGTGTGTGCAGGAGTCAAGATTTTGCTGCCAGAATTCGATGCAGGCTGCAAGAAACCCTCATTTTCCTTCATTCCCAAAGAAGCTTAGGGGTAGTCGTATTTCTGGTAAGCTGCAAGAAACACTCATTTTCCTTCATTCACAAGGAAGCTTTAGGGGATAGTCGTATTTCTGGTAGTAAGGGTGGCGACATCAATAGTTTCAAGACCCAGACGTCTCTTGTGCTGGCCGGATAAAGCTCAAGTCGAAAGAAACCAAGAAACTCAAAACCCTAACCAGAGCCCGCCGTGAAGATCGACAGCCTAGTAAACCCCAAGGGGACGGAAAACTCCGGTGGTTCAAGAAACTCTGCAAGCTAAAAGTTGAATATATAGTGGATTTTCCGGATTCTAGAGTCGCCGCCTCGGATAATAATCTGCAGAATGTAGGGGATATTGTTAAAGAGGAGGATACTTCTCGTGGTTCAGTTCAGCGGTTCTCGGATTTGAAACGTTTTGCGTCACCGTGGGAGCACAGCGCATTATCAAACCATAAACTCTTAAAAAGAATTCAAACTGGAAGTCCGGCGTGCTCTGTGTACAGATGTCAGAAAGAGAAATCTGTGTGCAGATGTCAAAAAAATATGAGAAATGTCAAAAAAAATATGAGAAATGTTAAAAAATATGAGAAGTGTTAGACGATATATTGATTCAAAAGAAGGCCAATGCCTATTGGCCTAAATATTAGCAATTGTTTCAAAAGGTACAACGATAGGCCGATAGGATTATTAAATTGGAATTGTTGAATTTTTGTAGAAGAGTTAATTGGTTTGTGGAAACCCTTGTTTTCTTGGACTGGATCATTGTGCAATTACTTTTCTTTAGATGTTTTGTTTATATTTATATTACAAGGAACACATTGAATGTCTTATTTCATTTTAGAGTAAGTTAATTACCCAAAATCAAGAGGTTAAGTTAATTACCTAAAATCAAGAAACCTATATAGATGGCCAAGCATATACGACGCTTGCTAGTGACCAAGGCAATAACCACCATGACTATCCTCTACCAATAGAAGAGTTAATTGGTTTGTGAAAACCCTTGTTTTCTTGGACTAGATCATTGTGCAATTACTTTTCTTTAGATGTTTTGTTTATATTTATATTACAGGGAACACATTGAATGTCTTATTTCATTTTAGAGTAAGTTAATTACCCAAAATCAAGAGGTTAAGTTAATTACCTAAAATCAAGAAACCTATATAGATGGCCAAGCATATACGACGCTTGCTAGTGACCAAGGTAATAACCACCATGACTATCCTCTACCAATATATTTCATTGAAAACCATAATTGTATATTGCATTTAGAAAGTCAAAACATAATATTAGAAAACATGTTGATACATTGCTATTAAAAAGTTAATTCCATTAGAAACCATGATATTATTATTATATTTTATAAAGAATAATATACATATATAGAATGATACTACATTGAAAACCATAATTGTATATTGCGATTAAAAAGTCAAAATATAATATTTGAAACCATGCTAAATATGACATTACAAACCTTAAATGTCAAAGGGAGAACTTAGAAGTTGGAAATTAAATGACCACAGCCATTCCGAAGACCATATCTATAGAGACGTTAAAAAACCATGGTCAATGCCAAATTAAGAGGCCGGAAGCCAAAAACAAAAATAAGAAAATACCAAATCGTTGCTAACATTACATGTAGCAAGAATAAAAGAAGCACTTCTTCCCCACGGATGCCTCCCTGATTGTGATCTCAAGCAGCCTGAAGACGACCATCTAAACATGAACACACATGAACAGGCACGCTTGAAAGGAGGAACAACACATTGGACATTATTCAGATCAGCTAATGAAGTATTATAAATTCTTGAAAATTTTGGAAGAGTTTATAGTGAGATGGCCAAGCATATACTAAGTTTGCTAGTGACCAAGGCAATAACCACCATGACTATCCTCTGCCAATATATTTCGTTGAAAACCATAATTGTATATTGCATTTAGAAAGTCAAAACATAATATTAGAAAACATGTTGATATATTGCTATTAAAAAGTTAATTCCATTAGAAACCAAGATATTATTATTATATTTTAAAAGAATAATATATATATATATATATATATATATATATATACTCCATTGAAAAACATAATTGTATATTGCGATTACAAAATTTGGAAAACAAAGTTTAACATGTTTTCTAATATTATCAACATGAAATTTTCTAATATTATCAACATGAAACGAGATTCAAGTACTAAAAATCAGATTAAACCAGTTGTACAATGTGTTCTTCAGTATGCTTGAACTGCATTTCAAATTGAATCTGGGCTTGTAAACTAATGTGGCTAAATGCCATGAATGTCATTGGACCTACCCCATGACCTGGTGTTCACATTAAATACCACAGATGTCCGATTAAGCAAGTTTTCAAAACAAACAACATCATCACCATTGGGACTGTGTGCACTGTGTATTGCCATTTCAGCTCGTTGAAGTTCATCAAATATTTCTTCAGTCGATCTAGAAATTAGTTGCCATTCCCTTTTCCTGATTTGCCTGATTAGCTTCCAAATGACAATCACTTTGTCTTTTGTTCCTGCCATTAACACTTGGTCCTTGCAGACCACCAATCCTAGTGGATGATCACACTGTGGTTTTGTAACTTTCAGGATAGCCCAACTCTCATTGTTTAGCGAAAAAACTATTACGCTCTGATGGTCTACAGTAGACTCCATGAGTATCAACTACTCTCATATTTTGAAGGTGATGCTGAGATATGAACTCTATCCATGAATTGGTTACAGAACCATATATCATTGTTTTCACATGCCGTTCTCAAGATCACAGTGCCTGTTAGTATCATCCAGCATGGCAACCAAAACCTTAAAATGAATTTTAGTTTGGATGTCCATTTTCCATCCATGAAACGAAGCATTTTGTAAACACCCGTTATAGGATTCTTAATGCAATGAAACACTGATGAGAGTTGGAACCACTTCATGCGTTCAACCTGAGACCAGGCTGTGACAGAGATAGGTATTGGAAAGATGTTGGATATTTCCAGCCAGAAGAGGATAATTGACTAGGTGGGAACACTTCTACAAGCAAAACCCATACCTGGGTGTTCTGCACTTCCCTTAGTTCGGACAACAATGACAAACTCTGGCAACCAGAACAAAGGCACTCCTCCAAAGAGCAATAAATTTCCCTTCTGTTTACTAGTAGTCACAAGGTTTCGCTCTGCTTGAACTATTTGCCAATTTCGTTAATATTTTTTATACTTCTAGTCCCTATTTTGCTGTAAAGGGGTTTGCCAATTCTGTTAAAAATTTTGAAATTTGTATACTTCTGGCCCCTGTTTCGCTGCTAATGGGTTAAGTCAAACCGCTACTTTCTATAATTTAATCTCCTGTCAATATATTTTTTTTTGGCCCAGCGGAAAAACAAAAAGCACCAACAAAGCTTGTAAAATGCAATTCAGTCCCCATTAAGCAAACATGAAGACATAATGAATTGAACCAACAGGAAAAGCAATTCCGCATTTCTAATCCATCAAAAAACCTAAATTAAACAATCATCCAGGAAACCACAACGCTGAAAGACATTTTAGGTCATCTGATAATGAACCCAGATACAAAAAATATGACAAAAAGATCATTAAGAAAGAATACATACTAGTAGCGGAATTCGTGGGGCGAAATCGGTGATCGGAACTACCGTTTCTTGCCCACGATGACAAACCTCAGTCACCGTCCGTCCTCTGGTTTCTTCTTTGACGTCCCATCGATCCAGTAAAAATAAAACCTCTAGACGACAGGTTTCAACCTAAGCAAAAACTATTCAAACCTGCAAGAAACCAAATAACTCATCATTACCGAAGATATTCAACACTTGAACCTCGGAGAATACAATCCTAATCAAAATTTTAAATAAAATGATTACCTTGACAAATTTTGCATGCAACCTTACATGATCCAATTGCTGGTATCTTCAATATTATGCAATTATAATGCTTTCAAAACACTCTGCTATCGTCTAAATAAAGAAAATACCTCTAAAAATGGAGTGGCAAAGCAGAAAATCTAAATACATCAAAACCCTAGGCCTTTCACTGACCGACTTATAGAGAGGAAAAAGATAATGAAGCCAAAATGCAATAAATTCAAAAATAGCAAGTGATCAGTGAAAATGAGCATGCATATGAACACCAATCACATAAACTTACATTATTAATTTAAAATTAAAAACATTATACATTGGAAAAAAACCATAAACTTAAATTAAGCTCACTTAGAAACATAACCTAAGCAAATTCATAAAAAAACTGCAGACAAACTTATCCTGAACACACGTTGCAGAGTTGATCACCCGTGCCACATCGAGGGCGTTTGCCTTTGCTCTCTAAGTCGGTATCGCTCTCTAATTCGGTATTGTTCTCGAATTCGGGTGCCCTATTAAGCAGAAAAGTACGCACGAAGCCAACGTCAAACCACCTGTGCCATGTCGAGCATTCAATCCATGGGCAAAACAGTTTGTCATGGCAGCTAACCAGTGTGGAACTTTCCGCTCCATTTTCTGTCGACTTGAATTTTCTGATATTGTAACATCGATTTTCTCTCAACTTGAATATTCTGATATTATAGCATCGATAGTAGCAGGAGCCGAGTTTGCAGCCCAACTCCCACGATACCCAACCATTGCATCTATTCCTGTAACGCGCTACACGGTTCCTCCACCCCAACTTCACCGGAACCAAATTCTACATAGTATATGTTTGGGTTTGTGATCATTTACCAATATCCAAGCCTCTGTTCAGACGCTTATTGTCGTAGACTATCATAATCATAGTTCAAACAAAATGAATTTTGAAGCATTTTAGGCTTAGGACAATAGAAATGTTATGCTATTCGAATTTCCAGGCATTTCAGGCACAGGAAAATAAAAATAAAAATTGAATTTTCCATAAAATAGCTTGCATTTTCAAGCATTTAAGGCCCAATTGCGACAGGGTGCAGAAGCTTACAATGACACGGGCTACAGATTAAATCAGAGAAAGACAGGAAAATAGATCAGTTTTAGAATTACCTCTGACCCGTTGAACAAGGCTTAATCCGATGAACAAGACTTCAACGAGATGAGATGCAATTTAGTTGAGGCTGGCAAATGTCAGAAGAAGAAGTGGTACTGTGAGGCTACGCATCCAACATTTCTTAATAAATTATGGTAAAGGTTGAAGCCTTAACGAGATTGCAAGTTTTGTAGAACATTTCTGTAATGCGATGAACCAGACTTGAACAGGCGTCACAGACGGAATTAACTACTTGACGCTTCATTAGAAAGTTGTATACAACTAAAACCAAATTCTACATAGTATATGTTTGGGTTTGTGATCATTTAACAATATCCAAGCCTCTGTTTAGACGCTTATTGTCGTAGACTATCATAATCATAGTTCAAACAAAATGAATTTTGAAGCATTTTAGGCTTAGGACAACATAAATGTTATGCTATTCGAATTTCCAGGCATTTCAGGCCCAGGAAAATAAAAATTGAATTTTCCATAAAATAGCTTGCATTTTCAAGCATTTAAGGCCCAATTGTGACAGGGTGCAGAAGCTTACAATGACACAGGCTGCAGATTAAATCAGAGAAAGACAGGAAAATAGATCAGTTTTAGAATTACCTCTGACCCGTTGAACAAGGCTTAATCCGATGAACAAGACTTCAACGAGATGAGATGCAATTTAGTTGAGGCTGGCAAATGTCAGAAGAAGAAGTGGTACTGTGAGGCTACGCATCCAACATTTCTTAATAAATTATGGTAAAGGGATCAGTTTTTAGACAAAATTTCTTAATAAATTATGGTAAAGAGATCAGTTTTTAGACTTTTAAGTGAAAAAAAGGGGGAGCTAGTTCTCGAGCAGAAGCATTATAGGGCTTTTTTTTATTACATTATATATATATATATATCAGACAAGCTGATAACTGTCACATCCGAAACCATCATATCAACCGGAATATTCGTCATCACATCAGTCGGAATAATCGCCATGGAACAGCATATGCAGCAACACGAAGGAGGTTCGAACGCAGGCGTGGTGCGAGTTAGCCGACTGGCCCATCCGCTGAGCCATGCACTCATGCACTTACCTCTGATGAGCCCGCAAATGTCAGACGTAAAGAACATTAACTAGTTTGCAAGTTTTGTAGAATTTTTTGGAATTTTTCTTAACAAGATTTAATCCGATGAACAAGACTTCACCGAGATGAAATCTATTTAATGGCCCTCCGCACCCGGAGCACTATTGCATATGTTTGTCTCATGCCTGGGTTGCTGTCATTCCCCACCCGGAGCACTATTGCATATGTCATTCCCCACCCGGAGCACTATTGCATATGTTCGTCTCAAGCCGGGTTGCTGTCAAGTGTGAAGCAACGAATTGTACGGATGGTACGGATGATGTTGTATAGATATTGTACATAATGTAATATAAAAAAATCTATTTAATGGCCGCACATTTGCTTGCTATCGTCCATTCTCAACGACTTTCAAACCAGTTGTTAATAAATCACCATGCCATTTTTCTATCAATAAAGCAGCTGAATCCCACCAATCTCTTTCGAAGTAACACTTTTTCATGTTCGAATATCTCGTATTAATGCATGATATTGCCACACAAAGGTGAAACAAAGCTTCGAATAACCACTTTGAGACACTTGTTTGGGCCTGTTTCCTCACAAAAATTTTAAAAGCATAGAGCAAATTTTCTGGTTCTGTTTTTTCAAATTAAATGGAGAAAAAGCAAATTTAATTTGCATGAACTTTCTTTGCCTTCCTTTTATCGGAAGTGGCTTGTTGCCTAGAAGTGAGCATTCTAGGTTTAGTCCCTTTGAAAAAGTGAATGGATTTTTGCAGATGGGGTTTCTGAGTACATTTAAGAAAATTCGGTGTCTGATGTTCGAGCATCACTTCAGGCAAAAGATGGAGAATTTTGATTTTGATTATTACCGTTGATCACATTAGAGAAGCTATACAATTCAAACAATTTCAGCGTGTTCTGTACAAAGTCTCTCTTGACAAAAATAGAGAATTTGACTTCCAGATGATTTTTGACTTTCTAGACAAAGCTGTGGAAATTTGGATTTTGAGACGATTTTGTCTTTCCACTGTACAGACAATAAACAGAGAGATTGATTTTGATATGCTTTGACTTTGATTTTAGCTAGTTACTGTGACACAGGGGGCTTGGAGGAGGTTTGGAGTGGGACTTAAAAAGGCTTGGATGTCTGTAGTGAGCCCTTGCAAGTCAAAAACGAATTTAACAAATTAAAAAAAATTATTCTGAGCTGGTGAAACTTCAATCTCCAGATTCCAATGGACCAATACGTTTATTTCTCCTTTCCAGCCAACCAACATCCAACTATTTTTCCGGCTGAGTCCAACCATTTTGGTGTTGGTCAACTAGTTATTAATAAATCACCATGCCATTTTTCTATTAATAAAGCAGCTGAATCCCACCAATCTCTTTCGAAGTAACACTTTTTCATGTTCGAATATCTCGTATTAATGGAATGATACTGCCGCACAAAGGCGAAACCAAGCTTCGAACAACCACTTTGAGATAGTTGTTTGGGCCTGTTTCTACACAAAATTTTTGAAAGCCTAGAGCAAATTTTTTGTTTCTGCTTCTTCAAATTAAAGGGAGCAAAAAGCAAATTTAATTTGCATGAACTTTCTTTGCCATCTTCCTGATGGGAAGTGGCTTGTTGCCTATAATTGAGCATTCTAGGTTTAGTCCCTTCTGTACACACAATAAACAGAGAGATTGATTTTGATATGCTTTGACTTTGATTTTAGCTAGTTACTGTGACACGGGGGGCTCACAGTAGGCTTGCAGGAGGTTTGGAGTGGCACTTAAAAAGGCTTGGATGTTTGTAGTGAGCCCTTGCAAGTGAAAAACGACTTTAACAAATTAAAAAAAAAAAAAATTAGTTTGAGCTGGTGAAACTTCAATCTCCAGATTCAAATGGACCAATACGTTTATTTCTCCTTTCCAGCCAGCCAACATCCAACTATTTATCCAACTAAATTGAACCATTTTGGTGCTGGTCAACCAGTTATTAACAAATCACCGTGCCATTTTTCGATCAATAAAGCAGCTGAATCCCACCAATCTCTTTCGAAGTAACACTTTTTCATGTTTGAATATCTCGTATTAATGGAATGACACTGCCACACAAAGGCGAAACAAAGCTTCGAACAACCACTTTGAGACACTTGTTTGGGCCTGTTTCTACACAAAAATTTTAAAAGCCTAGAGCAAATTTTCTGCTTCTGCTTCTTCAAATTAAATGGAGCAAAACGCCAATTTAATTTTCATGAAATTTCTTTGCCATCTTCCTGATGGGAAGTGGCTTGTTGCCTAGAATTGAGCATTCTAGGTTTAGTACCTTTGAAACAGTGAATGGCTTTTTGCAGCTGGGGTTTTTGAGTACATTTTTGTGATCAAGTTGGCAAATTTATCTTTGCCTAACATCCTTTTCAGGGAGTGTCAAATGCAAAAGAGGGGAGTTTCTGTCTGCCTACTATCTCCTTGAGGGAGTGTGAGAAGCAAAAATATTTGGACGGTAGAAAAGAAACAAAAAAAAATCTAAATTTTAGAAACAGTTGTATACTTGTTGTTTAAAAGCTCCAGGGTTCAGAGATTAAAATAAAACTTTTTAACTTCTCGTTGCTTTAAAGTTATGGGGTTCAAATGGATTAGTATACCCACCACTTATAATGATAATAAGAGTTTGTAAATTTACTACTACACGTTTTAATTTAACTAAAAATCTCAATGTGAATAGATGGTCTGGGATTGTTCACATATATTCTACATAACAGAAATCGATTATTACCACGGATGCTTCGGATGTTGTCGGCATGGACACAGTTCTTCTGGGCGCGGCCGCTGATCCTCTGCTCAGCGCGTGATGCTTCTTATTCGGAAACTTCTTATGACTGTCGGGGCTATGATTCAGGGGCGAATTGAGACGATTCTCAATCTGTGCCGACTCCAAGTAATTAACTGTCCTCTTCTTTGAAGACCGTGGCTGATAGTCCACAAATTTGGCAATCTTCTTCTCTGTTTCCCATCCTTGTTCATGGCACTCAAAAAACTGATGATATTGAGGGGCAACTGCACCACTGGAGTACCTTGCATATGATACATCATTGCCTCGATGATCTGGATTGATTAGAAAAAAAAACCTAATGGTGTGAAACCAATTAGTTAAGAGCATGTAGATTGTAGTGTTGTGTTTTGGGTGAACACTTTACTTATCAGATCAAATGAAAAACAGTATAATATATCTGGCTTCCATCAATATCTTTTATCAGCCTAATTTTCTATGCAACTTTTTAAATGAACACTCTACCTATCATCAAAACCAAATGAAAAACAGTATAACATACTTGGCTTCCATCAACGTCCTTCCCCTTCAGCTGTTCAACCAGAGACATGAGATGCTTCTGCAAGTCATTATATTTAATACTCATGCGCTTCAACATAGACTTGAGTTTCCTATTCTCTTCGTCTATGACATTCATCTCAGCCACAAGCAGAGTGATCTGCACAAATCAATTACAAGCCATGTAATCTGTAAGAAACAACACCCAATATTATAAGAAATAAGGTTATATCTGGGAGAACTCCCTGCAACACCTTATTTTTGTTTCTTTATACTAAATTCAACATATATCTATGTAATGGAATTTAAATATTTATGATTCAGATAAGATTTTGGAAACAATGTCTTTCTTCAAATTTTAAATCTTCGGGGCAGCCAGCTTAAATGGTGATTACCATGATAATGAAGTGTTATGTACCATTGCCAAGAAATATGATGTTCAAATCCTCTGATTTACCCATATCTAAAGAAAAGACAAATATAGGCACCTATAGATTGGTCAAAATCAACTCTGTTCCTAGTTGCCCATTCCTTTAGTCATTAAAAAGTAAAAGTCCTCCTCTAAAGATCCATATCCACATATGAAAAGTTTGAGACTTATGGTTATTTCTAATACCAAAACTTTCCACTGATGACAAAATATATCTTCCAGAGGAGTACAACGAATTTTAGCTATTGATATATGCTTGCTTGTTTACAGATCATGGCCATCTTCACCACAAGATTGGCCGGGTGATTGCAGGTAAAACATAGGACTCAATTATGGATTACATGAACAATTCCAGTGGTTTCATTTGATATGCTTCTATTCATGCATCTCAAGCTTTAAAGTTAACGTTGGCTTCTTGGATGGCAGGGACCGTGGTCAGGGTTGCTGTTGGTGGATTGATTTCTGCAAGTGTTATAATTTGGTATTTCAGGAGGATCAAACCAAACAGATCTGTGAAAATTGGGGTGGAGAGCAGTAGAAATGGCAATATGTAGTCAGCTTACTATTCTTAACTATTTTTTTTTCCCTTTTTGATATATGAGACTTTAGGACCAGCACCTTATCTGATCAGACCTCAGGGCCAACCTTTTAGTCAAGGGCTTAAGGTATTTCCTTTCTTTACAAAGAAAAAGCCTTACCTAACCTCAGATAAGGTCTTGGTATTATGTGAGTTAAAAGTGTTGGTGCTTACATCTTAGTAGTACGGTTTATATGTTGAAAACAAAGGCATGATTCTGCACTGCAGAATTTTACAGCAGTCATCATCACTATCAAGAGCTGTGCAGCCATAGAAAAGATGTTATTAACATTTGTGTGGGGTTTTCTGAGTTTTCCAGATATTTTTATTTTTTCAAAGTAAATCAGGAAATCTATACTTTACATACCATACTGAGATAATAACAATTTTTTCTCTGAGGTCCACTGGTGGATAAATTAAGTACTGAGTTTGGAAACTTATTTGACATTACAATGTGAAATTTTGAAACTAAAGTCGTTGTCTGAAAAATATAATATTGGGAGTCCCATCTGTTGCTTTTATTGGCCTTCCAGCAAACCTGTTTCTAAGTTGGCCAGTTTGTAGTGTTCAGAGATTCTGTAAACAATATATGGTTTTTACATTAAGATTCATCGTATTCATCTTTCGAAGTATGATAGAACAATATGACATCACAAGTCGTAGGCATAAGATACATGTCGAGCCAAAATGACATATATTCACATTAGTGTTAAAGGTGGATTACCATCAAAGATTTAATGTTGTTGGGGGCATTAAGGTGAATTAATATTTATCCTTGATATGGTTGAGAGTTACATACATGTTGAGCCAAAATGACATATATCCACATTAGTGTTAAAGGTGGATTACCGTCAAAGATTTAATGTTGTTGGGGAATTAAGGTGAATTAATATTTATCCTTGATATGGTTGAGAGTTAGTGAGGATTACCGTAATATACATAATATATATGACAATTGATATTCCAAAATGTGAAGATGGTTTTGTTGGTTGGAACAATGCTACAAGTTATAATAACAGAGAATTTTATGAGATTTATATGCAATATTAATTCAATAATTAATAAAAAAATATAGCCTTAGACACCCTAAATCAATTTTGGTTTATATAGCTTTAGAATTTCATATTGATATTCCAAAAATGTGAAGATGGTTTTGTTGGTTTGAACAATGCTACAAGTTATAATAACAGAGAATTTTATGAGATTTATATGCAATATTAATTCAATAATTAATAAAAAATAGTGTCTTAGATACCCTAAATCAATTTTGGTTTACACAGCTTTAGAATTTCATTTCTGCTACATCTGTGCATCTTATTTAGATTTGCTTCTTTCTATGTCGTGATTGTTCCTCAATTTATGCCTTACGGCGTTTCCTTTGCATCATCTGGTGCAAATGCTAGTCAATATTGTGCAATTATAATGCTTTCAAAACACTATGTTATCGTCTAAATAAAGAAAATAACTCTAAAAATGGAGTGGCAAAGCAAGAAATCTAAATATATCAAAACCCTGGATAGATTTTCTGGACCTTTCACTAACCGACTTATAGAGAGGAAAAAGATAACGAAGCCAAAATGCAATAAATTCAAAAATAGAAAGTGATCAGTGAAAATGAGCATGCATATGAACACCAATCACATAAACTTACATTATTAATTTAAAATTAAAAACATT
Source organism: Pinus tabuliformis (assembly GCA_031772625.1). NCBI lineage: Eukaryota > Viridiplantae > Streptophyta > Pinopsida > Pinales > Pinaceae > Pinus > Pinus tabuliformis. The sequence goes on along the minus strand of CM062818.1, from coordinate 1,158,198,182 downwards.
ATACATTGGAAAAAAACCATAAACTTAAATTAAGCTCACTTAGAAACATAAACTAAGCAAATTCAAAAAAAAACTGCAGACAAACTTACCCTGAACACACATTGCAGAGTTGATCACCCGTGCCACATCGAGGGTGTTTGCCTTTGCTCTCTAAGTCGGTATCACTCTCTAATTCGGTATTGTTCTCGAATTCGGGTGCCCTATTAAGCAGAAAAGTACGCATGAAGCCAACGTCAAACCACCTGTGCCATGTCGAGCATTCAATCCATGGGCAAAACAGTCTGTCATGGCAGCTAACCAGTGTGGAACTTTCCGCTCCATTTTCTGTCGACTTGAATTTTCTGATATTGTAACATTGATTTTCTCTCAACTTGAATATTCTGATATTATAGCATCGATAGTAGCAAGAGCCGAGTTTGCAGCCCAACTCCCACGATACCCAACCATTGCATCTGTTCCTGTAACGCGCTACATGGCTCCTCCACCCCAACTTCACCGGAACCATGATTTCTTTGCGTTCCACAACTTGCTCTTCGATATACCGACCAAGGAACATGCTTTTGTCAAGAGACCCTTTCAGTGCCCTGCACGTCCTCTGGATCCGGATCTGGGGATATTGCTGCGATGGCACTCTCAGAAATATGCTCTCCAATAGATCGGGCACGATGTTGATTAAAATACAAGGATATGAAGACGATGGAGTAGTAATTGTAGAGGTTGTAGTACTGGAAGTTGATTCGTCAGAGTGCTCCATTGTTAATATCCCTGTAATAATTTCCAAAGGATGGCCTTCTTGATTATGACGAGTCCCTTCCCTGCTCTATGCGAATTGATCTCCCAATAAATCAATCGCACCACTGTTTTTACAAGCCCAAGAAGTGGAATCGCAGAAGACCAGTGCTTGCCAAAAGCCAGGGAAGAAGAACAGCAACAACAACTGGCAGACCAAAGAAATGATTAACTGTGAGGCCAAGAGTGACATAAAAGAATGGGAAAAAAGCAGTAAAAATATCTTCAAGAGTGACATAAAAGAATGGAAAAAAACAGTGAAAATATCTTGCCATGTCAAGAAGGCAACTCAACCGATGTTTGGAAAAAGCAGTCACATTTCAAATCAACGGTTGAAAGTGTTTCACTTGATCGAATGGAGGAGAGTAAAAGTGTTGACAATTGTTGATGCATAGGAAAGGCCTATCGGCCTAATTAATATTGCGCCTTAGATTTATTTCATATGCAGACCATTGCACCGTTTCACACCACGTTCATATCAGCAGGTGAAGAGAGATTTACGTATATATAACCCAGTTAGTGAGACTTGTTAATAATCCTAACATCGAATGTAATACTTCCAACCTTTACGAATCCACTGCTAGTCATGAACTGGTGTTCAAATTTTGACTTTCTCAAGCCCATGTTTTTGCTCATCCAAACATTCTTCAACCATTCGCAGAATGAGATAGTCACAACTTCAGATAGGCTCAGAGTGTTGTCATATCTATAGAGGGCCAAATAGTCCCGAGGAGAATGTGGGCCACATAAAAATTCTAGTGTGAAGAGCTTAAACCATAGGGTAGTTCAGATCCCATTTCAAATTGCTATTTAATCTTAGCTTTCACATCATGCTAAATTTTTTTTTTTTATTTTTATTTTTTAGAAACATATTAGAACAATTTTCTTCAAGGATAACTACTTCAATAGTATTAATTTCATATAGCATTAAATATCAACAAACAATGATATATAAGAAAATTTCAAGCATTAATCACATTAGAGCAGTAGAAATAACAATGAGACGTAAGACACAAAAAACCCCTTCCTGTAAATGTTTTCTTGTGTGAGAGAGAGTCAAGGTTCATTAATCCATCTAGAAATAAAACATCAAAATAACAACTAACCAATACAAGACCTCCCATGAGTACCAAGCCATCAAGTTATCTTTTCTTTTGCAATTCAGACCTCCCCCTCTTCCTTCTATCTTTGTTGGAACAAAGATAAACAAGAGATCATTCGATTGACAAATGAGAGGGAGAGCTCTCATATATTTAGTCTTCAAATGGGGTCGAATAGGTGCCTCCGAGGGGTTTAGGTTGACTTGATCAAGGGGGCCGACTTGACACTTGTGGGGGCATAAATTCAAAAATTAAAATTTTCCATTTTCTTTATTGATGAAAATACCGACCATGGCTGCTAAATTTCCAACATTCTTAACATGATTTTAACAAACTCTTTTCTAGGCAATATACAATTTATTTTTCTCCTTTTTTTACTATGATATTATCCACCAACCCTTTATTTATCCCAAGATTTTCATCCCTATTTACTCTAATTTGGTTTTCCTTGCTCCCACGAGTTGTGTTTGTCCCATAAATCCTTTTAGGTGACCATGAATTTAGCCTAGGGATTGTTTCATAACAAGGGCACACACCCTTTGGATTGCTTCTTGACACTTCCTTAGCACTTTCCTCAAAAACCTCGTCTCTATCTAGATTGTTCCTTGCTTAAGATTCTTTAAGGCATCACCCAACCTATTCTTTTGAATTAAATCCTTGTTAAATGATTTGACATAAACCTCCTCTAAATCTACCATTCCGCGTTAGCGAGATTCCTTATCACTTGATTGCCTTATGCCATGTCATACATACTCATCATAGAAAACCCTTGACCTAGAGCAAACTTCACCGCGTAAGCCCTTGTGCTTCTCCATATCTCAACTAGTTCTTTCTTAGAGTGAAAGATGGAGATAGAAGTGGGAGTTTCTCCCCCTCCATATTTTTTGAGCTCTATATCTAATTCCTTCAAACACTATATCATTGGACCTTCATTTTAGACACACTTGTAGAAATCCTAACACTTTAAAGCACCATTTTTGTGTGTGTGTGTATCGCCCAGGGAAAATTTTACAGGATACCCACTCTTCCTTAGAATGTTCAGATGGAGTCTGGCTCAATTGTGAACCACAATAGCTATTCATGTGACTCAATAGAACTTTAAATTTGAAGGAGACGGGGATGAAGGCTTTGATTCACTGCTAGGTGCACATGTTATGGGATCATTTAATAATAATAATAATAATAATTTAATTTCCAGGTCATGACCAAGCCAAACACCAAATTCGTATATGAGACCCCCTTATTTGTGGGACAAGGGACCTGCCTCCACACAACAATTTAACTACTAAAGTCTACATGGGTGTACAAACTTTATCCCCTTTTGGATTAAAATTTTGCAGGATACCCACTCTTCCTTAGAATGTTCAGATGGAGTCTAGCTCATTTGTGAACCACAATAGTTATTCATGTGACTCAATAGAACTTTAAATTTGAAGGAGACAGGGATGAAGTCTTTGATTCAGTGCTAGGTGCACATGTTATGGGATCATTTAATAATAATAATAATAATTTAATTTTCAGGTCATGACCAAGCCAAACACCAAATTGGTATATGAGACCCTCTTGTTTGTGGGACAAGGGACCTGCCTCCACAGAACAATTTAACTACTAAAGTCTACATGGGTGTACAAACTCTATCCCCTTTTGGATTTGAACCTGTGACCTTTTATGAGGAAACTCATGTTCTTAATCATTAGGCCTAAGTGTAACCACATAATTGAATTTTTCTCATTGGTGAACGCTTGTCGCTCTTCACCAATGGACCCATTCCCTTTGGGTGCACACACATGCATTGGTAGCAGAGTTCCCCATGCTCAAGGGGCTGGTAAGTGCCTTTACACATCTAGAAATAATAAAATGACATGCTTACTACATATAACCTAATGAGTATTGAACCCATAAATCTCGTTTAGCTTCATTATGAATCACATGAGAGTGAATTCAACCACTTTTTTTTAAACCAAAGGAGACAAAACCTATCATAAACCAATTGCGAACCAACAATGATGACAACTATCATTTGTTACTATCTTAAAATGCGAGCTAACTCATCACTACTATTCAAGAAAAACATCGTCACTTGAAATAACTCAATGGTGGTCCCTAAGTGTACATACTTTCACTCTTGCAAGATGCCTCTAGTTCTTGGATTGTTAACTTATTCTTTTCCATTTAAGAATTTTTTTTTGTCAATCATAAACAAATTTAAATTTTATTCTAAGAAAAAAATGACCATTTTAACTTGGAAAAAAACTCAATTATCCCTTAGAGTCATTACTAAAACTATCTCTAATAAAATTATATAATTTTTAATAACCTATAAAGTTTAATTCGATATTTAAAACCAAATATCACCAATTACCGTTACTAGTTAACCTCTTTCACTGAAAGTTTTATACACAAACACCATAGTGATTAAAAAGAGAATTAAAACCAATAAAACTTGAAGCTTTAAAAGGCAACAGGTCAAGGACGAAGCCGAGTCTTGTCCGCGAACAATGAATAAGAAACCAGATGCTTGTAGGTTATACGCCAGTCCTTAGAATTATTATTCCTACGATCGTGGGAAAGGTTTGCGTTCTAGCCTGAGGAGGAGGAGAAGTCAAGTTATCGTTGCTATGTCCCACGAGATTGAACACATCGCCTTGTCGCTACAGGTGTCCGTGCTTTTTCTCTTCCGTTTTTCTTACTTCAATTTACTTCTCCCATATTCCTGAGAATTGCAGGTCGATGATGATCGATCTGAAGATCAAGATCTATGATCAATTCATTGGTGGTGTATTTATTGCATTGCCCTGACCTTCTGTTAAGAAGGGGTTCGAACTGGGAAACAAATGGGGTTTGATTATTTTATATTTGTAGGATCCATTCGGAGTTGTTTTGGATTTTGCATATGTCCTGCAAGCACATACACATAATAAAAACCTTTTTGAAGGGTCCAAGTGATAGAATTACATAGAGGGGAAGGTTAAATTACTTCATTTAATTTTTCCACAATAAAAACCTTTTTGAAGGTTCCAAATGATAGAATTACATAGAAGGTAGGTTAAATTACTTCATTCCATTTTTGCGTGCGTTTGCAGATTTTGGCGGTGTAGAGCCCTTTTTCCAGTCCACTCTCGTCTTATCAATTTCCATTTCTCTCTTTATCGATATTAAACGAAAGGCCAACGGTATCCTCGCTTATTGAATATCTCCGAAAATCCGGATGAAGAGCGACTCAATCATCATCCAATTGCGGCTGATAACCCAACGGGGCTAGGCTGGATTCAAACCTCAACAGAACCAGACTCTAAAACCTGGAGGCGAACTCCACTTTGAAACAGGTTTTGAACCCATGGAGCGCTAGTGGACTGCTTATCTATATGTAACTGTAATTATCAGGTAGGCTGATACCACTCTGCTTTTATTATTGATTTCTGTATATTTTTTCATGTTCTGTCTTATTTCATTTTTAATAAATGTTAAGGGACACCCACAATTGTGGCTGGTAACTTAGCAGGATTGGAACCTCAGTTGGACCAGAATCTGAAACCTTGTGATGAACTTTGCCTCGAAACAGTCGATTTGAATCCGTTGAGCTAACCTAATAGGCTATTTGTCTATATACAATTAGCAGGTAAACTGATAACACTAAGCTTTCTTTTTTGTGTTTTACTTTTTTTAATGTTTTATTTAATTCTCCTTCTATAAAAATTGGACATTCACCTGTTTAGTTAATGGGTTTGGTGTGATGGTTAAGTCGGGGTGGGTAACAGTCTTCACCAATGTTCAAATACATTTTTCGTTAGCAAGTTTTATCGCCTGTGCATGCGGGTCGTGTTATGTGATTTTCCCATCTGCAACCTGGGTGTCTTTAGTGGCACAGCTATCCTCCACCTGTGATTTTTTGCTGATGGATTATTCTTTGAATGTTGTAAGCTGGCTATATTTCACGTAATATCCACAGGGCAGGGAATGGTATGCTTTTTCCATCTCATAAGAAGAAGCACCTGTCAAAAACACACACACCCATTTTAGGCTTGCTTATTTTTACTACTGGAAAATTGGGCAATATATTTTTGATGTAAACGAAATTGTTCCCTGGCCATATAGACTTCTCCATTCCCAAATTTATTTATTCATGTACTATTCTGTGAAAAAGTGTCTCCTTTTTGTTCTTGATCTTCCCCACAAGGTAGTGAATGACTTTTGACTTAATTTGTGTGGGTCAACCTTGTGTACTTAGAAGTCCCGATTAAAGAGAAATGGATGGAATGTCTACTCGAGGTGGCAGCAATTTTGACATATATTTGCCTAATTATAAGCTCGGAAAGACGCTAGGGATCGGTTCTTTTGGCAAAGTGAAGATTGCAGAACATGCAACAACAGGATACAAAGTGGCAATAAAGATACTCAATCGCAGGAAGATTAGAAACATGGATATGGAGGAAAAAGGTGTGTACCTGGCTTGAATATTAAGAATTGTTTATAGAGAAACTGCTGCATGAACAAGATGATGATACGGTATAGTTTGATTGTAAATGTTGTGCTGAATTGTGATCTATTATCAATTAGTCGGGCTTCCATTGTAAACATATTTTCACTTTGTGCCTATAACTCTGGTTTGGTTTTGTTTGGTCTGATTTGGGTGCACTGTAATAAGTAGAATCGATGTATTTTATACCAACAACAATGTTTAGAGGATATTTACCCTTTTTTCCCAAGATTTTAAAATTTATAACTCATTAACCAGGGTGAAAAAGCATTCTCAAATAGTAGTAAAAGGGGAATTTACAAAACATCTATATAAAATGGCAGTCCTGTGCTGAATTGTGATCTATTATCAATTAGTTGGGCTTCCATTATAAACATTTTTTTTTTGTTCTCTCTCTTTGTGCCTATAACTCTCGTTTGGTTTTGTTAATTTGATTTGGGTGCACTATAATAAATAGAATTGATGAATTTTATACCAACAACAATGCTTAGAGGATATTTCCTTTTTTCAGAATAAAAAATTTATAACTGATTAACCGGGGTGAAAAAGCATTCTCAAATCGTAGTAAAAGAGGAAGGTACAAAACAATTACAAAACATTAATTAAAGATGGTTTTCTGTTACACTGTATGGCTTAAAACAGTCACTTTCATATTCAAAGATTAAGGGAAAATGTTTGCGTTGAGATCCACATTAAGGTAAGAATATGCATCATGGCATTGTCTATTCAACTAATTATTGTAAAAAATATGTTTATTTCGCAGACATCTATCTGTGGTTAATAAGGTATTGCTATTAATTTTATAATATAGCCGAGTGGCATAAATTAAGGGTCACTGCCTTTACGATTCCAATGTGTTCATATCGTTGAACTCCAACGGTGCACCATGACTCAATCAATAGCATAAAGAGTCGAATTATGTACCTTGCAAAATTGGAGTGAAAGGGACAAGAGTTGGAGACGATAAATATACTGTTAATAGACAAAATGATGGAACATTATGCAAATCAATAAGGTACCTTCACTCTCTAATCTTATGCCTTTTCTTCCCGGGTATTTATATTCATTTCATAACTGTTCATATTCCATGGTGAGTATGTCTCCTGGCCTTCTTCGTGACTCATGTTCTGACACTTGTCCATGCCTCTTCATCTATCACTTGTTTTGACCTTGTTGATATTTTGTTTTTGACAGTAATTTTTGAATACGCCTCAGAGACTGTTAATTTTAGCGCATAAAATTACATTTGGCTGAAGATGAGTTGCATGCAGACATTTAAATTTTTCATTATCCATATCATTCCATCATGATCAACAATATACATAACAGTAATGCAGTGTAACTGTAAGGACTAAATAGAAGAAAAACGGAGACAATAAGGACACCAGAATTTAGGTCAGAGATCAAGGAAAAACCCCACAAGGGGGGAAAGCCAAACTCAATTCTTCTTATTATTTGATTAATATTGAGAGTCCAGCAGAAAGAGATACAATACATGCTTGCCCTGCAAGCCCAATGAAAGCCACTGTTAATACGCTGATGTAGAATCACTATCCAACGTCCATCATGGTTTTGGAAAGAGTCTCTGTCATGTACGGTCATACTGCTAACAGCTCATGTAGTCAAGTCAAGGTAGTTACTGTCATGTCATCTTGTATTTCATCACATATTAGAGGTAAGGCGATAACTGTGAAGACAGTTATCTCCTATCCAAAGCAATCCACATTCCAGTCTTATACTTAATGCATCTTTGTGAAGCTGATCCATAACATGCTGCATATCATGTTTTCACTCTGACCAGACATATTGTAGCATATATGTCGTCGTCCTAATCATATGTAGCCTCAGTCAGTTACCTTCCCAGTATAGTCTAGGTTACCTGAAGCATCATAGTTTTGGGACACCTGTAGCATTATAGGTTCAGCCCTTTCTTCATACTATTACCTAGTATGTTGCATTTTATTCACATTGCATCATGGTCCAATATAAGAATTACTCACATACTGTATATACATATACACTTGGACAGTTACTTAAATGCCGTCGGTCTAGATATAGTGCCACTGTAACTAATATATCGATCTAGACTATTGCAACTATGGAATATGCCATCTACCTTCGATTTATCCAAGACATGGTCCATTGTGATGTAGAGTGTATATGACAGAGATATGTCCCTTCAATGATAGCACAGGCTACTGTAATAGCACTCTATGTAGTCCTTGGACTATTTAATCCTAGAAGTATTCCTCAGACTACTTAGCAACTTGTATTAACAATATCATGCAAGCAACGGTGTAACTTACCTTAGGACTGATGTTAGATATCCGAACTGTGCTTATATATATATATAGGATTGCTCCAAGGGACGTGGCTCTTTTGGAGGGTAGCTGACATAAGGCCAACCTACATTAATTCAAATTTCAATTATTTCATTTTTCCCTCCAATATAGATCGAGCCGACTTAGTGAATGTATATACTGTTGCTTGATCAAATGAGCTAGGGAATTCTTCCCTAGCTGCCTAATTTCAACAGAGACAAATAGTGTTAAAATTGGTAATTAGGGCAAAATTCCACCTTAGGACAAATCATTTGATGGAGATGATGATTGCATTAAATTCCTCTTTTTGAGAGGAGCAAAATTGATATAAAGATCATCTCATTTGGACAAGCAGAAGTGTGATTTTGAATTTATGCCCACACATGTGCAAATTGTCAAGGTCGGCCACATCATCATGTAGGCTCAGAAAGCCCAATGGATGTGTCACTTCACCCTCAACGACTTGTATAAATACAAGTGACCTTTCACCTCATTTGGCATCTTCATCACTCACACATTCTCTCTCCTTCTCTCATTGGTTCGTACTACATTGGGCATTCTTTTCTCTCACACGTGTGGATCAAGAAGGACGAATTTTAGAAGATGGATTACAGGGCCGAAAATTACAGAGTTGACTGTAGTTTGACCAATGTTGACCAACATCTTCTGGGCATCATTTAACTTTGATCTTTTGGGGATATTTCTGTCTCAGCGAGCCGCAACTTTTGGCACAACAACCAAGGTTTTTTGAGCACTTTGACTACAGACCAAATTGCAGGTTGACTGCAGATTTCAAGACAACAGTTTGATTGAGTTTGACTATTGACTTTGTCGTTGTTTTGGGTTGACTTTGACCTCCTGATCAGGCCGAGTTTGACTGGGGAAGACTGAGTTGTTTTGAGGACATTCTATTGCTGGTTTGATTAGCGTTGACTTTTTGGGTAGGGCTGAACTTTGAAGTTTGATTGCAGAAATTGACAGGGCTGTTTTGACTTGAATTTGGCAAGTCAATTCTGACTACTGTACTCTCTTCCTTTGCTGAACATTATGATATAATAATAAGAAGAATTGATCAAAGGGTTTTCCCCACATTGGGGTTTTTCTGTGGCATTTGCCAAATCTGGTGTCCTCTTGTCTTGGTTTGTTTTCTGCGTTTTATTTTATGTTCTATCTATAGTTACTGTCAATGTGATTTCTATTGGAAACTAATTTGGAAATTGTCATTGTGCTGCTTAAAAGTCAATTGAAGTAATTGTGCTAAGCATAGAACATACCATTGTTAACTAAAATTAACATGGTATCAGAGCCCAGGTGAAGACAAAGCGGAAGCAAGAGAGAGAAAAACAATCACTAAGAAAGAGTTGTTGGACAAGAATATTGGTCTAACTTCAATGGCGACTACATCATATTTCAAATTTGATGATAATCTCAAGGACAAATTCGACTATCATGCATGGAAGATGACTTTGGATTTGACTTTGGAAGAGAATGATGCTATGGACTATGTGCAGGGAAAAGTGGTGGAGCCTCCTTCAAATGCACCTATTGCTGCAAAGACAAAGTACAAGAAAGGTGAGGTCAAAGCTAAAAGAATTATCATTGATTCCATTCAAAAGCATTTGGTTGCCTATATTTCCATTCTGGGAACATCTAAAGAGATGTATGATAAGTTGATTGGGATGTTCAAAGTAAACAATGCAAATCAAATCCTCTTTCTCAAGAACAAGTTGAAGGACATCAAGATGGATAGAGGGGAGTCTATCCAATCCTACTTCATGAGGATTACAGAAATCAAGAATGATCTTCTATCTATTGGAGAAGTTGTTGCTGACAGGGAGCTCACTCTCATCGCTCTTGGAGGTCTCACAAGAGCATGGGATGTGTTTAACACCACCATTGTTAACAATGACAAGATTTCTAGCTTCGATGAATTATTGGCTAGATGCACTCAAGAAGAGACGAGGATGAACCTACTGCTTTCTCCGCTCATGCAAAAAGAAAGAACAATGCTAGTCCAAAAAGACAAGGTCAAGGGTTCAAGCAGGGATTCAAAGAAGGAAGAAAAGAAAGGTATTACAATTGCAACAGGTTTGGCCACTATGCTAGAGAGTGTCCTCACAAGAAGGATACTCCAAGGGATGATGACAACAACAATCACAACAACTTCAAAGGCAATGACAATCAAAGGAACAACAGGTTCAACAACAAAGGAAAAAGGAATGCTTCCGCTGCTCGAGATGGAAATGGTTGACCTCCCAAAAGGACAAGAAATTCCAGGAATGAAAAAAGTAATGTTGTGGGAAAACAAAAAGAATTTTATCTTATTTCCGCTTTATCTATTGCCTCTCCTCCAAATACTTTGGATCATTGGTTGATTGATAGTGGAGCCTCAAGGCCCTTCATTGGGTACAAGGAGGCCCTCTCAAACTTGGTTGAAAATATGACTAACTTGGAAATCATACTTGCAGATAATGCCACCTGTCTCGTGAAAGGAATAGGTACTATCACACTTCACTTGAATCAAGGTCAAACCCTTCATCTACAAGAAGTATTGTATGTACCTGATTTGAAGAAGAATTTTGTGTCTATTTTTGCGATGGAAGATAAAGGCTTCAAGGTAGCATTCATTGATGGAAAGATACATATTTGGCAAAGAAACCCTAAAGATGCATTTTCACTTGGATTTAGGGTTGAAGGTCTCTATCAAGTTGGAGGAAGTCTTTTGAAAGCTATGACTTGCGATGCTTCTCTTCAATTTGAATTATGGCGCCGAAGATTTGCCCACCTTCATTACAAAGCCTTACAAGAAGACGGTCACAAGCATGCCCGAGTTCAACATAAATCATGAAGGTGTTTGTCAAGGTTGTGCAATTGGAAAGCTTACGAGGGAACCATTCCCCTCAAGTGAAAGTCAAACTACTGACGTTATTCAATTGGTCCATTCTGATCTATCTGGTATGTTCCCCGTATCATCACTAGGAGGATGCTTATACTATGTAATTTTTGTGGATGACTTCTCTCGCAAAGCATGGATCTATTTCTTGAAGAAGGACAAAGTGTTCAAATGGTTCCGTTCTTTCAAAGCTTTGGTTGAAAATCAAACATGGAAGAAGATCAAAATATTGAGGACCGATAATGGAACCGAATATGAATCAAATGAATTCAATGACTTTTTGTAGAAAGGTTGGCATTAAGAGGGAGACCTCCACTCCATATACTCTTAAGCAAAATGGAGTTGCCGAAAGGAAGAATTGAACAATCATGGAAGCCACTTGTGCCATGCTCCATGATCAAGGTTTGTCGAAGTTCTTATGGGGAGAAGCTGCCAACACTGCTGTGTATGTTCAAAATAGGAGCCCACATCAAGCACTGGATTTCAAGACACCCGAAGAAGTTTTCACTGGTAATAAACTTGATGTTTCTCATTTTAGAATACTTGGTTGTCTTGTGTATTTTCATGTGCCTAAAGAGAAAAGAAACAAGTTGGAAGCATCTAGGAAGAAAGGTATATTTGTGGGCTACAGTGAAAATTCAAAGGCATATAGAATCTGTGCCTGGACAAAGAGATATGGAAGTTTGCCATGATGTCACTTTTGATGAAGATTTTGCCCTTGGGAAAGCCAGAGATCTCCCTATTCCAAGGAAGGACAATGATGATGTTGCAAGAAAGCAGGATGAATCTCCGACAGATGAACTAATGCCCGATGTTGAAGGCCCGATGGATCCCATTGATCCACCTCTTGGTGATCCCTCTACCTCAAGGAAAAGACCTTTGTGGCTCAAAGATACTCTTGAAGATGCTGAAAGACATATTGCTCCAAGAGGGACATTTCGTGAAAGTAAGAAGCCAAACAGGTATCAAGGGTACTTAGCTGCTATGAGTACTATTGTTCAATCTGAGCCATGTACGTTCGAAGAAGTCGTGAAACACCAAGTATGGAAGGATGCGATGAATGAGGAGTACGAATCAATCATGAAGAATGATGTCTGGGATGTGGTTCCTAGACCCAAGGACAAGTCTGTGGTCACTTCTAAATGGCTTTACAAAATCAAACATGGAGCTGATGGGAGTGCTGAAAAATACAAGGCTAGGTTCGTTGCTCGAGGCTTCTCTCAAAAGGAAGGAGTGGACTATGACGAGATATTTGCACTGGTTTCTCGATATACCACTATCCAATCTATTATTGCTCTTGCTGCCTCTCAAGGATGGAGCCTACACCAAATGGACGTTAAGTTTGGCTTAAGGAAGATGTCTATGTAGAACACCTTGAGGGGTTCGAAGTACAAGATCGAAGGACACACGTATGCAGGTTGAAAAAAGCCCTCTATGGGTTGAAGCAAGCCCCTAAGGCTTGGTATGAGAGGATTGATAACTATCTTATGACGCTGGGATTTACAAGGAGCGATGCTGATCCTAACCTATACTTCAAGGTTGAAAGGGACATGCCTCTCATTTTGGTCTTTTATTTGGATGATCTCTTTCTGAGAGGTGCAGACCCTCTCTTTTATGATTGCAAGAGGGAGTTTGGCTTCCGAGTTCGAGATGAAGGACTTAGGTTTGATGCACTACTTCTTAGGCCTGGAGGTCTGGCAAAAGCTAGGTGAGATTTTCCTTTCTCAAGGAGAATACATTGTGCAGTTGCTCGAGAGATGTGGGATGGTGGATTGCAAGTCTGTGTCTACTCCGATGGAACTCAACTTCAAGAAGCTATATGGAAGTTCTGTTGGGCCCGGATTGGCAACTCCTTCCGAATATAAACAACTTGTGGGGGCCTTGATGTTCTTGGTAAACTCCTGTCCTGACAAATGCTTCGCTGTGAATACGTTGAGTCAATTTATGGTCGAGCTTCAACGCATGCACTGGATTGCTGGTAAGAATTTCTTGAGATATCCCCGTGGCACAATCAACTATGGAATGAGATACCCTGTCGGGAATTTGAGGCTACATGGATATGCTGATGCTGACTGGGCTGGCAGTGTGGTGGATTGTAAGAGCACGTTTGGATGTTTCTTCTCATTGGGGTCTGCTTCAATTTCTTGGATGAGCAAGATTCAAAAATCAGTTTCTTTAAGCACTGCCAAGGCCGAATGCATTGCCACTAGTATGGCTTGTTGTGAAGCTGTTTGGTTGAGGAAGCTTTTTAATGAGCTATTTGAGGACGTGCTGGATACCATTATAATCTTCCGCGACAACCAAAGTGGGATTCGCCTTTTAGAGAATCTCGTGTTCCACGACCGCTCCAAGCACATTGATATCATGTACCACTTTATCCGGGATATGGTACAATGAGGAGAAATAAGGTTCCAACACATCAAGATTGATGAGCAGGTCGCAGACATCCTCACAAAGCCCTTAGGGAAGGTCAAATTCATAGCCTTCAGATAAAGACTTGGAGTCGTGGAAAGACCCTCCTATGAGGGTCCCGCTTGAGTTGGACATTGTGCTCTGGGAGCTCTTGGTGTCTTGGGGTAGTTCTTGGAGCTATGAGCGACCATAGGGTGAGTGGTTCACCTTCCCTTATCAGTGCGCTATGTATAGGGTGAGTGGTTCACCTTCCTCTACGATTGACATATGCATAAGATGAGTGGTTCACCTTCTCCAATGGCATATGAGCAAGATGAGTGGTTCACCTTCTCCTGCTGATAGCCCAACATACATCCTACACATGTAGTCTGAGACTCATAGGAAGTACCTCTCATCTGGCCAATGAATTGGGAAACGTGGATAGGGACCATAGCACTATCGATGGACACATTGTGTTTTGTCGTACTCCCTATGTCTAGGATGCATGGTGTTCAACAACTTGATCTGGTATCAATTGAGGTTCTACCTCTGGACTGACTTTTGTCAGTGGAGAGTGGTAAGGTCTTGTGACTCACTCTCGATCAATTCTTCTTTATTATCACATCATGGTTCAACAGAGTAGAGATGAGATGATAGAGATGGTACATGACATCAGGATGGCATGATAGTCGACGATGATGATGGATGGATTGGCAAATGGAATTCCCCCTAGTTGAGAGGGAGTCTTAAAATTGGCGACTAGGGCCAAATTCCATCTTAGGACAAATCATTTGATGGAGATGATTATTGCATTAAATTCCTCTTTTCGAGAGGACCAAAATTGATATAAAGATCATCTCATTTGGACAAGCAGAAGTATGATTTTGAATTTATGCCCACACGTGCAAATTGTCAAGGTCGGCCACATCATCATGTAGGCTCAGAAAGCCCAATGGATGTGTCATTTCACCTTCAACGACTTGTACAAATATAAGTGACCTTTCACCTCATTTTTCATCTTCAACACTCTCATATCCTCTCTCCTTCTCTCATTGGTTCGTACTACATTGGGCATTCTTCTCTCTCACACGTGTGGATCAAGAAGGACGAATTTCAGAAGTTAAATTACAAGGCCGAAAATTACAGAGTTGACTGCAGTTTGACCAACGTTGACCAACACCTTCCGGGCATCATTTGACTTCGATCTTTTGGGGATATTTCTGTCTCAGTAGGCTACATCTTTTGGCACAAAAATCGAGGTTTTCTGAGCACTTTGACCGCAGACCCAATTGCAGGTTGATCGCAGATTTCAGGACAACTGTTTGACTGAGTGTGACTATTGACTTTGTCATTGTTTTGGGCTGACTTTGACCTCCTGGTCAGGCCGAGTTTGACTGGGGAAGATTGCGTCGTTTTGAGGACATTCTATTGCTGCTTTGACCAGGGTTAACTTTCTAGTTAGGGCTGAAGTTTGACTGTAGAAATTGACAGGGCTATTTTGACTTGAATTTGGCAAGTCAATTTTGACTATTGTACTCTCTCTCTTTGTTGAACATTTTAATATAATAATAAGAAGAATTGATCAAATGATTTCCCCAAATTGGGGTTTTTCCCTAGCATTCGCCAAATCTAATGTCCTCTTGTCTTGGTTTGTCTTCTGCATTTTATTTTATGTTCTATCTACAGTTACTGTCAATGTAATTTATGGTTAATGTGATTGCTATTGGAAACTAATTTGGAAATTGTCATTGGGCTGCTTAAAAGTACATTGAAGTAATTGTGCTTAGCATAGAACATACCATTGTTAACTAAAATTAACGGGCAGTATCACCAACACTCTCCTTAAATGACTACTTGACCTCAATCAATGTCTTCAATGCCTGTGTGATTCAGTTTGCAGTGAATTGGTTCAACTTTATATTAACGATCTTTATTTGATAAATGCATAAAATTGTGGAAATCGTAAGTCTAGAGTCCTTTGCTTCCCCTCAAACTGGAATTTTGTTCCTCTTGTTGAGAAATATATCCATATTCATCATATTTGCTTCATTCATATTATATTGGAACCTCTTTTGTTGTTTTTTGGAAGTGGTCATTTATGGGCTTCTCTTGAAGGATGTATTCTCTAGTCCTTTTGACCTGCCTTGGTCTTTAATGGACATTAATATGAATTTATTATTATGTTGATAGGCGTGTCTATTTTGGAACAGAGCTTTTAGAATTTTAATTAATCATTAGGTGGATGGTAGAGATTTAATCTCCATGGAATATTCTAGAATATTCTTAGTAGTATTCACAAATCGAAGGTTGAGTTTTATCTCCAAAGTAGTTATGCCCTTTTAATTAATTTGATTAATTAAAAAATGTCATATGAACAAGTGTCGTAGGAAAGAGTTATGGTTTTTTGGGCATGTGGTATTGATAAACCATGGTATTGGCACATAGTATTGTAACAAAACCTATTTACATATTAAGAATCTCCATGATAAAGTGGGGGTGAATCTCCATGGTTGAGACTCTTGTTACATGTTTTTTAAATGTATATATGTTTAACTTACATATTAATTCTTTTTATAATTAATAATAATAATATTTTAAAATAAAGTTATAAATCACTTATCTTTTATGATTTTAAAATTTTAATAATGTGAATGAGATGTATCATGCACTAAGTGTTTTGATACTTATCATGGATTGGTGCCTATCAACATTTACCAACCATTTAATTTACATGGCTGTGCTAATTTTAATTTTTATGTCTTTAGTGGACATTGATATAAGTTTATTCTTTTAATTTCTACATTTGAGTGCACTTACTATGCTCAGTCTTGTGGGTCTTCATCCTTTGATGGGTGGATACACTATCTTCACCTTATATGTGCGTGACATTCCACGTACCTTATCTGGGTGTAATGTATTGGTTTCTTCAACTTCTATTTGTGTATGGTCACATTTTGTATGTTATAGTTGCTTGACTTACATTTGTAAGTTTGTGTTGTTGGCAATACTTAACTGCTTGAATGGGGCCTTCAACTTGTCTTGGTGGCGTTGGCAAATGTATGGATGGGAATAATACTGAGGGTACTAATCATTTTTTTTCCAAGAAAATTTTCGTAGTGAATTCCAGGGGATGCTTCCCACATTTGTGGATGGCATCCTTAGCAAATCTATTGGTGGCACCTACTGGCATGGAATTAGCCAAATGCCCAACAACATTGGCAACAACTAGTTGAGCTAACCTCTTGGGTTACAATACATTAATCATTTATTAAGTCACAGAATGTGTTGTGTTGTGCCATAATCTCCCTTCAACCCATGTGCACGTACGTTTACCACCCTTGAATCAACCTAGGCGGTGAATTCCACACATCTAGCAAATCTTTTAAATTTCGAGTCACATTTGCTAGTACCACTCTGCTGTACAAATGAGTCTTCTTTATTTGTCATTTGGTTCAAAAAGCTATGTCAAGTCAAATTTCTACAACTAGTAACTTTTATTATCACTGTCAACATCCAATTCCTGTTATTGATTAGCCATCATCATTGTCAATAAATTTTGTATTCTGCTGATAATCTCTAAGTCTCCTTAGTAATCTTATCTTTTTGAGAATTTCTATCTTCTATTCACCAATTTATGTTCAACTGAATCATTTTTTGGGTCATTTATCTTCAATTGCCACTTTTATTTAATTACTTGATCTTTACAATATTTTTTTTTTTTTTTTAACTTCTTCCATGCCGTTTGTTCCTCATAGAAGTCCGCCATCTCTCACTCCACCTTGCTGACTCGCCTCAACAACCCCCGATCATCTAGAATACAATCCTAGATACAATTCTCACTTTTGGTACTGGGATAACTTCTTCATATGCTTGGTGTCTTACTATGGTTTTCTCTAGATAACAATTGACTTCGCTTCAATCAACTTACAACTTTATGAAGGAAACATCAATCAAACATGCATTCGTTCAATCAATCAATCAAGTGTGTCACTACTTTTCTTCACTTCAAATTATCCTTTTTAATCGTTCTCTGACATATGGCCTTTATTCTTTACTAGTCTCAATGTTGGTTAGCATTGGGTATATTTGCTAGCTTGATCTTGAGTTTGCATATCAATTCTTTTCCTTCAAGCCTTGCAATTGTTAGAATTTCTCGAACCAAACACCCGGTATTTGGTTCCCAACAATTATTAACTAAACCAATATATGGCTAACTTCCTAACCAAAAATATATATTGCACACAAAATTACTCAATTTGAATCACATACACATAAACAAATTTCTGCCCAATCATCAGTTCTTCATTAATAAATTAATCATGGAACATACTTGGGCTCCCATCCCGAGATAATGGCCGAATAGAAAAAATACAAAACTGATCACCACTTAGGCTCAATTTCTAACTTTCCTAAGCTAAGATTGATGACCAAAATTAGCTCATCAAATTAACTAAAGATAAGTAACTTTACTTTAGTTAACTATCCTATCTTTAGCTTTCTCTACTTTAATTCAAGTACAACTCATAAATTTAGCTTGCTTTACATGCACATCTCATGCAATACATACACATGCGTGCAACTCACTTGCACACTCTGCATGTCACGTGCAAGCTCCTAAAGAGGCAAATCAAGGTCCTAGTTAAGACACAAGCTAGAAGTACCTTCTGACCTACAAAACTCAAAACACTCCCTCTTAGTGAGGGAGGTACTTCTGGAAGAACCTCCTCTACTTGGATCTGTCTCCAAGCCCATTTCAGTGTTTGCAACTACTTCCTTTGACACTGAAGCCTGTCCTGCTACTTGATCTGAAACTTGAGCTGAGAACCTGTCACATCCAACCATGCTCCGAGGATCTTGCTTGCGAGCATCTAATAATGTCATATCATACCCGTTGTTTTAAGAAACGACCGTTTCGAAACCGAAACGACTTGGTTGATCCAAGTCAATAGCCAAATATATGACCCAACCCTTGAAACGGTTCAGTTGGCCGAGTCACCCATGACTCGGCCAACTCGGCCGTTTCCATTATGACTCGGCCGAGTCACAAACAAACGGCCCAGGCACACGTAAACAACGTTTTATTATTTTTTTAATGGATTTTTTTGGTGTTTTTTGATTGGTTTGGATGTCAAGTAGTTATATGAATTTGCTAAATGATTTTTGGGGTCCATTTCCCCCCCAAACCCTATTTAACACACCCAAGTGCTCTCATTCACTCACAACAATCTTATGCATTTGAGTGAGAGTCTTCTTTGAGAGTTAGTGAGCAGTTCTTGAGCTTGTTTTGGAGCAGCAGGGAGGAGTCTTGGAGGAGCATTGTAGCTGGAATGAGGAGCTTCTTGGGCAGCCATTTGGAGCAGCATTGAGGAGCTGATTCTTGGAGCAAGCTTGAGGAGGCAGTTTGTGCCTAGAGGTATTTTTTTTCACCTCTATAAATCTGTTTTTGCTTAGTAAATTTTAGGTGCATATGTAGAAATCTTAGAGTGTTTTTTTGTCAAATAAATGAACATTGAATCAAGGTTTTTTATTTATTTATTTATTTATCATTTTCAGATTGTTTGCTTTCATTTCCTAGTCAAAAAATGGCACCTAGAGCAAGAGATCTTGCTTGGGCATATGTTGAAATGGTTGATAGTCAAATGCAATGCAAATTTTGCCATAGAAAAATTAAGGAAGGTCCTGGGGGCATTAATAGGCTGAAACAACACTTGGCAGGGATTAGAGGCCAAATTACCCCATGTACCTCACCAGAAATTGGGGAGATTAGGAAGAATTTGTTGGCCAGCTTTGAGAAATTTAAAGAAGATAAGGCTAGGCAAAGAGACATACAGGCTGAAATTGGGAGGAAGAGGGAGTTACAAAAAATGATGGCTGCCAACCCCCATTATGATTTTGAGGGTTCTTCCTCTATCCCTCAAACTGATACATCCAACCCTTTCCGATATGTTCCTCCCTCTTTTGGTTCTGTTCAAGATAAGGGAAAGGGTAGAATGAAAAAGGGTGATGTGACTATCAAAAGTTATTTCACTCATTGTTTTACAACCCGGCCGAGTCAACTCCGAAACGGCCGTTTCGAACCGAGCCATTACCAAAATCTCTGACCCGGCCAGCAACCCGGCTCGGTTGACCGAGTCAACTATGACTCGGCCGAGTCATCCAATGACTCGGCCGAGTCATAGTTGACTCGGTCAACCCGGCCGGGTCATGTATTGACTCGGCCGAGTCAATGAAACTACAGCTGGGCAGCGTAAAACATGAAATTTATTCATTTTTTTGTGATTTTATTGATTTTTTTGTGATTTTTGAGACAATATTTCAGGATTATGAGAGTTGAGACATAAGATCTTGATAAATTACACCTCAGATTTGAAAGAAGCTTAAAGTCTGTACATAAAATGTTTGTATTACCACCAATATTATATTGAGGGCAATAAGAACCACTACAATTACATATTGAAATTCAGATCCTCATTATTCCTTAAGGTGATTTGATTACTCGTTTTCTAATTGCCTCCCTTTAAGAAATGAGTGGATACTATCAATGCCTGTGACTCTGTTCACTGCTTGGCTCAGCATGATGACAGTGAAGTGTATTTCTTGCCTATTTGACTCATATTTCAATAGTGAGCACTAGGAAAAGTCTGTTTGAAACTTTTATCTATATGTCACCTCAAGAGATTGGAATTCTTTTATCGTTCAATAAATTTTGGTAAATATCGAAGGAACCATTTCAATTACATGCTGCACTCAAATACTGCCTTGATGCATCTTTCCATGCACTCTGCAACAAATGATATTGATGCAATTTGGATTAGAATTCCAAGGTTCAGGGAGACACTGATAAAGAACTGAAGTTTATCTTTATAGTTTATAGTTCACACCCATTTATTGGAGACCAAGGCCTGATTACACTATCAAGATATTAATGAAGACTAAAAGTATCAGTCCTCTTCCTCTTAACTTCATCGACAATTCATATATACAATTATATTAATTTCCTAATGACTCATCCCCTTCCTGCTTGCTGCTTGCCCAGCACCAGAATAATTGTCCATCCCCATCAATATTTAAAATTATGTTTTTTTATAAAAAAAATAAATATTTAATGTATTTTTTACAACGACCGAGTCATTGAAATCGAGCCGGCCGAGTCATTACCGAGTCGGAGTCGGAGTCGGAGTCGATCCTCGGCCGAGTCCGAGTTGTAAAACATTGATTTCACTCCCTCCTCTCCATCAGATGCACATGGTCCTGAAGTTAGTAAAACTCAAATGCAACCCACTTTAGATGACCATTGGAAGAAAGAATTGAGGGAGACTGCTTGTGAGTACATAGCTAGATGGTGGTATGATGCTGATATCCCCTTTAATGCTGCTCGTTCACCATATTATGAGCCTATGTTTGATGCCATACATGCTGCTGGAAAAGGCTTCAAAGGCCCTACTATGCATGAGCTAAGGGGGTTTCGTTTGCAGAAAGAAATTCAATCCATTAATGAGTATTTGCAAGAGTTCAGGGACTCATGGGCAAGAACAGGGTGTACCATCATGTCAGATGGATGGACTGATCAAAGAAACCGTACCATCATAAACTTTCTTGTCTTCTGCCCACAGGGAACCATGTTTTTAAAATCAGTTGATGCATCTGATAAGGTAAAAGATGGCCACTTGTTGTTTCAGCTATTGGATTAGGTTGTTGAGGAGGTGGGGGTGGCTAATGTTGTTCAAATCATCACAGATAATGCCTCTAACTATGTTCTTGCTGGTAAATTGTTAGAGGAAAAACACAAGACCATCTTTTGGACCCCATGCGCTGCACATTGCATAGACCTCATGCTTGAGGATATTGGAAAATTAGATTGGGTCAAAAACACTATAGATCATGCCAAAAGCATAACAAAATTTATCTACAATCATACATTGGTTTTGAGCCTCATGAGGAAACACACTGGGGGCAAGGATATTATTAGGCCTGCCATCACTAGATTTGCTACACATTTTTGACATTGCAATCTATGCTTTCCCAACATAGAAACTTGCAAAAGATGTTTTCCAGTGATGAATGGAATCAAAGCAATTGGTCTAACAACCAGAAGGCAAAGAATTGAAAAGGAAAGTCCATGAAGAAACTTTTTGGAGAAAGGCAACATAGATTGTGAAGCTTGTTGAGCCACTAGTTAAGGTGTTGCGGTTGGTGGATGGGGAAAGGTTGGCTATGGGCTTCATTTATGAGTCTATGGATCAAGCAAAGGAGCAAATAAAGACGATATACAAGGATAGAGTGGCAAAGTATGGGCCCATTTGGGCAATCATTGATGAAAGCTGGAACAATCAACTCCATTGCGCTATACATGCAGCTGGGTATTTTTTGAACCCATGGTATCATTATAAAGCTAAGGAGTCAGGAGCTTTGAGGGGGGAGGTGAGAGATGGACTGATTGATTGCATTGATCGCATGATCCCATTGGAGTCTGATCAGCTGGAGATACACCGACAGGCCAATATCTTCAGCAATGCAGCAGGTACCTTTGGGAAGAACCTAGCAAAGATTGCAAGAGAAGCAGATGAGCCAGGTAAACAAAAATTTCAATTTTCAAATTCTTAATAGTTTTACTTTTTTTTTTAAAGTTTGTTAAATCGTTTATACTTTGAAAGTTAGATATAATTTGTAATTTTGTTGAGCTAACTCATTACACTCCTATGTTTTTTGCAGCACAATGGTGGGAGGCCTTTGGTGGCCATTGTCCTGAATTGTAAAGGTTTGCAATTCGTATTTTGAGTCAAACTTGCAGTGCATCTGGGTGTGAGCGCAATTGGTCTGTCTTTGAGAGGATTCACACAAAGAAGAGAAACCGTTTGGATAAAAAACGGTTAAATGATCTAGTTTATGTCCAATACAACCTTCGGCTCAGACGAAACCATTTGCTGAACAAAAGACCCGATTCAGATCCCATTGTGTTGGAAGACATTGATCCAACATCAGATTGGGTAGTGGAGAGTCGTCCAACAGAGTTTGATCCTGATGAGGATCTTGATGTAGATTTAGATATGGAGACATCAATTGAAGTTGAACATGTTGTTCAACTTCAGCCTGTTCGGTTGAATGCAGATCCCAATCCACCAGCCTCAGTCTCACAGCCAGCAAGGACTCCAGTTGTAGGTGCTTCCTCTGCTCAGCCACGACAGAAGCGCAACTGCATATCTACTCTATCTCAGCTTGCATCTGCTGCAGTTGCACAGCCTGCTAGTGGTACCACTTCTACAGTTGCAGTTGGAGATGATGATGATGAGGAGCCATGGGGCCCCCTGTCTGACTCTGATGATGATGATCCAGAGATCGATCGACATGATCTTGGCTCCTCTGACAGTAGCTACTAGGCAGTAGTACTGTAGTACTAGTACTGGAGTCTAGTCACCGTCACAATTTACTTTTGTTGTAGAGGCCATTTCTAGCCTCCTTGGTTATGTGTTTTTTGTTTTGAGTCTTTGATCATGTATGACAGTTGACTATGTATTGCCATTGGGTACCATTTTGATATAATGGATTGGTTCATGAGCCTACTTTGATCATATGTTGTCTTCCATCTATATTATAATGCTGTGTGTTTGGAAACATGAATGAAATTCTTTAAAATTATGTTTAAAATCTTTAAAATTATGTTTTTTTTATAAAATAAATAAATATTTAATGTAGTTTTTACAATGACCGAGTCATTGAAATCGAGCCGGCCGAGTCATTACCGTTTCGGAGTCGGAGTTGGAGTCGATCCTCGGCCGAGTCGGAGTCGGAGTCGGAGTTTTAAAACTATGATCATACTAGCTGAGGCTCCTGGCATTAACTGAAGAATCGCTCCTCCTCGCCACTTGCTTCCTCTCAATAACTGACATTGTTCCTGTATTCAAGACCCCCTTAGATATACCCAAAGGCTGCCCCAACAACTTGTATGACTGCCCTTATCTAATGCCAAGCACTACAACTGCATCTAAGGTTGCTACCTCTGAATATAGAAGCACCTGTCCATCTCGGAACAAAACTCTATATCCATCGTCCTTCAAGGCTGATACTGAGAGGACATGTACCATCAACCTTGGAACAAATAACATCCTTGTCACCTCTAGAAATTCCCATGACTCTAGTTAGAATCTGACACATCCAACCCCCTTCATTGCATGCATGGTACTAGTCCCACTAAACACACTACAGTCTGAGCTTGTCTCTAAAATATTGCGGAACATTGACCTCATTCCCGTCATATGACTGGACGCTCTACTATCCACTAGCCATAATCCTATGCTATGTCCTTCTAGCATGATTGTGGGGTTGTCTCGGTCCTTCGAGACACCCATGAATTTTGCCTCCAATCGCCCAACTGGTACAATCTCCTTTTCTCCCTCTGAGGGTTGACCTCCACCAATCTTGCTAGCTACTCGTATTGCCCTTTGTACTTGTTGCTGGCTACTAACAGCTCTGCCAAAAACTATTGGCCTATGCTTGTCACAGTAGATCTCTTTCCCAACAGATCTTGTTGGCCACTGCATCCCGCGATTATTCAACTATGCCTAACGTGACATTCTACTGGCGACATGATCCCCTGCGCCACTTCGTTGCATTGCGAATTAATATGGTGGTTGTGCCTCTCGTGCCTCAATCCCGCACCCGTCTGCTCGTGCTTCAAAATTCCTTGCAATTTGTTGGCACATTTTTTGCAACCAT
Source organism: Pinus tabuliformis (assembly GCA_031772625.1). Taxonomy (NCBI): domain Eukaryota; kingdom Viridiplantae; phylum Streptophyta; class Pinopsida; order Pinales; family Pinaceae; genus Pinus; species Pinus tabuliformis. Next base: position 1,158,173,498 of record CM062818.1, on the reverse strand, counting down.
TCTACTGTCCTTGGTTTCTTGCGGTTACACACTCCCACAAGTTGCAATCCCGTGGCCTATCCCAGCTACCAGCAACTTGTCTAAGCTCTTTGTCGACTTGACCTCTTGCACTCACCTCCCTAGCTACCAACCTCTACATTATGCCAACAACTAGTTGGCTCTACTTCTCTTGTAGCATCCACTCTTGACTCCTTTTGGCGGTTGGTCCCGACTGCATGCATGTGGTCCCCTGTTAGCCTTCATTGAGCCAGATCCTGTTCGACCATACTGTTGCTTTTCCACATGCGTGGGTACTCTTGTGGTGGTGCAAATTGATTGGCGACTATGCCTAATGTCTTTTCCTCTACACAGGCTACTGCTCCACGCGATCTGCCTCTTGGCCCCTACCTTGTTAACTCCCTCAGCCGTCGCCCTATCCTGCCGTCCACTGATCTTAACGCCGAATTGAGCGCATGCTCTTTGCTAGTCAACGTCCCAAGCGTCTGTCCCCTGACCAAGTTTGTTGCACTCTGCGGCTGGTTGACCCTCGTGGCTGGCGGCTTGAGGCTGTTGGCCTTTCCTTCCTGACAACTGGTCTCAAGGCTGTTGGTCAGGGTTTTCCTCGACTTGATTCTCGACCTTGGCAGTGGTTGTGTTGCCCTGGCTTGTCGGCCATCCACTACGACCTCATGCCCTTTTTTTACTTCAAAAAAAAGTTGGCCTGCTTTCCCTTTTTTTTAATGTTTTTTTTGAATAGTACTTTTTTTCAACTCAAAAATTCGCCCATAAAAAATTCCCCGACCTCTGCCTTTTAAAAAAATTTCATTCGTATGATCCCAACCAACCTGGCTCTACTAATCCAATACAAACCTGACACATGTGATTCCAAGATTGATTTCGAGTTGGTGCTTTGATACAATGTTAGACTTTCCTGAACCTAGCACCTGATATTCAGTTCCCAACAATTATTAACTGAACGAATACACGGCTAAGTTCCTAACCAAAAATATATAGTGCATGAAAAATTACTCGATTTGAATCACATACACAAACAGATTTTTGCCCAATCATCAATTCTTCATTAATAATTTAATTACGGAATTTACTTGGGCTCCTGTCCTGGGATAATGGCCCAATTGAGAAAATACAAAACTGATCACCAACCTCACTGCACTCGCTCAGATTCAGCACATGCTCACCAAGAAGCCCCTCTCAGTCTTGTGTTGTTGTTGATGTGTTAGCCTCAACACTTAGGCTCAATTTATAACTTTCCTAAGCTAAGATTGATGGCCAAAATTAGCTCATCAAGTTAACTAAAGATAAGTGACTTTACTTTAGTTAACTATCTTATCTTTAGCTTTCTCTACTTTAAGTCAAGTACAAGTCATAAATTTAGCTTGTTTTACATGCATATCTCATGCAATACATCTGCATGTGTGCAACTCAGCAAACTCCTAAAGAGGCAAATGAAGGTCCTTCTAGTCAAGGCATAAGACTAGAAGTACCTTATGAGCTACAAAACTCAACAGCAACTTGATTTAATCTTGAACTTTTTCATTTTTTCTTTTGACTTTAGTTACGTTCATGTAATCTTTTGTGTTCCTTCTTGGAGTGCCAACAATTTCCAACAAGATAACCTATGGCATCAACCTGACAAACCTAACTTGATGCCCCATGTTGCAGTATAATAGGATTAGATTCCAGTCTAATGGTAAAAGTGATGGCAACCTACACAGCCTCACTGACTCATTATGTGTGTGACAATTTTTTGTTGGGCACTTCATATATGTGTCAAAGCTCTTAATGATTGCCTGTTAAGTTTTTCTCCATGATTTTTTTCCTATAGACTATTTTTGACTACAAAATCACAACTATTTTTGCTAGCTTCAGATATCTAGTATTCTTATTAACCCTGTGTTAAGTGTTTATGAGATTGGGCATTATATAATTACTAGTAAATTAAATCAGCAGGAAAAAGTTGTCCATCTGAAGGCTTATTGTCTGATATTACTGATTTTGGTTTTAAGTTTTCTTATGGTGATAGGATCTACATCTTAGCATTGTAACACATTTTGCAGATAAGCAATTTTCCATAGAAGTTAGTACCTTTGAAAGCATGGAAAACCCATAGATGTTTTTATTTTCAGTGTAAATATGGAATAGACTAATAGGTATGTTTATATATGTATTGGCGAAGTTTGTTGGAAAACTGTATTCTTATTTTCTTCCCCCTAGTAGGATAACTTTCTGAAGTGGTCAGCATCTTAATCAACGTTTATGAACATTAGTAACTATATAAGAATGACCTTAATATAAAGTGTTGATTGAATTCAAATTCAATACAAATCACCTTTAAGACGGGGTGAATTTGGAGGATCTCATGAGGGCAAGGCAGGATATAAGTTTCAGATTGTTTAGATAAGTTTTGAAAGGTCAATCAGAAAGTTAGATTTGCTTTTCCACAAATTTTAGTATGCATGAAAATTGGCTGACTGAGTTACTTTATTGGATATGTACCTTTAATTTTCATTTATTTTTTAATTATGCAGTGAGGCGGGAAATCAAAATATTAAGATTATTCATGCACCCTCATATCATACGTCTGTACGAGGTTATAGAAACTCCATCAGATATATATGTTGTGATGGAATATGTAAAGTCTGGGGAGCTCTTTGATTATATTGTTGAGAAAGGTCGATTGCAAGAGGACGAGGCCCGATGCTTTTTCCAGCAGGTATTGTAGGCTTCCTCAACATACCATTATCGAGAATTTCAAATTTAAAGGGAAGAAAGAAGGCGAATTAAGACTTAGGTATATATTATTTCAGGTTTCCCTATTTCCTGGATCTGTCGTCCAAGTTTAAAATTGGAAGATTTTTGGCATTCCTCAGTTTTAGTAAATTGCATTTTGTATTTTTTCATTGGTTGGCAATTGCTTGATAAACCTGTACATGACTTTGAAAGGGTATTTTGGAGATTGAACTGTCTGCTAAATCTTAAATGTTAAAATTTTATTTATTAAGTTGCTAAAAATCTAAGTTGTTGAGAAATTATCAAGAATGAGGCAATGCAAATTTCTTGGTTTCCTAACTGTTTCTGAAAGTGAATAGGAGAATTTAATCAATGTACACAAATACAAAATATAATTAGTTTCAGAAAAATATGCACGACTGACAATTCTAGGATGTGCAATGCAATATTCTTGTTATATGTAAATTTTGGATTTCTATTGTGTGCAGAATTTTGAGTTAACGTGAGGACGAGCTGTGGAAACATACATATGTCGATGCAATATTCTTTTTCAATTTAAACTTTTCATAACTCAAAGAATGTTACTACTATGGAAGCTAGCATATATTCAACAAGTTTTTGCATTCCAGATGCAAAAGTTTTGGAATAATAAAGAACACTTCCAAATAGGCATTTGCATCTGACATGAGATGCACCATACCTTTGTTGGGCTCAAGGCACCTGATTAACAGTTCAAATACCAAAAGTCTAAATACAGAGTCAACTAGACATATAAACTAGAGACTAGAAGCTCAATTATCATGAACCTATAAATGCGCATGAGAGAACTTAAAGATCAGAAAACAAACAATGGTGCACCATAAAGATAAGCTCAACACACAAAGATTTTACTCTGGAAGCCCTTAATCGAGAAAACCAACCAACCTTTGAGCTTCACCGCTCTTATATTCTCAATTGAATATTACTGTCGAACTACAGTGAATGTCGACCTTGGTCGACACCTAAGATCAATGCACTCATATATCACCTAATCTCTACTGATCATGAAGATTCATTATCTCATCATCTCTTATCAAACTTACATCATGCTCTATTTATAGGCATAGAAAACCCTAATTCGAAGCTTCTTGAATCAGTGCAGGTGGCTGAAGATCATTGGTTAAGATCTCGGGAATCTTGGGATTCCTAGGTAATTTTTGACCACTTCTGATTGTAGTCAATTTCCCTCTGACCACAAGTCTTAGTTGACTATGTGCGTATGCTCAATTGCTATCCTTTCCACTGCTCTAGTCAATTATCAACTTCTGTCGGTTGCTCGACTGCCATTGAATTCTGCTGATGTAATTGCTTTTGACTTGGTCATCACCCTATCGACTCAACCATCTACTTGTTGTCTCATTGACTTGACATTGATCCTCTTGTTGACATGCTGTCCTTAGTTGATTGTTCCCGACTAGATTTGTTGAGGTTCATCCTTAGCTCTCTTACCTGGCTAGTCAGTCAATCGAATGAACTCCAGTTCACTGAGATTACCTGCAAAGAGCACAACACCTCAACATTCTCCCACTTTTTGTCTTCTTTGCATGAACTATTAACACTGTGCTTTTAGTGAACCAAGGCCCTTAAGCCCAACTCCTCTATATGCCAAGATAATTTATCAGTACTCACCGACTTTGTTAGAAACTTACTGCTTGTTGAACAAACATGATCTCTGAATACAGCTGCTGCAACTGGATTACTTCCTTGCTTACATGAGTGGCTGCCATGTATTCGGCCTCTGTCATTGATATTGCCACGACCAATTGCTGCTTACTCATCCAACTAATAGCTCCATTGACCAACTTGAATACATATTTGCTAGTTGACCTTCTTCTGTCCAGATTGCTAGCCCAGTTGGCATGGATTGTTGAAAATTGGTAGCTTCGGTTGGTATTTTCCTTGGCAAAACAAAGAAGAAATTATGTATTTTCGAGTTGTCCAAGTCAGCCTTAACACGTACGGTCAAACCCATCTCCTACCACCACACATATATATTGGCATTCGATTGACCTCATTTGGCATCATCATCATCTCATCCATTCGATCTGAAACAAGGAGTTTTGTTCACACGTGTGAAGGAGGAAGCAAAAGTTTCCAGCGAAGTTTGACCTTTCTTGTTTCTGCTTTGACCAACGTTGACTTGGGATTCCTTGCTGTTGTTTGACCTAGATTTTGACTGAATTGGAGGTTGAATGCTGTTGTTTGACCGAGATTTTGACTGAATTGGAGGCTGAAATTTCAAATTATCTGTGGATCGTCAACTGTCTTTGATCGAAGTTTTGACTGTGTTTTGGGCCATTGTCCGAAGGTTTGACTGTAGATCAAACTTAGAGATTTGACCAAAATTCGGAGGAGATTATAGGACCAAATTTTGGCTATTTGACCTGCTACCTCAGGCTGAAATTCGGCCCTCTGTTGCAGATTTGGACTTTGAACAGTGCATTGACTTTTCTCTCTCAGTTGACTGGTTTTGACTTGGCAAATGTTGAGGTCAGACATTGACATTTTGACTGGAATATTCTGATGAACATTTTGATGAATTGAATTCTCTCTCAAAAGGAAAGATTACCGAGTTTTCCCCTTGTGGGGTTTTGTCCTAAAAAAATTTGGTGTTTCTTGTCTCATTGTTTACTGTCATCTCTATTGCTCTACTAAAGTTAATGGTTGAATTTTTTCATGTGTAATTGCTTAATGATTGGAATGCTCTAAAGAAGTCAAACTGTATCATTGGAAGTAGTTATCAGTTTGAAAAGTTGTACTAGTCTTGTTTGCACTAGAAAATCTACATGGACAAATCCTTGTACAATTGCTTCACTGTCATCTTCAGGTCCTTCATGGTAGTAGATTGTGTAGAAATTCCACGAAATTCTGATATGCCAATATGAACAATCTAAAAGACACTTTCTTTCCATATAAACACAATTTCTCTACGAAATTTGCAGTGGAATAGAACAGAAATAAATGCACAATTCACAACAGAGAACAACAACAATTTTTTTCTAGGGAACCCAACTGGGAAAACCCTCGCTCGCTTGAGAATTTTATTGAATAATGAGCAGTAGATCTCTTACAAATAACCTTGCTTCAATAGAGAATACAAACTGATCTCTCAGCCTTGAACTAGGCTTGAAACAACCCTGCAAGATCCCTGATCCTTCCTTCGATTTTTATGCGCACTAGTAACCCCTATTAAATAGGAAAAACCCCTATTTCTATGTACACTTCCTAGAGGAATTGCTTTCCTCTCCAATAATTCGCAAAAGAATGCTTGGCACCTTTCTCTCACAAGCTCACAAGATTATGATTATAAGGTGTGGCTTCGTTCCGTCTTTTTAGTAATTCGGATGGCCAAAATTAGTGAGTTTTCTAATTAATGAATGCTTTTGTGATTGATTGAGTTAACGTGAGTTAATTGCTCATGCAACTCGTTCTATTTCAAGTCAACCACTTGAATCTCAATCACTTATGTTTTTCCTCAATCAACTCGCACTTGAAAATCAAGAACTCAACTTTCAATTTGAACACATCACGTCACTGCATCCTAACTCGTCCTAATTTTTAGGGACACTCCTTAATTTTAGGAACTCAAGCATGCACAAGAAGGAATTCGAATTTGACTCCTTGAATTAAGGCACAAATCAAGGAATCAATTTCTCGCTATTATTTTTATCACTCTCTCTTAGCGAGGAAGGGATTCTGTACAACTCCCAACTTATCTCTTTGATGAACAAAAACTGCTTCTTGCCAATGCCTTGGTCAAGATGTTTGCTGTCTGCTCCCCTGTTGGAATGTACGGTAGCTTCACTATCCCTTTTTGCACACAATCTCTGAGATGGTAGTACATGATCTCGATATGCTTTGAGTGATCATGAAACACTGGATTCTCAGAGAGCTTAATGCAACTTTGATTATCACAATGTATCATGGTAGGATTTATCCCTTGTCTGAAAAGTCCCACAAAAAACTTCCTCATCCAAATAGCCTTGCAAGATTCCTGACTACCAGCCATGTACTCGACCTTTACTGAACTAAGTGTAACTGATCTCTGTTTCTTGCTGTACCAAGAAACAAGTGCTGATCCAATGCTGAAGATGCCACCTAAAGTACTCTTCTTGTCCGTGGAGTTCCCTGCCCATTCTGCATCTGTGAAGCCCTTAAGCCTCACTCCATCAACTTGTCTGTACTACAATCCATAATCCACAGTGCCTCTGAGATATCTCAACACATGCTTTGTAGCAACCCAATGCACTCTGGTCGGTTCCACCACGAAATAACTCAATGGGTTGACTGCAAAAGAAATATATCAGGTCGTGTTGACCAAGTACATCAACGACTCAATGAGCTGCCTGTATACTGTGGGATCCACTCGCTTCGCTGTACTAGCATCCACCTTTCTCCAGTTTGTGACTAGAGGCGTGGCCATGGGACTGCAATCCTGCATATGAAATCTCTGGAGAATCTCTGTAGTGTACTTGCCCTATCCCATGAAGATCTCACCATCACCCTGCCAAATCTCCATGCCAAGGAAATAGTGCATAAGCCCCATATCAGTCATCTCAAACTCCCTGGCAAGGTACTTCTTGCAATCTTAGATCAAACTCTCATCTCCAATCAGTATAAGGTCGTCGACATAGAGAACTAGAATGAGCGGAAGCCCTCCTACGATGATGTAGTATAGGTTGTCACCCGCCTCACTTTTAATGAAGCTCAATCCTCAAAGTAGCTGTCAATCCGAGTGTACCATGCTCTTGGAGCCTGCTTGAGCCCATAAAGAGCTCTCTTCACCCTGCACACGTGTCTCTGCTGAACTGCTCAAACCCCTGTGGCTGCTCTATATAGATCTCCTCCTCAACCACTCCATTGAGGATGGTTGTCTTCACGTCCATTTGGTGGATCTTCCATCCCATCTGTGTTGGAAGCATAGTTTTAAAATTCGGCCGTTTCGAAAGCGAAACGGCCGAGTTGATCCGTTTCGTTGCCCTCTGAAGTGACTCGGTAGAAGAAACGGCTCGTTTGGCCGGGTCAGCCATGACTCGGCCAACTCGGCCGAGTCACAAACAACGGCCCATAACCCCAGTAAAACAGTGATTTAACAATTTTTTAATGATTTTTTAAGGTGTTTGCTGATTGTGGCTGACTCGGCCAACTCGGCCGTTTCCATACTGACTCGGCCGAGTCACAAACAACGGCCCATAACCCCAGTAAAACAGTGATTTAACAATTTTTTAATGATTTTTTAAGGTGTTTGCTGATTGGTTTGGACTCCAATGTGTTTTATGAATTAGTTAAATGTTATTTGGGGTCCATTTCCCCCTCCCAAACCCTATTTAACACACTCAAATGCTCTGTACTATTGATATGCTATTCAAATTTCATGGTAATGTTAAATTCTTAAAGTAAAAGTGACATTCTCCTTAATCTTCATTTTCATCCTTTTACTTAAATTTTTAACATTACCATGAAATGACTCAGGATGTTTGAGAGTGGTTTCAGCCTCATTGGATTTCATATGGAGAAAGTAGAATTTTAGATTTCATATGGAGAAAGTAGAATTTTAGATTTCATTCAAAATCCAGCAGACTTATCAGTTTTTCAGGATTTCAGGATTGGAGGATTGCAATGTTTCCATTGAATTTTGTCATGTATTAGGGTATGGAACTCGTATTTAATCAAGAGCACCAATCCCTGTATGTACCTTGATGTTAGTGACATTGGTTGTCGAACTCCTCTAGGATTCGCTCCCAAACCAGGAGCTTCTGAAAATGTCGCTCCCGCTCCCGTTTTCGCTCTCGCTCCCCACTTTCGCTCCTGCTCCCAAGTAACACTGAGCCAGATGATGTTGGCAACTCTAGCAGTAGCCACTAGCCAGTAGTACTGGTCACAGACTTTTGTTGTAGAGGCCATTTATAGCCTCCTTGGTTATGTGTTTTTGTTTTGATCTCTATATCATCATCGTGTATGTATTGGACAATGCATTAGGTGCCATGTTGATATAATGGATATATTCATGAGCCTACTTTGATCATGTGTTGTCTTCTATCTATATTCTAATGCTGTGTGTTTGGAAACATGAATGAAAATCTTTAAAATTATGTGTTTTTATAAAAAATAAATATTTAATGTATTTTTTACAATGATAGAGTCATTAAAATCGAGCCGGCCGCGTCGATACCGAGTCGGAGTCAGAGTCGGAGTCGACCCTTGGCCGAGACGGAGTTTTAAAACTATGGTTGGAAGTGCCAAAATAGTCCTAATAGATGAATACTGTGCTACTTGGGAAAAAATCTCCTCATAGTCTATGCCCTCAATTTGTGAGAAGCCCTTGGCCACAATATTAGCCTTGTGCTTCTCCACACTCCCATCTACTCCATGATTTACCTGTACACCCATCTCTATCCAACTATTGATTTCTCTTCAGGTCGTGGAACAATGTCCCTAGACATCATTCTTCATGATAGAGGAATATTCCTCCACCATGGCATCTCGCCAAACTTGTTGAGAAGCTGCCTCTTTATAAAAAGAAGACTTGGTGTCCGCCACTTTGTCATGAGTGCCATATAACTTGTGTACCTCTATGGATGTTTACTCTACCTAAACATGGTGCTAGGAGCCTCGACCTGCTCCTGATTACCCTGAATCAACCTCTTGATCGACTTGGTCTATTCCTCCTCGTGGTGGGTGGCTCTCGCTGATCTGTCTGCTCTCGGCCTAGTTTCTCCCCCTTATCCTGCTGCAAATCCTGCTGTGCTACCCTCTTGCCACTAGATTGTGGCTATAACTGACTCTGAGGCGCTAGCTGTGACTCCTGTTTGGGAGCATGTAGCTCCTCCTCAGGTACCGCAATATGCTCACGCTCTAAGGAAACTCTCAGAGGTTGATCCTCTTGGAATCTCACATCTCGCCTGAGAATTGTCTTCCTAAATTCTAGAAGATACACCCTGTATGCCTGAGTTGTCTCACTATATCCCTGAAAAATCCCCTTTTTTGTTGTGGGCTCCAACTTCTTCCTACTATCCTTGGACACATGATAGTAGACCTTTGTTCCAAAGATATGAAAGTGTGAAACATCAACTTCTTGCCTGTGAAAGTCTCCTCTGGTATAACTCATCTAAGCACCCTGTGTGGACTCCTTTTCTGCAATACTGTAGTGTTGCATGCTTCTGCCCACAAGAACATAGGTAGTCCCTGATCATGCAACATGGCCCTAGTTGCCCCAACAATACTCTTGTTCTTCCTCTCTGCCATCCCATTCTGCTAAGGGTTATGAGGTGTTATCAACTCAGTCCTAATACCTACCTTTGCACAAAACCTTGAAGGCATTGGAGACATTCTCCACCATTGTCACTTCTCACTGCCTGGATTTTCTACTTGGTCCGCTTCTCTACCAAGGCCTTAAACTCCATGAACTTGTCTAAGACTTCATCTTTCTTTCTCATAAAATAAGCGAACTTTTCTGAGAAAAATCATCAACGAAAGTAACATAATACCTAAGTCTCATCAGTGACGGAGAAGAAAAAGGCCCGCACACATCTGAATGCACCAACTTCAAAATCCCTTGGCTTCGCTGTCCTGACCATGGAAAGAAGACTTGACATACTTGCCAGGCCTGCACCCCTTGCGCACTCCACTCTTGTCAAGGCCGCTTGCTAGTAATCTTGTAGTAATCTGCAGAATAATCTTCAACACTCCATGATGCAACTGTCCCATGCGTCTGTGCCAAAGTTCATCAAAAACTGCACATCTTGCCTTGCTGCTCAAGACCGCATCTGCCTCTACCTCCAACTTGTAGAGATTCTTCATCCCCACACCTATCTGCTTCACTGTAAACCTTACCTCTGCTGAAGGTGACATCATATCCTTTATCCTCAAGGATAGCTACTAAAACCAGGTTCTTTTTCAGCCTTGGGACATAGAGCACATCTTTGAGATGAAGAGAATTACCTGACTCCCTCTCAAAGCTGATGGTACCCATAACCTTGGTAGCATACTTGCCATTATCTCCAAGCTCATTATTCACTTGCAAATCCTTCTCATCCAATTGGCTGAAATACTCCCTGTTCCTAGTCATATGGAAAGAGGTTCGTGAATCAGTAAACCATGTGCTGCTCCCTACTGAGCTTGCCATTCAAGCTATCAATGAGAAATCCTTCTCAAACTAAGAGGCAAATTCGTCTACCTTAGCTGATTCAACTACATGCTCCTTATTCGACCCCTTCTTCATCCTATTAGGACACTTCGAAGCATAGTGCCCAAAAACATGGCAATGGAAACACTCAATCTTGCCTTTGCCTTTCTTGCCTTTGGATTTACCTGCAAAAGCAAGATTCTCCTCTTCCTTGTAATGTTCCAAACTTAAATAAACAATGATATGAAAAACAAAATCGATTTGTGACACAGGAAATAAAAACAATCAACGAATGTTTATTAAAACTTCAGAAGTAAGAACCAGATGAGCCATTTTATTAATGAAATGGAGCAAGTACAATAATATGGAGAAATGCACTTGGGCTTGCCTCAAGGGCAAGCTTGAGAGGACCTAGGTGATAAACAATAATCTTGAAGCTGGAAATGACTGCTCCTCCAATGCTCTGCATTGTCCCTAGAAACTTAGAGACTACACTGTTGGCTGGAAAGGAATTGCAAGAAACCCCATATTTGGTGCTTAGAAAATGTTGAAACTTTATATCTGGGATCGTTGTCAAAAACCCAAGAAAACCTAGTAAAAGTTTGGGCTGAATCCAAACTCCTAAATTCGGCCTCCAATATGCCCTACGCAATCCCCAACAATTTTGCACTGTTTGTTGCAAAGATACGATTGAAAACCCCACCTCCAGTGCTCAAACAATTATGAAACTTTATATTTGGGATCCTTGTCGAAAACCCAAAAAAACCCAAAAATGGTTTGTCCGGATTTTGAACTTTCAAAATCGATCTCCAATATGTTCCCATGCCTTCCAAGCTGCTCCACAAAACGGCCTGCAGTAAACCCCAACGAAATCCTCCTCCAATCTCATGAAAATGCAACAATCACTTAACCAAATATTTCCCTTAACCTCCACGGTAAAGCTATGCTTCAAAGACCGATACTCCACCCTTCACGTGAACACCTAGTGTTGCCTCTGCGCTGGCCCAGGAAGTGCGAAAATCACCTTGTGAAGTAGCACACTCCTCCAACTCCAAAACTTCTCCCAAATGCCAACAATCCTCCTATGCCTCCTCTTTGAAAAATCCTTCACCCAAACTCCTCTGCAAGAATTCACAAGCAAACTCGACCTCCTCTTCACTGTGTCTTCCAGTAATATGCACCACCTGGAGATGGATGCAATCGTTGGGAATCACACTAAGATCCTCCTCCCGAAGAAATGAAAGAAAACTTTCCTAGGGTGGCACTCGAAGTCCCCCGAAGAAAGGGTGAGCTCTTCGCTTGAAGAACTCGTGTTGAACAACAAGTGACTCGGCTAAGCAGCTCGAGCGACCAAAGAGAAATCGATATTACCAAAAAGATGAATCCATGAGATGAGGAGAGCTGCCTTCCTTATATAGATTTCGCGGAGTATTTTTCCCTCCAATTTGTCATCCATCATGGGCCCTCACTTAACCACCATCATGCAAAACTTAACCACCTCCATGCAAATCGAACTAGGGAGTGCGTAACTTAACTGAAACACAAATAACTTTTCCTAAGTCTATTCTCCTAATAAAATCGAATGGCGTCCACTAGCTCCAAAATTGGTCCCATAATACAAAACATAATCTTGTTCCAAAATGATTTAGGAAGGGACATGACATTCCTTCGAAACCTTGGAACCCTTGCCACTACTGCTAGAAGCCTCAACTAGTCTGAGCCTTAACTCCTCTTGAGTGAAGTCACTCCACAGGTGTTCCCAATCTGACAATGTATCTTGTCTAGTAATAGTAAATACTTTGAATGAAAGTATAGCAATCCTTGGTAAACCCATTCGGAGCTACACGCACAAGCTCTCTACCCACCGACTTCTCTCCAACCACTGCTAGCTCTTCATGGACTTCCTGAATTCTGGTGAGATAGGTAGTTACATTCTCACCCTTCTGCATCTTGATTGTCCTTAGCTTTTCTTTGAGGACCATCTTCTGGTTCTCTGAAGGGTTTTGGTAGAGCTAGACTAAGGCATTCCACATCTCCTTAGCTGTATTTTTACCTGTAGCATGAGGGACTACATGATCCTAAAGTCCATCCAGGATCATCCTCTTGGTCTTTGCCATCTGCTTTTGGAAAAGCCTTAACTCACCTAGATCTGAAGATTTTGCAACACCTTTCTCTACATAATCCTTCAACCCAAACTCGTCCAACAAGCACATTATTCAGAATTCCCAAACACCAAAATTCCCAGCACCATCAAGTCTATCCGGCTCTCTCATTCCTACTCCTGCGTGTGTCATCTTTCAAACTTGAAAGCTGTGTGCTGGTCGATTCCTGTTCACAGCTTTGATACCATGTAGAAATTCCATGAAATTTTGATATGCTAATATGAACTATCTGAAAGACACTTTCTTTTCATTTAAACACATAATTTCTCTACGAAATTTGCAGCGGAATAGAACAAAAATAAATGCACAATTCACACAGGAGAACAACAACAATTCTTTTTCTAGGGAACCCAACTAGGAAACCCTCCCTTGCTTGAGAATTTTATTGAAAAATGAGCAATAGATCTCTTACAAATAACCTTGCTTCAATAGAGAATACAAACTGATCTCTCAGCCTTGAACTAAGCTTGAAACAACCCAACAAGATTCCTGATCCTTTTGTAGAAAATCCACGAAATTCTGATATGCTAATATGAGCAATATGAAATAAAATTTATTCTCAGATAAACACAAAATTTCTGTACTAGATGCAGCGAAATAGGAACAAAAGTAAACACAATTCACACAATCCAAGACACAATTTGTAGGGAACCCAACTGGGAAAACCCTCTGCTTGTTGAGAATATTATGATAGAAACTGAGGAATAATCTCTTACAATACAACTTTGTTTTCAATAGAGAATACAACCTTCTCCCAACCTTGAACTAGGCTTGAAAAGCACCTGCAAGAATTTTGATCTCTACTTCTCAATTTCATTGCCTCATTAAGCTCCTAAATCCTTGTGTTGATCCCTGGAATTGGCTCCTAATTCCTAGCGCATAAGGGGCTCCTATGATTTAGGAAATACCCGCTCTATTAATCTTGTGCACAAGCTTCTTCTTGGCACGCCTTGCTCACACACAACCTCCACACATAAACTTGTGCAATTTGCTCACAAACCCGTGAGCTCTATTACCTTGTCCCACCCGCTCGTGCTCACAAGACAATGATTAAATTGTGCCTTCGTTCCTCTGTATAAGCATTTTGGTTAGGGCTATTATTGGCAAGTTCTATTTGAGCAAAGTCGATTTGTTGATTGTCTAGTTAATAATTGACAAAAGTTCACTGGTTGTGTTAACTCGTCCTTCTTATACTTTAGGAGCCTGACTCAATCAACTTGTCCTTTACCCAAAATAACTCGCACTAGAATGCAATAAACTCGGCCTTCCACTAATTAGCACTAGTCAACTGCTTCTTGCACTCCTAATTTTTAGAAATTTGCTCTAATTTTTAGGAAATTGTCCTACCTTTTAGGAATTAGATCCTAACTCATAGGAACTCGTGCATGCTCAAGGAAAAACTTCTTGTGGTTCCTTTGATTAAGGCACAAATCAAGGAACCCTTTCTCGCTAACATTTTGTTAAATTATGGTATGTTCTATGCTTAGAGCAGTTTACTTCTTTTCTTCTTATTAGCCACCGTTTAGCAATCACATAAACATAAAGTGCAGATAGAACATTAAAAGATTAACAGAAAACAAGCCAAAATAAGAGACACAAGATGTGGCGGCTAGCCAGGGACAAACCCCAATGCGGGGAAACCCTTTGATAAAATCTTATTTTATCTTCAATAGTTCAACAGAGAGAAATAGTACAATTCAGAATTCTGTAATTTTATAACAGCAGCAGAGAGCTCTAAATCAGCAAAGTCAAACTTGGTCAAAACAGCCCCGGATTGACTTCTAGCCAACTTGAAGAACTCGGTCTTCAACAGCTACCTTCAGTAGCACAAAACAGTCCACAAACCTCAGTCAAACAACAATCAACACTTGGTCAAAGTCTGGTCAAACCTACAGTAGCTTCTTGACAGTCAACGCTGGTCAAAGGGGTGGTCAAACTTGGTCAAAGGTGCTGAACGGAATTGCGGCTAGCCTAGGAGAGGCTACCCAACCCAATCCGCAATCAAGAAGGCCTCCACGTTGGTCAATGCTATTTGATCTGCCCACCTGCAGGTAGGTCAACCCAAGTCAACGCTGCCCTAACTAGAAATTTGCGTCTTCCTTCTTCAACCACATGTGTGAGAGAAAGAATCTCATCTAATCCGTAGGAGAGAGAGAAGATGAGTGATGATATGAGTTCCAAATGACTCAACCTCTCTTCTATTTATATGAAACGCTGGGCAAGTGTGCCACACACTTAGATGCTGGCCGACCTTGACAATTTGTCAAGTAATTAGAAATAAATTCATATCTCCATAAATACTCATCGGAATCGGATGATCTTTAGATCAATCCGACACCTCTCGACGAGAGGAATCTAGGAAAAATATCTGCTGCCATAAATAAGGTGACCAACATGGAGTTTGGCCCTAGTTGCCAATTTTAACACTCCCTCTCAACTAGGGAGAACTCCATCTGCAATCCGTCTGACCGTCGCTACTATCCCAACCATCAAATGCACTGCCCTGCACAACTTGGCTCTGCTCTGCTCTGCTCGAACTATGAACAAGAAGAAATGATTGAGGATGTATCATACCATCCTCCACTGACCCGAAGTCAATCTCAGAGTGTGTCTTACCACTCTCACTGATCCCAGATCAGTATCATTGATCGCAGATCAATGGAGGTCATCCTAGCATAGGGAGTACAGTAGATACAATGATGCGTCCATCGATAGTATTACTATGGTCCCTAACCCCATTTCCCTGCTCATTGATCAGATGAGAGGTACTTCCCATGAGTCCCAGACTGCATGGCTAGGATGCCTCCACAGGGGAACGAATCATCCTGTCCACAGGGGAACGAATCATCCTGTCCAACAGTCGCCACGGAGAACCAATCATCTTGGCCCACAGGAGGACTAATCATCCTGTTCCATAGTCGCCACGGAGTACTAATCATCCTAGCCCATAGGGGAACTAATCATCCTGTTCCACAATCGCCACGGAGAACTAATCATCCTGGCCCACAGGGGAACTAATCATCCTGTTCCACAGTCACCACGGGGTGTCACAGGGGAAGGTTGAACCATCGGGCATCATCTCATCTTCCTTTTCCTTCGGTTCTCTGGTGTCAGCTTCTTTAGATCCCCTTAGAGTAGGAAGATTGTCAACATTGCTAAGAGCCATATCTTCGTCAAAGGTGACATCATGGCTAATCTCGACTTCCCTTTGACCAGCCACATAGATTCTATAGCCCTTAGTATTTTCGCTATAGCCCACGAAGATTCCTTTCTTTCCAGATGCACCCAATTTATTCCTTTTCTCCTTCGGCACATGAAAATATACAGGACTTCCAAAAATTCTAAAATGAGATACGTAAGGTTTCTTACCAGTGAACATCTCTTCGGGAGTCTTGGAACCCAATGCTTGATGAGGGCATCGGTTTTGTACATATATGACGATATTTGCAGCGTCGGTCCATAGAAACTTTGGAAGTCTTTGATCATGGAGCATAGCACGGACAACTTCCACAATCGTACGATTCTTCCTTTCCACCACACCATTATGCTTAGGAGTATATGGTGTAGTAGTCTCCCTCTTAATGCCAGTCTCTTTGCAAAAGTCATGAAACTCATTGGATTAATATTCAGTCCCATTATCAGTCCTTAAAATCTTGATCTTCTTTTCGGTTTGATTCTCGATCAAGGCTTTGAAGTTCCGAAACCAGGAGAACACTTCATGGATGAAGTATATCCAAGTCTTGCGAGAATAATCATCTGTAAAAGTGAGGTAAGATAAATATCCTCCCAAAGAGTTCACAGGCATCATACCGGATATGTCTGAGTGAACCAACTACAATATATCGGAGGTCTTGCTTTGGCTTGAGGGGAATGGTCCCCTTTTGAGCTTTCCTTTGACACATCCTGGACATACACCTTCTTGCTCTAATCTGAACTCGAGCATCCCGGTCACCATTTTTCTCACATTGGGTAGAGCTTTATAATGAAGGTGAGCAAACCTCCGATGCCATAGTTCGGACTGAAGAGATGTGTCGCAAGACATGACACCCAACGGACTTCCTCTGACCTAATATAATGAATCAACTTGAAACCCAAGAGTGAAAGCATCTTTAAATTTCTTTTTCCATACACGTAACTTGCCATCGCTGAAGGCCACCTTGTAGCCTTTGTCTTCCATTGCCGAAATGGACACCAGGTTCTTTTTGAGATTAGGTACATATAATACATTTTGTGAATGGATTGTATTTCCCTGATTCAATTGAAGAGTGACATTCCCTACGCTTTTCACGGGATATTTTAAATTGTCCCTAAAAACAATTTCCAGGTTGGTCTCCTTCTCTACCAGATTAGAGAGAGCTTCTTTGTAACCAGTGAAGTGCCTTGAGGCACCACTATCAATAAGCCAATTTCCCATTGAGTCCGGGGGAGCAGTAGTAGAGAGGGCCGCTGATAGATAATATTCATCTTGCTTATTGTTAACAACATTAGATTCATACCTGGAGTTTCTTGCCTTCTTGAAGGGTTGTCCTCTTCCTTGATTTCCGACATTTCTTTTACCTTTGCCATTGGACCTGCCATTCCTTTGATTGCCTTGTGAGTGATTTTGATCATCGTCATGGTGTGAGTCACTTTTATCAGGGCACTCCCTCGCATAGTGGCCCATTTTGTTGCAATTGTAACATCGACCTTTTCTTCCACCTTTTGGTCCAACCTTTCCTTTGGATTTAGCACTAAAATTGTTTCTTCTTTTAGCATGAGAAGAAAAGGCAGAGGGATGGCCTTTAAGTGCGGGCATTTCTTGCTCTTCCATCCTTGTTTCTTCTTGAATGCATCTTGCCATCAATTCCTCAAATCTAGGAATTACGTTATTGTTGAGAAGAGTAGTCTTGAATATATACCATTCAGGTGGCAGTCCTCCAAGAGTTGTGAGTGTCATTTCCCTGCCAGGAATTACTTCCCCAATAGATAGGAGATCGTTCTTGATCTCGGTGATCCTTAAGAAATATGCTTGCATGCTCTTATCTTTGCCCTTCTTAATTTCCTTCAGCTTATTTCTAAGGAACAAAACTTGATTTGCATCATTAACTTTAAATAAACTCACTAGTCTATTGTAGATTTCCTTGGAGGTGGTCAGCTTGGAAACATAGGCCACCTGGCGCTTGTTGATAGAGCCCCGGATGATCTTCCTTGCTTTGACTTCTCCCTTTGTCCACTTGTTCCTAGCAGTAGTGGATGCATTTGATGGAGGCTCAACAATTCTGCCTCTCACATGGTCCAACACTTCCTGCTCTTCTAATGTTAGATCGAGAGACATCTTCCATCCGTGATAGTTAGAATTCTCATGGAGTTTGTCTTCAGCAGGGAAGTGTGTTTAGGACCCCATGATTTCTTTAAGATAGCCTTGCCAACCTTCTCTTTGGTGATTGCTCTTTGCTCTTGCTCTTGCTTGGGCTTTGTCTTCACCTCACATCTGATACCATGTTAAATTATGGTATGTTCTATGCTTAGAGCAGTTTACTTCTTTTCTTCTTATTAGCCACTGTTTAGCAATCACATAAACATATAGTAAAGTGCAGATAGAACATTAAAAGATCGACAAAAAACAAGCCAAGACAAGAGACACAAGATGTGGCGGCTAGCCAGGGACAAACTCCAATGCGGGGAAACCCTTTGATCAAATCTTCTTTTATCTTCAATAGTTCAACAGAGAGAAATAGTACAATTCATAATTCTGTAATTTTATGATAGTAGCAGAGAGCCCTAAATCAGCAAAGTCAAACTTGGTCAAAACAACCCCGAATTGACTTCTAGTCAACTTGAAGAACTCGGTCTTCAACAACGATCTTCAGTAGCCCAAAACAATCTACAAAGCTCAGTCAAACAATAGTCAACACTTGGTCAAAGTTTGGTCAAACTTGCAGCAACTCCTTGACAGTCAACATTGGTCAAAGGGGTGGTCAAACTTGGTCAAAGGTGTTGAACAGTATTGTGGCTAGCCTAGGAGAGGCTGCCCAACCCAATCTGTAGTCAAGAAGGCCTCCACGCTGGTCAACGCTATCCGATCTGCCCACTTGTAGCTAGGTCAACCCAAGTCAACGCTGCCCTAACCAGAAATCTGTGTCTTCATTCTTCAGCCACACGTGTGAGAGAGAGAGGCTCATCTAATGCGTAGGGGAGAGAGAAGATGAGCGATGAGATGAGTTCCAAATGATTCAACCTCTCTTCTATTTATATGAAATGCTAGGCAAGTGTGCCACACACTTAGCTGCTGGCCGACCTTGACAATTTGTCATGTAATTAGAAATAAATTCATATCTCCATAAATACTCATCGAGAGCAGATGATCTGTAGGTCAATCCTACACCTCTCGACGAGAGGAATCTAGGAAGAATATCAGCTGCCATAAATTAGGTGACCCACATGGAGTTTGGCCCTAGTTGCCAATTTTAACACATTTTCAACACCTTCATCCGATTTTTATTCACACTAGTAACCCTTATTAAATAGGAAAAATCCTTATTTCTATGCGCACTTCGTAGAGGAATTGCTTCCCTCTCCAATAATTTGCACAAGAATGCTTGGCACCTTTCTCTCACAAGCTCACAAAATTATGATTATAAGGTGTGCCTTCGTTCCTTCTTTATAGCCAATTCGGATGGCTAAAATTAGTGAGTTTTCTAATTGATTGAGTTAGCATGAGTTAATTGCTCATGCAACTCGTTCTATTTCAGTCAACCACTTGAAACTCAATCACTTGTGTTTTTCCTCAATCAAATTGCACTAGAAAATCAAGAACTCAACTTTCAATTTCAACATTCAATTTCAACACATCACTTAACTGCATACTAACTCGTCCTAATTTTTAGGGACACTCCTAAATTTTAGGAACTCGAGGATGCACAAGAAGGAACTCGAATTTGACTCCTTGAGTTAAGGCGCCAATCAAGGAACCAATTTCTCACTACTATTTTCAACAGATTGCATGATCATTTGTGCCACACAAACACATGAATACTCTTTTGACAACAGACTAGTGTTCTTTTTTGAGTGTTGTCATGTATTTGCTCAATACTCCCATTGCATGAGCACTATCCTGTTGAATGCAAACCATTCCATACATGGGCAGTGCCCTCTATTTCTTCTTGTGTCTTTGGTCAATTTTCAGTAGTTAGTCTTTCCTCAATAGGAATTGGTACCTTCACTAGTTTGCAATTTTGCTTGTTGAAATGCTTCATAATTGTTTGAATGTACTTCCTCTAATTTACCCAGAATTTCTTAATTGTGTGGTCTCTCCTCATCTCCATTGCAAGACAGAAATGTGCAGCACCAAGATCCTTCATGTCGAGTTTGGAGGATAGTTGCATTTTCACCTTCCTGATTGCACCCATGTTTCGAGTCAACAACATGTCATCGACATATAACACTATGTTTAGGAAACACTTGCCTTTCGACTTGAGCTATAACAATGATTAGCTTGACTTTTCACAAATGCCAATCGTTGGATGTATGTGTCAAACTTTTGGTACCACATCTTGGATGATTGTTTCAGACCATAAAGGGACCTCCTTAGCTTGTAGAACAACTTTTTATTGCCCACATCTTGGATGATTGTTTTAGACCATAAATGGACCTCCTTAGCTTGCACACCAACTTTTTATTGCCCACAGCTTGGATGATTGTTTCAGACCATAAAGGGACCTCCTTAGCCTGCAGACCAACTTTTCATTGCCCTTCGCTACAAAGCTATTTCACATGTCGATTATTACGAGAATATATATATATATATATATATATATATATATAATGAATTTGAATAGTTGAATGATATTTTTTACAATGAAGGTCCTGGCTTAAATATAGCCTTGGGTGCCTTTTAACGAGGGGTCATTATTTTTTATCGTGCCCCTTCAAATAATTAATATATTTATTTTATTATTTTTATACCCGACATTGCCTTCCCCTCAAAAGAAATGCTTTGTCCTCAAAGCATAGGTAAGATGGATGTTGTTGATGAAAATCTTCTGTCTCCTAGTAGGCATCCTTCTTTTGATAGATTTTTTCATTTAAGGAGAGTTTCCTTAATTGCTCTAGAGAATAATCTCCTCTCTGGTGGAAATGATATCTTTTGGTTCCGCTGTTGACCATTGCTTATCTTTAAAATCACCTACATCACCATGTCCTCTTGTTTCTTTGCATTTTCGCCATTCTCAGAGCTTAAAGGTGTGATTTTGTTGTGAGATTTATGTTGGATGGTGGAGCGTTGGAAGCACAAAGTGTTACGTTCCCCTTCCTTTAACTAGCTTATCTTGGACTTATGTTTCCAGTATATCTCTTCTTGATTATTTCTTTTCCCCAGCCTTCTTGTGAGGGAGATTTCTTTGTCCGCTACTTCTGCTGTTCTTCCATTGCTAATAATTTCTTGTTGAAGTAACTCCATTTCCTTTTCTAGGGTTTGTTTCTCTTGGAAGATATTTCCAAATTCTTCTCTATTCCATTTTTTGAGTAGAAGTTTTATTTGCTTGAGATTTTGTTGAAAGACAAACATTTTCAATCCCTCAATGGGGCTCATGCTTTGCCACCATTCCTAGATTTTGTTGATTAGGCTGGCATTTGTAAGCCATAATTGTTCAAACCTAAACAGTTGTTTTAAGGGTTTGCCCATATTTCTCCATGAGAGAAATATTAGTTCGTGATCTGAGCTAGTTGAGGGGAGAATCTTTGCTGTCAGTTCATCCTCTCGAGTGAGGATATTTTTTGAGACGAGGAAGCTATCAATCTAGAAGAGATCTGCGTCTTCCCCCCTTGCCTGTTATTCTAAGTGAAGAGCCCATTTGTGGTTTTCATATCCACCATGTCATTATCCTCAATGAAATTTTGAAACGAGAAATCCTTGCTCCCAAGAATTTACCAATTGAAAACACATTTATGTGGATAATAATATATATTTTATTATTCAATATTCGATGATGATTTACAAGCCCTTGGGTGGTTCTCCTTTATAGGAGTTGGTTGGCCACAAGGCTAAAGACACGTCTTTTGACATAAGTGCCATTTCATAATTAATTGGGCAACTTAATTTAATTTAATTAATTTATTAATTATTAATTTATATATATATAGTTATGAATATTTTATTCATAACACTGCTTCTCTTTTAAAAATGTTTTGTCCTCAAAGCATAGGCAATGTTGAGTGTTGCTGGAGAAAACGTTTTGTCTCCCATGATAAATCTTCTTCTGGTAGTTTCTACCATTTGATAAGGTACTCTTTAGTAGTCTTGGAGCGTAGTACCTTCTCTCTGGTAGTGAGTATGCCTTCAGGTTCTAATATGATCCTTCTTTCTTCGTCAGTCTCAGGTATCTTTGTTTGAGCTGTTTGATTTTGCCCTAGTACTTTTTTGAGACTTGATACATGGAATGTGTTGTGGATTCGACAATTATCTAGTAGCTTCAGTCCATAAGCCACGTTACTTATTTTTTTGATTATTTGGTATGGTCCATAATATTTAGGAGATAACTTATTTTTCCCTTGTTTTAATTATAACTGCTTATAGGGTTGAAGTCTTTCTTCGAACTCTCTTTCGGTGCAGTGCTGGTCGGCTTGTTACTTCATTCTATTATGTGCCGCTGTTAGATTTTCTTTTAACAAGTTAATAATTCTTTGGCTTTCTTCTAAGTGGTTCCTCACTGCTTGAACCTTAGAATTGTGCAGCGCAAAATCCTTCCACCTGGGTGGTTCATAGCCATATAGGGCTTGGAAGGGAGTCATTTTAGTTGAAGTATGATAGGTGGTATTGTACCACCATTCTGCCAAGTATAGCCACTGAGACCATTTGTTTTGTTTGTCGGTGATAAAACAACAAAGATATGTTTCCAAACATTTATTTACAACTTCATTTTGACCATCTGTCTGGGGGTGATAAGTTGAACTCATGTTGAGAGATATTCCTGCTTGGTGGCAGAAGTCTTTCAAAAAATTACCTTTAAATTTTGCGTCTCTATCACTGACAATAACCTTGGGAAAACCATGTAGCTTGTAAATGTTTTTACAAAACGCTTCTGCAATTTGCTTAGTTGTGTCAGCTTACCTGATTGCCATGAAGTTGGCATATTTGGTGAGTCTATCTACTACCAACAAATATCTTGTCCTTACCATCAAACATAGGTAGTCCTTCAGTGAAATCCATCGAGATTTCCACTCATTTTTGATTTGGAATATGTAATGGGTGTAGTAACCCAAGAGTTGGAATATTTTCACCCTTATTTCTCTGACAAACATCACATTCGGCGACATATTTTTGGATTTTCTTACTCATGCCCTTCCAGTAGAACGATTGCAGAATGTTGTAGTAGGTTTTGAAGAATGCAACATGTCCAGTTGTTGGAGAACTGTGAGATTCCTTCAGAACTTTCATTCTAAGTTTGGATGATGGAGTTAGATAAATTCTACCTTTGTACCATAATATGTCATTTTTCCATTAAAAGTTGGCATATTGACTGATATTTTCAATCATAGCACCATAGTCCAAATCCTTGGGATACTCGGCTCGTATTTCGTCTAACTAGTCAGGAACAATTACCAAAGTGACGCATGTTGTGTTGTCCTCATCTTTTCGTGAGAGTGCACCAACTATGACATTTTCCTTTTCCTTTTTGTGCAGTATTTCTAGGTTGAATGCCAAAAGTTTATCTATCCACTTTTGCTGTTCTGTTGATAATGTTTTTTGTTGAAGTAGAAATTCAAGACTATTGTGATCGGTTCGGATTGATAACTTACTTCTGAGCAGGTACTGTTGCCATTTAGTTAAAGCGTGTATGATGGCAAGCATCTCCTTTGGGAAGTCGATTTCAAGCTTTCCCTTTTGTTAAACTTCTTGCTTTCGAAGGCTATAGGATGGTTGTCATGCATTAATATTGCTCTAATTCCAAATCCTGAAGCACCACATTCGACTATGAATGGTTTGGAGAAATCTGGAGTTGCCAGTACTGGTGTGTTTGACATCAATTCTTTTAGTTTCTCGAAGCATTCGTTTGCCTGGTTACTCCATTGGAAAGCGTTACTTTTTAACAAGTTTGTTAGTGGCGCAGTCAAATGTGCATAGTTCTTTATGAACCTTCTGTAATACCAAGTTAAACATAGAAATCCTCTCAGTTTTGATATGTTCTTGGGTTCAAGCCATTATTTAATCACTTTAATTTTGTTGGCGTCCACTTTGACTCCTTCCTTAGAAATGACGTGTCCCAGGTATTCAATTTCCTTTTGCCCAAAGGTACATTTTGATAACTTGGCGTAAAATTGGTTCTTCTCAAATACGAAAAGTATTTCTTCTAGGTGCTTGAGGTACTCCTTCCACGTTTTGCTATAGACGAGGATATCGTTGAAGAAGACTAATACAATTTTTCGCAAGTATGGATGGAAGAGTTTGTTCATGGTTGCCTGGAAAGTGGCTGGTGCATTTGTTAAACCAAATGGCATTACCTTAAACTCATAGTGCCCTTCATGAGTCCTGAATGCAGTCTTTTCGACGTCTTCTAATCTCACTCGAATTTGATAGTAGCCTGATCTCAAATCTAATTTTGAGAAATATTCTGCACCATGGAGTTTGTCTAGCATCTCATCAATGAATGGAATAGGGAATTTGTGTTTAATAGTAATTTTGTTTAATCCTCTGTAATCTATACACAACCGAAAAGATCCATCTTTCTTCCTAACTAATACTACTGGTGCAACATATGGACTTCTACTTTTTGTAATGACTCCATGCTTTAACAGATCTTGTATCAGTCTTTCTATTTATGTTTTATGATGATGGGGGTAGTGATATGGTTTTACATTTACCGGTGTCGAATCTGGTTTGACTTCAATGATATGTTCAATTTTCCTTTCAGGGGGTAATTTCATCGACAATTCTTGAAATACCTTGTCATATTTATGGATTAGGGATGTAATTTCAGACTGTTGGTGAATCCCTTCCATCGATAATAGTTCTAACTGTTGACATTGTGTGATGAATACCGAGGCTCCCTTGCGAATAAGCTTCTTCATTTGTTGAGCATAAATGACTTGGGTAGGTGGAGCTTGCAATCCGAACAACTTATACTTCATTCAATCCATTTTGAACTTAATGAACTGCGTTTGGTGATTTGTAGAATACGTCCCTAGTGTTTGCAACCATTGTAATCCTAAGACGACATCTAAACCTCCTAAAGAGACTGTATAAAAATTGTACTCCATTTCGTATTCGTTTAGTTGCATTTTAACTTTATGGCACTTTCCTACTCCATCTATTCGTTTCCCATCTGCCACCATAACTTTTAAATTTGCTATGGGATAGACAAAAATGTTCAGTCTTTTTGCGACATTGACATCTACAAAGTTGTGTGTACTTCCTGAATCTATTAACACAATAACGTTCTGCTTCTTAATATGTCCTTTAAGTTTTAATGTTTGTGGTTGAGCAATCCCTGTGATAACTGCTAGAGAAATTCTTGGCATATTTTCTTCTTCTGAATTTGGATTAGGAGTCTGGTTTTCATCATTGGTTTCTTAGTTGAAGCTATTCTATGAAGATTCCTCTTCTTGTTCCGCTTCGCAGTTATAAAGTTTTTGCGTAGTGCACCTGTGCCTTGGGGAATATTTATCTCTGCATGTCCCACATTTGCCATCTTTTTTTTCTTCCAAAATTTCACTGTTGTTTTCCTCCTTCGGCATATGTGGTGGAATGTACTTCTATTTGATTTTTCATTATTGGCATATGGTGTCTTATGGAGCTTATACTTTCGCAAAATAATTATTGTTGCATGTCTAGCTTCTTCAATGGTTTTGGGTTTATATAGTTTTAATTCTTCTCGAATATACTCTTTAAGCCCACATCTATACATTTTTAGCAGTTCTTCGTCTGAGAACCCCCTTTGCCTTATAGCTAATACTTCCCACTCGTGGGTGTATTCACTTACAAATCTTTTTTGTTTGAGGTGAACGATTTTTTCATAAACATCGTCTTCTTCTTCGTCATGGAACCTTTTGAGCAGGGCGTTTACAAAATTTTTCCAATTGAACGAACGAGCCTCACATCTGTTGGACCACCATAGGAACCAATCATATGCTTCAACTTCTAGGTTGTTAGATGCGGTCATGACCTTCTCTTGTTCACCTATTGGCGAGTTTGCTCTGAAGATGGCGTCCATTTTATTTACCCACACAATGGCACCCTTATGGTCCTTACCATCGTACTTAGGTAATTCCCTTTTAATTTTGTGGTAGTCTCTTTCGGGAAACTTTGTAGAGTACTGACTTCCTTGGAACTGAATACTTGGTATTCGTGGGACTTCGTGCATCAACGAAAATTCCTGACCTGGAAAAATTTCGCTTTTGGAATCTTGGGACTTTGTGGTGACTCTCGTGTGCTTAAGGGATTAAAAGGTGGATTTGTGCTTAAAGGACGAAGAAGTATGTAAGGGGTGTGTGCTTGGTATGAATGTCAAGAACCCTTTTCCAAGCAGTGAAAGTAGATCCAAGGAAATTCTAGATCTAGTCCATTATGATGTATGTGTTCCGATGCTAGTGAAATCTCTTGGGGGCTCTTTGTACTATGTAACCTTTATTGATGATTTCTCTCGCAAGATGTGGATTTACTTCATAAAGACAAAGGATGAAATCTTTGACAAGTTTAAGGAATTTAAGGTTGAAGAAGAAAACTTGAAGGGAAAGAAGATCATGATCTTGAGACTTGATAATGGAGGAGAATATACCTTCAAGGAGCTCGTTGCCTTTTGTAAAGAAGCTGGGACTAAGAGGGAGTTGATAGTCCCTAATTCACAACAAAATGGAGTTGCTGAACGAAAGAATCAAACCATTGAAGAATCTGTTAAGGCAATGATGCATGATCTAGAGTTACCTATATTCGTATGGAGTGAAATATCGATGACAACTACTTATATACAAAATAGAAGTCTCATCGAATTTTGGAAGACAAGACTCTTGAAGAAGCATTCACTAGACTAAAACCTCAAATTGGTCACTTGAGAATATTTGGTTGTCCTATTTGTATCTATGTACCTAAAGATAAAAGAAAGAAGTCAGATCCTTTAAGAAAGAACAAAATATTCGTTGGATATAGTGAGTTGTCAAAGGCCTACATAATCTACAATGATAGGTTGAGGTTAGCAAGGATGTGACCTTTGATGAAAATGTTGCTTACTGGAAATCGAAGGAAGTTCCCATGGACTATGATGATGACGAAGAACATGAAGCTCCCAAGGAAGAAGGTCGAAGTCCATTCAATCCTTTAGAACATTCCGTAGATCGTCAAGGAGAGCCAGAAGGGCCGAGTGATCCAGTGGACCTAGTTGTTCTTCTTGAAATTTGGAAGAGGCCAACTTGGCTTAGATCCAATTTGCAGGAAGCAAAAGGGCATGTAGCACCACGTGGCTCCTTTAGGGAAAGCAAGAGACCAAAGAGGTATTCTAGTTATGCAACATTAATGACTAATGTCATTGATTGTGAACCTTCCACCTATGAAGAAGTAGCTAGTCAACAAGTTTGGAAGGATGCGATGTTAGAAGAATACAAGTCAATTATGAAAAATGATGTATGGGAGATTGTGCCGAGACTTGAAGGAAAGTTTGTGGTAACCTCCAAATGGGTATACATGGTCAAACATGCAGTGGATGGCAATATTGACAAATACAAGGCAAGATTTGTGGCTAGAGGTTTCTCCCAGAAAGAGGGAGAAAACAATGATGAGACTTTTGCTCGGTTGCCAGGTACACTACCATTAGATCTATTATTTCTATTGCTTATTCTATGGGTTGGAACTTACATCAGATGGATGTTTTGTTGCTCCAATCATACTAGCGAGATGCGACAACAATCACGTCAGGGGCTGTCACTTTGATCCTTGACCTCTCCGTTCTAGCTGCCTCCATACAATAGGCTATGGGGGGGTAGTTCCTATGAAATGTGAAGGTGGAAAGACTCGTCGACAACCGACTAGTATGGGAGACACAACTAAATGGCCTAGCAACTTGGTCAATTTAACAAGTTTAATGATTAGATTAGATTACCTGGAAAGTCTAGTGCCTTAGTGGAGTCAAACGCTTGCTTAATATAAATTATTTACCAAGTAAACGGATGAACAGTTGCTGCCTTAGGATGCTTCACTATCCTAAATGAGATGCAACACCTAAAATCTAAGTGAAATGCAGAATCTTGATTGATTTTAAGTTAGATGCCTGATTAGGTGAATCCTTTCCCTTAGCTATTTTGATACTAGTCTCTAGAGTAGGTTGTGAGAGAGAAACACAAGGAAACATAGTTGAGGTTAGATTAACGATACCTCCTTGCGGTTCTAACCACCCGATGCCTCCAGCGCTGCAGAGACTGTGGCTCTGATGACTGCAAGGTCACCGTGTTAACCACTAAAGAGGGTCTAGACTTTGCAAGCTAGATGAGAAAGTGTTCCTAGGAGTCTTTCAACCAAGCTTATGCTTGGAGGTAAATTAATTAAGTGCAAGGCTAATCCTAGAATGCAAATGCAAGATGAGAGATTACTTTTAGTGAGATTGTTAAATGTCTTAAGCACTTAGAGACAAATTACAATGATATTAGAACAATGAAGTACTTAAATCAATATATAATGACAATCTTCACTAAAAGAGGGGATGCTTAATGAAACGAGATAAAAGGCACAAAAGTGTGTCGAGATCAATACAATTGCTCATGAAACAACCATAAACACAATGTTTCTCTCAACAATGCTAGAATGCCAATTAGATAATGACCAATAACAATAGAGTGCCAATGTGTTAATTAGATACAAGAAAGAGAGAGAGCTTAAACACAATTAGCAATTCCTCTTATCACGATTATGATTATCAATTGACTTGATTAGCAAGAGTGTAAACTTTAGATATGAAGCTCACTTGCAAGTACACAATATTAGTATGCTTATTATCACAATAGATCCACAAGAAAACCAGTGGTAAATTGGTAATGTAGCCACTTATCCAAGTATCCAATTCTCTATCAATGAGACAAGCAAAGATATTCCTTAGAAACAATGTCACAATGAGAGGAAGAGCATTAATCCATAATGTGATTTCTTAGAGCAATTAGCCAATCTTATTACCAATCCAATTTAACTTTTAGATCAATTAGATTTGCCAGTTATGTTCTTGAAACAATAAAGAGCAATTAAATGCAAAATGCTAATGCAAAAAATGACAAGACATTAATGAACCCTTTTCACCAAACTTTAAGCTCAAATCACTTCAACAATTAATGTTTATGAGTTGGATGCAATGTTTTAAAACTCCGACTCGGGTTCGGAAACGGCCGAGGGTCCGCTTCGACTCTGACTTGATATCGACTCGGCCGGTTTGATTTCAATGACTGTTGTTGTGAAAAATACATCAAATATTATTTTTTTTAATGAAAAAACATAATTTTAAAGATTTTCAGTCATGTTTCCAAACACAAACATTAGAATATAGAGAGAAGACAACAGATGATCAAAGTAGGCTCATGAATATATCTATTATATCAAAATGGCACCCAATGCACTGTCCAATACATACATGATATAGAGATCAAAACAAAAACACATAACCAAGGAGGCTCTAAATGGCCTCTACAACAAAAGTAAACTGTAAAACATCACTAGTCACCAGTACTATTGGCTACTGTTAGAGAAGCCAACATCATCTGGCTTAGACTTTGAATCAAAGTCAGACAGGGAAACCCATGGCTCCTCCTCCTCATCACCATATCTCCAATTGCAACTGTAGAAGTAGTAGCACTAGCAGGCGCAACAATTGCACGCTGAGATAGACGAGATATGCGCTTCCGTCGTGGCTGAGTAGAGGAAGTGCCTGCAACTGAAGGTCTTCGGGCTGTCCCTGGTACAAGTGGATTTGCATTCAACTGAACATTATGATCAACAACAAATTTAGCTAATGCCTCTGTTTGCAAATCCAAATCAATACCAAAATCCTCATCAGAATCAAACTTTTCTAGATTACTCTCTACTACCCAATCTGATGCTGGATTAATATCTTCCAACACAATGGGATCTGTATCAAGTCTTTTGTTGAAAAATTGCTTGCGTCTTAGTCGAAGGTTGTATTGGACGAGACTAGATCATTTAACCGTTTTTGTTCCAAACAGTTTCTCTTCTTCGTGTGAATCCTCTCAAAGACAGACCAATTGCACTCACACCCAGTGGCATTGCAAGTTTGACTGATCCAGGTGGATATTGGTGGCCACCCACCTATTTTGCCTAGACGTCCGGTCGGTTTCAATTGTATCCTTGTTTATTTCAACATTTACTATTTTTAGCAGTTTTTCGGGTCCTGAACTTTCGGAGCAGTTTTGACCCCTTAAACGACGTTTTTTTTGAGGTTCGTTGCAGGCCCGTAGCCATAGGCAATGGCCTGTGGCAAAACCTGTAGTACTCGGAGAGACCTTTCCAATAAGGCATCATACACGCCAAACGGAGATTATATGACCAAGTTACGACCTTGGGAAGTTGGTTGCCCAACTAACCCAAACGGGGCCCATAAACTCTTGGCCTTTCATCTCTTGGGGTTAGGGCTTTGGTTGTTTAGGGTTTTCTCATGTTTTTCAATAATAAATAGGCCCTTGAGCTCATTGTAACACAGTTCAAAGGCATGTAGCCACCACATCTCTTCTCAGAGATAAGCTACCATCATCCGAGCTAGTTTGATTTCCAATCTGTTTGTAAGCATATTTCAGTATTTGATATTAATGAAATGAAGTGTTATTTTTGCCGCATCTCTGTTGTTATGGTTATATCTGTAATTTGTTGTGTTCTTGTTTAAATTTGGATCATTGACTCAAAACACTGATTGCAAACTTCTGCAATTGAGGACAATGGCTACCAAATGCCTCCCACCATTGTGATGCA
Source organism: Pinus tabuliformis (assembly GCA_031772625.1). NCBI lineage: Eukaryota > Viridiplantae > Streptophyta > Pinopsida > Pinales > Pinaceae > Pinus > Pinus tabuliformis. The sequence goes on along the minus strand of CM062818.1, from coordinate 1,158,142,516 downwards.
AAAAACATAGTTGTGTAATGACTCATAAGTTAGCTCAACAAATTATATCTAACTTTCAAATTATATACAATTTAACAAAATAAGAATTTGAAAATTGAAATTGTTTGTTTCCCTGGCTCATCTGCTTCCCTTGCAATCCTTGCTAGGTTCTTGCCAAAGGTACCTATGGCTTTGCTGAAACAAAGTGATTTGTCGGTGTATCTCCATCTAATCACTCTCCTTAGGGATCATGCGGTCAATACAGTCAATCCAATGTTGCACGAAGCGGGAGCGAAGCGGAAGCGTTTTTTGGAAGCGGGGACGCCGAAGCGTCATTTTCCAAAAATCTAGGAAGCGAAGCGTCCGCGGAAGCGTCTGCTATATATATATATTTTTTATATTTTTTTGCATTTATACTCAAAACAAACATCCCAAATACCAAATTAATTGTAGAAGACATGAAAACATGCATATTTTTGCATAAATCAAGATAGATATAACATCCATTGTACATTAATGATCTAGAATCTAGATTCTTCTCCTCTTGTCTAGCCTTTGCCTCTACCTAGATTGTTTAGGGATATTAGTCAACATTGCCCAATTTTGATCAAACTACCTAATTCAAGACTTAAAATATGGTAGAAAAAGCTTAACATGTTTGATCGATGATTTTGACTTGATTGAAAGGTAATTTTTTGCTAAGGGCGTGCCGCGTGACAAAGGAGTTCAACAATTAACACCACCAACACTAGGGTACATATAGGGCTTGGTGCTCTTGATTAAATGCTAACGCATACCTTCATACTTGATATAATCTAATGAAATGCCACAATCCCATTGATCCTGAATACCTGAAAACTGTTAAGTCTGCTGAATTTTGAATAGGATATGAAATTCTATTTTCTCCATATGAAGTCCAATGAGGCTGGAACCACTCTCAAACATTCTGAGTCATTTCATGGTAATGTTAAAAATTTAAGTAAAAGGATGAAAATGAAAAATAAAGGAGAATGTCACCCTAACCCAAGGTGGACCCACCCCCAACAAGCAAACTCACCTAAAATTTAAAAAAAAATTGAAAAAAAAAAAACGATTTTCTAAATGCTTTTCCGGAAGCTTTTCTGGAAGCGTACGGAAGCGTCTGGGAAGCGCCGTACGAAGCGCGCTTTGGCGCTTCGGAAGCACCAGCGCTTCCAAATTTCCAGGAAGCGGCTAAAAAAGCCGAAGCGGCGCTTCCGAATTTCGGAAGCGCGCTTTCGGCCAAGCTTCCTAGGCGCTTCCGTACGGGACGCGCTTCGGGGCTTGGAACCGGGGGGGGGGCGCTTCGTGCAACACTGAGTCAATCAATCCATCTCTAACCTCCCCAATCAAAGCATCTGCCTCCAAAGCGTTATAATGATACCTTGGGTTCAGAAAAAAACCCAGCTGCATGTATAGGGCGATGGAGTTGATTGTTCCATCTTTCATTAATGATTGCCCAAATGGGCCCATACTTGGCCACTCTATCCTTGTATGCTGTCTTTATTTGCTCCTTTGCTTGATCCATAGCCTCATAAATGAAGCCCATAGCCAATATTTCCCCATCCACCAACCGCAACATTTTAACCATTGGCTCAACAACCTTCACAATCTATGCTGCCGTTTTCCAAAATATTTCTTCATTAACTTTCTTTTTCACATCTTTGCCATCTTGTTTGCGAGACCATTGGCATTCATTCCATTCATCACTGGAAAACAACCTTCACAAGTTTCTATGTTGGGAAAGCATAGATTGTAATGCCAAAAAATGAGTTGCAAATCTAGTGATGACATGCCTAATAATATCCCTACCCCCTGTGTGTTTCCTCATCAAGCTCAAAATCCAAGAATGATTGTAGATATTTTTTTTAATGCTTTTGGCATGCTCTACAGTGTTCTTGACCCAATCTATTTTGCCAATATCCTCAAGCATGAGGTCTATGCAATGTGTAGCACATGGGGTCCAAAAGATGATTTTGTGTTTTTCCTCTAACATTTTACCAGCAAGAACATAGTTAGATGCATCATCAATGATGATTTGAACAACATTAGCCACCCCACCTCTTCAACAACCTCATCCAAAAGCTGAAACAAGTGTACATCTTTCACCCTATTCAGATGCATCAACCGATTTTAGAAACATGGCTCCCTGTGGGCAAAAGATAAGAAAGTTTATGATGGTACGGTTCCTTTGATCAGTCCATCCATCTGACATGATGGACACCCTGTTTTTGCCCATGAGCTTTTGAAATGTTTCAAATACTCATCAATGGAGTAAACTTCTTTTCGCAAAAGAGATCCCCTTGACTCATGCATAGTAGGGCCTTTGAAGCCCTTTCGAGCAGCAAATATGGCATCAAACATAGGTTCATAATATGGTGAACGGGAAGCATTGAATAGGATATCAGAATCATACCACCATCTAGCTATGTAATCAGAAGTAGTCTCCCTCAATTCTTTCTTCCAATGGTCATCTAAAGTGGGTTGCATATGAGTTCAACTAGCTTGAGGACCATGTGCATCTGATGGAGAGGAGGGTGTGAAATAAATTTTGATATCACCCCTCTTTTTCATTTTACTGGTTACCCTTACCCTTTTCTTGGATAGACTCCAAAGAGGAGGAACATAGCGAAAGTGGTTGGATGCATTAGTGCAAGGGATAGACGAAGAGCCCTCATAATCAAAATTGGGGCTGGCAGCCATCGTTTGTTGTATACTTCTCTTCCTCCAGCCTCATTTCTTTTTGCCTAGCTTTTTGTTGCTCAAACTTCTCAAAGCTATTGAACAACTCCTTACTAATCTCCCCAATTTGTTCTGATGGTGCTTCACATGGAGTGATTTGGCTTCTAATACCAGCCAAGTGTTGTTTCAGCTTATGAATGTCTCCTCCACCCTCAATTTTTCTATGAAAAAATTTGCAATGCATTTGATTATCAATCATTTCAGCATATGCCCAAGCAACATAGTTTCACTCTAGGAGCCATTTTTGGACTTGGAAATGAAAGGAAAAAATCTGAAAATGAAAACAAAAAAAATAACATTGCTTCAATGTTCATTTATTTTACAAAAAAGACTCTTTTCAATTTCCAGATTTGCACAAAAAAAAGCAAAAACAGATTTTAGAAGTGAAAAAAAATACCTCTAGGCACAAACCGTCTGCTCAATGCTGCTCCAACAAACCAACTCCTCAATGCTGCTCCAATTGCTGCCCAATAAGCTCCTCACTGCTGCTCCAGTGCTTGCCCAAGACTCCTCACTATTGCTCCAAAAACAAACTCCACAACTCTTCACAAACTGCTCACAAATTCTCACACAATTGTAATGAGATAGCTATGAGGAAATGTGAGGGGGTTGGGTAGCTTTTATAGGCTTGAGAGAGGTAAATAGACATCAAAACACTTAAAATCCAATTACAATGCAGTGAGGGGTTCGTTACACCCCCCCCCCCCCCCCCAAAAAAAAAAAAAAAAAAAGTGAATCTGGGCGTGTGTGGGCGTGACTAGCCGAACCAGCCAGTTTAGCTCGGGCTCGGCCGAGTCGGTTTGTTTGTTGCTGAACCGACCGAGTCGGTGACTGGCTCTGCCGGTTTGGTAACAAATCGGCAGCCGGTTTGATTTCTCTATCGAGTCAAACCGGTCAGGGGTTGGTTCGGTCTGGGTCAGCCGATTTTGAGCCGGCTCAGCTGTTTTATAAAACATTGGTTGGATGAGTTCCTTAGTTATTTTTAGAGCCTTTAGTGCAATTTATCATTGCTGCAACCTTGTATTCAGAGGTCTGCAAATTTATATCAGACCTTGCAATTATTATATCAACACTTAGAAAAACAATGCAAGATGTCAAGAATGAGCTAGAAAATTGAAACAAGAGACTTTCCAATGATTGCCAATTAGTTTTATAGGCTATAGATCAGACATTTAACATTCAGATCAGACCTTTAAATAGCATATATCAGACCTATATCAACTCAGAAAATCAATGATTCAGTCCTCCAAAAGTCAACAAGATGTCAAATTGAAATAACCAATGCCAAATTAACTCTAATGATTAGTTAATGAAGCTAAGTGATTGTTAATTGATCTTTGGTCATTTATAATGTTTTTTATTAGAGTTATAAGATTGAATAGATGGGTGTAGAAAAAAAGAGCAGTAAACGAGGGATAGGGAAGCAAACCAAGAGGCCGAAGGGCCTAGTTGAGGGCTAGAAGGCTTGGAGATGACTTCCACTTCTTGCAACCACAATGTTAGCAAGAAAATCATTGCGCACACAAGATGTTAGAGATGAAACTCACTGTAAAATTTTACCACAACCTGCAATCACAAGAAAATATCAAATTTTGATGCAACAAGGAAAAAAGGGGGTTGAGGGCTCAAAAAGACCCTCTAATGGCACGACCAGCCATAAAAGGGTTGCAGCCTAGGATTAAGGTGCTAAAAAGGGTTGTGACTCACCCAAAGGAGCTGTTAGGGCTCACAGTTAGCCCTGGAAGGCTAGTGACTAGGTTGAAAGGGGAAAAAGGGAGGATGACAAGGCTAAAGGGGAGGACGACTAGGCCTTAGAGGCCTCAAACAAATTTCGGCAACCTGCAATTACAAATTGTCTCCAAAAATTTGCTCAAATATCACTTCCAAATGCCTTAAAGGGCTAGATGGCTTCCCTCTTCAGCTGGACGTTGAGTTTTTGGAAGCTAGGGAGGCTAGATGTTTACCCTCAAGGGCCTAGATCGACCTTTTTTGCTTGGATGAGTAGCCCAGAAAAAATTGTTGCTTCAAATCCTTGAGCTATCACCTTCATAAATGAATAAAAGAATTCCAAACCCCAGATATATATACAAGCTCTCATTAGCATATTAATCCTTTTTAGCCCAAGATCAAATACAAATTTTGAAAATATTTTTAAATAAATGACAATGGATGAATAATTTCGAAAGATGGATTGGCCAAAACCCTTTTGCAAAATTAATTACCACAACGAAATCTTAGAGCCCAAACAAGGTAGGCTCTTCCCCATAGTTTGTGAACTTGGAGCCCAAGGGTCAGCGTACCTTTAAATCTCTATAATTTTCTCAAGATAAAATTGTTAGATCATATGGTGAATCAAATCACCGAAGATAACTTGTACCAATAAAATGTCTTTATCACTCACAAATGAAATAACAATTTGTTAAAATTTATTCAACATAATATAGGATAACACATAGCTAACACACACCACAGATCAGCAGAAGAAGAACAGCATGAAATGAACCCCAAAGTCTTTCTATTATGATAAAAAATGTTACCAGCTGAGCAACCACTGAATACAAGTGTTACAATTTTTTTCTCATCCAGAGATCATGTCAAATAAAAGCTGAATAACTTATTTATATAGAGAAACCCCTCCAAGTGGAAAATAACGCCTAGTTGGCTTGAACCTCGTCAAAAGAATCTCAATCGTTGACAATAACTTGATCATCTTTTAATCTCCTCTGTCGAATTTTTTTATTTTATTTTATTTTGAGAAAAAAATTGAATTTTTCTTAAAAACCACTTTTTATTAATTGAAAAATTAATATTTTGGATTAATTTTCTCAAAAAGTTGACTTTGACTTAACCACTAAGGTGCAAGGGCTCAATTTTAACCTTGCTGGAGGACCTCAAAAAATTGACTTCTCTTTGACCCATGAATTTTTGTTTATTTTCCACTTGGAGAGAAATTAATTCTCTAATTATTTTTGGCTCAAAATTAATTAATTTTTTGTCTTAGGATTTTTATTTAATTTAGCTATTTAAATTAATTAATTGACTCTAGAGGGGATTAATAAATTTTCCACCCTCAAATACTAGGCATGGTGTCTAACTGCGAGGGACCATGCGCTAAAATATTTTTACATCAAATAATTACAAATTCAACCCTTAGAAGGGGAAATACACATTTAGACTAGACCCTTAATAATTTACCCAATTCTGCGACACAATATGATCTAGTATGAAACTAAGTGTGCTTCTAATAAAATAATTTAGCCATGGTATCTGACCGCAAGGGACCATGCGCTAGAATTGTTCTGAAACACACTTTTACAATAGATTCGATATAACACTAGGACTCACCTAAGACTTTGTCAAGGAATTCCACCCTAGCTTTGGGGTTTAAACTGGAAGAAAAAAATCTGTTTATTAAGCGTGTTTATAAACACACATAATTTGGGGAGGTTAATAAACTTCCTAGGATGAAATTCTTTGCCAAAATCAGAGGCTTACCTAGGTGTTGTTACATAATTAAATGGTCATACTAGCATCATTTACAATAAAACTTGAAGGAATTGGGTTTACAATGATATAATCATGTTGGCTGATGACTTTGATCTTTGAAAAATTCTCATGACTTCCTCGTACATTGTTTTTTCAGAATGTTGACCAAATTGTGGATAATAGAATGTAAAGACCGCTTTCCTCAATGGTGTGATTGAGGAGGAAGTGTGCATAGAATAATCTCAAGGCTTTGAGGTTCATGGAAGAGAGTCTCACGTGTGCAGATTGAAGAAAGCCTTGTATGGACTCAAGCAAGCACCTAGTGCCTGGTACTCTTGAATTGACAACTACCTTACAAGACTTAGTTTCTCGAAAACTGATGCTAATCCAAACTTGTACTCTAAGGTCGATAAAAATGAACCTATGATTCTATTATTGTTTGTTGACGACTTATTTCCGACAAGTGTGGAGCATCTCATTATTCGTTGTAAGAGGGAGTTGTCCTATGAATTTGATATGAGGGATCTTGGGTTGATGCACTACTATTTGGGTTAGAAGTATGGCAGAAGCCTGACGAGATATTATTGGGTTAAGGAAAATATATTATCAAAATCCTGTAGAAGTTTGAAATGATGGATTTCTAAATCAATGGCAACTCCCATGGTGACAAATCTAAGAAAGCTGAGAGACTTTGTGTCAGATTTGGTAGATCCATCCATGTAACGAAAACTGATTGGCTCGTTGATGTATTTGGTTAATACTATGCCAGACATTTGCTTTGCAGTGAACACTTTGAGCTAGTTCCAGGTGGAACTGAGATATGATCATTGGGTTGCAACGAAGCATATATTGAGATATTTGCGTGGTACAATTGACTATGGTTTGAGATGTCTCAAACGGTGATATACAACTGTAGGGATATATAGATGCAGGGATTGCTGAAGACATAAAGAGTACATCCGGAGGTTGCTTCAGTTTGGGGTCTCTTATGATTTCTTGGATGAGCAGGAAGCAGGCATTTGTTGCACTCAACATTGCCGAGGCAGAATATATTGCAACCAGCTTAGCGAGTCGTGAAGTAGTATGGCATTGGAAGTTACTCACGGGACTGTTTGATCATGTGCTAGAACTGACCGTGATATAATGTGATAATAAAAGCTATGTGAAGTTGATAAAGAATCCTGTTTTCCATGACAGGTTGAAGCAAATTGAGATCAAGCACCACTTCATTCGTGACATGGTGTAGAAGGAAGTAGTGAAGCTCCAATATGTCTCTAATGATGAGCAAATTGCTGATATTCTTACTGTTTACAAAGCCTTTGTCTAGTATGAAGTTTGTATACTTCAGGGACAAGCTTGAACTTATTGAGAATGCCTTTCTCATTGAGAGGGAGTGCTGATGAGATAACATTGGGGACCGACATTCTCCTCGTGTCATATATGACCAGAATTAGGGAGAATGGTCCAACTGAGGACAATCATTCTTCCTGTGTCAAGTATATGGACTAGAATTAGGAAGAATGGTCTTAAAGGCGCATAATTACTCAGATAGAGTGTGGCCTTTCAACATCAAGATCATTTAGCATCAGGCCCATAATTACTTAGAGTGTGGCCTTTGGAGATGCACCATGAAACAAGTATTGACAAGAATGATGGTGAACGACTAGTCTGTATACCATGTGTCAGATAGACTAGAATAATGGTGACTAGTTGATTCTAATGATGTACCATGTGTCAGGGGTATTAATCAAATTATCGTGAAGATACACCATGTGTCAGAGGTAGCGACTAGAATTATGCTAGCTGAATGATGCTGATACTATTGATGATTTGTTATAACCTTTTCTTAGAGAAATTTGTCAATATGAAGAACATCTGTCTAATCATTATGAATACCTTCCTAGCCAAAAGGGAGTGTTGAATTTTGTAGCTATGGTCAGTCTTCATAGTTTATATTTTTAGACCTTGAAATATATAATGTATTTGTAAGATGTGTTTCATGTCATTTTCATTATTTATCCCTTCAAAGAATTATTATAAGACATGTTCTTCATGTCGGATTTAAAAGGGAAAATTTCAAATTTTGATTTTTTGGCTCCAAACTAGTCAAGTCGTCTCTAGTGAAGAGACACACCCATTCGCAAAGACAGAACACTATATAAAGGCATTCAACCTCCTCCACAAAGCAGCATTTGATCTCACACAAGAAAGACATCTTTTGGGCATCCAAGCAAAGGACAAGAGAATGACAAGAAGGATGAAGATCACCTCTCTAACTCGATCGTGTGGATATCTCTCTCTTCCAGCTCCCACGTGTGTTTCTGGGTAGCTTCTAGGCAACATATTCCGGGCAAGCCAAAATTTTGGGAAGGCCGAGTTTTGGGCATATTTTGGGAGGCTAGAATTTGGTCTAGGCAGATTAGAGAGAACTAGAGTTTGAAGGGAAGAAGTTTGACTTGAATTGACTTAACTAGAGGGTTGCTTGACCAGGTTTGACAATAGCTTGTAATTGCTTAATGATAAACCAGAATTGTTCAAAGAAGATCTATATCATTAGAAGTAATTGTCAGTATTTCAGAAATTTGTGCTTGTATCTGTTGCACTTGAAAAGTCAACATAGATAATTAATATATTTACATAATTATTATATTTATTTTATTATTTATACATAACATTGATCTCTTCTTCTAAATCACCATGCAAAAATGCTATCTTTACATCCATTTTCTCTATCTCTATATCAAATATCTCACCAAAAGTTGACTCCTTCAACTTCTGAATAACCTTTTGCCACTAGTTGAGCCTTGTACTTCTCAACTTGACCTGTTGTATTCATTTTTTGAACACCCACTTGCAGCCAACATGCTTTCTTCCACAAGGTAATTTGATCAAATCCCATGTCCAATTCTTGTGCAAAAAATTCATTTATTCTTTCATGGCTTTCAACTAGAGTTTACCCTCTGTCGAATCGGTTGCTTCCTTCACTGACCTAGGTTCATCATCAATGACAAATAACACAAAAGCAAACCAAAAATTGGGTGGGGTATACCTTTCATGTTCTTTCCTTTTTCAGCCAAACCTCCTCAGAACTAGAGTCTGTTGTTCCATCTCTTCATCTGACTCGACTCATCTAAGTCACTTTCATCTGAGTCTTTTTCTAGAGTCGCTTCAATTTTGGAAGTACACCTAACTTCCTTGAAGATTACGTCTTGAGTATAAATTGTCTCCCTTGTGATCAAATCCCATAACTTATATCCTTTCATTCCATCCTCGTAGCCGATGAAAATACATTGCACTGCCTTGTTATGCAGCTTTGTGCTCTTATCCTTTGGAATATGAACAAAAGCCTCTCAACCAAAACTCTGAGATGCATGAGTGATGGATTTTTACGAGACCATACTCATATGGAGTTTTGTTGACCAACGTTGATGATGGAGACCTACCTACCAGGTAGCATGCATTGTTGACTGCCTCCCCCAAGAATTCTTGTGCCAATCTTGCACTATTGAGCATGCTCCATGCCTTGTCCATCAATGTCCTATTGTTAAAATTGGCAACTAGGGCCAAATTCCACCTTGGGATAGCTCATTTGATGGAGATGATTGCATTAAATTCCTCTTTTTCAAGCGGACCAAAATTGATATAAAAATTGGACAAGCAGAAGTGTGAGTTTAAATTTATGCCCACACGTGCAAATTGTCAAGGTCGGCCACATCATCATGTAGGTTCAGAAAGCCCAATGGATGCGTCACTTCACCCTCAATGACTTGTATAAATACAAGTGACCTTTCACCTCATTTGGCATCTTCTTCATTCACACATTCTCTCTCCTTCTCAAATTGGTTCGTACTACATTGGGCATTTTTGTCTCTCACACGGTGGATCAAGAAGGACGAATTTCAGAAGCTGAATTACAGCACTGAAATGATAGAGTTCACTGTAGTTTGACCAGCTGTTATGAATAAATATATAAGAAATAATGTAAATGATAATAATCATACATAATGATTATTTAATTAGTAATTAGATTGAAGAGTTATGTTTAAATGAGACATGACTCCCCATGAAGAGACCCCTGTCTGGTATATAAGCAAGCCTTTCGTTCTCATTGTATCAATCATTCATTCACACATTTAATATATAATATTTGTATCCTCATGGATATCTTTATATTCCAAGTCTTCTGGAGTAATTAATTTGTAGAAGGAACTTTGTTCGCTTCATTTGGTATCATAGCGGTCGATCCTCTGGCTGCTTCACTGCTGCACAGAGCGACGCTCTTCGATCCAGGCCGTTGGCTATCAAGGTTTCGTCAACATTGTTGCCATCAAGTTTGAAGCTTTTTGCTGCAAAAAGTTTGAGTTTCTCCATATCGCCAATCAGGGCTTTCGCCATTATAAAAAAAATATAAATATATAATAAAAAAATAAAAAAAGGAAAAGGAAAAGAAAAAGTGTATATATATATATATATATATATATATATATATAAAGAAGAAAAATTCAGGAAAAAAAAATCCCCAAAAGAATGGGGAAAAAATTTAAAAAGTGATATTTAAGGAAAACAAAAAAAAGGAGTGAACAAAAATAAAAATAAATAAATAAATTACAAATTAAAAATTTAAGCATACCTGGTGGTGCAGTGTTTATAGCCACTGTCACCCAACAGTATAGCAGTGGCCTATGTCTTCTCGTCTCGGCACTGAAATTGTGTTCTATATATATTAATACAACACTCAAATTGTGTTCTAATTCTTGTGGCTGCAAATCAGAAGTGGACACCGCTACATTCAACAACCATTCACTGTACTGCAGTGATAGCCGTCATTTATTTGTAACAGTCGTTCCCAAATCTGTCCACCACACACACACACACACACACATATATATATATAACCCTCTACTGCTGCCATTTATCTCTGTCCTTCCAGCAACCACTGCTCGATTTTGCAGTTGTCACCATCATTTCCATTTCGTCCTTGCTTGTTCGCTGCCACACTCTGTTGATTCGACCGCCAACACAGTTCACTGCAAATTCTGTGTCATCCGTTGATTCTACTGCCACATAGTTCACTGCAAAATCTGTGTCACTCATTTAATTTGCAATTTCATTCGAGCCAAATCAGATCTATAGATCATACGAATAGTTGTGACGCCATCCATAACAAACCATTAAAGATACAACTCATTGAGCAACCATTATTAAAATGTGGTAAAACGTTCCAAAATAGTGTCATATGCCATTTATGCATTTAACCGTATTAAAATTTAAAAGTTAAATAATATAACATTAAGAGAGTTTAACGACATTCAATTGAAAAAAAAAAATCAAAAGATAAGTGGAATGAGAATATTTAAAAAAGTTGTTGAGGAGACCTTTATATTTATATATATCTATCCACTAAAAATTTAGGAAAAATTAAAGGTGATCTTAAGGATAAAGGGAAGAAGTGGAAAAAAAAGGAGATTAATAAAATACCAAGTGTTTATATATATATATATTTAAATCATTAACATTAGTGAGTTTAAGAAGGGGTTATTTTATTATTTTGGGGAATATCTTTTGAAGGTACAAGCAGGTATTTATAAAAAAATAAAAAAAATAAAATAAAAGAAATAAAAGAAGGGTATTTATAAAAAAAAGAAGAGATTAAAAAAAGAGAGAAAAGAAAAAAGGGTTTTATATTAAAAAGATTTTTTTATTTATTTAGAAAAAAGATGTCCACAAAGAATAGTGGTTTCTTTGCAATATGTCCTTTTTGTTCAAAAGGATACCCTGATTGTCAAGAATCATTCAAAAATCAAAATGTTGTTTTTAGAAAATGTTAATTTTTTTTTACATTAGTCGAATCTCTAAGTAATGCACAAAATCAATCAATCGCAAGAGATATAGAACAATTAATGACAATACTTAAGCGACAACATTTTGATTTCATTTAGAATTCGCATATATATATATATATATATATATATATAGACACACACACAACGGTTTCTTTTCTAACTATATATATGTATATATTTATAACTTCTTTATTTATTCTATGTGATTTAATCTAAATATTTAATTTACAATGCTAACCTTTTTCTTTGTATAATGCATTTTTCGAGGAAATCCACCAGGCACTTCCCCTCATTTCTACGATGGTACCTAGGGTAAATGGATTTTCTAGAAGCTTGAAGCTGTCAATCATGTACTCATTAAGAGTGCAACATATCACTTGTGGAAATTGAACTTGGATAGGGAGGATAACACTCCTCTCAACTCCCTGGGCTGGATGTAATTGACATATAATACTAACTTATACCAAATAATAAATATTGTAACTAGACATAAAATTAGAAATATATATTATAATACTTATATAAATTTAATAACTTTGTAATATAACACTAGGGTATTGGAATGACAATATAACAAATGTTATTTATATCGGATATAGTTCTAAGGTGGAGGCTGAGGAGCTGATATTAAAACTAGCTGTTGAATATGAGCCATAGAGCTAGTATTAAAACTAACACCTGAATGCAAGCCATGGGAATATGTAGAGCATAGTCGGGCATTGATTATGCAGACTGCAAAGGCCCATTGTTTATTCCAGTGTTTTCTTTTTGTTGGCTTTAACCATGGGGAATTTCAACCTTGAATCTCATAGTTTACATAATATTTCATAACATGGTGATCACTACTTCAGCTGCCCCCTGTGGGCATTTTTTTTTTTCACACCCCCATTGTTCATTCTAGTGTTGTTATGAAGGCATTAAGTATTTTGTAAAGTAGGCAACAAATAGGTTTCAGGGGATTTCAACCTCTTCTGTTAGTCATATTTTGACATTCAGCATATCTTCTAGCATGAGAACCATAAATTATAATTGTGGTAGTAAGTATGCACATAAAGATGGGCTGTTCATTCTAGTGTTCAACGAATTCAGGGATCTTCGCTTAGGCTCCAGCATGACTTACTCATCCAATGCATTTGTAATCCACCCTCTTTAAATTTGTGTTTCTTCGATTTTTTCATATTTTTTCTTTTTAAATAGTTCTTTGAGTGTGTCGAATGCTGTGACTGGGGTCAGAGCCTAGGGGCATGACAAATTATGTTGATAGAGGCATGACTATTATATCGATTTGGAGCTGGACCGCTTTCAAGAATGAATTGGGTATGACCATGACTTCCCCATGTTCTTGATGGAGTCCGCAATGAATTTAGAATGTTCCCTAGGTGTCCTTAGGTCCCCAAAACTCTAGAATAATGGGTATGAGAGGTTTTTCAAGGGGGACATATCCACGTTCAAGATAGGATTCTCCATATCGTGACCATGTTACACAGGATTTGGTTATGGGTGACTACCGAGGCTGCAATATTTGTTCATTTCTAGCTCTTCAGTGATTTATGTTGCCTGCTATTGAAGGTGTTGGAACTAGTTGGTATGCAAGGATTACTTCTCTTCTCCCACAACTAAATCTGGACATTGAGAAGCTCCTTAATTTAAAGTTCTCTGATAGTGCTCCTAATTTCACTTGAAGGGATGTTGATGGAGGTGCCTGTTTCCATTAGCTATGTTGATGGAGGTGCCTATTTCCATTAGCCTAGGATATGAGGATAAGTGCTCTGTGATAAGTTGATAACATAGTCATTCTGACGTGGTGCTCTCCTTGGAATCCTTCCACCACTTTTGCCATTTGGGCTTTCTCGTGCTTCATTGTATTTCTTGTAAAGTTTGCTTTATTTCTTCTTTGTTTTATTCACTTTACCACATTAGATGCTTTAGGCACTCCCAATATATATTCTAAACAGTTTCGTTATTACATTCCATTGCCCAACGGTGGACATTGATATTTAAATTAAATTTAACATGCAATAGTTTTTGCTTATGGTCTTGATGCAAAATACCTAACAATTTATGAAATATTAATACAGTAACATAATGATATATTTGGTATATTACAGTTGACTGCATTGATCATTTAATGACATTGGTGTAACTTTGTCTTGATTTCAATGTTTCATCATGGCAACTATTGTCACTCTTTAAGATGATATGAAATATGTCTTTGTATATGCTATGCAGACATTTTGTGGGTAGAAGGTTGCATGCAGAATAGTTCAGAGATGCTTTAGGCAGTCTCCAGTGACGCCTTACCATATACTCATTTTCACCCTTATTGCCAACTGTATTTGCTCATTCTCTTACAATGACGTAACTTGTCTTGATTACAGCAAGGCAACTACCATGTCAATCTAATGGTACTATGCAATATGATGCCTTTATATTTTCTGATTAAGACATTTTGTGGATTGGACATAAAATAGATTATATCAGGCGTGGAGTATTGCCACAGAAATATGATTGTTCATCGCGATCTTAAGCCCGAAAACTTATTGCTAGATTCCAAATGCAATGTTAAGATCGCAGACTTTGGGCTTAGTAATGTTATGCGCGATGGACATTTTCTTAAAACAAGCTGTGGCAGCCCAAATTATGCTGCCCCCGAGGTATGATGTTCCTGTGGATCCTCTATGTAAAGACATAATCTAAGCTGATTTAAATATATAGTAAAAGCTGAGCTTACCTTGTTGTGATTGATTTCTGTTTTGCTCATTTTGCATTAGAGCATGCTTGAATTTCTGGCAGTAACCTTGAGGTGACTTTTTGACAGGTAATATCAGGTAAATTATATGCAGGACCAGAGGTAGATGTTTGGAGTTGCGGAGTTATATTATATGCACTTCTTTGTGGAAGTTTGCCATTTGATGATGAAAACATTCCAAATCTCTTCAAGAAAATAAAGGTACAAGTAGCACTAGTATTTTCCATGGCCGTATGTTGAGTAAAAATATTTAGGATTTTCTATCTGGTGATTTATTTATTGTGGTATTCATTCTTCAGGGTGGAATATACACACTTCCAAGTCATTTGTCATCTGGAGCAAGGGATTTGATCCCAAGGATGCTTGTTGTCGATCCCATGAAAAGGATGACCATTCCAGAGATTCGTCAACATCCCTGGTTTCTAGAGAAACTTCCACGCTATTTGGCAGTTCCCCCACCTGATACAATTCAACAAGCAAAAAAGGCATGTTAACACTCTGCATAATAGTTCTTTCGCCTTGATTAAACCCCATGATCTCCTTGCCCTTTGCTTTTTACTTGCTCTGGATACCCATGGATCTTATTTAATAAGCTTTTAGTGGTTCATGTTTCTAGCTTTAGCTTTTATTTACTTCTTCTAGTATTTCTATGAAATTTATGAGTTCATTTCTTTCTAATTTCTTGGTGGAAGGCTTGCATATTTTAAAATATGGTTCATCCGTTAATAATATGGTTCAACTGTTCCTGACCCCAGGCTTAAAAGATTTGTATCTTAGTCGTTATTGTGAAACTTTTAAGTCTTTCATTCCTTCACATTAAGCTCACCTAGAGTTAAGCAAAACTTGAAAATTGAAAAAATATTACGACAGAAATAATATGCCAGGTAAACTAATTCTCAGACGTATACCTTTATATTAGATTTATTTACTTTATCCTTATACTTGTATTACTATTATCTCAGTTTTACTAATCTATTTAGTTTTAAATATTATTTATCCCTATATTATGGGTTATAACCCCTTATATTTTTAATAGAGAATGTCCATGGTGGTGGACCAAGTTGCGTGCTGAAGCTGGAGATGATTCGTTTCCTGTTGCAGGTCATAGATTTCTTCTAAACGACTGAAATAGATGTCCATTTTATCTTTCTGGGACTGCTCTGCCATTTCCACAAGGAGGTCTATGTGGCCCAATTCATTCCAAGAGAATGCAAGGGTGAACAGGGAATGTGCCTCGTTCCTACCTTGTCCACAGAAATTGAGGTCTGGAAAAAGCAATGTGTATAGAAAAAAGGTAAGACACTTGAGAGCTGTGTCCAATCCGTATAGAAACTACCCATTTTGTCCTCGACTGTTGTAGAGAGAATCAACGCGAGGTGGGCCGTGTGAGACGGGATTGGCATCCTTTTTGTTGACTGGATTTGTGACATTAGATCGATTCTCTGCATTGTCAGCGCCTGTTGCAAAGAGTACTAAAGCCATTTCCACAAGGAGGTGTATGTGGCCCAACTCACTTGAAAAGAATGCAAGGACCTTACTCTTTGGTGTTTCCATGCTGAATTGAACTTGAGGAACAAATTCAGGAGCAGGCGTGGATAGGGAATGCACCTCGTTCAGATGCAAGGGGCTAGGGAATTTTGTGCGGAGTTGGTACAAGGGTGTGTTTAAATGATTAACCAACTTACCATCAATCAATGTGTATAGCAATGCCTCCACCTGACAAATGTAACCTGACATCCTTTACCACAGTTATGGGATTGGGGAGTACAGAGTCACAGACCCCACTCGTTGGTTCTTAAGGTTCCTTTTTCATACTTTGTGGCTTGATTTCTAGCTCATTCACCTGTCTATTGTTTTGCCTCAACACATGAATGGCTTGAAATTCCTAGACATGATTCAAGTCAAGATTCTTTTGGAAGATTGACTTGAGCCTAGCATGTTTAATTATCAGTGCTGAGTTTCACAACATTATCAATTTGGAAATATTTAGAGTAGAGACGGTTCCTTGATATATTGCATAGGCCTCTGCTTGATTATTTGAGGCTTTACCTGGGCTCCATGAAAAAGCTATTTCTTCTTGTCCTCCAGGGTGCACTAGTAGCCCCCCTGCACCCGCCACCCTTGGGTTGCACTTCAAAGCCCCGCAAAACATAGAACACATCTTTGCCGGGATCTTAGCCAATGTTCAAATTCTCTAGAAGGTATCCTTAGATGCTAATTGTTGGAGGTAGGAGGGTTAGACGAGCTAGTAATTTTTAAATTGAAAGATGTGAACCAACTTTTTTCTTGTTTGTCCAAAGTTTGTGGTTGTGAGATTATGAGGCCCTTAGAGTTGAGGTGCACAACAAGCAAGGAGGTTGGTTTTTCAGCTACAATTATGGGTTGGGAAAAGTTTATTGGAAGATAGCTCTGTTATGGGATAATCAAATTTTTGAACAAATGAATTGGGGGAGAGCTTGCCAGATTGTTTTTTAAAAGGGATTTTCTTGTGAAGGTTCCTACACATGAACTGGGCCATGCATAAAAGAAATTAAGGATGTGGGACGACCATTGAAGTATTGGAGCTAAGTCTTTTAAGGCTGCTAACCATGCTTACTTGGTACAATTAAATGAGAGAAATAAATGGGAGATAGATTCATTATTTTTTAGACGGAGAGCACAAATTGATGGCCCTTGGATGCCTTTTTAATGAAATTTTTTGCTGTAATAAGTTTATTGTGGGCTAGAATCTAATAGAATAAGTTGATTTTAGGAAGCCCATCTATATACCAATTTTGTTTCCAAGACCTAGATTTAGCAGGGAGACCATCAAGGAGGAGAAGAGATTCAGACCCTTTGCGCACTGAGTACTCAAGGTCTCCCCATCTTTAGAGTCTTCGTCATTTATATGACTTGGGGCACACCCTACTACTTTTAAGGTTAAAAGGCATGTTGATGGTTGTAAATGGCAAGGAACATTCCCAAAATTCCATTTTTTCCATTCTCCATTGGATGTCCAACTTGAGATTTCAGAGGGAAATTTCTTTCCATTATTTTCCATCGATTCTCGAAGAGGAAGAAGAGCTTGGTTGAGACTCAAGGGAGGACGACCAAGAATTCTTTCTTCCTAGGGATTAATTTGCCATCCCCCATTTGGCAGAGGAGACAACTTTAGGTTCTCTATGTGAATAATGAAACAACTCTTCATGCAACAAATCATCATAGATTTCATTCGTATTTTGAGTTAGATTTCATCATAGTTAGCTGGGCCATGAGAGGCCATTGAAGTGCCAAAGTTGGGTCCTTTCCTAAATCATCACAACTTTCTCTAGATTTATCAGGGGAAATTTGATGTGGTCGGGGTTCTTGCTTTTCAACTAGAAAATTACTAAGAGATTAGTACCAAGATTGCGTAAGAGCATTGGATCTCAGCACAACATCCTTGAATGAACTTTGAAGAACAACTTGAGGACATATTGTTGTTTGCAATGCTAGTGGGACCAACTCCTTGCTCTTCATAAGGTTTTGAGTAGACTAGATCCCACATAAAGGTGAGCTCTTGTTAAGGCCTAGACAATGCCTTTCTTGAATGAATGTCAGAAGGTAGGTACCAAATGACTTATATGATACCTGCACAAAGCACAATTGGTGCTTCAGCCCATTTTGGAGGAGTAACAAAGTTTCCACGAGGAAATTATGTTATTGGTCTTCTTCTCAGGGATGCTCCAAAATGCTTTTGACAAAGGTTGACACTCACATATACACCACAAATGTTTATGGTGAGAGACAAGAAAATAGCTTTTCAAGCCTTGCCAATGCTTGCCTTAGATGAATGTGGGGAGGCAGGCATCAAATGACTTATATGATCCCAATTTTCAAGAAAAAATGGTAGTTGATACAAAAAATTGCCAGCCGGTGCTAGGTCCACTGTAAAACCAAATTTTACTCTTTTCTTTTCTCATTTATTTTGAAAACCATTTGAAGGGGTTTGAGAGCAAAGGAGATACCCATTATCTTCCATTGAGTTGAGGAGTGGAAATAGAGCTTTTTCAATAACCATTGACTATTTATTGTGGATTGCGGATTGATACCCGTCAATCATTTCCATATTGGCAGGTTTGTGTAACAATTTAAGCATGTTTTTTGTTTGTTTAACAAGATTTTGATGGGCTTTTCTTTTCCCTTTAGTTGTCCTTCTTGCTGAGTTTTAATGGGAGATACACTGTTTATTTAGATCTGATTTTTTGTTGCAGCATTCTTGTGTGTCAATTTTCATCTCCTTCTTTCCCTAGGTTAAAAATGTGGAAGGCTTTGGGTTTGTTGTGGGAATTTGTTGAGTCCTTTGAGCCTCATAACTGGCAAAAATTGGCTTGCAAATTGTGTGGGTTGGAAATGACAAGGGGAATCAGCTGGTTGAAATACTACTTGGCAAAAATTTTGTAGCATGATGTGCGAATTTGTGAGGCACACACCTTCAAAACCTTTCATGTTTCCAATCAATCACTTATTGTAATGCGTAAAAAGAAAGATGAGAGCAAAACTTTGAGACTTGAGCGTGTATTGAGAGGGTTTGCAAGATCCATGCCAACCACAAGCATTTAAGGGGTAGAGGGAATTGGACTTGAGCGTGTATTGAGAGGATTCACAAGATCCATGCCAACCACAAGCATTTAAACGGTAGGGGGAAGTGAGTGCTTCTCGTCAACCCCACCTTGCACAATGTTCCCTACAAGCTTACCTTTCTTTGTTTTTGAGAAATGCAGCTGGTATACATCCTTTATTATGTCACTAGTTGAAAACAAGGAGAAACAAGAAGCATAGAGGCTTGTGGGTAAATGTTTTCTATGGAGTGACATTCCTTTCAACATTTCCACAACAACACATTTTACTAGTCTATGTTTGATGTTATTGTTGTTGTTGCCACAGGGTACAAGTCCCTAATCCATGATGAGTTGAGAGGGCCTATCCGTCAAAATGAGAAGCTTAATTGCACTCGTAGATTGGAGGAGCTTAAAGAGTCATGGGAAGTCATTGGACGCGTCGAGATGTTAGACAATTGGACCTATGGGAAGGGGAGGACCATTATTAATTCCCCAGTTAATTGTTTTAGGGGGACAAGGTTTATTGAATTTGTCGATGGATATGTACATGTTAAAAATGTGACATTATTATGTGAGTTTTGGATGGGTTCATCCAAGGGATATGGACACAAAGTGTTGTCCAAGTCATATCAGATAAAGTTGCTATAATCACACATTTTACTACTAGCTTCATTTCTTGTAAGTCTCTCTAGCCTTGTATGCAACGAGAACACTTGTGTATATTTGAAGTGATAATAATTATTATTGAATAACAATGAATGAATGTCTTTACAGTGTCACTCGGACAATGTGCTATATAGCATTGACTTGTCACAAGTGGGAGGGTATGATATGTACCCTTTAGTAAATAATTATCTATTATTTTAGTAATTATCATTAGTAATCACTTATTTATTATTTTATTTGTAACATTGCCACCCTATTCAAAATTTCTTTGTCCTCAAAGCAAGGGTAGTGAGAGGTATTGTTGCAAAAAATTTCTATTTCCCATGATGCGTCTTCTTTTGGAAGGTTTCACCATTTGATAAGGTATTCTTTGTTGGTTCTGGAACGTAACACTTTTTCCTTAGTTGCAAGAATTTTTTTTGGTTCTGAAATAATTCTTGTTTTTCCATCGAAGTCAGGAATCCCTTGTTTGAATAGGTTGGGCTTGTCCCAACACCTTCTTGAGGCAAGACACATGGAAGACATTATGGATGCGGAGGTTGTCCGGTAACTTCAACTCGTAGGTTATTTCATTGACTTTTTGTTGATTTGAAAGGCCCATTGAATTTTGGAGCCAATTTGGTTTTTCCTTGTTGTTTAAATGATAATTGTTTGGAAGGTTGGAGTCTTACAAACACCCAATCACCTTCTTTGGACTTCTTTTTGATCTATGTAAGAATGAATGAAACCGATGATTGTTACATCATCATTTTGATCTATGCATGAATGAATGAAAATGATGATTGTTACCTTAACCCATTCCTTGGATATGATATGGCCAAGGTATTTGACTTCTTCCTTACCAAAAGAACATTTTGATATTTTTGCATTGAACTGTTTTTTTAGGATAGAGAGTACTTGTTCCAAATGCCTAAGATGTTCCTTCCATATCTTGTTATAGATAAAGATGTCATCAAAAAAGACTAGTACAAACTTTCTTGGGTAGGGTTTAAAGAGTTCATCATAGTCGCCTGGAAGGTGGTGGGGGTGTTGGTTTACCCAAATGGCATCACCTTGAATTCGTAGTGACCTTTGTGACTTTGGAAGGTGGTTTTGGCCACATCCTCTTGCCTTACTCGAATCTAATAATACCTTGACCTTAGATCTAATTTTGAGAAATATTTTGCTCCATGGAGCTCGTCCAACATTTCATCTATAAGAAACTTGTTTTTTTATAGTTCTCTTGTTTAGGCCTCGGTAATCTATGCATAGTTTGAAAGATCCATGTTTTTCTCGAACCAACACCACTGTGGTTGCATATGGGCTCCGACTTGTTGTAATAATTCCACACCTTAATAGGTCTTGAATAAATCTTTCTATTTCCATTTTATGGTGGTGAGAATATCAATATGGTTTGATAGTCACTGGTGTAGAGTCTGGTTTAACCTCATTTATATGTTCTATCCAACTTTTCCGAGGCAACTTCATAGGTAAGTCTTGGAATACCTTGTCATATTTGTGGATTAGTGCTTTAATCTCTGGATGTTGAGAATGCGCTATCACTGGTATTGATGATTCCACCGAGCAATAGTGCATTATTTCACCTTAATAGGTCTTGAATAAGCTGTTCTATTTCCGTTTTATGGTGGTGAGGATATTGATGTGGTTTGATATTCACCGGTGTAGAGTTTGGTTTAACCTCAGCTATATGTTCTATCCTTCTTTCCGGAGGCAGCTTCCTAGGTAAGTCTTGGAATACCTTGTCATATTTGTGGATTAGTGCTTTA
Source organism: Pinus tabuliformis (assembly GCA_031772625.1). Classification (NCBI taxonomy): domain Eukaryota; kingdom Viridiplantae; phylum Streptophyta; class Pinopsida; order Pinales; family Pinaceae; genus Pinus; species Pinus tabuliformis. Next base: position 1,158,120,687 of record CM062818.1, on the reverse strand, counting down.
ATCTCTGAATATTGAGAATGCACTATTTCTGACACACTGTGCTTAATTGCCCCATCTTGTGTTGAAAAACCACCTATGAGCTAATAACCCCTTGTAGGCATTTTGTCAAACACTTAGCTAAACACTGATTTCTGACTCCATTAAATATTCAGTAGTAATGCATTAAATTCCAACACATTCAACAGCTATATATTAGCAGAAATACAAATAAGTCTGAAAATCATTTGCAGCGGAAATGAACAACAAACAGTCACACCATTTGACACAATATTTTTGGGCAATGCCCCATGAAAAACCCCGAATGGGAAACCAGTCACAAGAGGGAAATCTTATTAATGAGCTCACACAAAATTACAGTGAATTTTACAGCGGAACTTTTCAGCAATAAATTCCCAGTACTTATCTCACAAATTTGCCTGGAAATTTGTGCACTTTTTTGTCCTTGAAAAACATGCCAAACAGCTGTATTGCTTGCAGCCCATTTTCTCGAATTATGTGCAGATTTATAAGTACCAGCTGTACAATGCTGTACAACCTTCACACTGCAAAAACCAATACCTCAAAATATGTGCCTTATGCCTCGATTTTTGTGCCCATTAAATGCTGTATGGACTTGAAACAAATCCGCATTGTACAGCCTTCTTTACTACTATACTTCATCATTGAAATGAGTGCCGAGTCCCTGGATTTCAAACCCTCTTTCAACTGCAATAAATGGTGGTAAGGTGCCTTTGGATTTTGTTAAGTTTAGGTATGTTCTATGCTTAGAGCAATTTATTTCAATTTTCATAGTTAGCTCAATACCTTTTCCAGATTAGCAATCACATTAGCATTGAAGTAAACTGCAGATAGAACATAAACATAAATCGCAAAAGACAAGCCAAGACAAGAGGACACAAGATGTGGCGCTAGCTAGGGACAAACCCCAATGTGGGGAAACCCTTGAACAATTCTTCTTATATGTTCTTCAATAGTTCAACAAAGAGAGAGAGAGAGATGGTACGTTTACAATAGAAGTCAACACTTTGACTTATCTAGATAAGAGCATAGATCATCTCTAAGAAGATGATACATGAGATCAGTTGAAGACATGCTGCTTCAGCTGATTCTCCAAGGTGACTCCTTCACCTATTGTTGTGCTACATTTCGTCATCATGTTGCACCTCACCGTGCTGCACCATGCTGCACCTATAATCACTATGCTGCATCTCATCAATCATGACTGTACCCATCATTGTACCGCATTATGTGCCATTGCCGCACCATGTTGCCATACTGACTTATGTGCTGGCTGCACCTTGCTTGCTTGTTGTCCCTAGCATGCTTGTTGTCCTTCAGAGGCATATGCTCCGGCTGAAACCTCGGATAAACACTTCGGCAGTTCTGACAGTTTCGGCTTTTGCCCTCTGCGTCAACTTTCCCAGCGATTCCGGCTTTTTCTGTTTGCGTCAGCTTTCTCGACAGTTCCGGCAGTTCCCGACAGTTCCGGCTATTCCTGGCAGTTCCTACTATTCCTGGCAGTTCCGACTTCTGCCCTCTGCGGCAGCTGCCCGACTGTTCCGATAGTTCCCGACAGTTACGACTTCTGCCCTCTGCATCAGCTTTCCCGGCAGTTCCGACTTCTGCGCTCTAGATTAGGGCAGTGTTATCCATTAGGATCTCTCCTCCTACTAAAACCCAAAGACAAGTAGAGAGGAAGAGATCCCAAGTGTGTTGAAATGACTTGAAGGCCACCTCTATTTATACTAAGTCGTTGAGCACAAGTGGGGTTTATTGGTTGCTCGCTGACCTTGACGAATTGTCCCATAACACAAGTAAATTCATATCTCCATGAATACTTATTGGAATCGGATGATCTTTAGATCAATCTTACACCTCTCGATGAGAGGGATCCAAGAAAAATATCAGCTTCCATTAATAAGATGACCCACATGGAGTTTGACCCTAGTTGCCAATTTTAACACTCCCTCTCAACTAGGGAGAACTCCATCCGCTGATCCATATGTCTAACTGTACTATCTCTGCCATCAGTGCCCTGTATTGCTGGGCTTTGCTCTGCTCTACTGGGCTCTGCTCTGCTCTGTTGAGCTCTGCGTTGCTTTGCTCTGCTGAGCTCTGCTCAGTTCTGCTCAACCATGAAGAAGAAGAATTGATTGAGAATGTCTCATACCATTCTCTACTGACCCGAAGTCAGTTTCCTCTGAAGAGAGTGTGTCATATCACTCTTATTGACCTAAAGTCAGTTTTATTGATCCCAGATCAATATCACAAGAGAGTGTCTCAAACCACTCATATTGATCCTAGATCAGTTTCATTGATCTAAGATCAATGGAGGTCATCCTAGCATAGGGAGTACGGTAGATACAACAATGCATCCATCGATAGTACTACTATGGTCCCTAACCCCATTTCCCTACTCATTGATCACATGAAAGGTACTTCCCATGAGTCCCAGACTGCATGGGTAGGATGCCTCGATAGGAGAACTAATCATCCTGTCCACAGGGGAACGAATCATCCTGTCCCACAGTTGCCACGGGAGAACTATTCATCCCATCCCATAGGAAAACTAATCATCTTGTTTCACAGTTGCCATGGGAGAACTAATCATCCCGGCCCACAAGAGAACTAATCACCTTGTTCCATAGTTTCCACGGGAGAACTAATCATCCCGACCCACAAGAGAACTAATCATCCTGTTCCACAGTTGCCGCGGGGTATCACAGGGGAAGGTTGATCCTGTCATCCTGTACATAGCGCATCACCAGGGGAGGGTGAGTCGCCCTGTGGTCGTATGTTGCTCCAGTAAGTACCCCAAGCCCCCCAGAGCTCCCAGAGCTCAATGCATGCAACACGCAAAACCTTTATAAGAAGGTCTCTCAACGACTCCAAGTTGTTTGGGAAAGTCACAGATTTGACCTTTCCTCGGGGCTTTGACAAAATGTCTGCGACCTGTACATCAGTCTTAATGCGATGGAGCCTCCTCGCTCATTGACTTACCATATCCTAGATAAGGCAGTATCTGATGTTTATCTGCTGGAGCAATCATCGAATACAGGATTTCTCAATAATCAAATCCCCCCTTGGTTGTCACAAAGAATCACAGTGGTATTCATCATGTGTACAAATAGTTCACTGATGAGCTTCCACAACCAGGCAGCTTCACACGAGATCATACTTGTAGCTATGTATTCGGTCTTAGCGGTGCTTATAGCAACCGACTTCTGCTTCCTGCTCATCCATGATATCAAAGCAGTATCTAGAGAGAACCAACACTAGGAAGTGCTCTAATGATCCTCCACACTGCCTGCCCAGTCAGTGTTTGAATAATCATGCAGCTTCATATTTCCGGTAGTGTATCTCAATCCATGAGAGATTGTGTCCTGAAGATATCTCAGAAGACTCTTGGCACCAATCTAGTGAGGCTCAACCAAATATGAGCTCACCATGTTAACTGCAAAGCATATATATGGACGGAAGTTCACCAAGAACATCAATGCAGATGAGTTTATGAAACTCAGAGGCGTTTCCTAGATCTAGTCCGGCATCACCACCATATAACTTTTGAAAGTTAAGATCCTCGAGGTAGTCACGGGCTTGCAGTTTACCATGCCATATTTGGAATCCAACTCTCTCTTACATCTGCAAGTGAGAGGGTCTGCACCTGTCAGAAATAGGTCGTTTCTCAGAAGGTGCTGGTATGAGAGGTCTATCATCCACAACCTTCAAACAATGGTTTGGATCGGCTTCACTTTTAGTGAATCTTAGCTTCATCAGACAACTATCAATCCTCTCATATTAGGCCCGAGGTGTTTTACTTCAAGCCATAGAGGGCTTTCTTCCACCTGTATACATGAGATTCCCAATCATGAATCTCAAACCCCTCGGGTTGTTCCAAACCTGTGGACCTGCTACATGAGGGGAATGGTCCCCTTGTAAGATTTTCCTTCGGTACATCTCAGACATGTACCTTCATGCTCTTCTTGAATTCAGGTATCCGAGTCACCATCTGACTCACATCGGTTAGGGCCTCATAAAGTAGATCTCAGGTGTTATAGATGAGATATGTCATTATCCCCAATGGACCATCCTGTAACTTGACACAAATTGCCAACCCTGAACCCATGAGTAAAAGCATCTTTGAAAATTTCATTTTTAAACAAGTACCTTTCCATCGAAGAATGCCACCCTGTAACCTTTGACTTCCATTGCCAAAATGGACACCAAGTTCTTCTTGTGATCAGGTACATAAAAGAGATTCTGTAAATGAATAGAGTTACCCTCATTCAATTGAGGGGTAACATTCCCTACACCCTTTCCGGGATAGGTGGCATTGGCTCCAAGTATAATCCCATGATTGTTTCCATCTTTATCAAATTAGAGAGAGCACCCTTCTATCTGATGAAGTCCCTTGAAGCACTATAATTGATAAGCAAGATTCCCAAAAAATCTGAAGGAGAGGGCTAATACAAGATAGCGCTTCTTTATCTTATTAGAAACAACATTTGATTCTTCATACCTAGGGTTCCTTGCTTTCTCTGAAGAGTCGACCGTTTCCTTGATGATTTGCATTACCTGTCATTCCTCTGACCATTGAAGATGTCCTTGGAATGATTGTTATCATCATCAAGTGATGTGTCCTTGCCATTCGGACACTCCTTCGCATAATGGCCAAACTAGTTATCTGCCTTTCCTTCCACCCTGAGATCCGGTCTTCCCAATGAAGTGATCTTTAGGTAGGTCATATTCCGCTGCGCCATTATGATAATATTCTCTGCTTTGATTTCAGCCTCGGTGAGTTTGAAGAGGGATGAGGAATCCATTGATCCTTTTGTCCTTTCCTAACTGTCTTCGGTGATTGCTCTTTCACTCTTGCTGGGGCATTGTCTTCACCTCAACTCCGATACCATGTTAAGTTTAGGTATGTTATATGCTTAGAGCAATTTATTTCAATTTTCATAGTTAGCTCAATATCTTTTCCAGATTAGTAATCACATCAGCATTAAAGTAAACTATAGATAGAACATAAACATAAATAGCAGAAGACAAGCCAAGACAAGAGGACACAAGATTTGGCGCTAGCCAGGGACAAACCCCAATGTGGGGAACCCTTGAACAATTCTTCTTATATGTTCTTCAATAGTTCAATAGAGAGAGAGAGAGATAGTACGTTTACAACAGAAGTCAACACTTTGACTTATCTAGATAAGAGCATAGATCATCTCTAAGAAGATGATACATGAGATTAGTTGAAGACATGCTGCTTCAACTGATTCTCCAAGGTGACTCCTTCACCTAGCGTTGTGCTACATTTCGTCATCACGTTGCACTTCACCGTGCTGCACCATGCTGCACCCATCATCACTATGCTGCATCTCATCATGCTTCATTAATCATGATTGTACCCATCACTGTACTGCATTATGTGCCATTGCTGCACCATGTTGCCATACTAACCTATGTGCTGGCTGCACCTTGCTTGCTTGTTGTCCCTTGCTTACTTGTTGTCCCTAGCATGCTTGTTGTCCCTTGCTTACTTGTTGTCCCTAGCATGCTTGTTGTCCTTCAAAGACAGATGCTCCGGCTGAAACCCCGGATAAACACTTCGCTAGTTCTGGCTTCTGCCCTCTGCGTCAATGTTCCCGACAGTTTCGGCTGTTCCCGACAGTTCCGGCAGTTCCCGACAGTTCTGGCTATTCCTGACAGTTCTGGCTTCTGCCCTCTGCGTCAGCTTCCCGGCTGTTCCGGCCGTTCCCGGTAGTTTCGGCTGTTCACGACAGTTCCGACTTCTGCCCTCTGCATTAGCTTTGTCGGCAGTTCCAACAGTTTCGGCTTCTGCCCTCTAGATTAGGGCAACGTTATCCCTTAGGATCTCTCCTCCTACTAAAACCCAAAGACAAGTAGAGAGGAAGAGATCCCAAGTGTGTTGAAATGACTTGAAGTCCACCTCTATTTATACTAAAACGTTGAGCACAAGTGGGGTTTATTTGGTCGCTGGCCGACCTTGACCCATAACACAAATAAATTCATATCTCCATGAATACTTATCGGAATCGGATGATCTTTAGATCAATCCTACACCTCTCGATGAGAGGGATCCAAGAAAAATATCAACTTCCATTAATAAGATGACCCACATGGAGTTTTGCCCTAGTTGCCAATTTTAATAGATTTGCCCCTTTCACTTAGCCTATATTTCACAATTTTCTTCAGCTCTCATTTTCCCTCTCTCATTAAAATGCTCATTAATGAGTCAACGTGTGCCTCTTCTCTACCCCCATCTTCTTTTATAAAGTCATTAATTACTAAAACCCCTCACCCTTGATCTCAAATGCCAAGATTAAATCTTGCCATTTCAAGATCAACTGTTGTGACTTAATTTCTCATTGAGGTGACTTTAAGTCACTTTTAGAAAAAGCCACTTTTTAAAATCACTTAAGTCACTAAAACTTTATAAAGTCACTTTTAGAAAAAAATACCAACTTTATAAAATCACTTAAGTCACTTTTAATCATTAAATGTAGAAATCCACTATAAATAAAGTGTGTAGGAAGTGACATTTACTGGTCACTTCTGCAGGCTAGGCACCATCACTGCAGAATTACCCCCGAGCTACAATTTCTATCATCTTACTGCAGGCTTTGCTTTAATCTCGTGTTCTCTTACTCGTAATTTTAGATTTGATGCTAAGGTTGTGGATTCCGCTTATGTGTTTAGAGTATGGTGCAAGTTTGCATGAGTGTATGGAGATTTATAAAGAAGTAGAAATATATAGGATCATCAATGGAACATCTGGCTCTGACATGGCTCTATTATGAATAAATATATATAAATATAAATAATGAGGATAATTGTAATAACTATTAGTTAATTACTAATTATTATTGAAGAGGCATGTCTAAATGGGACATGACCTTCCATGAAGAGGCACCTGCCTAGTATATAAGTAGGCCTCTCACTCTCATTTGTATCATCATTCTTATTCATACATTTCTAATATATATTCTTGTATCTCAATGGAGATCTTTATATTCCAAGTCTTCTGGAGTATTTAAACTGAAGAACGAACTTTGTTCGCTTCATTTGGTTTTAGAGCAGTTTGATCCTCTTGCCGCCCAAGCGCTACATAGAGCGCATTCTCCGATCCAATTCCTTGGCCGTTGAAAGTCGTCAACCTTGTTGCCGTCTGAGCATTTGGCTACAAGCTTTTTGAGAGTCTCCATTTTTGCTATCAGGCCTTTGGCTATTTAAAGAAAAAAATTCTTATATATATATATAAAAGAAGTTATAAAAAACAGAAAAAAAATTATAAACAATTTCTTTTAATTAATTAATTAATTAATTTATTAAATAAAAACAAAAATAATAATAATTCAAGAAAAAAAAGAACAAAACAAATTTACATGTTGCCCTTGTTGCTCTTCCACGTTGTCCCTGTTGACACCATCGACTGAACTACTCTCCACCACTGTGACCGTTGCGATTGCCGTGGTCTCACGACCGCATTCCCCACTAGCTGTCTCCCTTGCCGCGAATCCCCGTCCTATGCCGACACCGAATTCCAGTTGACTCTCCCCCACTGTTAATTGCTCACCTACCGCCACTACCATTGACACACACCGCCGTACGCAGCCATCTACGAGTCGTCACCTCTGTCTGATTACAACTTGTCACAACAAGCACTGTTGCTAGCCCATGAAAACAGTGGCTGCTACCATTGGTGAAGCCCCGAAAGGTCATTCAATGCCCGTACAAACACCACCATCGTTCCATGTCCTTTGGTCGTAATGCAGGCTATCCTAAGCCATAACCCACCGCACAATTGCCAACCTACAAAGCCTTGATCGCCGATCAATCGTTAGTGCTATAAATTCAACCTTTATTCAGCCTATATGCATGCCAACCACCGTACAACGAGTTCAAATTGCTACTGTATGCATTTCAACATGCGTTTATCCAACCTCTAGTGTTATATTGGGTATCCGTCATTATTATTTCCAAGTTTAAAGAAAAAAATTGAATCACCGCTACTCTGATTACATAACACTCGGACCTTGAATGTTATTTAATACATGGTGAAGAAAGATTTGGTTAAGGTGGACATCGTGGTGTATAAAGTAACCTTGAAGGCACCACAAATTTTTAGAGGCCATCACAACCATTGAGGAAAATCGTGATCATTCCAATCCAATTAACATTTATATATATGGTTGTTATAAGATATGAAAATATATTGTTAAAAACAAAGTAATTAATAAAAGGGTGTTTTATTACCAACCATAAGGATTAAAGGTGGGTATGATATCTTGAAAAAAAAAAGAGCATAAATATTAAAGTAAGAGTACATATTAAAATTAAAAAGAAAAGGAATTATAAATACAAGAAGATATAAGATACTCAAGTGGATAAGGGTGATATTAAAATGGTCAAGACACAAAGGTGCCAAGGTTTTATGAATTTTTGAATATTTTTATAAAAGTATTATATATATAAAAGAGTGAAAAAAAAAGTTAAGTGAAAAAGTGATATATTATAAAACTGAAAAAGGGTTACCCTTAAAGCCCTAAGCTCATTTAAAAAAAAATAAGAGAGAAAAAAACAGGAAAAAAATAAAATAATGGAAACCAACTGTAATGAAAGATTTCCTAAAACTTTTAGTAAATGTGTTAGTACACTATTTAAAATCAAAGGATCACTTGCAGGAAGAGATATTATAATCTCTATCAGTCTTACTGAAGATAGTAATTATGTTAGTACTAAATGTGCTAACCAACTAGTAATTCCTGAATCGAATATAATCGAAACAAATTTTGTTGACACAAGTAACAAACAATATGACATAAACAATCTACAACTAAGTATTGGGGATTATACTTTTACCTCGCAATTCACCGTGAAAACCTTATTTTTTGATGATAGTGACATTGTTTTGGGCTCACCTTGGATGGAAACTCTAGGGTCCTTTATTCTAAATACAAAAAAAAAGTTTTTAACATTTTCCTACAGGAAGAAAATAACACTCCAAGATGTTATTAAAGCCAAATTCAGTAACACCAAAAGACATACAAGATATTTCAAAAATATTTTTTTAAGAAGGTAAAAAAGTTCTACAAAATATGCAAAGCGAAGTCGACAAGATCACTGCTGATGAGAATGAAGAAGTTTCCCGGCTCAAAAACCATAGTGAAAAATTATTGACACAAATTAAGAAGCTTAAGAAGGACAAGAAGTCATTGGAAAATAAGGTGCAACAGTTTATCGAGAAGGAAGCATCGAATGTAGAAGTCCAAGTGGAAGAGAAAGTAACAGAGATCGATCCAGTCAATGTCACAATTCAAGAAGTCAAGCAATTTGAAGAAAATACAAACTTAGATGTTGCAGTTCTGTTAAAATTGGCAACTAGGGCCAAACTCCACATGGGTCATCTTATTTATGGCAACTGATATTTTTCTTGAATTCCTCTCTCCGAGAGGTGTAGGATTGATCTAGAGATCATCCGATTCTGATAGGTACAAATGAAGTTATGAATTTATTTTGATTATGGACAAATTGTCAAGGTCGGCCAACAAACTTATGTAGGCTCAGAAGCCCAACAATCACGTCTATTCATCCTCAACATTTGCTATAAATACAAGATGCCTTAGCCTCATTTGGACACACTCATCTTCACACATCTCTCTCTCTCCTCATTGATTGGGTACGAATTTCTGGGTAGTCTCTCTCTCCACACGTGCGAAGGAAAGGGAGGCAAATTTTCTGTTCTGGGCGTTGACCAAGTTTGACTGAATTTTAGAAACTGTTTTTGGGTTGCGTTGACCATATTTGACTGCAATTTTTGGTGGAGGAACTTTGTCCCAGCAGGCAGCATTTTTGGGCACAAAAATTGAGGCTAAACGTTGACTTTGACTAACGTTGATTGCAGCTAGGGCTGACTACAGGTTGACTATTTGACGAGATTTTAACTAGGCTAATTTTAGACTGTTTTGAGGGCTGATTCATCTTGCTGTTTGGAGGCCGAAGTTGACCAAATTGTTGAGGGTTAAATCTTCTTTGTTGACCAGCGTTGACTTTTTTGGTTAGGGCTCTTTTGCTGCTATTATAAATTACCAGATTTATAAATTGTACTATCTTTCTCTTTGCTGAACTATTGAAGACTATAAGAAGAATTGATCAAGGGTTTCCACACATTGGGGTTTGTCCTTGTCTGGTGCCACATCTTATGTCCTCTTGTCTTGGCTTGTCTTCTACTGTTTATGTTTATGTTCTATTTGCATTTTACTATCATGTTAATGTGATTGCTAAACTGGATGTTGATATTGGGCTAATAAAGAAATTGAAGTAAAATTGATCTAAAGCATAACATACCATTGTTGCCTAAAATTAACATGGTATCAGAGCTGAGGTGAACACAGAGCTCAAGCAAGAGTGAAAAAGCAATCACCAAAGACAGTTGGACAAGGACAAAAGTCTCAATGGGTTCCTCATCCTACTTCTCGGCTGAAGACAAGCTCCATGATAAATTTGACTATCATGGATGGAAGATGTCTCTTGATTTGACTTTGGAAGAAAAAGAAGTGATGGATTATGTGTAGGGTAAAATCCCTGAGCCTCCTTTAAATGCACGGTTGCTGCGAACACCAAGTATAGTAGGGATGAAGTCAAAGCGAAGAAGATTATCAGGGATTCCATTGACAAGCATCTGGTGGCCTATATCTCTGAATTGAAGACCTCCAAGGAGATCTACGACAGGTTGGTCGGCATGTTCAAGGTTAGTAATGCTAATCAAATTCTATTTCTCAAGAATACGTTGAAGGATATTAAGAAAGGCAAGGATGAGGACATTCAATCCTATTTCTTGAGGATTACTGAGATCAAGAATGATCTACTCTCGATTGGAGAAGTCATTCCCGACAGAGAACCTACTCACCACCGTTGGAGGACTCCCACCTGAGTGGTATGTATTTAGAACCACTACACTCGACAATGATCGAATTCCAGGGTTTGAAGAATTGATGTCGAGATGCATTCAAGAAGAAACAAGAATGGTGGAGCAAGAAATGCCTTCTAATAGAAGCAACCCCACTGCATTCTCCGCTCATGCCAAGAGAAAGAACAATGCAGGTTCAAAGAAGCAAAGTCAAGGAAGACCGGGATTCAAAAATGGAAGGAAGAGAAGATGCTTTGTTTGCAATAAGTTTGGCCACTATGCAAGGGAGTGTCCAAATAGAAGGGACACATTGCATGATGATGATCACAATCATTCCAGGGGCAACTTCAACAACAACGATCAAAGAAATGGTAGATCCAATGGCAAAGGAAAAAGGAATGCAGGACATCAAGGAAATGGTCAACCCTCCAAGAAATCAAGGAACTCCAGGTGTGAAGAATCCAATGTTGTTAAAAATAAACAAAAAGAGTACTATCTTGTATCGGCCCTCTCCACTGCCTCTCCCCCGAATACTTAGGGAGATTTGCTGATTGATAGTGGTGACTCAAGGCACTTCACCAGATATAAGGAAGCCCTCTCTAATCTGATAGAAAATGAGACAAACTTGGGGATCATCCTTGGAGACGATGCCACCTATCTCGTGAAGGGAATAGGGAATGTCACCCTTCAATTGAATCAAGGTAACACTATTCATTTGCGAGAAGTACTATATGTACCCGATCTCAAGAAGAACCTGGTGTCCATTTTGGCAATGGAAGACAAAGGATTCAAGGTGGCTTTTATCGATGGAAAGGTACGCGTTTGGAAAAGAAATTTTAAAGATGCTTTTACTCTTGGGTTCAGGGTTGACACTTTATATCAAGTTGGAGGAAGTGCATTGGGAGCCATGTCTTTCAACACATCTCTACAATCTAAACTATGGCACCGCAAGTTTGCCCATCTTCATTATAAGGACCTACCGGATGTGAGATAGATGGTGACAGGTATGCTCGAGTTCAAAGTAGAGCATGAAGGTGTATGCTAGGGATGTGCTGAAGGAAAACTTACAAGGGGACCATTCCCCTCAAGTAATAGCAAGACCAAAGACATATTGCAGTTGATCCACTCCGACATATCTGGTATGATGTCCGTAAACTCCTTGGGAGGATACTTATATTATCTCATCTTTGTGGATGATTATTCTCGCAAGACTTGGATCTACTTCTTGAAGAAGGATGAAGTGTTCACCTGGTTCCGACACTTCAAAGCCTTGATCGAAAACCGATTCGAGAAGGAAATCAAGATATTGAGGACTGATAATGGGACCGAGTACGAATCCAATGAATTCCAAGATTATTGCAGAGAAGCTGGCATTAAGAGGGAGACTACAACGCCATACACTCCCAAGCAGAATGGTGTGGTTGAAAGGAAGAATCGCTCTATTGTAGAAGTTGTTCGTGCCATGCTTCGTGATCAAGGCCTTTCGAAGTTTATATGGGCTGAAGTTGCAAATATCGCCATGTATGTTCAAAACTGATGCCCTCCTCAAGCATTGGAATCTAAGCCTTCCGAAGAAATGTTCACTAGTAAGAAACCCGATGTCTCTCATTTTAGAATTTTTGGGAGTCCCATATATTTTCATGTGTCGAAAGGGAAAAGAAGCAAATTGCGTGCATCTGGGCAGAAAGGAATCTTTGCGGGCTATAGTGAAAATTCTTAAGAGATATAGAATTTATGTTGCTGGTCAAAAGGAAGTTGAGATAAGTCATGATGTCACCATGATGTCACCTTCGACAAAGATATGGCCCTCAGGAAGATCAACAACCTTCCTATCCTAAGGAAGGACAAAGACGCTGACATCGAAAAGCAGGGTGAAAGAGAGGACGAAATGATGCTTGATGTTGATGAACCTATGGATCTTATTGATCCTCCTCCTCATGAGCCTTCCTCCTCCAAGAGGAGACCCTCATGGCTTAGGGAGACTCTCGAAGATGCCGAGAGACACATTTCACCAAGGGGACTTTACGTGAAAGTAAGAAGCCGAACAGGTGTCAAGGATATTTGACCGCCATGAGCACTACCATTCAAAATGAGCTTTCATCATTCGAAAAAGCCAACAAGTATGGAAGGATGCTATGAATGAAGAATATGAGTCAATTATGAAGAATGATGTCTGGGATGTGGTTCCTAGACCCCAGGACAAATCGATTGTCACCTCTAAGTGGCTCTACAAAATCAAGCATGGAGCTGATGGAAGTGCATAAAAGTTCAAGGCTCGCTTTGTTGCTCGAGGCTTCTCTCAAAAGGAAGATGTAGATTACGATGAGATATTTGCATCTGTTGCCTGATACACCATCATCCGCTTGATCATAGCCCTTGCTGCCTCGCAAGGATGGAGCCTACATCAGATGGATGTCAAGACCGCCTTCTTGCAAGGTTCAATCAAAGAGGAAGTCTATGTGGAACAACCCGAGGGATTTGAGGTTCATGATTGGGAATCTCATGTGTGCAGGTTGAAGAAAGCTCGCTATGGGTTGAAGCAAGCACCCCGGGCTTGGTATGAGAGGATCAATAACTATTTGATGAAGCTGGGATTCACTAGAAGTGAAGTCGATTCGAACCGTTACTTTAAGTTTGAAAATGATAAACCTCTCATTCTGGTACTCTATGTGGACAACCTCTTTCTGACAGGTGCAGACCCTCTCATTCACAAATGTAAGAGGGAGTTGGCTTTTGAATTTGAGATGAAAGACCTAGGACTGATGCACTATTTCCTAGGGTTGGAGGCCTGGCAAAAACCAGGTGAAATTTTCCTCTCTTAGGGAAAATATGTTGTGAAGATATTGGAAAGATTTGGGATGGTGGACTACAAGCCCGTGACTCCTCCGATGGAACTTAACTTTAAGAAGTTATGTGGTAGTGCTGCTGGATCTGAATTGGGAAATGCTTTTGAGTATTGTCAACTCATAGAAGCACTGATGTTCTTGGGGAACTCTCGTTCGGACATATGTTTTGCAGTTAACACATTGAGCCAATACATGGTTGAGCCTCCTCATATACATTGGATTGCTGCCAAAAATCTTCTTAGATATCTTTGGGGCACAATCACTCATGGACTGAGATACACTGCCGGAAATGTGAGGCTGCATGGTTATTCTGATGCTGATTGGGCTAGCAGTGTGGTGGATCGCAAGAGCACTTCTGGATGTTGTTTTTCGTTGGGTCCTGCTTCGATATCCTGGATGAGCAGGAAGTAGAAATCAGTTGCCTTGAGTACGCCGAGGCCGAATACATAGCTGCTAGTATGGCCTCCTGTGAAGCTGTCTGGTTGAGGAAGCTCTTCAATGAGCTGTTTGGACATGTGCTAGATACCACTGTGATCCTCTTTGACAACCAGAGTGGGATCCGACTATCATTGAATCCCATGTTTCATGATTGCTCAAAGCATATAGATTGCAAGACCACTTTATCTGGGACATGGTACAACGAGGAGCAATAAGGCTCCATCACATTGGGACTGATGAGCAGGTCGCCGATATTCTAACAAAGCCCTTGGGGAAGGTCAAATTCTTGGCCTTCCGAGAACGACTTGGAGTCGTGGAGAGACCCTCTTATGACGGTCCTGTATGAGATGGACATTGAGCTCTGGGAGCTTCGAGGGGCTTGGGGTACTTCTTGGAGCAGTGAGCAACCATAGGGTGAGTGGTTCAACCTTCCCCTAGTGGTTTGCTGTGTACAGGGTGAGTGGTTCAGCCATCCCCTGTGATACCCCTTGGCGACATATAGGTAGGATGAGTGGTTCATCCTTCTCCTGTTGAGACATCTGACCCATGCAGTCTGGGACTCATGGGAAGTACCTCTCATCTGGCCAATGAGTAGGGAAATGAGGATAGGGACCATAGTACTACCGATGGACGCATCGTGTACTACTGTATTCCCTATGCCAGGATGATTGATATTGATCTGGGATCAATGGGAACTGACTTCGGGTAAGTAGGAGTGGTATGAGACACTCTTTTGATTGGAACCAGCTTCGGGTCAGTAAGAGTGGTATGAAACACTCTCTTTTATTTGGGACTGACTTCGGGTCAGTAGGGAATGGTATGATACATTATCGATCACTTCTTCTTCTTCATAGTTCAACAGAGCAGAGCAAAGCAGTGCATTGATGGCAGAGATAGTACAGATTGGTAGATGGATTAGCAGGTGGAGTTCTCCCTAGTTGGGGAATGTTAAAATTGGCAACTAGGGCCAAACTCCACATGGGTCATCTTATTTATGACAGCTGATATTTTTCTTGGATTCCTCTCTCTGAGAGGTGTAGGATTGATCTAGAGATCATCCGATTCTGACATGTACAAATGAAGTTATGAATTTATTTTAATTATGGACAAATTGTCAAGGTCGGCCAACAAACTTATGTAGGCTCAGAAGCCCAACGGTCACGTCTATTCATCCTCAATGTTTGCTATAAATACATGATGCCTTAGCCTCATTTGGACCCACTCATGTTTACACATCTCTCTCTCTCCTCATTGATTGGGTATGGATTTCTGGGTAGTCTCTCTCTCCACATGTGCGAAGGAAAGGAAGGCAAATTTTCTGTTCTGGGCGTTGACCAAGTTTGACCGAATTTCAGAAACTGTTTTTGGGCTGTGTTGACCATCTTTGACTGCAATTTTTGGTGGAGGAACTCTGTCCCAGCAGGCTGCATTTCTGGGCACAGAAATCGAGGCTAAACGTTGACTTTGACCAGCATTGACTACAGCTAGGGCTGACTGTAGGTTGATTGTTTGACCAGATTTTGACTGGGCTGATTTTGGACTGTTTTGAGGGCTGATTCATCTTGCTGTTTGGAGGCCGAAGTTGACTGAAGTTGACCAAATTGTTGAGGGTCAAATCTGCCCCATTGACCAACATTGCTTTTCTGGTTATGGCTTTTTGGTTGCTGTTATAAATTATCAGATTTGTAAATTGTACTATCTCTCTCTGCTGAACTATTGAAGACTATAAGAAGAATTGATCAAGGGTTCCCCACATTGGGGTTTGTCCTTGGCTGGTGCCACATCTTGTGTCCTCTTGTCTTGGCTTGTCTTCTACTGTTGATATTTATGTTCTATCTGCATTTTACTATCATGTTGATGTGATTGCTAAACTGGATATTGATATTGGGCTAATAAAGAAATTGAAGTAAAATTGCTCTAAAGCATAGAACTTACCATTGTTGCTTAAAATTAATAAGTTCATACGATGAACATCCCAAGTGAAGGTTCTGTAACCAGCTCGACGACATCAGAACCAGAAGTAAATTAGAATCTCGCAACACACATGATAAGGGAAACTAAAAGAGGTCTTTATCTACATTCAAATCACAAGAACAAACATCTCAATCAATCTACGAATCCATGTCACTCGGAACATAAATAACAAACTTATGTTCCCAAGAATACTGAAGTGCGCACAACTTAGTCCAGTGATAACAATTCATCACAAGTTTCTGATCACCGCAAGGTTCCACATAAGATTGATCTAGGATGGTTTGATCCCTTCTTTGTGCGACAAATTTATATGTCACTCCAAGGAACATATCAACTTGTATCAACAAAGATGATTGTCCCGAGACGAGAAGACGTTCATAGCAGAAAAAGAGATCAAGCCCTTTCATCAACAAGCTTTGAGGACAAAGCTTTTTTGAGGAGGAAGGCAATGTTACGAATAAATATATATAAATAATATAAATATAAATAATGAGGATAATTGTAATAAGTTATAACGATTAGTTAATTATTAATTAATACTGAAGAAGCATGTCTAAATGGGACATGACCTTCCATGAAGAGGCACCTGCCTAGTATATAAGCAGGCCTTTCACTCTCATTTGTATCATCATTCTTATTCATACATTTCTAATATATATTCTTGTATCCCAATGGAGATCTTTATATTCCAAGTCTTCTGGAGTATTTAAACTGAAGAACGAACTTTGTTTTCTTTAGGCTCTTTAGGACAAGATGACCAAAATTCCATGTAAGCTTCATTTTGATGCAAATTTCAATATCTCTTTTTACATTGTTTCAAATTTCAATGTCTTTTCCTATTTTCCTCTCATTCATTGTAGATTCTTGGTGGGAAAACTATGGCACAATGGTTTTGACTAGGGTTCTTGAAAAATGACCAGGGTTTGCTCCTAGAGGATTTCTGGGTTCCTTATCATCTGCTTCAATACATCTTTTGGAATTTTGCCTTTTCCATCTTTGTTGTGCCTTCCCCTCCAGGATTGTGTAGTCAGACACCTCGTTGGATCCAAAGGACTCTGATAGCGAGCTAGCGCCACTGTCGCCCCCTTGCCGTTTGCGATTAGACTTTTGGCATTCTTGACATCATCAACCTCCAGCCCTGGACTTATTCACTTTGTCTTCTACATCACTGGGGTTTTTGATCTGGTTATATATATGTTTATGAGGCTGTCCTTTTGTTGTATCCTTCTTTACTTCATTTTACCCTATATTTAGATTTGGCATTTCTAGGAGTTGTGTTTGCTCTCCCACATTGTACTCATACTGGATGTATCCTTTAGTCTCATTGACCTAGTTATGTGGTCATTTGTTGTACATCAATAAAATTATCTTATCTCACTGCTGGTTTTCTTGTCCTTTTCTTCACTGTAAACTGTGAAGTGAAATTTTTTATCCTTTATTTTTCTTTTGATGGCAAGGGTGCTGGTACTTTATTTTTCGCTCACCAAATACATGATGTTTGAAATCTTCTACTCATTTGAGGATATGCCATAACTGCAGTCTGACACACTTCTTTCCATTCCACAAAACGTGGGGAGGAATTTGGTTTCATTCCCTTTGCCCTTGACTGTTTTGGACTAAAAGATTTTCCTGGTATAGATTCCACAGAGGCCATATCTTGAAGATACTTGCATCTGATATGGTGCTGTCAACAAATCTGTCGATAGACTGGTCACTGGTCATGATGTTTGCTGATCCCTCATTTATCCCTCTAAATTAGATCTCTCTTTTACTAAGAAGTCTCCTTGCAATTCCTTCTCCTTAGTATTTTTAAATGCTTCCTATATTACTTCATAGAACAAATAATGATATCATGTAACAGAGAGAGCTACATTAAACAGGCAGCAGTTGAAACTAGAAATTCCTCTCCTATAGTGGTTTTAACGCAGTGTTATCACAGAACCAGTAGCAGTCAACTGAACCTAATACACTTCAGTATTTAGGTAAGGTGCACTCTTTCATACTTTAAGGTGGTCCTTGATCTCATAAATTGTACTTGAGAGCCTTGAATTTTGAGTTTTGTCCTTTGATACTAAATCGAGAAATAAACTGAAGCCACCTGTCATATTTGATCTTTTAGCGCTCATTTCCAACTTTTAAACTCCGTTCAGTGAACACAAAGCTTCTATGACATTATGCATTGTGAGTCCTTCACAAAATCTGTGGGTTCTTTGTTATAAACTGTAAGATTCTTTTTAAGCTCCCTTCAGTAAACCCAAAGCTTTTATGGCGTTATGCATTGTTAGTCCTGCACCAAATATGTAAGATTCTTTATAATCTAAAACCATTAGCCTCCTTCCCTTACTCTCCTGGAGTTGAATTTAGGCATTATATTCCTACCAGGGGTCAGGACTGTTGAAGAATCTAGGGCAATTAGGTGTAGTGTGATTCTTATTTACTTGATAACAATTTTTGGAGTCTTTTTACTTTTTTTGTTGGCTTAATCTTCTTCTTCTTATTAATGCATCTGTGTGTACTTCATCAAACTGCTACCAAAAACATAAGAACAAGAACACAAGATGTTGGCTTTTTGCCAGGGCCAAAACTTCTCTTCTCTTGGGAGGAAAACCCTTTAGTAAGTTTCTTTTATTGAAACTTCTTGTTTATCAATGCCAAACCCTATACCCTAGACTAGAATTTCCTTCAGGCACAAGTCAAATTCTTCCTCCTTTCTGCACTTTGTTCCCCGAATCTTCCTTCTTCTGGCACTTCGTTTTCCAGTACTTAGTCCTTCTTCGAACTGTTGTTAGATCTTGTTGCACTTGCTCTATAATGATACCCTTTCCTTGTGATGATCCCTTCCTTTTCTTCACCAACCAACGAACTTGTATGACTGTAATGGGAGGGCTGTTATGACAGCAGAGATAGCCTCCTCCTCAAACGCATGACTGTAATAGGCTTTAGAACAGTCCTATTACCTTCGCTTTTCTTCCTTGCTACTTCGCTCGAGTGGGAAACCCTTTAGGCCTATGCCTCTAGCCCAAATGATGAGATGTGTTTGGCTGTGAATCTCTGCTGTTATGACCACAGGCAGCCTTCTTCTTCCTCGCACGTGTGACTGTTTTTGCTCTAGAAACCAGCCTCCAACCTTTGCTTATGCTTCCCTTTACTTTGCTGCACTAGAGGCTCCTTGACTTTGTCCTTTTTCGTTCTTTTCTTGTCTCCTTAACTTCACTGATTTCAGAGCTATATGAGTGCGTTATAGTGGAGTGGACAGCCTCTATATATAGAGGACTGTCCCTCCTTTTAGGCCGACTAGAAGGCTGACTTGAGGACTGTTTGTAGGCTGACTTGCTATCTTACTTCGGATGGCTTCTTTGGTGGTGTCACATGCTTGGAGGAGACTCTTTGATGGTGCCTTTGCTTTGGAGGAGACTTGACTTTGCTTGGAGGAGTATTCTTTGACTTATATACATGGTGCAACATGCCCTTAAGGTCTTCAACATTTTCTTTTGACTATTTGACTTACCTATAGCACTTAATCATGTGCTAGACCTATTTCAATGAGCAAGAAACTCATTGACATATATTATAAAAATAATATTTCTTTTCTTGACTAAAAACAAATATCAAAAGTACATTTATGAACTCCGAACCTAGTTACATTTCCTTCAACAAGAACTATTATGCATATTAAAGGCATGCTATGAACAGTGAACTTGTGATGATACTCCTGTGCCATCGTCAACCTTTATTGTATTTTATCCAAGTTGTTAAGCTTGGCACGCCACAACCTCATATGCATTTCAGAAAACTAATAGTTTAACAAGCTTTGGAATACATCTGTGATGAAGTAAAATCAATCCTCAATCAGCAAGAAAGTGCCAAGCGATGACAATCTTGGTCAAAATTTGCACATTTGGCAACCCAATAACATGAAATGATTGAAAATTAGGTCAAGTAAAACTTTTACCCTAAACCCACGTGGTATCTTTAACTGACTCATAGACATGATCAACTATATGGAGAAACTACAGAAAACTATGATGAGACTAAAAATATTCTGCTATATGGAGAAATACAAATGATAAAATCCATAAAGTGACCATAAGGACTGAGGAAGTCTAGGAACCAAAATATTTGATAAAAGATTGAACAGAAATTTTACTTCATAATTTCCAATTTTAAATCATGTAATGATCTATATATTTTTTAAAATCCTGGTGTTTCCTTCTTTTGTGGAGTTTCGAAGGAGCTGTTTACAAAATCCATTCTGTTTCTGAAACATTTCTGGTTCCTGATGTTTCTGCTTTCTATATTTTGTTAGAATAGTTTGAAAGAAGGATTAGTTGAACAAATTTTTGAATGACATTGTCATTGATGGAGAGAACAAACAAGAGTATTATGTGTAGTGTTCAGATATTTATCTGAAAAAGCAACAAACATCTTTGGGAATATGAGGGTTTAATGAGGCACCCTAGTAGGGTTATGACAAATAGTAGGAAATTCTTATTGACAACAATAGTAAATCCCTATACAGAAGAATGGTTTGAATGATGTTACTAAAAATTGGCCCTCTCACCACAATGTTATTCATACACATAACAATGTAGATTGGATAATTGAGTGTTTGTGTTCTGGTTGCTCATGATTGGTATTTATGTCCAAGGCACATTGGTTTTATATCAGCATGGAAAATTTATTGGGTGGCCTCATTCCCGAGAGCCACACTGTACACACTATAAGGCAACTGCTGTTATTTTGTTGTCATTACTAGTCACCTGCAAGTGTGTTGCAGGGGGGGGGGTGTGTGGTTTCATCAATCTGGGATAATTCATGTGGTGATCTGGTGTCCTTCAGAAGGCCTTACTCTTTAAGCAAACTGTCACACTTCTGTTGCTCTCAGTATTGTAACACACACACACATATAGAGAGAGGGAGAGAGCTTTTGCATTGACAAATTTTGCTGATGACTGCAAAATTTTATTTATGTCCAGATTGATGAAGAAATTCTTCAGGAGGTGATTAAAAGGAATTTTGACAGGAACCTTTTGGTAGAATCCCTCCGAAGCAGAATACAGAATGAGGTATGCTGACTGAATGATTGAATCTCTCATACATTTTATTGGCAAATTAGTGGACATTCTCCAACATTTCCAACAGCTAGCTGATGTTATTACCTCCTTCAGGCTACAGTTGCATATTATTTGATGCTTGATAATCGGTCCCGTATCTCCAATGGTTATCTTGGCTCTGAGTTTCAAGAAGCAAAGGTTAAATCCTCTTTGCCTAATTAATTTGTTAAATGTAGATTTGTTTTTCCTAATTTTCCCGGGCTTTGTTTTTTGAATACATTATTTTTATGAGAATATATAGAAAATATAGACAATATTAGGGGTTCTTTCCATTACCACTCCGGCGTTGTTAAGTTAAATGCATTTTGTATTTTAGTAATGCACATATTGATAAAATAACATATATATGCAGTGGCATTCATAAAGATAAGATGCATTTAGTACACATTTATTTTTCTACGAAAGAAGGTTCATTGTATTATTGGTGTCTGGAGACATAGGTCATAAATATTTTCCAGAGAAATATACTCAGTATACCAAGTTGTGATACTGGTACCTTGCTAGCCTCCCGCAGAATTCTCCCCTCTTCGCCAGTTTTCTAGATGTAAGATAGCATTAACTGCCAATGGAAATACTAGTTTGTAATCCCATGGGACTCAATGGGATTTAATTCTGAGACGTCCATGGACTTTTTCACAAGACCATCTACGAAATCTAATTGAGCTAACCGTTTGGGCTATACAGAAATTACAAGATTTGAGAGTTCTGCATTGCCACGTTAAAACCGTAGCATGCTATTATCTACAATGAGAAGTCTTTCCCAACCTTATATGAGTCTCATTTCAAACAGTATCAAAAAACCAACGTGGGTCTACCTGACTGAAGGCTAAGCATAAAAATAAAAAATAGCAAAGATAATTGCCCATGGAACTAATTTTCCTCTGCATTCACGATGGGCTTCTTGAAGGGCACATCACTCATCTCAACCTACTACTTGATCCCTTCTCCAGGTCTGGCTACTGTAACATTGTCTTCATCAGGAGTAGCCTTCATCATGCTGGACTTGGCTTCACTGGATTCTGACTCGGGTTCTGACTCAGTTAATTTTGCTGGACTCCCCCACATGGCACTGGTTGAGAAGATGGTGAGTCTAACAATATCTATCTTTACTTGATAAAAGTGATTGTCCTTAGAAGAATTTGAAGACAAACTGGAATGGTTTACCTCTTCTTCAAGCTGATACTTGACCAAGGCTTCTTGGGCAACAAAAAGCTGTGTCTCCAACTCATGCATCCTTTTCAGGTTCATATTTGCAATATGAAGTTGCCTCTCCATTTCCTGCAATTTGTCAGAAAGCAACTGCTTCTCTTCCTTCATGGAATTCAACTGCTCTCTAAGTCTGCTGCTCTTCCTTCCATCCTCATACATTTCTCTCACCATATCCATCATGGTGGACAATTCTTGCTTCATGTCTTCATCAAAGAATCTTGTGAAGAAAGCAGAATTTGAGGACCCACTTGTAGAAGTTTCCATTATGCCAATGAACAAAAAACTTCAACAAGATAATAAAGAGCTTATTTAAGCAACCTTTTGCAACAAACCTCTTGTGCTTTGGATTGCCTTGAGGTCCTTTGGGATAGAAGAATGCCTTCAGCCCCTCTTCCTTCTTGTCCCTCCTGGACTGCTATTAGTAGCTTTCCCTTCACCTCTGCAAACTCAAACAATAATCAGTTTGAAAGCAATCATACAATGAACCTTTGACTATTTAAACACCTTTTAGACAAGCAATCTTTGCTCTGTCAATCAAGCATTCTGATATAACCTTCTTTGAAGGTGAGGTTAACCAAACTTATGCTCCGATACCACTTGATCTGAAAATGGGCACTTAGGCTTCTTGACTAACTTACAAGAACCTCTCCCACTTCCAAAGCTTAAATATTCCCAAGTCTTATTGATTAACCAATGCGGAATTAAGAAATACTTGAAAATATAGGTGTACGCTATTATTTGTTTTTAACTGATTATATGCCTTAAATTCTGTTGTTGTGCTGTAAATTGATGTGCTCAACTGATATATAAATACATATAACAATAAATAAAGCAGCAGAGACAATGCAGCGATAAAACACACACAGAACAACGATATTAATTAGGAATTCACCCAAAACTCTTGGGCTACGTCTCCGTGAGCTCTAGTCAACTCAACTAGACTCTTTGGGATTATGGTCCGAGTTCTTTTTACAAGCTCTTTGACTCAACTCCACTGGTTTACACAGAATTTAGTGGGCTTAAAACACCATCTTCTCCTTGGCTCTGAAGCTCTTGGCTCTCGCTCTAGCTATGGCTTCTTTGGCTCTTTGCAATTTACAGCTCTCTGGTTTTTCCACTTGAACTCCAAGTGACTCCCTTGGCTGCTCTGCGCTTCAGCGTTTACTTTCTGCGCTGCTTATTTTTGTTGCTACCTTTTTACGCTGCTCTCTTTCGCCTTAGCCTCCTACTTTGGCTTCGCTCTCTGCGCTCCTGTCTCAGCACTTCCTATGCTCGATTTCAGCAACAACTCTAACAACAACCTTCTGTCTCTGACATTCATGGCTTTTAAGCCAATTGGCGCTGTCCGTTCGTTTCCTCTTCTTGGGCTCTCTGGCTTCCGGCCTCTGTCCGCTCGAATCCCCTTCTGAGCATTAGCAATCATTGCATAACGTCTTCAGGGAAGGTGGCCACCTGTTCCATAACGGAATGAACCATCGTTGTGTTGAAAAGCCCAAAAACGGTCGTTTTCTGTTTACGCAGAGAAACACTGCAAAACGCTGAAAAATCCTCCAAATCACTATTCATCGGATTTGAAATATTATAAATTCTGCCTTATAACTCCTATCGGGTCCACCTTTATAGCGCTTATCACATCTCCACCGTTGATCTGGAAGATCCAGATCCAACGGCTGTGATTCATTTCAGGCGGCTCTTCCGTACGAGGGTTAATCACCCAATGAGGGTGGTTTTCTCTCTCCTTAGCTAGGACACGTGGTAGCCAATGTATGGGATCGGGCGGAGCCCGACGCAAACCACATAGCCTTTGGTCCTCCCGAAATTTGCTTGTTTCCTTTGTATTTAAAAATACATTAAAATGCTGAAAATCCCGCAAAATGGCCTTATGGCGGATTTGAAATAATATACATTTGTATTTAGAAACCCCTTTCGGGTCTGGATTTCATCACATCGACGCTTCCCTTCGTATTTCGTTTATTAAACGAAATACACAAAATACATAGAATTTTGCCGTTTGACGGATCTTAAAATATATCAACTATCGCCTATAGCCTCGTCGGGTTCGGCCATCGCATCGCATATATATATATATATATATATATATATATATATATATATATATATATATATATCGGCAATGTTTTGATGCGATATCGCGATGTGACTTGTCACAATCGCATATCGGATAAGTCTCGGGGTCTTCCCATAGGGCATGGCCTATGCCAACGCTGATTGTGATCTGCCGATCCGATCATCGGCGATCGGCAGATCTAGGTCCCGATATCGCATCTCTATCTGCCTCCGATCTGATCGATCAGATCGACGAATCGGAGTTTCCTCCGCCTTCACTTAAAATCCGGCCTTTGCCTTTTTCCGATGCGATTTCCCTTTTTAAGGGTTTTTTGCCTCTTTTTTCAAAGAAACCGGGCATCTTCTGCATGCGATAACTTCTGCATCCTAAGTCCATTTTAGCCCATTCAAGTTGCAGTAGATTTAGAAGGAAAGGATCTCTGCAATGGGGCTATTTCCAAGAACTTTCTTGGACTTTCATTTTTCCTCTGTGAGGACCACTTAGACTTAGGAGTCTATCCAAAATCCCTTTTGGATCATGACTAGACTTTAATGAGAGTGAAACATATCCATTAAGAGAGAGAGAGAGTTACAATGTGCTATGTGAGACATAGAGGTACAAAGTGATTTAGTGATGAAGGTAAGGTGACTTGAAGTTCCTTTTAATATTTAATGTCATAGTATCATAAGGATAATAATAAAAATAATAATAATATTGATGATTAAGTCAAAAGTTGAACTATTAAGATTGCTTAATGATAAGTTAAGTGATTTTGCAACATCTATACTTGATTACCAATTGATGCAAGGTGATTTACTATTTTTCCAAAGTCATGCTTGAGATGTTAGACATGACTTTCCAATTTTAGAAAGTCACTCTAGAATTGTCAGAAATGAAATTTTATTTAAGGAAATTCATTGTTACGCTACTATTTTTTCAACAATTTTGACTTAGAGTTAATTTTGCTGGACTCCCCCCATGGCACTTGTTAAGAAGACGGTGAGTCTTAACAATATTTGTCTGTAGTTGATAACAATGATTGTGCAAATGCATCCTAACATTAAGTACTTGGTCCAAGATCTAGGCAACTTGGCTTCAAATGTCTGCCACTGCAGTTTTCATTTGATCCATATCCAAGAAGTTCTCATTCCCAAAAATGTCATGGTGGTGGGAGGTCTCTTGTTGGCATCTCCCTCTGGAATTGGAGGATTTCAGATTTGATTATCATTCTTGTCATTATTCATTGTCAACATTTTGCAGACAAATCCTAACCTCCAAATTTTTCTTCTCTACACGTCTAAAGCAAGCTTGGAAAATCACAAACCCAGGGTAATTGGAGTGGTGTTGGACTAGCTTCTTTTAGAGTAATAGGTTAATAACAATGATACCAAAATGATTTGTAAATTGTCATGGATATTTCATTGGAAAAATTCATTGCAATAGATCTTTACAATAGTTGGAAATATTTTGTTATGCATTTTTTGTTTGTTTGCTTGGTTATGCGAGTCCTGAGATGACTGCCACGCCTAATTTGTGGCTTGAATATCCGCGACCTAGGGACATTTAAATCGTGAAATTCACCCGGGGATCGCACCTAGCTTGTGCCATGCCAACCCTAAGCATGGCTAGTTTTTTTACCAAGAAGTTTCGAACCGGTGAGCTTTACACCACAGAGTGCCTTAACAGAACACCCAGTCACTCTTTGCTCTATGCCTTGTGGGCTTTTATTATGCAATTTATTACCTTAGATATCAAATTTAATATTACCAATATAATGCTCAAAATTTTGGAAATAATTGAAACTGAAATAAAAGAAACATGCAAATGAACACAACATCTACACAATGACTAAAAGACATGACATAGGAAACCCAATATGGGAGAAAACCCAGCTAAGGTGAGGCCTATGCTTTGTTCTCTTTTTCTTAGTTATGAAATGCAAATACAAAGAAGAGGGCACTCACTATGGAGTTGCCATGGACACTATGACCTGAATGGCTTCTACAAAATCTTCTACCTCCTTTGTTATGCTTAAGTATCCCACTCCTAGATGCTTTGCTTGACTATGAAACAATAATAGTGCCAAAAGAATGGAACCCCTTCCTTTTGTAGAGGCATGGAGTTTAAGATAAATTGATAGCCATCTAGGGTTAGGGTTTTGTTTCATTCCTCGACCCTCAATTGGTGTTAAGGTTTTGGACCCTCTAGAATATTCTTGAAAGTGCACACATGACTAACACTACATGTGTGGGTAATGGGGGTTAACGTGGCATCCACAAGTATCATGGTGGCTATGTCACATGGTTCAGGTTTGAGTTTGATGTAATGAATATAAAAATATAAATATAATTAAATAAGAATTAATAAGTGATAATTAGCAACAATGGAAGGTCATGTATCTTCTAAGTGCCTTGACTCTTCCTGAAAGGGCACTCTCGCATATATATATATATATATATATATATATATATATATATATATATATATGTTGCACTGGTTTTGGGGATGGGGGGACGCGTCCCCAGAATGGCTAGAGCGCACCCCTAAATTTTTAGGGGACGACGGGTTGGGGATGACGATTATATATATAGAATTCAATATTAACATTTTGAAGCAGAGAACTTTAATATACGCATAAATTATATATAAATATTTTATTAAAGAGATGAAATTACAGATGATGAATGTTTACAGTGGGTTGCCTGGCTTATATACCGCCATGGGCACCCTTTAGGAAAGGGCATGATCTTATGATCGTGCCCTTTCGTCTAACTAAACCTAAATTAAATAATAAACCTAAAATTAACTAATTTTTTACATAACATTGCCTTCCTCTCGAAAGAATGCTTTGTCCTCAAAGCATACGTAACGACGGATGTTGTTGACAATATGCTTCATTCTCCCAAGAAGCTTCTTCTTCGGGCAAGTCCTTCCACTTGATCAGATATTCCTTGATAGTACGATAACGAAGCTTTCTTTCTCTAGTAGACAAAATACCTTCTGGTTCTATCCCTCATCATCTAGGGATGGAAATGTTGTTTGTGCTGTTTGATTGTTACCTAGTGCCCTTTTAAGGCAAGATACGTGGATGACGTTGTGAACACGACTTGTCTCTGAAGGCTTAAACCATACGCAACTTGGCTAATCTTTTTGTTGATCTGATAAGGTCCATAAAACTTTGGTGCCAATTTGTTTTTTCCTTTCTGTTTTAAGGATAATTGTTTGTATGGTTGGAGCTTAACAAATACCCATTCTCCAACTTCAAACTCTCTTTCGGTTCTGTTACAGTCTGCTTGTTGCTTCATACGATTCCTTGCATTATTCAGGTTTTCTTTTAATATTTGGATGATTTTTTGGGTTTCTTCTAGTTGATTTTTAACAGCAGGTAGATTTGTTTGGACAATAGCTAGATCTTTACATTTCGGGAGTTCATACCCGTATAGGGCTTGAAATGGTGTCATTTTTGCTGATGTATGATAGGTGGATTTATACCACCATTCAACAAGGTGTAACCATTGAGCCCATTTATTTTGTTTTTCTGTAGCGTAGCAACGTAGGTAGGCCTCCAAACATTTATTGACAACTTCTGTTTGGCCATCTGTTTGCGGGTGATAAGCGGAACTCATATTTAGGTAAGTTCCTATATGGTTGAACAATTCCTTCCAGAAATTACCTTTGAACTTGGCATCTCTATCACTTATAATGACTTTTGGAAAACCGTGTAACTTATATATATTTTTGCAAAATATTTCAGCGATTTCTTTTGCTGAGTATGACTTCTTTATTGCCATAAAGTGAGCATATTTGGTGAGTCTGTCGACTACTACGAAAATCTTGTCCTTGCCTTCAGACACTGGTAATCCTTCGATAAAGTCCATTGAGATTTCTTCCCACTTTTGATTTGGAATGTTTAAGGGGTGAAGTAATCCTGGTGTCGTAATATTTTTGCTTTTATTCCTTTGACATGTGTCACACTCTGCTACATACTTCTGAATATCATGATTCTTTCCCTTCCAAAAGAAGGATTGACATGCATTGTAGTAAGTCTTAAAGAATCCTATGTGTCCAGCTGACGGTGAGTCATGTAATTCCTTGAGTATCTTAAACTTAAACTTGGAATTTGTATTTAGATATATTCTTCCCTTATACCATAGGATATCATTCTTCCATTCAAATTTTGAGTTATTGGGAAGGTTATTGATTATTGCTGTTACTTCTGGATCCTTGGCATACTCACTTCGAATTCCATTAAGCCACTCAGGAACAACAACCGACATTGCAAGTAGTGTTGGTTCTTCATCTTTCCTGGATAAGGCATCTGCTACTACATTGTCTTTACCTCTTTTATGTAGTATTTCCAAGTCAAAAGCGGCAATTTTTTCAATCCATTTTTGTTGTTCTTCGGAAAGTGTTTTTTGTTGAAGGAGATATTGGAGACTGTTATGGTCTGTTCGAATAGAAAACTTACTTCCCAAAAGATATTGCCTCCACTTAGCTAGTACGTGCATGATAGCGAGCATTTCTTTGTTGTATGTGGATTTGAGGTGTTCTCTTTTATTGAGCTTCCTACTTTCAAAAGCTATGGGATGTCCTTGTTGCATTAGTACTGCACCTATACCGAATCTAGAAGCATCACACTCAATGATAAATGGTTTAGAAAAATCTGGTGTTGCTAATACGGGAGCATTAGACATAATTTCTTTTAATTTTTCAAAACACCTTCTTGCTTCCTCATCCCATAGAAATGAATTCTTCTTTAAAAGATTTGTTAGAGGTGCAGTTATATGTGCATAGTTTTTAATAAACCTTCGGTAATATCCTGTCTAACCTAAGAACCCTCTTAACTTGGATATATTAACAGGTTTGGTCCATTCTTTTATAGCTTTGATTTTGTTAGGGTCCACCTTTACACCTTCATGGGATATAATGTGTCCAAGGTATTTTACTTCTTCCTTTCCGAAGGTGCATTTGGATTTTTTTGCATAAAATTTTCGTTCTTTAAGTAGTGTAAGAACCTTATCCAAATGTTGCAAGTGCTCCTTCCAAGTTTTACTGTAAATTAGAATATCATCAAAGAATACTAATACAAACTTTCTGAGATGTGGGCGAAATAATTCATTCATAGTTGCTTGAAACGTTGCTGGTGCATTGGTTAATCCAAACGGCATTACTTTAAATTCATAATGACCTTCGTGTGTTCAGAATGCGGTTTTTGGTATGTCTTCTTATCTTATTCTAATTTGATAGTAACCTGATCTTAGGTCCAATTTTGAGAAATACCTTGCGCCATGTAGCTCATCCAACATTTCGTCGATAAAGGGGATTGGAAACTTGTTTTTAATGGTTATTTTGTTTAATCCCCTATAGTCAATACATAGCCTAAATGACCCATCTTTCTTCCTTACCAACACCACTGGAGCAGCGTAAGGAGTTTTACTTTTCGAGATGATTCCACACCTTAAGAGGTCTTGGATTAATCTCTCGATTTCTGTTTTTTGGTGATGTGGATATCGGTATGGCTTGATGTTAACCGGGTCTAATCCTGCCTTGACTTCTATTGTATGCTCAATTTCCCTATTAGGCGGCATCTTTAGAGGTAGGTCTTGAAATACTTCTTCATGTTTCCTAATTAGTTCTTGTATCTCGGGTGACTCTTCACTGGTCATACTTGTAGATAACATTTCTAATTGATGACATTGTACTACATAAGCAGGTGCTCTTCTTCGAATCATCTTCATCATCTGAGATGATGATACAATTTGATTTTCTGGTGCTTGGAATCCGTGTAGTTTGTACTTCTGACCTCCCCATTTGAATTTTATAAATTGTACTTGGTGGTTAGTGGCATAAGTACCTAAGGTTCGTAACCACTGGACACCTAAGACTACATCTACTTCTCCTAACGGTACTGTGAAAAACGAAGACTCTAAATTGAAGTCTTGAATTTGCAATTTAACCTTATGACATTTCCCCACCTTTTCAATCCTCTTACTGTCTGCTACCATTACCTTCATGCTTGGTAAGGGAAATGAAAAAATATTGAGTCTCTTGGCCATGGTTGCATCCAAAAAATTGTGTGTGCTACCAGAGTCAATGAGAACCACCACGTTGTTCTTCTTAATGTGTCCCTTTAACTTTAGAGTCTGAGGTTGTGATATACCTGTCATAGCTGATAACGACACTTGCGGAATACTTTCGTCATCTAATTCTGGTGAGAATTCTGGGGCATCTCCTGTTTCTTCTATGTCAGAATCTTCACTGTTTGAATCATTGGTTGCTTCACAATTATATAGGTTTTTTGGTTCTTTTCCTTTAGCTCACCTATGTTTGGGATCCCACTTTTCACCACAGCGCTTGCATTTACCCTCCTTTATCCTTTGTGCTTCCACATTAGATTTTTCATCTTCACGACGATGTGGTGGAACATATCTTGTATTTTTTGCGTCTGCATACTGAGGTGTTCTTCGTCTTGAATATGTTTTTTCGGCTTTTGACCAAAATATTTGTTCGAATTTCTTTTCGGCTGTTTTTGCTTTTCGTCTTGCTACTTCTATTGATGAAATGTCATGCATCTCAAGTTCTACTTGTAAATGGGTTTTAAGTCCTGAGATGTATGACTGAATTAAACGAGATTTTGATAACCCAGGCACTCGAGTTACTAAGGTCTCCCATTCTTGAGTGTATTCATCCACACTTCCTTTTTGTCGTAATTTGATGAGTTTTGAAAAGAACTCTTCTTCTTTTACACCTTGAAATATTTTAAAAAAAGCATCTTTAAATTTTCTCCAGCTAATGACGTGTGTTGTTTTTTTCCACCACATATACCGGTTATATGCTTCTCCTTCCATTTTCATGGATGCATGTCTGAGCTTTTCGTCATCGTCAGTGATGTCATATATCTCAAAGTATTCTTCTGCTTTATTTATCCATGCAACATTGCTTTTTTCGTTTCCATTGAATTTAGGCATCTCAACCTTTGCCCTCTTCTGGTATGTGGCTGATGGTTGAGCAAAAAGAGGGTGTTGATTAGTAAGGGTATCCCAAAGTTGCTTGTTTGTAAAGGCCGTGTTACTTGCTTCTTGGTGGGGTGTCGCTGATTTTCTTGGGGATTCAACCTTTTCATGAGAATTTGTTGACTTTGTTGAATCTAATGAGAGGTGTTCTTGATTCTCTTCACTTTCTTTTAATAGCTCTTCGGGTGTACAATTCGACCTTTTACACAGAAGTCTCAGCATTGTTAAAGCATCTCTGATGTTTACTTCTGTTTGGACATGTTGACTTTCCATCTTTATCTCTATTCGATTTGTCGTATCTTGAAGATTTTTGATTTTGTCTGCTTGCTCCCCAAGCTTGCTCTCGACTTCATTTAATCTTTTACTGACCTCGTCGTGGTTGTTATTTATCTTATGCTCTGCGTCAACCAATTTTTTCTGGAAATCCGCCATTGTCATTGTCGACATTGAGCAGGTTTGCGGGGGCGTGTATTTATCTGCCAGCGTAAGGGTTTTTTTTTTTTTAAATTAAATTAAATTAATTTAATAATTAAATTAAATTAATATATATATATATATATATGTATTTTTTTTTTTTTATAAATTATAATTTATAATTATTAACCTCTTATATATATATATATATATAAAAATTAAAGTTATGAATTATATAACTTTTAATTAAATTATATATATATATTATATATAAATTAAAATATGATATACGTATATTATAACTAATCACGTTATAATTATTTTTTGTATATATCATTAAACTCTGAACAGTCACGTTGATTTAACGGACCCTTTTGACTTATTCGAAAAAATCGTATGGAATAACACCGCAGGCTGGCAATTATATCGAATATCGAATATCACCGTAACCGCAGGCTGGCTACGGTCGATGGTGGTGTATGGGACGGACGCAGCGGGGACGGGGGACGCGGACAGTAATTTTAACGGCTGGCTACGGTCGAAGGTGAAGTCTGTGGGCAGCGGACGGACGACAGGCTGTGGAATTTAGATGGTGGGCACAGTTGGATGGCAGAACGAACTGCTCCGATACCAGATGAAGCAGAGAACTTTAATATACGCAGAAATTATATATAAATATTTTATTAAAGAGATGAAATTACAGATGATGAATGTTTACAGTGGGTTGCCTGGCTTATATACCGCCATGGGCACCCTTTAGGAAAGGGCATGATCTTATGATTGTGCCCTTTCGTCTAACTAAACCTAAATTAAATAATAAACCTAAAATTAACTAATTTTTTTACATAACACATTTGTAGTTGTTTCAAGCTTGTAAGCATAACAAGCCAAACTTTATAATATTATGCACAACCCTTACACTTGCCAATTAAAATCTCAAAAAAGGAGTGCTTTGCAACCCTAATTGAACTGCAACCTCGGCCCGATGGCTTCCCTACTTTCGCCAATGATGGCTTCCCCTGAGGGGGCTTCTCCCCCTCCCTTGACGAGGCAGCTGCCTTTCAAGCGTTGATCTCTTCCCTTCCACGAAGACAAAGATCCAATTCGAACCCCTTGAAGTTCGTAAAACGAATGGAGACGATCCCCTCAGTGCTGCTGCCTCTGGTTTTCTGTAGATCATCTCTTCTGGGAATTTCATAGGAATGTAGCCTTCTCCCAAGTCATTGGAATTTTGGATGGAGAAGAACTGGAAGGATAAAATGAAAGGAAACCTGGGCATATTTGCTGTGGGTAACGGTTTCTTCACCTTTCTGTTTGAATTCAAGGAAGACAAAGAGGTCATCTTCATAAACTGTCCTTATATTTTCGGAAGAGGAGGAATGTATCTGAATAGATGTACTTTGGCCTTTGATTTCACGGAGGATATCCTTATTGCGATTCCGGTGTGGGTAAAACTCCCCTGTGTTCCCCTCCCTTGAGAAGGCTGTCCCAACCAATGTTGCACGAAGCGGGAGCGAAGCGGAAGTGCGGAGCGCGGAAGCGTCATTTTCCAAAAATCTAGGAAGCGAAGCGTCCGCGGAAGCGTCTGCTATATATATATATATTTTTTATATTTTTTTGCATTTATACTCAAACCAAACATCCCAAATACCAAATTAATTGTAGAAGACATGAAAACATGCATATTTTTGCATAAATCAAGATAGATATGGCATCCATGATTCCATTGTAGTTACTAGTATGTACAACAATCATCTATATTCTAGCTATTACAAACATACATCAAATTTTTAAGCATATTATAAAACATAGAGCATATTATGATTTATCTAGCAAGTGAGCAACTGTCAACATTTGTCATGTCCAAAATTCAAATAATAATGTTTACAAAATATGTCACTTGGTCACCGCCAAGCCAAAAAGGTTCAAAATTCAAATTCACAAGTCTACAAGTCTAATGAGTAATCTATGACAAAAAGAAGTAGATTGTGAATATATCTACTAATCTCTCCTCCTTCCACCACGAATAGAACGTGATGGCGGGCCTCCACGTGGTGGCAATGAAGAAGATGGTCCCTGTGTAAGTCGTGGCACTGGAACTGATGAAGAAGAACCCCCTGCCGTTGGTGTTGAACCATGGAACCTAGAAACCAAGGGACCAGATGGGGGTGGGGGTGGTGGCATATCAACACCCGTGTCATCATCCTAGAATCGCTCAAAAAATTCATGCAAAAAAAAAACACTAGTTAACAAAAAAATTAAAAACATGAATTAGAGAAATGCTTTATAAGGGAAAATTGGAAAATTCATACCACAATGGACATACCTGGATAAGAGAATCCTCTAATTGCTCTAGTCGCAACACTCCATCCTCCAAATTGGGCTCCTTTGGATTCTTGTCCCAAGTCAACAAGTCTTTATTAGACTTTGCATCTTCACAGTAATGGGACAACAATCGCAAGTTGTAATGAACATAAACCAAGCTCTCTGCCCGGTCTAAATTCAACCTGTTCCTTTTAACACTGTGGATGAAAGAATAAGAGCTCCAACACCTCTCTGCAGAAGAAGTGTTTACCACCTGTGATAGCACCCGCAATGCCAAACTCTATAGAAGTGGAGTAGGCCCTCCATGCATGTTCCACCACTCAAGAGCAGAAAAATGCTCTCGATCTTGAATTGCATGCATGCTCCCAAATGGACCAGTGTTGCTCGTATAGTTGCTCACCTGTCTCCGTACCAATGCAGCCTCCTCATTATCAGGGATTAATCTACTCAATGCAGCCATATATTTTTCGTGAACCTCTTTATCTTGGTGTGGTTTTTTCCTGACTCCCCCCCCAGGTGCTGGTTTTGAAAGCCATGATGGATGATAGTATTTAGGTGTCAAAACATATGCTAATGCATGCAATGGAACATTTAGCATATCCCATCGTTTTTCCACCTCTTCACGAATATAATTGTACAAGGTGGTATCTCTAGGCTCAACAATGTCTTTAATCTGCCCCAACATGCTATCCATTTGCTCATACACCTCCCCAATTACTGGTCGATCTGAATCTGCAAACTTGATCATGTAATAAATTGGTTTGGTGAATTGCAAAACATATTTAACCTGTGACCAAAAGTAACTGTCAAGAACAGTGTCCTTGACTTCATTAGCACCATCTGTGTCAGTGTTAATTTCATCCCATGTTTCAGCACACACCAGATTAGTTAAAGCTTGTCTCACCCTCACTAGCCGCCTAAAGGTGAGGTAATAACTAGCAAATCTTGTCTTTGCAATTTTAAGCAATTGCAACTTGGAGTAAGTGCCATAGAAGTAGTTTACCCTTGTATGCCCTGTGATGAATTTAATGAGCTGCTTCCCTTTCCTGTAAACCTCAGCAATCCACCCACAATCTTTGTGTTTCACAATATCATGCATCAAAAGGTTCAATGTGTGAACCAGGCACCCAGACCAAAAGATGTGTGGATGAGTACGCTCAATAATTTTTCCTGCTAACTTACAATTTGCTGCATTATCTGTGATCACTTGAACCACATTATTCGGACCAACATCTTTGATTGATTTCAATAGGAGATCTGCAATGTTTGGTGCAGTTGCACTGATGGAGGAGGAGTCATGAGATGTAATAAATACTGCACCACTAGAAGAAACACCAAGAACATTTATCAAATGTTGGTTTCTAATATTTGTCCACCCATCTGATACAATGGATACCCCAGAATCCACCCACTCATGTGTAAAACGTGTCAAAGCTCTTTGAACCTTAGCTTTTTCTCTTTCTAATAACACTGTTCTAGCTTTCTCATAGTTGGGGGCCTTGTATCCTTTTGGGGCTTCATTGATGGCCTTTACCATTTCATGCCAATAGGGAGAGCGAAGCACATTGAATGGTACACCGCAAGCACAAAGAAAACGGACTATCTTTCCATCCACATCATCCCTCCCAGCAACATTAAGGAAATCCCCTATTGTTTTTCTACCTCCAGAGGTTGCAAAAGTACCATGAGGAGATGGGCAACTACCAAATTTAGAGGTTGCACTTGATTCAGAATGAGTTTTTTGTTTCTTGTTTTTTCGTTGTGCAGCCATCTCTATTTTGATGTATTTTTGTCTTTGTTCACTTGAAATGTTTGGGCAAATGGTTACCCCCACAGAACCCTTTTTTTCATCACTGTCTAGCACCCCACAAAGATGCCTCCTCAGACGGGTATATGAACCCGTATATGGTTTTCCTCCATGACAACCATGAGGGCACATCCATTTGTAAGATCCACCACCCTTTCCCCCTTCAAGTTTGGTCACATAGTTCCACAAGGGATTTGATGTACCTTTCCCATCTTGTGCTTCAGTGTCCTCTTCAAGTTCATCCCCTTCCTCTTCAAACCCTTCCTCCTCATCATACATTGGGTCACTACTATTAGGACCAAGTTCATCCCCTTCCTCTTCCCCTCTATTCCTCACCCTTGCCATCATTAAAACCAAGAGTGGAATGATACATAGAAGCCAAAAGAACACCATCTTGGAATATGGATATAGGTGGTGGACAACCTGTAAATAAAGGAGCAAGTAGAAACAATGGGAAAGAGTAGGAGAGGGAGGAGAAAAATACAATTTTTTTTTCAAAAAAACAAGGGAGTTTGGGGTTTGAACTTACCTCTTTAGCTCTTGTAGATGAAGTCCTCCAAGCTCTTGCTCCAAGCTCCTCCTCCTTCTCCTAGCTCCTCCTTCTTCACTCCTCCAAGCTCTCCTCTCTTCTCCTCTCCTTTCCTCTCTTCTCTTCTCCTCTCCTCTCTTCTCTTCTCCAACTCTCATAAACTCAAAGTGAGAAAATGAGAAGAGAATGGGGGCTTT
Source organism: Pinus tabuliformis (assembly GCA_031772625.1). Lineage (NCBI taxonomy): Eukaryota > Viridiplantae > Streptophyta > Pinopsida > Pinales > Pinaceae > Pinus > Pinus tabuliformis. The sequence goes on along the minus strand of CM062818.1, from coordinate 1,158,083,826 downwards.
ATTCTTTTCTAAAGTCACCCTAAACTCACCCTAACCCACCCCCTCATGCTAGTTAAGTTAAATTTTAAAAGAAATTAAAAAAAAAATACGTTTAATTCGCTGCCTCCGCGGGTTGCGCCTGGGTGGCGTGCGGGTGGCGTGCGCTTCCGGGCAGGTTGCGTGGCGCCACCCCTTGCCCGAATCGCCTCCCGAACCGCGATTCCGGGGGGCCGCAACCTCAAATGGCAGGAATCGTTTTTTTAACCTGGAATCGCGCCACCTCAAAAACGGAATCGTGCTTCCTGTGGGGATTCCGGATCGATTCCGTACGATTCGCGATTCTGCCTTTGGATCCGGGGGGGGGGGGGGCGATTCCTGCAACACTGGTCCCAACATAAATCTTCTTAACAATGGGGTCTTGGAAACACTGTCATGATTCTGGACTATGAAGTTTGAACAAGTTCCGTTCAAGTGCAGGATCTGCCATGAGTACAGGCACTTTGCTAGGGATTGTAAGAAAGCTCAACTTGAAGAACTGGAAAAGTCTCAATCTAGACAAGGTGATCAAATGGGACAATGGAAAACTCAAAAAAAGCGAGGAAACAAAAACGGGCAAGCAAACAACAAGAAATCACAGATCAATAATGGGACATCAAACTCAACAAATCCTTTCAGGGTTTTTCAATCCCCTGAAGCCTCCCAACTAGATCCGCTGGAGAATCAGGTAGGGGATGCTGAAGGAATTGCAAAAGAAGAATCTATGGAAGGAGAAATAAATGAGCATGCAGAAGAAGCAAACGAAGTCGAAAATCAGGCATCTTAGATCCCAATTCAGGAAGGAGAATTGGTCTTGTGTTAGTTGGAGCAGAGCCTAAGGGTGGACAGTTTGCTTGCGCCAAAATCTGCATTGAGGTGGACCTCAAGAAGGGCCTCCTAGCAGAAATCTTCTTAACAATGGGGTCTTGGAAACACTTTCATGATTTTGGACAATGAAGTTTGAACAAATTCTATTCAAGTGCAGGATCTGCCATGACTACGGGCACTTTGCCAGGGATTGTAAGAAAGCTCAACTTGAAGCCCTAGAAAAGTCCCAATCTAGACAAGGTAATCGAACGGGACAATGGAAAACTCAATAAAAGGGAGGAAACAAAAACGGGCAAGCAAACAACAAGAAATCACAGATCAATAATGGGACATCAAGCTCAACAAATCCTTTCAAGGTTCTTCAATTCCTTGAAGCCTCCCAATTGGATCCGCAAGAGAATCAGGCAGGGGATGCCGAAGGAATTGCAAAAGAAGAATCTATGGAAGGAGAAATAAATGAGCATGTAGAAGAAGCAAACAAAGTAAAAAATCAGGCATCTCAGAGCCCAATTTAGGAAGGAGGACCAGTGTTGTGTCAGTTGGCTCAACCTGCACCTCCAACAAAGGTGTAGAGAGAGCCTTGGGAGGGGCCGAGGAAAATCGTCACCAGAAGCATGTCTCAGACTCAACAAGGTGGCGAGGAAAACAACAAGTAGGGAGCAATGTCAAGAAGAAAGACTCTCACTCCGAGAAGGAAGTAAGGGAATTGAAAGCAGAGCAAAACAAGAAGTTAGGGAGTCAACTTCAGATCTTTGATCTTCTCAAAGCAACTGGACTAAAAGGAGATGTTGGAACAATAAAGGGTGGTTCAAAATCGATTTTGACCCCTAATTGATGAAGGTACTCTCATGGAACATAAGGGGTTTGGGAGGGTCCTCTAAAGCCCTCTTACTCGAGGATTTGATTAAAAAGGAACAACTCGCAATTTTCATATTGCAGGAAATGAAAATGGAAGAAGAAGAACTAATAAAGATGTCTAAATTTTTTTGGAATGGCAGTGAAGGAGTAGGTCAGGGCTCAAGGGGTGCTTCCGGAGGTTTGGGGACCTTCTAGAGGAAGGACCAATTTTCTTTAGTAAATAGCATCAAATCTCCCAATTGGTTGGGATTGGAGCTGGAGGAAAAAGATACAAAAGAGAAGATCAAGGCTATAAATGCATATGCACCTTCATTATATGCTGAGAAGTAAGAATTATGGGAAAAATTATCGTCTCTCAAAAGAAGTAATTGGAATCAGATGGGGATAGTAGGTGAGATTTCAATACCACAATATACTCAACTGAACGCAGGGGAGGAAATATAGTCAGAGACCCCTTTAGAGAAAACTTCGAAGATCCATTTTTTGAGTGGGATCTAGCTGATATCAAACCACACAACGGGAAGTACACATGGTCAAATAGGAGGGCAGGAAGTGGATACATTGTTGATCGTTTAGATCATTTTCTCGTACATAGTTCTTGGCTCATATAGGGCCTTGATCCTCAATCGTCATTTGTGGCCTCTGGAGAATCCAATCATAGACCAATCACGTTGGTTCTGGATTAAAAAAAGGATCTCGACCAGATTCCTTTTCGTTATAATCCAGGCTGGTTGACAGAGGAAGGTGTAAGGGAATTGATATCTACTGCATGGAGACGAGAATGTGTAGGATCCCTAGCTTTTGTATGGGAATAAAACATTAAATCAGTTAAGCAAGCTCTGCGATCCTAGGCTAAGGAATTGTATGTTCCACCCAGAAAGAAAAAGGAAAAGATCTGGAATGACATATTAAAATAATGGAGGAGCAACAGGTGGAGGACTGGCATTTAGAGAAGGAGAAGAGCCTTAATAAACAGATTTATCAAGAGAGTAGGAAGGAGGAAGAGCTGTGGCGGTTAAAGTCTAGAGGCACATGCTTGAAAGTTTGGGATCAAAACACCTCCTTTTTCCACAAACAGACGAAAGCCTGGGAAATGAAAAATAGAGTCAAGGAAATACACCTCCTTTTTCCACAAACAGACGAAAGCCTGGGAAATGAAAAATAGAGTTAAGGAAATAATTCCCGAAGGGAAATCTTCCATATCAAACTTCTCAGAGATCAAGGAGGAAGCCTATTCTCATTTTCACTCCTTGTATTCGGTGGACATGGAGATACATGAAAGAACGATGGAGGCCTTTTTAGCTCCCCTTAATTAAGAAATCACAGCTAAAGAGAATCTCCTTCTTATGTGAGAGATTAAGTAGGAAGAAGTTATAGATGCGATATGGGCATTAGATCCAGACAAGGCCCTTGGGCTGGATGGATTCTCAATTTTCATCGTTCTTTTTAGCTCTTGATCAAGAAATATTTAATTTGAATGCTCAATTGGACTGGAATCAAAGGGAAAATATGAGGGGGAATGAATTCCGCCTTCCTAGCATTAATTCCCAAGGAGTTGAATGCTTCAACCTTCAATAGGTTCAGACCCATTTCCCTGTGTAATGCTTCATATAAAATTTTAACAAAAATCATTACTGGGCATCTAAAAAAGATTCTTCCTAGACTAATATCAAAGAATTAGAGCGACTTCCTCCAAAACAAGTACATTTTGGATAATATCATTTTGGTTCAGGAAGCGATACATTCTAGTCAAGAGAGCGAAGAACTGGGTATTGTCCTCAAGCTGTACATGGCAAACGCCTTCGACAGGGTAAGACGCTCTTTCCTATTCAGTATTTTGGCTAAATTTGGATTTAGCAAGGAGCTTGTTAACTGGATCAATGCATGTATCAGAAGTTCATGGATTGTCCCATTGATAAATGGAAGACCAACTTCCTTCTTTAAAGCATCTAGAGGGCTTTGACAAGGATGCCCCCTCTCTCCATTGCTATACATATTAGTGGTTGAGAGTTTAAGTAGAAATTTGGAATAAGCTTGCAAAGTAGGATCTCTCCCAGGCCTAAGCATATCCTATCAGGTCAAAGCCATCAATTATTCGCAATTTGATGATGACACCATTCTTATGGGGGGTGCGTCCAAAATTATAGCTTCCAAAATTCAAAAGAATTATGGACAATTACCTGGAACTTTTAGGAGCTCAGATGAACAAGAGAAAGAGTTGTATATATGGTTGGAACTGTCCGACAAATGTGCAATGAAAATAGAGATCCTTCAAGTACCTTGGAGTTCCTATATCGCTGGGAAATCCCCACAAGGAAGATTGGGAGGAAGTATTGCAAAAATTCAAAAAGAAAATTATAGGATGGGGTGCTTATTGGTTGAATCTGGATGGAAAAACAATTATGATAAATGCTGTGCTCTCTTTACTTCCAATCTACCTCTGTTCAAGCCTATTAGCCACCGAAAGACAAATCAGATGAGCGTTATGATCCAAAATTTTCTCTAGAAAGGAGGAAAAAATAATGATAAAAAGTTCCATTTAATTAACTGGAATGTAGTTCTATTGCCAAAGGAAATGGGGGGGTTGGGAATTCGGGATCCTCTAATGGTTAATAACTTAATATAGCTCTGGGAGCAAAGTTAGTATGGAAACTGATCTCTGATTCTAAAGAATGGTGGAAAGAAGCCTTTACGAGGAAATACTTTCAAAAATCCGGAATCATAAGAATCGAGGAAGCCTAATGGACTGGTTGTGGATAAAAAATATGGAGGTTATGTAAAAACGCTGCCCCTCTTATTGTTGAAAATCTGGGATGGCAAGTAAGGAATAGAGTTCGTATTAGTTTGTGGAAGGACAAGTATTTGCCTGGGTCTATCCATTCTTTTGAAGAGTTTAAACCCCTGATTGAATGGATGAAAGGTAACGAGATTAAAAATTTGAGGGATATTTTAGAGTAGGACGAATCTGGCTCCTAGAAAGGATGGGCATGTCAGGGAATTCCTCCAAGGATGCAGTCATCTTGGGAAAACCTAATCCCTCTCTTGAAATATCTAGCCCGGTGCATGTAAATGAGAAAGATTCCAGGTCATGGAAAACTAGTAAATCAACCATCTACTTGGTCAAAGAAGGATATAGATATTTATATGAGGTTGACGGGAGAGATATGGGTCATTTTCCAATACCTTAATAGAATGTTTGTTGGTGAAGCAATAAATATCTCCATTGATGTTGCCGGTAGAGGAATGACGCAGGAAGATAATCGATAGGCGAGACAGGTGGGGGAAGGACAAAACTCTCTCAACACTTGGCATCTTCTTGGAATCCCAGGGTGACAGATTGCAAGGCATAGGATGGTTACTAACTCAGCTCATGGAAGCCGCAGAGAAACTGTCATATAAGAGAATTAGAAGGGATGCATATTGTACCGAAGAATTAATGATGAGGGGATGGGGTAAGGATTTGTCTCATTACTCAGTGAATTGGTTGCAGGGATGGTTTGGCAGATCCCTTGGATAGGATGCCTATTTAATGGGCTTGAAGATTGAGGATCTCCAAGCAACTATGGCACATGCAGATGATAATTGCGCGCAAGAGGAAATTTGTCTATTTAAGGACTCACAACTCTCCCTCGAGTCACTTGCTGTTACAAGTTTGAAGCATCGATTTGATAACTATGTGGTTTCGAGGGACACTGGTATGGATATGCATGAAAGTTAAGACATGAAATCCCTTGAGGAGGATCTGACTCGCTGGAAGAGGGTCGTTGAATTCTTGTTTAAATCAATAATGGGAAGGCTTGACCTTATTACTCGTTGAGTGTAGATGCTGGATAAGGATCGTGCTGCCAACGCCGAGCGTATTAATGCCAAGTTTGACAGTGTTGAGGAGTCTTTGGAGGAAATGATAGTGAAGATGGAGATTGACCTGCTTACTTCCAACTCAGAGTTGATTAGTGACAATATATTTCTTGAGGTGAAAGAGATTATAGTAGGGTTACCTGAGGAGGTCGTGGCAAAAAGATGGAGGAGAAGGCACTTCAGGAGCGGGTCCAAGCTGTCGAGGCAAAACAATCAGCGAGGATGCGGGGAAGTCCAAACCTGGTTAATGTTTTTTTATGTGTTGTCGTTATGTGTTGATATTGGGTCTGTTCTTTCGGGTTTATGGTAGATATCAATGTTTTGTTATAGTTCATAGGGCTCGTATGGGTGAGAAAATACCTTTATGGTTGTACTGGGATATAGAAGCAACTGCACAGACTGAAACAAGTTTTGATGTGATGATGTAAAAATGGTTTTGGACGTGCAATTTAGATTTTGAATATGAAGTATCTGTTCTGTTTAAAAAAAATTAAAATCTCAAACAATTTAAGAAAAGGCTAAGTGACATTCCATTATTGGCCACTAGACATGAGCTTTAGCTTTAGGAAACTTAATTGTAACTACTTTCAATTTGTAATAAGGTCCATGAACAATCTGTCATAGAGAATTATCTTTATAGTAGTTCCTTTCCTTATATTGTCTTTATAGTAGTTTCTTTCCTCATATTTCTTGTGAATGATCATTGATGACTATGTTAAACATAAAAGGCTTCCCCTTTCCAATAGGTTTTGCAAACTTTTACAACTGTGTTGAAAACCACTATAAAATACTTTGGTTTTTGGAAGATATAAAATTCATATTTCAGATTAAGAAGGGGATTGAATAAGAATTTATTCAAACATTTAGTACCCAATCAAAGTTACTACTATCTGATTGTTTTCAACTTTTCACAATGCTTGGGGTTGGGATTGTGGAAGCATTGAACTTGAATGACTCCTCGAAACCCACATATAATATGTAAAAGTTGAGACGATCCAAAAAATGATAACGAACAAGAAAAATAACCACAAGTATTATTTTCTATTTTCTCGACATGGAGGTTGCTTCCTGTAATTTTACTATTGAAAATACAATATCTAAATCATCAGAAATTCAAATTGAAACCCATCAAACAAAACCCATGTTTTGGGATGCAATTTGTACACAAAATTTAGATTCAATGCATTCCAAAAATAATGAATGGGAAAAATGATCATATTGTTCAATCATCAATGCTCATGATTGTCAAAGTTGAAGCTATATGCTTGGATTATCCCTAAAACCTTCCCAAAACATCCTTGAATTCTGCCCAAAAACCCTTGAAATTTGCCAAGAACAGCCTTGAAATCTGTTTGAAACGTCTTGGGGATGGGCATCAGGTCCCTGAGTCCCTGATAAAGTCCCCAATAGTTTGGGGACATTTCCTTTGTGTCTAAAAGTCCCCAGAATGCAGGGACGCAGGATACGTGAGTTTTTTTTTTTTTTGGGGGGGGGGGGGGTGGCGAACCCCTGTGCAACACACACACACACACACACACATATATATATATATATATAGATAGATATATGGGGCCTTCATTTGTAAATCATATCAATTTCTCATACATTATTTAGTATGATATTATTCCTAAATGGATTTATTTATTGTATTCCAAATACTCTGGATATTTAATTCTTGATCCAGGTTTGGCTATCACATTTGGTATCATAACTTCCTTTTTTGTTTCGAGCCATTTTCTGTTATGAATATAATTATGTAAAAGTAATAAATATAGGTAATAAATAATAATCACAATAATTTGTAATTAAAATAATAATTAGTTAAACAAAGAGGCATGTCTCTATAGACATGACAGTTCATGAAAGGGTACTTACCTAGCTATATATTCAGGATTCTGGCTCTGAATTGTATCATCATTCTCATTCATACATTTTAATATATATATTCTTGTATCCTAAATGGAGATCTACATATCCTAAGTCTTCTGGATTATTCAACTTTGTTCGTTACATTTGGTATCAGAGCTGTTCTATCCTCTGGCAAGCTCAACCGTTGCACAAGAGCCTCGTTCTCCGATCCAGGACTTTGGCCATCAACATTTCGTCAACCTTGTTGCCGTATAATTGAAGCGTTTCGCTCAGAATTTGGGAGTTTCTCCTCTTCTCTATTTTCGCTCTTAGGCCTTTGGCCATAAAAAAAAAAAATCAATATATATTGAAAAAAATAATAATAATAAAATAAAAATAAAAATCTATTAAAAAAGAATTATAGAAAAAAATTCAAAATACAAAAAAATGTTAATAAAAAAAAGAAAAAAAAAGAATTATCAGAAAAAAGATATTAAAAGAAAAAAAACCAGGTTACAGCAGTTGTCGTCTGCCCAACACAGCACTGTTGATAACGTCAAGATACCGCATAAACTCTAGCCGTCGACAGAGCGTTATCATAGTCTCGTATGCCGTTGGAGCCCATCCGCAGAAAAACCGTGGGCTATTCCCAATCCGCCTCTGCTCGTGCTCCTTGCCGTCTGTCATTCTACAAAACACCCACTGTAGTCGCACGCAACCACATCTCACACAAATTCGTGCACATTCTAACCACCATCGTTGTCATTATCGCTTTGTTCGCTTTGGTCGCTCGACAAACCCCAACTACCAATAGCTGATCGGACACCGCTGCCACAGTAGGTGTGCTACCCATTTTGTCGCCGCTGTGTTGACCAACTGTGTCAACGTCCACTCTGCCTAGCCATCATACGCCCCTTCATCTTGATTTCTGCCATCACAATCGAACATCCGCCGTCACAATCCGCTTGTTCCATCTCCCCTGTCTGCTCCTTTCTACTGCCCACTGAAATCCACCATACACCCACTGCATCCCTCGACTTGCCAGTTATTTAATCCATCCTGACATACAAGCAATAGTTCGAACAATTGATTAATTACAATCGACAAAAAAAGAGGGGACATACAATAGTGCCAAAGTCCATACAACAACCAGTTGCTAGGACCATCGCATTCCTTTGTACCATTGCGTCCGTACAACGTTGATATTAATCCACAAATTAATCCTTTTAATATATTACATTTCAAGTCAATTGCGAAAAAGGTCAAGAATTAAATTAAATTTTTTAAAGGTTTGCCTTAGGTATTCAAAAATAAAATAAAATTACTTGACATATATATCAAGGTTATATGAGGTGGGGTATTAAAAGGTGGAAGGAAGCTGCATATGAAGTTAAGGAATTTCCTATCTATTAATATATATATACAATATCATTGAAAGTATTACACTACATAAAGTGTAATAGATTAAGGGAAGTATCTTTTTTTTTTCTCGTTAAAACTATTCTATTATTTACAGGAACAAGAAAGACATTTACATTCACAGAGTCGTTTTACCAGAGGCCAACCTGTGGCACTTTGGAGTGGGAGAAATCAAAAGGGCAGCCCTCGCAGGGGCTCCATGTCTGAGCAAAACAACCCACGCAGGGGCCCTAAACCACAGAAATGCAACCATATCAAACTAGACAGCCCGCGCAGGGGCTCTGGACCAAAAGTGTTCATCCCACGCAGGGCAACAAAAGACCTTCAGCAATAACCCACGCAGGGGCAACAAAAAACATAGCAAGAACAGGCGTTAAGCCAACATGACATAAACAGAAAGCCAAAACAAGACCTGAGCAGCGCTGGAGGATGTGATGCTGAACCGCTGGATAGCTATTCGTCCGGCTCCTCCTCGACCACCCTGCACCAGCCATACTTCTCCATTTCCTCTGCAGAAGGATAGGGATCCATGTTGACATTGTCCCCCTTGGATGTCGACACCTCCTGAGGCTGAGGACGGTTGGAAACATGCTCTGGAACATCCGCTGGCGTCTCCTTGACGTTCTCTGAACTCTCGCCCGGGTGCTTCCCCTTGCTGCGTTTTCCATCGCCATCATCCTGAGATTCCTCAAGGAATAGAACCGAAACATGGGCATTGATACGGGGTCTGTCCATAGAGCTACCGAAGGTAAAAATGGCAGAACCAAAGGCAGGCATAGGTGCTGGGTCAGAATCTGGGCTACTGGAGTCCATGAATTGGCTTGTTTGGAGGGGGTTGGCCTCAGCAATTCGATGGCAATGGCAGCGACAACAGTGGGATTGGGATTCTTCGACTGGAGGACGTGAGGACCCTCCCCGGGCAGAGCCTCGACGGCTGAGCAAGCGCTGTCGAGGCCTAACCATCTTTGCAAGAGCACCGTGGGTAAGGAACAGTGCAGAATAGGATGACTTTTCAGACTTGAGACGGCACCCAACGGACTTGAGACGGCACCCAACCAGCCTTTCAGTCTTGTGACGGCACCCAACAGACAGGGGAACCAAAGACCAGGCAAGAGCCTGAACTCCGAAAACCAAATACTGAGCATGAACCAGCGCATGGCGAGCCATCCTGCCACCTTTTTTAACCACTTCATCCCCACCTCGAGCTCTGTTCGCCATAACTGCTCGCTGCAGTCGCTCCAATAACCCGGACGGAGCATTGAATGGCTTCCTCTGTTCGCCCTGACCTTTATTCCTTGGCGGCGATCCTTGCATTGATTGCCAGCCTTACGCTTGAGGCAGCACATGGCTAGCATGTGGCTCCTCATTACTCCCTGTCGTGTCACCCGCATCCGGGGAGATTAAGGGAAGTATCAAGGTATTTAAAAAAATAAATTTGAGAAAAAAGAGAGGTTATATATATATATATATATATATATATATAAAACTATTAAAGAAATAGTTTTCAAGACTTTTATATATAAAACTATTAAAGAAATAGTTTTCAAGAAAAAAGTCAGAAGTCGGAATTTGAGAGGTTTTTATTTTGGGGTTAATTAAACTTATTTATATGCCACGTGAAGCATTAATAAAAAGTTAAAGGATTTTATCTTTAAAAACCCTAAGCTCATTTCAACCAAGCAAAATTAGATTTCGGAATTTCGGAAACTTCACGTAATTATGCTTTAGTGCTATTCAAAATTAAAGGGTCTATTGCGGGGAAAGATGTCACTATTGCTATCTCACCTGCCGAAGATAAAAATAACGCCTAAAATCGCAAACCAATTAGTGATTCCAAAGTCAAATATAATAAAAAAATTAGATTTTTTTGGCAACAAAAAATATGACAACCAATTTACAGTTAAACATTGAGTATTATACATTTATATCGCACTTCTTAGTTCAAACCCTATGAAGCAATCAAGGTGACATTATTTTGGGTTCACCCTAGATGGAAACTCTAGGATCCTTCATCTTAAATATGAAAAATAAGTTTTTAACATTTTCGTACAGGAAGAAGAAAATAACACTCCAGGATGTTACACTGAAGCCAAATTCAGTAACGCCAGTAGACAAACAAGATGTTTCAAAAATAATTTTTCAAGAAGGTAAAAAAGTAATACAAAATATGCAAAGAGAAATTGACAAGATCACCACTGACAAAAATGAAGAAGTTTCTCGGCTTAAAGACCATAGTAAAAAATTGCTGACGCAAATCAAGAAACTTAAGAAGGACAAGAAGTCATTAGAAAACAAGGTACAACAACTTATCGAGAAGGAAACATTAAATGTAGAAATTCAAGTTGAAAAAACAACAAATACCGATCTAGTCAATATCACAACTCAAGAAGAGGACAAACTAGTTGAAGTAAAGATGTACTCAGAGGTTGCAGTTCCAGCAACAAAAGATTCAAGTGAAGATTAAGAAATTAACCATTCAACTTCCATAATCAGGTGCTTCAAATAAATCAAGAAAACGACACAAACAAGATAAGGGAAAATCAAATCACTAGAATTCCTTATCGACATCCGAATCACGAGAGTAGACAACTCAATCAAGCTACGTATTTAGAACAAAAACAACAAACTGATGTTCCGAAGAATACTAATGTCAGTGCAATCCACTCATGTGATAACAATTCATCACAAGTTTCCAATCACCGTAAGATTCCATAGAAGATTAATTTAGGATGGTTTGATCCCTTTTCAGTGCGACATTTTTGTTTATCACTTAGAGGATCATATCAACTTGTATCAATGAAGATGACAGTTCTTAGACAAGAAGACATTCGAAACAAAAAAAAGAGATCAAGCCTTTTCATCAACAAGCTTTGAGAACAAAACTTTTTGAAGAGGAAGGCAATGTTATGAATAAAATATGTAAAAGTAATAAATATAGATAATAAATAATAATCACAATAATATGGAATTAAAATAATAATTAGTTAAACAAAGAGGCATGTCTCTATAGACATGACCGTTCGTAGAACGGTATTTACCTGGCTATATATACAAAACCTTCACTCTCAATTGTATCATCATTCTCATTCATACATTTTAATATATATTCTTGTATCCGAAATGGAGATCTACATATTCGAAGCCTTCTAGAGTATTTAACTTGAAGAATGAACTTTGTTCGTTCCATTTTCCATACTATTTTTCAGAACTTGTCTAGCAAGGATTTTGGCCAACTCAATTTTTTTGGAGTTTCTTTGATTCAGTCCTCTCTAGATCAAATTAGTGCCACTGCAGGTCGATACTGTACCAACCTTTTCTAGTTTGGTTCCATTGGTTGAATTGGTTTAACTAGTTTTGAAACATGGCTTCAGATCACTTAGGGTGAAACCATAAACCCTAAACTTCCCATTTGAAGTTCCTCCAAGGATCTAGCATCCAAGATAGAGAGAAAATATACATGATGAAGATTACAAGACAAGTTCACCGTAGTATCACATCTCTAACTCAAGCGTTTGATCTACAAGGGTGAACAAGTATAAGTATATGATCAAATGACTCTATCCTCCCTCTATTTATATAAGAGCTGAGGGAAGCCTACAATACAAAGTGGACTGAGTCCATGACAACCAATTAAACACTATGCAAGATAGGCCCAGATGAGGAGAGTTCCAACTTTATGTGACACATATCAAGATTCAAGGCATGCATGTCCAACGAGCAAGGCTCTAATCTTGAATGCTTTCTAAATAATAATAATGTCTACTGTTCCTCCTCCAAGGGCCTTCAATGCTTCAATGCTCCCTCCTCTGGATTTGAACCTAGGTTTCCTCTATTCCATCTAGGGTTCAACGCCCTCCTCCACGATGTCCAATTCTCACCTTGGAGGAGTTGTCCTCCTAAGCAAGCAACCATCCTCTGTGTGTTGGCTACACAAAGAATTGCAGAGCTCCGTAACACTACAACACTTCAAGGAATGATTGATCAACCGCTAGATAACTTCCAACTAACTGTGAAGTCTAGCTGCAGAAGTAAGTCACGGATAATGCTAAAATCCTGAAGGAATGAAGTAAACATTGCTCCATGCATGATTGCAGAAAAAGACTTTGAAGATAATAGTGAAATATGATCTTGGGGGAGTATTGTCTTTCTGACACCAGAGTGATCTCCTTACATCCCTGTACTTGATGTCCAAACTGGAAAACCCTAGGAAATAGTAGGGTTGCAAGTTTACAGAATGAATTTTTGATAGGCTTCCCAGAGAGCTGCCCCATTGGATATAAATTTGGAGTTCATTTTCTTGTATTTAATAAATGTTGAAAGCTCGAAATGAGGATGAAAATGCTAGTGCTGCAAAGATTCTTTACTTGGTGCCTTATTTCAGATAGGTTCTTCAATGAATTCAAAATATTTACATGTTTGTGATAATAGAATTTGAATGATATCTTCTAGCATGCTTTTCTATTAAAGCTGTTCATACGTTTTGCACAGGATTGCATACATCACTTTGTACCAACTGATCGTGCAACACCAACTGGTGATCACAGATTAACTGGTTTTATTAATCAGGGAAATGCCTCAAGATCCCAATTTCCTACTGAGAGGAAATGGGCTCTAGGGCTTCAGGTTTGTAATTCTGGTTATAAAGGCAGTTCATCATTTTTCAGATATCAGTTCTTTCTCAAAGGGTACTTTCTATTGCAGGGAGTTTAATGTGTACTTTATATGTTGCAGTCTCAGGCTCATCCTCGTGAGATTATGTCAGAGGTTCTAAAGGCACTTCAAGAGCTGGATGTCGCATGGAAAAAGATAGGACACTACAATATGAAATGCAGATGGTTTCCTGCTGTATCAAGGAATGTTGATGCTTCAATGAATAAATCTTTGCATGGAAACCATATTATACAAGACGACTCTACAGCTGGCATCAACTGTAGATCTCCGCCAAATGTGGTCAAGTTCGAAGTGCAGGCAAGTTTGGTTTACACCTGTTCCTGACTATATTATCACTTTGTGAACAAAGTACATACTTGCTTAACCGTAATCTCCAGCCCTTAAACGTTTGGGTATTGCTTAACATTTTTTTGAAATCAACATAATGTTTTTCCTAAGAGATTCAATGCTTTTTTTGTCCCTTGTGTCACAGCTTTACAAAGCCAGAGAGGAGAAATATCTTCTTGATCTTCAAAGGGTTCAAGGGCCACATTTCCTCTTTCTTGACCTCTGTGCAGATTTTCTTGCACAACTTAGAGTTCTATGACATGAAAGACTTTTAGGAATATTTAAGGCTCGAGATTCTAAGGAATATAAGGAATATAATGGTAGTTTACCAGATTATATGGTTACTATCAACTGTCCGATTGTTGTAGTGTGCAGTAATGAAATATTTTGTATAATAGTATGCTCATCATATTCGGTTCTGAGGAGCTGAAAATGAGAGAAGATAAATGAATCAACAGTAATTATCTTCTTGCTTTTGTTGCAACAAGGTTTGGGTTTTCTTTATCCAACAGACAACAAAAAGTCATTTTTTTCTTCGCAATTTATGCGACTTAAAGAAAGCTTTGTTTCTTACTACAACTTTAGTGCACCATATTAATAGGATTTTGGGTACTTCTGTCTTTTGTTTGCATTTTCATAGACGCTTCTTTTCTTCTTTCTTTTTTGCATTGTTGTTCTGTCTACGTGGCTCCTTTGATATTTTGCTGTGCTTTATTCCCTTGGCACTCCATTGTTCTTCTTCAAAACATGGCATTTGTGTACTGTAAATTTTAGTGTTGTTCATTTTTAGTTTTTGCCCCTTCCATAGTTTTCTGGTTGTGCTTACTGAAACTTATGGCAAATGAGTAAGTTACTGTTACAAGCATTATCTGGTTGACGGCACAAGATCTCTTCAAATTTTAGTGTTGTTCATTTTTAGTTTTTGCCCCTTCCATAGTTTTCTGGTTGTGCTTACTGAAACTTATGGCAAATGAGGAAGTTACTGTTACAAGCATTATCTGGTTGATGGCACAAGATCTCTTCAGTCCCAGAATGAGGACCCACTGTTGGTTGATTTAGTACAATTTGTGCAATCTCCTGCAATGGCATGTTTAGAGGAATTATTTGAGGCAGATTTGCCTCTAGTTCAAAAATATGACTAATACTACAATATCAATACTGGACAAGATCATTGGTCCCTTGCCAAATCTACATGTCATGGCACAACATAATCCTTAAGCTATTAAATATAGTCTTGTGTGTGGGGTAGGTCAGACCGGCCCTAGCCTAGGATTAGCATTTTGTCAGTCTATTTGTATGAATATGGGTGTTTTTCTGAAAGTTGATCATCTTCACGTAACTATCTTTGATATCTTCTTTGTAGCTCGTGTAGAAGACATTCTACCTTCTATACGGGGAGTAGTCTGTCCATTTATCTTGTTTGAGCAGGCAGTGTGCATCCCATCACTTGGAAGCAGTGCACTCCCCACTTTTTGTAAGATCTTTCTATATTCACATATAATTCATAAAATATTTCCAATTTTTTTGAATGTTTAAGTTGTTTGATGAATAATGCATGACATTACTATTACCTGGATTATGTTCTGTTTCTGTTTTTCTTTTTGTGCCCTTAAAAGCTGTCCAATGATCTGCAATTGACATCACCTTTGTATCAATTCCAGACCAGAGCTGAAAATAGTACATTGTCTTTTGCAGCTATAGTTTTTGCTAGATCTCAGTTTTAAATGAGACCTGCTGCATTCAAAAGTAAACTCTCAGCAGTGTTTTTGCATTTACAAATTTTCATATTTTGGAGCCGTGACCAAAGTCTTATATTATGTAAGATTTCAGCTTCCGAATCACAGTTCTACATCAAAGCCAAAGATGATAGTTTCTCTTGTCAAAGCTATAACATTTTGCAGAGGCCTCCAATCTGATTGCAACCCATTGTGATAGAATGTGTGCTTGAGTAGCTTTCAAACAAATGTGTTACAGGCTTTAGTATACCTGTGATCATTACTGAAGGTGTATTAGTCACATTTTTTACTTCAGAAATATTTAATGGAGGTAAAAAACAATAGCAGTTCACATACTAATGAGCATAATACCTTCAATGACATAACTAAATTTCGTATAATTGGACGCTTTCACAAGTACAGATCTAGAGGTTTCTATGGCCATATATTGTCGCGGGTTCTAGTGCAGAGAGGAAGGAGACAACTTGCTAAAACTAACTTTATGAGTCAGGTCAGAATACCTGATCCGTGGAAAGTTATTATGTTAAGGATTACAACGTTTGATTGAGAATTCAAAATTGAGTTCGCTTTCCTTCTAGTGAATGTATGTCTTCAATGTTGAGAGAATTTGAATTGGCAAAAAATTAACAAACGTAAAAGAATATATAATACATCATTTTTTTTTAAACATATAAAGCAACAGCAACATCAGAAACACACTGGCACATAGATATGGAGAAAACAATGATAATAAGTCCTGAAGTCTGATAGTTCAATCAAGGACATTAGCATAGATAACCAATACAAAATGACATGACATATATAAATGTATCTCATCAGAACGAGGTAGATGTAGAATGACAACAAAAACAAAACTAGCAACTAGTTAATTCCCTCTCCCCTTTTAGAGGAAAAGATGATGGGATGATATATATATATATATATATATATAGTGGATGCCAAATAAAAAATGATCCACTATAGTCGATAATAAATCCTGAAGTTAGATAGTGGTTCAATCAAGGACTCTAGCATAGAGAACCAATACAAAATGACATGACATATATGAATGTATCTCATCATAATGAGGTAGATATAGAATGACAACAAAAACAAAACTATCAACTAGTTAATTCCCTCTCCCCTTTTACCGGAAAAGATTATGGGATGTTTGCAAGCCCTGCGCCTAACAACAAAAGGCCCTTTCATTGCAACAGGTGTCTAACTGTGACTAGTGAGTGTGGAACTTGTTGAATGGCGTTGTCATTGATGCCAATGTTGGCATTTGAATGATCTTAATATTTGTCTAGTTTGCATTGATTGGAAGCTCTAAATGAGAAGTCCTAGATGCCTCACACTTGTTGAGGAAAATGGATTTGTCTAGTTTGCATTGATTGGAAGCTCTAAATGAGAAGTCCTAGATGCCTCACACTTGTTAAGGAAAATGGATGTAAGGGACAATGATCTTGCTCATGAGACCATCATCAATTGATTCTTTACGTTGTGCCGATTCCAACGGTACGTGGCACGACTCATAACTCATGGTTGAGGAGATACGACGTTTCAAAGATTGGAACCCAATTTTGCAGCTAGAAGCGCCAAAAAGAAATATCATTTATTTAAGAAAATCAATTTAAAATGGGCCTATCTTAGTCAAAGTAAAAAAAAAACAAAAGGGATTGTATAAAGGATAATTATCAAGAAATTGAAGTAAAAACAAAAAACAAAAGGGATTGTATCAAGGATAATTATCAAAAAATTGAATTAAAGATGATCTCCAAAAATGATTTTACTTTTGAGTCCAAAAATTTAAATTTGAATTTTAAACTTAAGGTTGAGCCTAATATTATCGGGAATTTGGCTCCAAAGTCGCAATTTCAAATCCAAATTTGAAAGTTGTTTTTTTTCCTTCAACAGTCCAAGTCGGCCTCTTTTCTAAAGGCTCCACGGTCACTATAAAAAGACACTCATGTTATGAACATAAATTATGTAAAAATAGATAATAAATAATAATCATAATAATATAAATATAATAATAGATAATAAGTAAATTAAATAATGATTAGTTAGTGAATAAAGAAAAGACATCTCTTATAGACATGTTTGTTCGTGAAAGGGTACTTACCTGGCTATATATATAGGATACTCATTTTTATTTATAATCATCTTACATCAATTTTTTATACAATTTATAATTATCTTCAGACGATGGATGTTTTTGTCTACGAAGTATTTTAAATATTTCTATATACGATTTTTGGCCGTTACATTGTTATCAGAGCTTACCACTGAATCGACCTTTGGCCATTAATACTTCGTCAACCTTGTTGTCGTCACAATTGAAGCATTTTGCTACACAAAGTTAGACTCTGTGTCGTCATTGATGGCTTTGGCCATTAAACAAAAAAAAATGAAGAAAAAAATAAGATAGTCAAAGAAAAAGAGAAAAAAAAAGTACATATAAAGATTTAAAAAAAATATAGTTCGATATAAGTTTTTAATGAGAACATTCATATATATAAAAAAGTTCTACATTATTGATAAAAAGTGATTGATAAAGTTAAGAGGGAATCTTTCCAAATATCTTTAAAACTATACGTATGAAAATGAAGAGTATATAATATTATCTTGATTATTCATTAAGTGATTTATAAGCCCGTGGTTTTACTATGGCTAATGGTATTGATAAAATGAAGACAACAAAATGAATACAAAAACTCTTCATGTGAATGATAAGTTTTACTTTGTACGTAGAGAAATTATCCGAGTCAAAGTGGATATTTATTTTATATTATATTATATTCAAAGTGGTTGTAATTTAAAAAAAGAAGAAGAAAAGATTATAAATAAAAGATATGTAAATAGAAATTTTATATTATAAAGGGGTATTTTAAAAAAAATTTCAAGTCATAAAATTATTGAAAATATATATAAGTACAAAGCGGGTATTATTATAGAAAGTTACTTAAAAGATCCATATATCAAAGTATATTAAAGGTTAAATCTAAAACTACAAAGAGACAAAGATAACAAGTTGTAACAAAGGAATAAAACATTTTAAAAATATTATAATAAATATAAGGTGTAGTTTATTTAAATAATGGAACTATATTAACTTATTTTAAAGTGGGAAAAATATATAATTGAGGAAAATAAAAGTTAATGAATTTATAAAGGTGTTTAATTTTATCAAATAAAAAAGCACTTATTTTAAAGAAGAAGTCCATGTTTGAAGAAAAAAGCGAATGGAGCCTAATTCTAAAATGATGAAGACTATCCAAAGGAAAAAAGTTAATATCGCTATTAGTACAAGTTGAGAGAAAATTACATCAATGTTAATCTGACAAATCAACTATTAATTCTAGAGTCAAACATAGGGGAAATAACATATATTTTTGGAAAAAAAGAATATGAAATTAATGGTTTACAAGTGACAATTGATTATTATGAGTACATATCTCAATTTAGTATCATAACTATGCTTGACGAATAGGTTGACATAATTCTCGGTCGACCTTGGTTCAAAGAATTAGGTATGTTCATTTTAAACAATTTTTTTTTTCTTGATATTCTCTTACAAGAGGAAGATGGCGACGTTCCAAGGCATGACAGATATTTTGAAACTAATGTTTTAAGAGATTCCAGAAACAATATCAAGGAAGCAAAAAGAACTTGAAGAAGTAATATTTAACAAAAATAAAGAAAATTCGTGTTTGAATGAGCATACTCAAAAACTACTTACACAGTGAGAAAATGTAAAGTTAAGAAGCACAAGTTAGAACAAGAAAAATAAAGTTTTGACAAAAAATTCAATGAAAGTCTACCAAAGAAAGAAGTGGAGAATTTATGCTTAAAAGACATTAACAAAAAAATATTAGAAAAAATCAAGTGTTTAAAAGCAGAGAAGCTTGAAGGCCAAAATAAAGTTGGCTCATAAAATGATGAATGCTTATGTCTCAAAAATCATAACCAAAATCTGCTTGAACAGATTAAAAAACTTAAGGATGATAATAAATCATTGAACAATAGGTTCGAAGAAAATGTTGCAAGAGAAGCATCAAAATTGTTAGATGTAGTAGTTCAAGTTGGGGAAGAAGAAACAAACATCGATCCCATTAATCTCACAGTGCAGGAAAATCCAAATCCTACCGAAGTAAAAACATACTCAAAGGTTGCCGTTCAAACGGCGAACACTCCAAATGAGGATTCAGTAATCAATTCAACAACAAGAATGGCTGACGAAAATCAAGAAATTGCCATAAAAACATTAAAGGAAGTTCAAACAAGAAAAACTCCTTATCTACATCTGAATCAAAAGAGTAGACACCTTAATCAATCTACAGAACATAAACAACAAACAAACTTATGTTCAGAAGAATATTGAACTGAGCTCAATTTAGTACACTGATAACAATTCATTACAAAGTTCCAGTGATCAAAAGATTCCACAGAAGGTTAATCTACGATGGTCTGATCCGTTTGCAGTACGACAATTTAATATATCACTCTAAGGATCATATCAACTTGTATCGACAAAGATGACTATTCCGAGATGAGAAGGCATTCATAGCTAAAAAAATATCAAGCAAAAGAAATTCGTAGCAGAAAAAAGCTTTTTGAAGAGGAAGGCAATGTTATGAACATAAATTATGTAAAAATAGATGTTAGGATATTTCGACATAGGAAATAGTTAAGTATAACTTGGGCTAGTGTATAGTTAGGTAAAACGTGTTTTTCTACTATGTATTTTTTGTAACCTACAATTCGACGGTCACGATATGTTCTAGACATGAAGTGATCCGACGGTTCATTCTTTCCTCGGTATTATCAACACTTGATCCGTGGCTTAATACTCGATTGGTCTATGATCTCTATTTAAAGAGCATGGAGGGTCATTTGTACGGTGACCATTCATGAGAGAAGCTTATGTAAATTTTATTTCTTTTACATTGATAAATTGTCTAAAGTCGCCGCATTGGCTCAGGCTATGGACTGTTTCCCTCTTTGAGGGTTTTAACCATGTCAAGAATATTGGTGTACTGATCTGTGATCTGTTTGTGAGCGGTGTCAGTTAGTGTTCTATCTGAGGAACTTACCCGATGAATTCCTACATGGTATCAGAGCTATTTGAGGGGCATCCGTTGGTCATCCAAATTTGACGCTGGTACAACTGCATCTGATTGTCGTTTCCTAGATCTACTTTGTTTGACTACTTTCAGACCGAGAAGATTGCTCTATTGTGTTAGGAGCATCTGTTCCAGTGAGGAACCCCTTTCGTTTCATGCGAAAAGCTTTCCGGTAGCCCTAGCTACGCCATTTTTAAGATCTGGAGGTATATAGTCTTTAATTGCAGTTACATTTATTTATCTCTTTGTTTATTTCGGTTTATAGTCCTCTACAATTTTTTTATTACCGGATCTATACCTTTCATTTTAGCGTATGATCTTTGCCCCACGAATCTGTGTGATCTGGGCAAACCAGAAACAAAAAGAAATGATTTCTTTCATGCATATGCTCTTTTCCGCTGCGCCTTAGTGTGATCTTGGAAAATCAGAAACATTGAGGAAAATATTTAGTTTCTGGCCAAATTTGACTTTAAGCCGTAAGACTTGGATTTCTTTTGCATGTTTGTTTTGGGTTGTGTGGTTTTTTTGTTTGTTTTTGTAGACAAAAAGAAGTTTTTCAAGTAAGCACACACTCCAAAGTTTCAGTGAGCAAAAAAAAACTGCTTCCTCTTTTCCAAAAATTACTAACCTTTTAAACTAGTTCATTTGGTCCAAAGTTACTTTATGAGAATAAAAATCTTGGGTTCAAGTGTTTCTTTTTGTTGAGTTACTTTTTCAAAAAACACATGTAACTCATGTTTTAAAGTTAGTTTATGTAAAAGTGTTCTCACCCATTATAAAAAGTGAGTCACTTATAATTCCGAAGTCACTTTATCTTTTATTTAAGTTACAATTTAGTGGGTAGTCCATAAAGTACCATTGTAAAAGTGATTTTCACTTATTTATAAAAGTGGGTCACATAAAACAATCTTTTTTTAAAAGTGAGTTAATTAGATTACGTTTGGAAGGGGTTGGGGGGATTTTTTTTTTTTTTTTTTAATATAACATTATCATTCACTTCCCAACATTCACGTAGTTCATCGGCATCTTCAATAACTTTTTTTCAAAAAGCCATAATTTCTTCATCCGGAAGCTGTTTTCAGAGCTGTTTTTTTTTAATCGGCCTAATTTTTCGAGAACTTTCCATTGAAACACTTAGTTTCAATGTATTCATCTTCAATTTATTTTATAATGGAATACCATGCCTAGTTATTCTTGACAGAAGCAACTAATTCTAATGGTTATCCTACATTGTGGATTTACTTAGTAGTAAAGATCTTTATAGAATAGCCTCAGGCCAAGAATCTAAACCTAAAGATGAAGATAATGTAGCCAAATGGGAAAATAAGCAAGATCAAACATGTGGGTTGATAAGGATGTCTATATCTCCACACCTTAGATTCCATATCACAGAACTTGATACCCGAGATGAAACAATGAAATAACTCAATAAACTTTTTGGAATTAAAAATGAAATTAGAGCCCATTAACTCGAAAATGAGTTGCTTACGTTGGACATTAATAATTTTTCTTCCATTGAAGATTTTTTGTTCAAGTTCAAGACCCTTAGACTTCTCTTGGAATGTGTTAAGGTTAAGAAAGAAGATGGTAGCCTTTGTTGAAGAAAGTGTAACTAGGTTCGGTCTTCATAATAAAATGATCTTTGTATTTGATGTAATAAAATGAAATAAATTATTTTTGTAATCTTGCTACATGGGTTTCATGAGCAAGAAGTGTCACTAGGTGAAATGCTTCTTCTTGATGTCTTTAGGATTTATTTATATGTCAAAGAGTCATGTCATGTGCATATAAACTCTTCATGAGTTTATGTAAATATGTACAAGTCTTCAAAGTTGTCTAACAACCCTCCAAGATGAAGATCAATGTCTCAAAACAAGCCTATCAAAGGCTACAAGAAAAACGATAAGGATATGTTCATGTTGACTCCAATAAATGAATTAAATGTATAAATACATGTCACGTCGGCTTGAAGCATAGACACGTCGGTTCATAAGGTAATGCCATCTTGCATATATGGGATGACCACTATAAATACCCATAAAGGGTCAGCACAATTAGCTAAGAAAAATGCGGATGTCTCTGATTTCTCGCATGGAGGAGCAATCGCAGTTAGGGATTGACTGCACCTTGGTTTGGATTTAGGTGCAATGAAGACCTCGCATATATGGAGCAATAATAACGCAGCTGTGAGGCAAGTGGTGGGGCTATAGATATCCTCAAGTTCAGGTGCAGAAACTCGGATAGAAGGAGCAATGAAGATTTCAGATGAGGTGGCATGAGGTCTGGACTATCTCGACGTGACAAGGAGCAGTCTCATCTTAGTGGCACTCTTGTAGTAGACTAATCGTCGGACAACAGTGATAGATATACTCCCTCAACTCAATGAAAAGTATGTCAAATGATGTCTCTTCCATCTATATATATATATATATATATTACAGTCATATATATATATATATATATTACAGTCTTTCCATGATAATAAAATAAGGGTTTAGTGAAGAGATTCTTAGCATACATGAAGAAGACCAAGTCATCACAATATTCAGATCTATTATAAAGTAGTCTCAATATGCTTCGATGAATAGTGACAAGGATCATAGTCCCGATCCTGACTTAATTGTAATCACCGAAACTGTAGATCATGATCATATATATATATATATATATATATATATCAATGATCTCATTGTCTCAAAGGATCTAAGTGTAGCAATAATGAAGAGCATGGTGTTGCAGCGATGATGAAGAACATGGTGTTGCAAAAATGATGAATACACAATAGTGATGACCTCTGTGATGTAGCAAAAATAATGATCTCAGTGGTGACACGAAGATGATTGATGGCTTGGTCTTGGAGAGGTAAATTGTGTCAAGGGTCATGGTCTTAGTATTCGTCAATGGAATTTCTATAAGAAGAATTTACGCATGGGTTTTCCTCTCCAAGTGGGAGAGGTTTTGGCCCTGACAGAGAACCAAACATTTGTGTTCTTGTCTCTTTTGTTTTGGTAGCAGTTTGATGAATTAAAAACACATACTAATAATGAATAGAATACTAAGCTAAGATAAATTGTATAAATGCTTCACAAATTGTTATCACGTCAAAGAAGAATCACCTTAATATGCATGCCCTAAGATTCTTCAGCATGCTATCAAAGAGGTGGTTTAACAATAAAGGAAGGGAAAAAAAGAGACATGCAAGCATAGCAAACTAAAAATCTATACCTTGATCAAACCCTAGATCAAAGGGTTAATCTACAACAACAAAATGGAAAACACAGGGATGGCTAATCAAGGAGACAATCTATAACAACAAGATCTTGTAGAAGATCAAGGTCCAAGAAACAGTCCACATCTATAGTCATCTACAACAAGGGTTTTGAAGGTCTGAAGTCGAAGTCTGGTCTATAGCAACAACCTTGGTGTCTCTCACACTCCACACCATGGCATGATCTCAAAATTACAGTGATTGATCTTTCCAAAGAACAGCTCAGATTGCCATTCAAAGAAGCAGATCATCTACAACATGATTTGTATGGAAAATACTCAATAAAGAATGAAGGTGTTCGTTACCACAACAATAATAGCACCTATTGATGGATCTCTACATCACGGGAATCAACCTCAAGTCGATGCTAGAAGGATTAGAGATTCAGGACAATTATTTTGAAGGTTTGAATGTAAGCTTTAGCAAGGATCCTATCCGGAGGAAGCATCAATATATCTACCTCAGAAACAACCAACATGATCAAGGTGAAGATCTTGTCTTCACGTATCAAGTAAGGATCTTTCATTCTATAATCAAGTTTTGGTTTATTGACTTCATCAGTGCAAGAAGATCTATGCGTTAGACAAAGTTCTTGTAGTAGGATTGACATAATCCTCATGAAGGGGTGAAGTCAATACCTCAAGGTCTCCTTTGAAGTCATGAGAACTCTTAAGGTTCTATGAAGTAAGAAAGGAGACACAAAAGGATATACTCTATCAAATAAAGTGAAGAAGACGCCAAAGAGTGAAGAAATATCTTCAGGAAATATCAATGGAGAGATCTAGGAAAACAATCTTCAATGATATTGATATTGATATTGATAAGCAAGGTAACAGATGTCCATAAACAAGAAGGTTACCTCGATCAACAATCTGTGGTCTCTATGTCAGATAGATAAAGGCAACTTGATAGGAGACAACTAAGTGCATATAAGTTGAGGAGGATCGAGGGAAAGAGGGAGTAATGGATCTCCACTATGAATGAGATGGTATCCCTGTTAAAAAGGATCCTATCAGAAGTCCTTGCAGTTATGACTGTGGTAAGAAGATGCACCGTGGCATCATGGAAACAAGAGCTCGTGTGGAATCATGAAGAACATAGCTCTTGGGAATCTCCTTGGACATTAAAAGGAAAAAGGAAGAAGTTATACAGGTTAGAGGAAACATTTCCTAGATGGAGACATACTAGATCCCGAGGGATCTCTGATAGAAACCTTAGCAGAGGATCTCCTAGTCCAGGAAGGCAGAAAATGTTTCATCAGGATTTCCAACTCATGAAAATCATGAGACAAGGAACTGATGACATGATGAAGCAAATCGAGAGATTGAAGATCTGTTCAACCAAAAAAGCTACTAAAAGTAGCCTGAAGGGAAAATGAGGTATGCATTCTTATATGTGTATTTGATATCATAATGTCATGATATATGTTTGCAGGTAAAATGGATCGGGCATGATCAAAAGGGAAAGG
Organism: Pinus tabuliformis; assembly: GCA_031772625.1. Taxonomy (NCBI): domain Eukaryota; kingdom Viridiplantae; phylum Streptophyta; class Pinopsida; order Pinales; family Pinaceae; genus Pinus; species Pinus tabuliformis. The sequence goes on along the minus strand of CM062818.1, from coordinate 1,158,058,425 downwards.
ATGTCTTCCTCTGAAAGGATGCAGAAAGACATAAGTCAAGCCAGATGAAATCAACATAATTTGTCCTCATAATGTAGTATGAGGTTGTTGAAGACCATTGAAGAACTCTTAGAGCTCCTGGGAATGAAAGATATGAGGATGGAAGAGATCGTGAAGCATGCAACTATGATGAAGGCAATCAACATCCAAAGGATCAGGAAGAATTGACCAGGAAACCTCCCAGAATGATGTGAAGACTCTGATGGAAGTCTGAAAGGATGAGGACCCTTGACAACATAAATCATTGGGAGATGCATCAACATGTATGCAGGATGATTGATACCTACAAGAAGATGTCACTGGAAGAAGGCCATTGCCAAAAGGTAATATGTGATCTGTTTTGGTGTTTGACCTCTTGGAAAAGTCTAGGTATGTGTGCAGGATCAAAGAAATATCTTCAAGAAATATCAATGGAGAGATCTAGGAAAATAGTCATCACTGATATTGATATTGATAAGCAAGGTAACATATTTCCATAAACAAGAACGTTACCTCAATTAACAGTCTGTGGTCTCTATGTCAGATGGAGAAAGGCAAGTTGATAGGAGACAAATAAGTGCAGATAAGCTGAGGAAAGGATCAAGGGAAAGAGGGAGTAATGGATCTCCACTATGGATGAGATGGTATCCCTTTAAAAAAGGATCCTATCAGAAGTCCTTGCAATTATGACAATGGTAAGAAGATGCACCATGGCATCATGGAAACAAGTGCTCGTGTGGAATCATGAAGAACATAGCTCTTGGGAATCTCCTTGTACATTAAAAGGAAAAAGGAAGAAGTCATCCAGGTTAGAGGAATTTTTTTCTAGATGGAGACATACTAGACCCTGAGGGATCTCTGATAGAAACCTTAGCGGAGGATCTCCTATTCCAAGAAGACATCAAATGTTTCATTAGGATTTCCAACTAATGAAAATCACGAGACAAAGGACTAATGACATGATGAAGTAGATCAAGAGATTGAAGATCTGTTCAATCAAGAAAGCTGCTGAAAGTAGCCTAAAGGGAAAATGAGGTATGTATGCTTATATTTGTATTTGATATCATAATGTCATGATATATGGTTGCAGGTAAAATGGATCGGGCATGATCAAAAGGGAAAGGATCTCTTCCCTGAAAGGATGCAGAAAGACAAAAGTCAAACTAGATGAAATCAACATAATATGTCCTCATAATGTAGTATGAGGGAGTTGAAGACCATTGAAGAACTCTTAGAGCTCTTGGGAATGAAAGATATGAGGATGGAAGAGATCATGAAGCATGCAACCATGATGAAGGCAGTCAACATCTAGAGGATCAGGAAGTCTTGACCAGGAAACCTCCAAGAATGATGTGAAGACTCTGATGGAAGTCTGAAAGGATGACGACCCTTGACAACATATATCATTGGGAGATGCGTCAACATGTATGCATGATGATTGATACCTACAAGAAGATTTCATTGGAAGAAGGCCATCGCAAAAAGGTAATATGTGATTTGTTTTGGTGTCTGACCTCTTTGAAAAGTCTAGGTATGTGTGCAAGATCAAAGAAAGAAGAGTTGTGAAGGATGTCACAACTTTGTACCTTGTGATCCAAAGCAATCACTGTTGAAGGAAAGTGAATACAAATGAGCTTATGAAGGAAGCCCCAGATGTAAAGCCAAGAAGGATACTTTCCGGGAAAGAAGGAATGACATGACGGAGGAAAGTGATGGATGGCTAAGCCCTACATATGAAGAAATTGATGACATAGAAGTCTTGAATCATTAGTCAACTAGAAGACCCTATAAAGCACTGATGATAGAGTCCCTAGGTAAGAGGGAGCTTTGGGAAGTTCCTAAGAGGAAAGGAACTCGAGCAAGTTTCTGAGTGAAGAGAAACTTGGAACTCGTCCCTGGTTAAGAGGGAGAGTTAGCCACGACATTCTTGCTTTCAGGTTGGAAGAAAGAATGGAGGATTATGTAATCATCTGGCATCCGACACTCTTTGAGGATGTGGTAGGGCATCGAAGACAAGGGTGGGCAAGAGGACCAATATTCTTGAGGGCTGGGAACCCAAGATGAGAATAGTCCTAGTAGGGCATACTTGGAGAACACCCGAGTGGGTATCAACCTAAGAGAGACAATGATGATGTGTGTCTATCATTGATTGGTCTCGCCAACATTGTGTGCTCTGATCTAAGTAAGAGATAGAGCTGTTAGTCAAGGACTTGCTAAATGGAAACAATGCTGGTTGGAATGATGCTATAACATATGGATTGCAAATTTGATTCTTCTTATGAGAAAAGTTTTTCAAATTGAGAATGACCAAGTACCATTATGAATACCTCCCTAGTTAAGAGGGAGTGTTGAAGAAAGTGTAACTGGGTTCGGTCTTCATAATGACATGATCTTTGTATTTGATTTAATAAAATGAAATAAATTAGTTTTGTAATCTCGCTACATGGGTTTCATGAGAAAGAAGTGTCACTAGGTGAAATACTTCTTCTTGATGTCTTCAGGATTTATTTATATGTCAAAGAGTCATGTCATGTGCATAGAAACACTTCATGAGTTTATGTAAATATGTACAAGTATTCAAAGTTGTCTAACAACCCTCCAAGACCAAGATCAATGCCTCAAAGCAAGCCTATCAAAGTCTGCAAGAAAAACGATAAGGAGATGTTCGTGTCAACTCCAATAAATGAATTAAATGTATAAATACATGTCATGTCGACTTGAAGCAATGACACGCCGGTTCATAAGGTAATGTCGGCTTGAATATATGGGACGACCACTATAAATACCAATAAAGGGTCAACACAATTACATAAGAAAATTGTGGATGGTTCCAAGTTCTCGCAAGGAGGAGTAGCCGCAGTTAGGGCTTGACTGCACCTCGGTTGGTACAGTCAAGACCTCACATATATGGAGTAGTAATGATGCAATTGTGAGGCAAGTGTTGGGGCTATACATATCCTCAAGTGTAGGTGCATAAACTCGGATAGAAGGAGCAACGAAGATTTCAGATGAGGTGGCATGAGGTGTAGACTATCTCGGCATGACAAGGAGCAGTCTCATCTCAGTGGCACTCCTGTAGCAGACTAATCGTTGGACAACAGTGATAGATATACTCCCTCGACTCAATGAAAAGTATGTCAAACGATGTCTCTTCCATATATATATATATTACAGTCTTGCCATGATAATGAAATAAGGTTTTAGTGAAGAGATCCTCGGCATACATGTAGAAGAAGACCAAGTAATCACAATATTTAGATCTATTATAAAGTATTCTCAATATGCTTCGATGAACACTGACAATGATCATTGTCCTGATCCTGACTTATAGATCATGATCATATATATATATATATATATATATATCAATGATCTCATTGTCTCAAAGGATCTAAGCATGGTGTTGTGGCAGTGATGAAGGGCATGGTGTTGCAGCAGTGATGAATATCACAATAGTGATGACCTCTGTTATGGAGCAAAGATAATGATCTAAGTAGTGACATGAAGTGGATTTATGGCTTTGTCTTGGAGAGGTAGATTGTGTCAAGGGTCATGGTCTTGGTATCCATCAATGGAATTTCTATAAGAATAATTTACGCATGGGTTTTTCTCTCCAAGTGGGGAGGTTTTGGCCCTGGCAGAGAGCCAAACATTTGTGTTCTTGTCTCTTTTGTTTTGGTAGTAGTTTGATGAAGTAAACACACATACTAATAATGAATAGAATACTAAGCTAAGATAAATTGTATAAATGCTTCACAAATTGTTATCATGTCAAAGAAGAATCACCTTAATATGCATGCCCTAAGATTCTTCAACAACCTTATCTATTCCATTCTTTCTAAGTTAGGACCAACCTACTCTGTGTTTGTTTCCACCTTCCATTCTACTAGAGAAGCCTTTATTTCTAAAGGACAAGCCTATAAGTACCCCTCTTTTGATGGCTTTTGCGATTCTTTAATAAGATAACAATAAAAACTCTTACATCGTGGTCTTCTTAATACTGGAAACTCTTCTAAGAGAGCCTTAGCAGCCCAGCAACAACCAAATTCAAAGAATCGTAAGAAGCAACATCCTAAGAAGAATGGTCCTAAACCGAACAAGGGTCCTAAGCAATTTCAGTCTCAAAATGAAAAATCAATTCAAAAAAATGATAAGACGAATGTTGCATGGGTTCTCGAACCCAAGGGTTGGGTTCTCGAACCCAAGTACTAGATTCAGGTATGGGTGCTTCTGAGAAGAACCCATAAGAACTGGGTTCTTCGTTAAAAAATTTTGCTTCTAAGAAGAACCCATAAGAACTGGGTTCTTCTATGAAGAACCGAGTTCTTCGTTAAAAAATTTTGGGTTCTTTTGTCTTGATAGGTATGGAGAACCCTGATGATGGGTACTTAGAACCCCAAAATCGGGTTCTTTGGGGTTCATTTTAGTTTTTGCTTTTAATTTTTTTCATTAATTTAATGGGCTTCCCCTAATATTCTAGGTAGCTAGTTTTGTATCTTGCTAGAGGAATTTGAGTACTTATGCCTTTATCCATTCAATAAAGAGAAATAGGTTGGGCTCAAAGAAGGCAGAGAATTTAGTGTACATTCATATCACACTTTGTCTCATATCTCGAAAAGACCTTGGGTACAAGGAGGGTCTGTTCAAGAGATGGGACCAATACATAGATGATGTATGTGTGTGGACGAGGAGATACAACTAGATGGCCTTATTCAGCTACCTTCAATTGCTATGGATGAGTAGGAGCCTCAAGATGAGAGTGATTCCTACCTGGAGAGCATGCTAACTAAAGATATGACTGATGTTGATGACATGGCTTGAGGAAGCCATTGTTCACTATTAGCTATTTTTATTTTAGTATTTTAAAATTTCCTAATTTTTTTTGGAGATGCCTTAAGGAAAATTTTGAACGTAGTATGACAATGGACATATATCATGATTCTTTTTAATATGTAAACTCCAATTTGCACTTGATATAACACTAGAAATTTTGAAATTTCATAGTGAATGTTGAATGTTGAATGATGTGCATGTTTAAATATTTAATCTTAAATCATAAATATTTTAGTTTTCTTGTTTAAAGTTGAAAAATATACAAATTCATATATATTATAATTTATAAAATATAAAATATATATATTATATATATAAATTATAATATACCCCCGACAAACCCATGCATCCTGTTTCAAAAAATGACATACCTGTCCTCGTCTTCGAACCCACGTTTCCTGGCAACATAGGATAAGACAAAGAAAAACAAAGGGAAGAAGACTGATAGAAATTGAAACTTTTGTAATCATGATGGTGACTTAGAATCCATATGCTTTAAGAAGATGGAAGCCTTGGAAGCAACAATGAAAAAGCATAACATCCATTTGGAGCACTCTTGAATTTCAACTTCATCTTAAGGAATAACACTTTCTGCATGTGGTTGTCAAGCATTTCCGTCTAGTTATGCACTAAATGTATCTTCTTCTTCTCATTCTTATGAGTGGCTCATTGATTCTAGAGCTTCTTATCACATGGAAAAAAAACAAAGCCATGTTTTCTTCTTTAAATGATTGTAACAATAAAAATATATATGTTGGTGATGATAGATATCTTAGTGTTGTAGGGACTGGAATATTCATCTATACAATGGACAATTTAATGATGTATTATGTGTTCCTACCTTATCCTGCAACCTTCTATCTGTATATCAGGTAACTCATTCAGGTGAAGGTAAAATCGTTGAATTTTCACCTCATGATGTTGTAATTAAGGACCTAAGAGATCCTAGATAGATTTTAGGTACTGGCATTGATGATGATTCTACAAGGTTGTATAAATTTAACAAATTTGGGTCATCAACTCTTCCCTCGGTATTTGTTGCTCATAATGATGAAGTGAGCGAACTTTGGCATGAGCAATTTGGTCACTTAAACTATCGCTCCTTTCAAAATTTATGTAAAGAAAATATGGTGACAGGTCGTCCTATGGTATCTTGCAGAGATGGTGTTTGTTCTGGATGTATACTTGGAAAAAATCCTTGGGATAGTTTTGAAAAATGTGCCTCTTGGCATGCCTCAACCCTTTTACAACTTGTGCATAGTGATTTATCTGGTCCACTTCTAGTTATTTCATTCTCTCACTACAAGTATTTCTTAACTTTCATTAATGATTTCTCCAGACACACTTGGGTTTACTTCTTAAAACTCAAGAGTGAAGTCTTTAACATGTTCTTGGCCTTTAAGGCCTTTGTTGAGAAACAATTTGGACATCAAATTCTTAAGCTAAGATTTGATAATGGTGGAGAATATGTTAACAACAAATTCATCAACTTTTGCACTGAGTATGGAATTCAATTGCAACACTCTGTTCCATATACTCCATAGCAAAATGGCATAACTAAAGGGAAGAATCACACCTTAAAAAAATGGCTAATGATGTCCTTCAATCTAAAGGAATTAGTCTTAAATTTTGGGCAGAAGTAATTAACTGTGCAAATTACATAGTAAATCACACTCCTACTAAGGTTTTAAAGAATATCACTTCAGAAGAAGCATGAAGCTCAATTAAATTAGATTTAAGTCCATATGAGAAACATAAAGCCTTAGAACATAAGAGTGAAAAATGTATTTTTGTTGGATATTCTGAAGATGTCAAAGGATATAAACTTCAACCTAAATCCAAAAATGTTATCATTAGAAGAGATGTAAAGTTTGCTGAAAATATCTCGGCCTACGAGCTTGTTTCGGTGGATGTGCCACCTCTCTCTATCCCTTCTACTTATGAATATATTTCTTCTTTAGATGATGACAACAAGGATGCCAGTCCCCTCCCCAACCTTCTTGGGATCCTCCTTCAGTTCCTCAGCTTCCAAAATGGCTCCGTGCTACTCGGATGCAATAGGTGCTCTTGCAAGTGATCCTACAGATCATCGTCATCGTCGTACATGTTCTCAGTTCGATAAAGCCTCTTCTTTACTGTCTCAAGCTTCAACGAATTATGATCCTGACACCTTTGCAAAAGCTTCAGGCCATCCAGATTAGGACACAGTTATGAATGAAGAATGCCGTTCACTATTGACAAATGATACATGGGACCTTGTTTCTCTTCCAAAGGGACGAAAACTTGTTAGATGCAAATGGGTTTAGAGAACCAAGTTTGGACTAGATGGAAAAGTTGATAAACATAAATCTCGTCTTGTTGCTAAGGGTTTTTAACAAGTTGAAGGCATTGACTATACTGAAACCTTCTCCCGTGTTGCCAAAATGAACTTTATCCGCCTTGTTCTTTCCCTTGTTGCCACTTTCAATTGGGAAGTCCATCAGATGGATGTTAAATCCACCTTTTTGCATGGGGACTTGCATGAAGAAATCTATATGGAACAACTTCCTAGATTTATACAAACAGACTCCAGCATTGTATGTCGTTTTAAGAAATCCCTTTATGGTCTCAAGCAAGCCCCTTGGGCTTGTTATGCTAAATAGATTTTCTTTTAGATATTGGCTTTTCTAGGTGTCATTCTGACAATATTGTCAACACCAAGAAAGTGGGTAAGTATCTTATCATTCTTGTTCTTTATGTTGACGATCTTATCCTTATTGGTAGTGAATGCAACCTTATAAACCATGTGAAGTCTAGCTTTAAAAAGTAGTTCGAAATGACAAAATTAGGACACTTGCATTATTTTCTTGGTCTTCAAGTCTTGCAATCCAAAGAAGTTATTTCCATTTCCCAGTCCAATTATGCCTGTGATCTTCTACACTACTTTCACATGGAAGACTGTAAGCCAATCCCTTCTCCCTTTCAGTCTGGAGCCAAAATTTCAATCACTTGTACTTCCCCTAAAGTTGATGCTACCTTATACCATCAGCTTGTTCGGAAACTTTTGTATCTGACCCATACCCGTCCTGAACTTTCCTTTGTTGTTGGATTTATTGCTCAGTTTATGCAAAACCCACATGAAAGTCATTGGAAAGAAGCTAAAGAAAACTTCCTTATGTTCGAGGTACAGTTCAGTTTGGGATTCATTACAGTGCAAAAGCATCTCCTCTATTGGTTGGTTTCATTGATTCTGATAGGGATGTGACCCTGATGATCGGAAGTCTACTACAGGTTATGTATTCACTCTTGGTTTTGGACTTATTACATGGGATTGCAAGAAACAAAGTGCCATTTCTCTTTCTTCAGCAGAAGCAGAGTATCGTGGCGCCGTAGAAGCTAGTAAGGAAGTCCTGTGGCTTCGTTAGATCCTGTCAGAGTTTGGTTTTCAGCAGCGAGATCCGACTACACTTTGGTGTGATAATCAAAGTGCCATTCAACTATGCAAAGATCCAGTCCAACATCAGTGCAGTAAACACATTGAACTGCACATGCACTTCATAAAAAATCTCATTCATGACCATGTTCTTGAAGTGCAATATTGTTCAACCGATGATCAAGTTGCAGACATCTTTACAAAGGCTCTCACAAAGGCGAAGTTTACTAAACTTCGATTTATGGTTGGAGTTCAGGAAGTTGTCACTAAGGCGGGATAGGCTCTAATGCCTCATTCCTTCTCCTATTGTGTCATCTTTGTACATCCTTCAATCCTATCCCAAGTTTTTCTTAAGGGGGGATGTTAGGATATTCCGACACATAGGAAATAGTTAACTATAACTTGGTCTAGTGTATAGTTAGGTAAAGTGTGTTTCTTTACTATGTATTTTTTTGTAACTTACAATCCGAAGGTCACGATATGTTCTAGACATGAGGTGATCCGACTATTCATTCTCTCCTCAGTATTATCGACACTTGATCTGTGGCTCAACACCCGATTGGTCCATGATATCTATTTAAAGAGCATGGAGGGTCATTTGTTGGGTGACTGTTCATGAGAGAATCTTATGTAAATTTTATTTCTTTTACATTAATAAATTTCCCGAAGTGGCCGTGTTGGCTCAAGCCATGGACTATTTCCCTCTTTGAGGGTTTTAACCACGTCAAGAATACTGGTGTACCAATCTGTGATCTGTTTGTGAGCAGTGTCCTTTGGTGTTCTATATAAGGAACTTACCCTGTAAATTCCTACAATAGATAATAAATAATAATCATAGTAATATAAATATAATAATAAATTATAATTAAATTAACTAATGATTGGTTAGTTAATAATGAAAAGGCATGTCTTAGAGACATGCATGTTCGTGAAAGGGTACTTACCTGACCATATATACATGACCCTCATTCTCATTTGTAATCATCCTACATCAATTCTTTATACAATATACAATTTACAATTACTATCCTACGATAGATGTCTTTGTCTACAAAGTATTTTAAATATTTCCGCTGCGTATACGACTTTTGGTCATTACAACTCGCTTCCTCCTCAAAGGCATGCAAATATGAAACACTAAATTTGTGATTAGTCTAAAATATGTGGCCTTTGAGTAGTCATGTAAATGTAAAGAAGGTCGAAGTTGTGGAAAGGTTGTTGGAAATACTGAGAGGGGGGTGAATCAATATTTCTTTTCAATTGTTATGTTTACCAGTTAATATTCTTCACAATTATAATCATAAAAATAAATAATAAGGATTTATTATAAAGACGTGAGGACACCAATCCTTTTTTACAAAAAATTGAGTACAATGATGTTTGATGGCACCAACCCTTCAATCCTTTAGGCTCCAACCTGTTTCCAAGCACCAACTTGGACTTTTGTGAGGCTCCAACCTCTAGGGCTACAATCCTATCCTTCTCAAGGCTCCAACCTCTAGGGCACTGACCCTCCAATTTTTAACAAACAAAATAAATGAATGACTTACTTTCAAAAACTTCAGGACTTCCTTCAATAGTCAAACTGCCACAGAATCCTAGTTTGTCCACTGTCCAAGATCCGAATATGAGTGTTCTTCACTATCCAAAGCTTCAATTTCTTCACTGTTCAATCCTTCAAGTTAAACATTGTTTTAGGCTCCAGGGTTTTCACTGTTCAATCCTCCAAATTCATCACTGTTCAAGCCTTCAAAATTTTCACTTTTTAGGGCCATGATTTCTTCACTATTCAAGAGTGCATAGAGGTTTCAAGTCTAATGTGTCACACATAAGTCTATTACAGGTCCAAGCTATAATTGGTCCAAACCTCCACTGATCGAGTTCCAAGCTTATATGTGCCACAGTTCCACAAGTCTGAACTATGTAAGTCACTAATATAAACAATATGTAAGCTGCAAATCCGAACTATAGGCCATAGGTGATTATTCTTAAAGTAATCACGGATCCAATGTGTAGTCTGAGTTCCATAGGTGGCTGCAAATCCAAGCCTTTAAGCTACATGTCTGAGCCTTTCAAAGTCTGAGCTTCCATAGATAACTATCCACACACCTGTTCACAGGTCTGATCCCTCCACATGAGACTGTCCATAGGTCCGAGATATAGTTTCATCAATTTTTAACCCAATCAAAATTTTCCTCCTCTTCTTGGCCTTTAGCCTCTTTTCCTCAGTGCTGTAAAGTTCATGAGTTTTGAACTGTGTCTTATTCTCCGCAATAGATCACCGAATTGGATGATTGTGAAATGAAGATCCGAGTATACACACACACACATATATGGATTTCACCTTGAAGTGGGACATGACCTATGGAGGAAGCCGACTTGAGAGACAGAGTATAGGTCGGCTAGATGTCAAAAAATATTTTTCTTTGTATGTGTATCGAAGGTTTGTATTAGAAGCTTTAACATGACACGACGCGAAAAACTTGCGATATAAGAAAGTTTTGATGAGGCGGACGAGATATTATATTAAAAATGTTATGATAAAACCAATCGGGTTTGCAACCATATTGGCAATCAGCAGTCGAAGGGTCTTGTTATCACCCCAAGAAACTCTCCTAGGTTGTATCTTAGAAATGCTCGGGAACATTACAAACTCAACAAAATGTTGGAAATGGATGAATGGAAGGAATGATGCTTGTTCAAGCCAGATAACCACTTCTACTTTGCTTAACTCCAGACATGGGTGAATAGCCCTAGACTACAAGGCTTTAAACCACCAATTACTCACAGTTTGAGGATTAGGTGAACATGGAGAATACTAACCACACCAACAGATGCACAGGACCCTGTGATGGCCAGTTGCAACCAATAAAGAGGTCTGCAAATCTATTTCCTAATGCATAGACATGATGACAACTCTCTGGCACTAAGTAAACAGAAACCTGCATAACACATTCAATGATACATACTAGACTTCAGCACAGAGGTGGGATGACAGCCCCTCTAATGCTAAACATCAAGAGCACATGAACAGATGCATAACAGGCACAACCTAGAATAGAGTAGAAATGGAAAGTGAGAAATTAACAACAAAAGAAGCTTGTATTAGCTGAAAATGAAGACCAGATGCTGCAAGTATCAAAGTAGTTACAATCTCCAGAAGTTGAACCTTACACCAAAACAACAACCATCAACCATCCACCTTGATTACATCTCTTTTTTGGGTATATATAGAGTTTCATTACAAATATATTTTGCTATTCAATGCGTGGAGGTGTCATAATTGACCACCAACCGCTTTAACTATCTAGAATGGGTCTCTACTGCAATTTGCTTGCTTTGGTGAATGGACTCGATCTTCTCTAATATTCTGTTGTCCTTCTCGAACAGGTGGAGTGTATTATAGAAGACATTCCATGACTGATAAATGCTTGTAACTGCTCGAGGCACGTCCTTTTCTTCTCGACCATACTTTCTGTTGAATGCAGTTGTTGAGGAGTAACTGCATCGGGTACAGGTAGTTGGCCACCTTCGTCCTTCGGGAGCACAGAATGGTTATGGATGTGGATAGTCGGGACAGGCGGAGGAAGAAAATTGGCCGTTGGATTAAACGAATGAACGATGGGGATCTCTCGGTGGGAGGCATCGGGAGGAAGCGGGGCAGAGTGATTATGAGCCGTCGGATCTCGCAGATGGACGATGGAGATCGGTTTACAGGAGGTATCGGGCGGAAACGGGAATGGACGACCGTGAGCCGTCGGATCGCGGGTGGACAGATCCGACGGCTATCGGGCGGAAGAGATGCGCGGGGATTAACGGCTGGGGAAAATGGTTTGCGCGGCGGGGCGGTATTGATCGCACCGCTTACGGGGGATGGGCGGTATTCGTACGCGGGCGAGTGATGCGAGTAATCAGCCGACGTGTGGTGGATAGGACAGGGAGGAAACCGCTTTCCCCGCGAGCTAACGTGCGGTTATGTTATGGCAGCGGGGGAAGCATATGCTGTTGGATCTCATGGTAAACGATCGGATGACGGGGTTTGAATATGCACGTTTTTTGACTGATGTGATAGGAAAAGCTGGAGAAAGCGCGCGGTCATGTGAACTTAGTCATATGATGGCTAAAACTTAGCGCTCGGGGGTCGAAGGAACCATGGAATTACACAGAGTTTCAGAGGTAAAATGGAGGTAGCGGGTTTGAAAATATAAGCGGGGGTGAAGGGGAATAAGGAAGGTGACCGGTGTAGACCTTTTCTGAGCAGAAACCGAGGAAACGAGCTTACTTAGGCCCCTCGAACATCAGCAACCTATAGCAGAGCTAACAGGTCTTATCGGAGGTCCCATTCAAAAGTTATGATAAAGTGACAGATGCGATTTAATAATTAAATTGTTAAATTAAATCAAGTCAGGTCCTCATATCAGAATTCAAAGATCGGATATCCATATTGCATATCGGATATTGGAGGTCCATATCATATATCGAAGATCAGAGTCGGAGATTTGAGATTAGAGTTGGAGTGGTGACACACAATATAAACGTCGATATGATATTTCTTTGATATCACTGATCTTCACTTTTGGCTCTTTCTTTTGGGTATATGCGGTCTTCTCTTGGATCTGCTCCTCCTTGGATTGTCTTGGCTCCTGCTCTTGGCTTCCGATGGCTTTCCTTTGGCTCCCGATGGCTTCTCTTTGAACTGCTTCTCACTCTTCTCTTTGGTACTGCTCCTCTTTCTCCTTGGGACTGCTCCTTGGGTCCAATGATTCTTGGGATTCAGTGTGTGTATATATATATATATATATATATTCAATTGATATGGCCATCAATGACAACACTGACATCACAACAATCTCCCCCTTTGTCATTGATGACAACATAATCCTTTTCCTAGATCCTCTCCTTTCTGCATTCTCTCCCCCTTTGGCATCAATGGAAAATGGGGTGCTGAAGTACTCCCCCTATCAAGATGCTCCCCCTATGATGGTGCTTATACTCTTGTCAATGTGATGCAAGAGCAATGACCCCCATCTTTTGGCGAAGATATTCAAACGCTTCTCCTAGAAGGGGTTTTGTAAAGATATCTACAATTTTATCCTTTGTATTGATGTATTCCAACTTGATATTCTGTACAACAACTTGTTCACGGAGAAAGTGGTATTCGATTGGAATATGTTTGGTCTTTGAGTGCATTACCAAATACTTTGAAAGATTGATGGCTCTGGTGTTGTCACAATAGACGGTGATTGGTTGATTAGTCTCTATGTTGACATCTTTCAATGCTTCCTTCATCCACAATATTTGTGTACAACAATATGCAACAACTATATATTCGGCTTCCATTGTGGAGAGAGATATAGAAGATTACTTTTTACTGAGCCAAGATACTAGACAATCTCCCATGAAGAATGCATTTCCACTGGTACTTTTTCGATCATCTACGCTTCCAACCCAATCAACATCGGTGTAAGATGTCAGGGTAAGAGTTGTGCTTTTGGGATACCATAGACCCAAATCAGGAGTACATTTCAAGTATCTAAGAATTCTCTTAACTGCCAACAAATGGGATTACTTAGGAGCTGATTGAAATCTTCCCATCATTCCTACTGCTTGCATAATATCGTGTCTTGTAGCAGTTATTATAGGAGAGCTCCAATTATTGACCTATAAAGAGTTGCATCTACTGAGGGGGCTTCATAATAGTTGCTCAATTTGCAATCTATGGTCATTGGTGTACTCATAGGTGCACATTCTTCCATCCCATATCTTTTAAGCATGCCTTTAAGGTATTTTTCTTCATATATGAACATACCTGTTGTATTTTGAGTTACTTGTAGCCCAAGGAAGTAAGACGACTCACCAATCATTGACATTTCGAACTCTTTCGACATATTTTGAGAAATTTCATGGCTCATCCCATCATCATTGCTGGAAAAAATCATATAATCAACATATACAAGAGTGACTAGCAATTTGTCTTTGTCCATCTTCACGTAGAGATTGCTTCCTGCCACTCCCTTCTTGAAGCCTTATTGTTGTAGCTAATGATCCAATATTTTGTACCAATCTTTACGAGCTTGTTTCAATCCATATAGTGCCTTTTTCAACTTGCATATAAAGTCTTTTCCTTCTACTAGGTCAAATCCTTCTAGTTGCTCCATGTAAAATTCTTCTTTTAGATCACCATTTAGAAATGTTGATTTCACATCCATTTGATAAACTTTGAATCCTTTTAACAAGAAAATGCCAAAAACATCATTATAGCCTCCATACGAGCTACCGTTGCAAAGGTTCCTTCAAAGTCGATTCCTTCTATTTGTGAATAACCTTTACAAATAAGCCTTGCCTTATTTCTGATGATTTGTCTATCTTCATTCATTTTGTTTTTGAACACCCACTTGGTTCCAATTATATTTTTATCTTTTGGATGAGGTACAAGTTCTCATGTTTCATTCTTTTCGATTTGGAACATTTCTTCTTCCATTGCTTCTACCCAATGAGGGTCCTTACTAGCTTAAGCAAAGTTTTATGGTTCTACCATGGATAGTAGGGCAACATTATATTTTCTTGGTGTATTAGTCATCCTTCTTTGGTTTTGTATTCCATCATCTGTATTCCCAATAATTTGTTATTATGGATGGTGTTTTTGAACAAATTTTACTTTTGATGGAGTTTGAGATGGTTCCTTTTGATTTTCTTGATCCTTTTCTTCTTTTGTCATATCTTCTTCAAAATATTCACGAATATAATCTTCTTCACAGATTTCAATCTCCTTTTCTGGGAGTGCCTCATCAATATTCACATCAATGCTTTCTACTATCTTTCGTAGTCAATTATTGTAGCATTTGTATGCTTTTCTCCTTGCAGAATATCCCACAAATATTCCTTCATCAACCCGATAATCAAATTTTCCCGTTGGGTCATCATTAATCTTCATAAAGCATTTACTTCCAAAAATTCTGAAGTATTTTACTGAAGTAGGTCTTCCTTTCCATAATTCATATAGAGCCTTGTCATTATTTGGTCTTAGTTGGGCTCTATTCAAGATATACACTGTCGTTCCAACTACTTCTCTCCAAAATTTGGCTTGTAAATCAACGGCTAGTAACATTGTTCTTGCCATTTCTTGCACGGTTCTATTTCTTCTTTCCACTACTCCATTTTGTTTAGGAGTTCTAGCTACAAAAAGTTCTCTTTTGATTCCATGTAGATCACATAAATCATTGAATTCCTTTGAAGTAAATTCTCCTACTCTATCTGTTCTAAGAGACTTGATTTTTGATTCTTTTTCATTTTCCACAAGAGCTTTGAAATTCTTAAAACATTGAAATGCTTTAGATTTAAAATTTATAAAGAATACCAACATCATTCTAGTATAGTCATCAACAAATAGAGAAAATTACCTTTCGCCTTGTAGAGATGGAGTTCTCGTTAGTCCACAGAAATCTGCATCTATGATCTCCAAAGGTTTTGGTGTTGAGATCTCCTTAGTCTTGAAGCGGGTTCTAGTTTGCTTTCCATGTTGACATGGGCCACACACAACTTGATCTGGCTTGACAATTTTTGGAATGTCCCTTACTGAATTTGTTTTAATGATATTAACCAAGTTATCAAAGTTTAGATACCCCAATCTTTTGTGCCATAACCAATTTTCATCTACTTGACTCGTATATTTGTCTTCTTGAATTTTACTCAAAATATATACGTTATGTGGTGTTCTTACTCCTTTTTCCACAAGTTCTCCTGAGGGGGAATTCCTTATCTCACAACTTTTAGTACTTAAGACACCATTATGTCCCCGGTCACAAATTTAGCTAACACTTAAAAGATTGTGTTTGAGCTCTTCCACTGGTAGTGCATTTTGAGCTTTTCCCTTTCCATTAACAAGAGAAACAATCCCTTTTCTAGCAATTTTAGCATATCCACTTCCAAAAGATACATTTCCATCCTTCTTGTTTAACGAGATAAACTTCTTTTGGTCACTTGTCATGTGTCTTGAACACCCACTATCCAAAAACCATTGAGTTTCATCACTATGTGCACATAAAGCTAGACCACATTTATCAGTAGTGGGTTCCTCCTTCTTCAATTCTTCTCTTTTGAATGAACAATTTTGTGTATCATGGCCATAATCATTGCATTTTGAGCAAACAAGATCATACTTAACCAAAGGGTCAAATGAATTGTAAGTCTTGATCTGTCCTTGTGATTTTAGGCTACGTGGCTTTCTTTGATGATTAATCTTATATCTTGAAATATTATCCTCATGAGCTTTGCTATGCTTAACTTGATGACCAGAGTATTTACAATGAAAGCAATAACCAAGAAAGATTGTTTGATACCTATTAGGATAGCCTTGACTTGATGTAGTATTTTTCCTTGGAGGTAGCCTTCCTTCATTTCTTGGGTTGTTAAAGGTGGACCTTTGCTCTTGGTGGGATGACTTCTCCTCTTTTGGATGACTGCAAAGGATGTCAGCATACATTCTTTGGATTTTTACATTCTCCTTTGAAACCAATTCCAGACTTGTCATGTTGAGGTCTTTGAGTATTAAGGATATTATCAAGAGTTTGAGAGCTATGCTAACTCTTTTTAACTTGATCCAACTCTTTTCTTAGGGAAATAGTTTCAGCTTCACGTTTTTTGCAAATTTCTTCTCTTTCTTTTAGTTTATTGTTCAAGAATTCTTCCTTCCTTTTTGCTTCCTATTTTTCCACTTTGAGAGAAATGACCTTCTTCCATAATTTCTCATTTTCTTCAATGGCACTCATTAGTAAATTATTCACATTTAATTCTTCTCCTGGTTTGAAATCATCTTCATTTGTAAATTCCATACATAATACTTCACTACTTCCAACATAATTATCTTCTTAATCAGACTCATCATCATCTCTTTTGTGTAGAAAGGTATTTTTAGTTGATTTCTTCTTAGTAATCTCGAATTCTTCTTCATCAGATTCATCTTGTTCGGAGAAGAAATTCTTCTTGTTAAACCCTTTCTTCTTGAACATCTTCTTTTTATATTCATCTTCATCATCATTATTGTGTTTATGAGGACATTTTGCATCGTAATGTCATATTCTTCCACATTTAAAACAAATGAGAGGATACTTTCCTTTGAGCTTGGACCCTTTCCTTAGTTTTCTTACGAATTGAGCTAGTTCAGATTCAGTGTCAGAATCATCACTGCTATAATTATAATTTTTTCACTTTCTTTGATGAACTTGAAGGTTTGAATGCAACTTCCTTGGAGTTAGGGATTCCTTTTCTCATTTCATATGCAATAAGAATCCCATGAAGTTCGTCCATTTTCAAGTCATCCAAGTCCTTCATTTCTTCAATGGTACTAACTTTGGAATCAAAATGTTCTGGAAGTTATCTGAAAACCTTTTGGACAAATGTTCTTTCTTCAACGGTTTCCCCTAAACCTTTAAGTGAGTTAACAACTTCATCTACTCAGAGGAAAAAGGCTGCAATATCTTCTTCGTCATCCGTCTTAAGAATCTCACATTGTCTTCTGTGTGTTTAGAGTTTTTCCTTTTTGACATTGGAGTCTCCATCGTAGATAGAACTAATCTTGTCCCACATTGCCTTGGCAAAATCACAGTTTATAACTTTTGTAAATTTTGAATTAGTAATTCCACTTGTTATGGAATTTAGTGCTTTGGAATTTGCTATATAAACTTTTCGCCCGTCTTGATTTGTTGGTGGAGTAGTTGAAACTTTATATGCATCAATAACTAATTTCCATACTTCAGGTCCAAGAGACATTAAATAGAATGTCATCCTACATTTCCAAAAGCCAAAGTTTGTTCCATTAAATTGGAGATTTTTTCGTGAATCTTGTTTCTTCATTGTGACTTAAGAATCCTTCTTCCTGCTGTTAGGTTGATTATGAAGAAGCTGGCTCTGAAACCAATTGTTGGAAACATTGAGAGGGGGGTGAATCAATATTTATTTTAAAATGTTATGTTTACCAGTTAAGATTCTTCACAATTATAATAAGAAAAAAAATAATAAGGATTTTATTATAAACAAGTGAGGACACCAATCATCTTTTACAAAAAATTGAGTACAATGATGTTTGAGGGCACCATCCCTTCAGTCCTCTAGGCTCCAACCTGTTTCCAAGAACTAACTTGGACTTTTGTGAGGCTACAACCTCTAGGGCTCCAACCTTGTTTTTAGAGGCGCCAACCTCTAGGCCACCAACCCTCCAATTTTTAACAAACATAATATATGAATGACTTACTTTCAAAAACTTCAGGACTTCCTTAAATAGTCAAACTGCCTGTTGGGCCTTAAATATGCCCAATTTTCCACTATATATTACCTCCATTCATAACCTAAATTCATATACTTTTACACTCATTTCGTACCATAATTCCTCAACTTGCCGTCAAATCACATTTTGCATCTTGTGGTTGATTATCATTAGTTTTCTTAGCTTTTCGATGGTTAGGGATGATTTTTCCATGATTTACTAATGAAGGTTTTTGCTAAGTTCATTTTCCGCAGGTTTCCATTGCCAAAATTCCTCACAGGTCAATTAAACTAGTTGGTGCAAGTAGAGTACGAAAATATCCAATTTGGGGCTTTGACATTTCGGCATGCTTCCAGGGAAAATCAAGGGAGTTTATTGTCCAAAATGATGTTCTAACACCTTCCCATGAGTTGGATTGCACCCAGGTCACACATGTGGGTCTCTAGAAGCAAATCAACAAATCTGCTCAAAATTCGCTCAGTTTCCAAACTGCCAAGTTTGACCTTGATTTTCGTGCATATGGAGGTGAATCTAGAAAATATGAGAAAATGGGTTTGTTACCAATATAAAAAATTATATATATCCAAAATTTTTCTCCAGATTCGAGTTTGTCTAAAAGTTATACGCGGGCCTTTGAGGCATTTATATAAAAAACAACTGTTTTTCCAGAGTTCTAGAATCTTGCAAAAAGAGCTAGACAACCAACTTCGGGCACTATTTCCGAGGAGTTTCATTTGAATGAGACATATCCAAGAGACATTTTTGTGTCAAAATATAAAAAATTAGGCTATCCAAACCATTTTCCAAAATTATCCATGGTTAGGAAGATATGCCAATATCGTTGAGGTCAATTTGTTTAACGTGGACAATTTTCCAGAATGGGAGAAAATGACTAATTCGCCTTGTAAATATTATAAATGGCTTAGCCATGGACTATATTGTAAGTTTTTCTTTGGGAAGAAGGAGGATAGATAAGGAGGATAGATCGAAAGGACTAAAAGAAGGTATCCATATGAATTTATGTTTTGAATTTTAATACAACTCCAATTCTGTCCTTAAATGTTGTAAGTAATTTTGGTTCTTTTGTTTTAAGTGATTTGAGTTAATCTAGGCTTGCTCCAGGAGTGGCAAGGATTCACCACCTCTGGAAACAAGTTTTATAGTTAGTTTAGATTTTAGTATTAGTTTGCTTTGTTAATTTACAACAACATTTGTGTGAATGCTTAGGTTTTTTTTTTGTACTTAAAGTTCTTGTTGTAATTTCATAGACCAAGTCGACAAAGATAAACTTCCCTGATTGATATAACTTGATCAAGGTCATGCTAAGTGATGATTTAATATATCACCGTTTCTTTTGAGAATCTTACTATACAGAAACGTTTATGAACTCTTCTTGATTCAAATTCACAGTTGAAGCATTGAAAGTATTTTAAACCCATACTCTATATTCCTCATGAATTTGATGGCATTACATGAATGCTCCAATTCTATGTTCCTCAGTTGACTATGAAATATAATGAAAACAGGGTTGTGTTAACATTAAGAATTGCGTGCATTACTGTAGAATCTCTTTGAAGTTTCGTGTGAGCAATAGTTTCAATTTCGTGAGTTTCGTTAAATAGCTTCAGTCCTTTGAGTTCTGCTGTGTGCAAGAGTCTCGATTTCTTTGAAGTTTCGTTATGAATGATAGCTTTGATTTTTTTTGAATTTTATCATGAACAATAGGTTAGATCTCCTCTAAGTTTTATCATAAACAATAGTTAGATTTCTTTGAGTTTTGATCGTGAACAATTGTTTTAATTATGAACAAAGGTTTTGATTTATCTGAGTTTTGTCACTAGCTTGATTAGGATAGTAGATTTAATGAATTCTTTGACAATAGAGTTTCAATTTCCTTACATGTCATTTGTTTTGATTTCTTTGAGTTTTATAATTCTATTGCTTGAGATAGCGTTAGAAGCCTTTGCATTTGAATATCTTTTGTTGATTGAGCCAAAGTAGATCAGAAACTCTAGAGCTTAGTTTAGACTTCGTATTCATTAGTTTAAATTAGATTTCATATTCGTGAGCTTAGCATAGACTTAGTGTTCATGCTTTTTGATTTAGTGTTCATGTTCTTCGAATAGAATGCTCTGCCTTGATTAGCATTAAAGTGGTTGAATGAATGCTTTCATTGAACATAGGTTGAATTCCATGGATAGCATATGAGTATTTTGTAGTTAATGCATAAGTGTGGTTTCATTGTAGTTAAGTTTTACTTGCATTGAAATTAAGTTCTGATTGATTTACTTTACTTAGATTGAGATTAAAATTGTTTAGTGATCCGCATTCTGTACTTAATTTAAGAATAGGTATAGGAATCGATTTTAGGAATTTGATGTTAATTTAGGTTAGATGCTCTGATCCTACATTACCTGCACTTGTGCCTCTAAGCCTTACGACCCCAGATTGATAATTTAATGTTGGAATTATAACACATATAACTTCACCAACACTGCCATAGACTCTTAATTTGTCCACTGTCCAGGATCTAAATAGGAGTGTTCTTCGCTATCCAAAGCTTCAAGTTCTTTACTGTTCAATCCTGCAAGTTCAACATTGTTTTAGGCTATAGGTTCTTCACTGTTCAATCCTCAAAATTCATCACTATTCAAGCCTTCAAAATTTTCATTTTTCAAGGCCACGAGTTCTTCACTATTCAAGAGTGGGTAGAGGTTTCAAGTTTGACGTGTCACACATAAGTCTGTTACAGGTCCGAGCTAGAATTGGTCCAAACCTCTACCAATCGAGTCACCACAGTTTCAAGCTTATGTGTGTGTTGACACCTAATCCGAAACGGATGAGGTGAAGCCGGACAGTCATCTAGAAGATGAACTGATCCGTTTCTTGTGTATATAAATAATAGTTATCTAATGTGAAATAGTCAGTTCAGTATTGCACTCATAAATTGGTGGAGTTACCCTGGCCTGACATGGTATCAGAGCTCAGGTCCCAGTCCCTAAAATAGTGTAACTCCTGCTGAGACTGCGCCCTCTGCTGAGGGATTCCTGACACTGCTGAGACTGCTGAGACATGAATACTGCGCCCGTTGATGCGTTTCTGCTCAAACCTACCTCATTCCATTCAAGAAAAATGGTATGTGTTTCCAGGTAATCGCTGGTGCCTTCATGATTGCGTTTTTTGGTGTATTGATGCAAGCTGAGACTGCGTTTTTAAAAAAAAAAGAGAGCTGTGGGTATATAGAACTGTGGTGACTGCGCCTTTAATGCCTTTAATGTATTGAAGCCAACGTTTAACGTTTTTGAAGAAGCCTGCGTTTTGAAGCTTTGGTGAATGGTGATGGTACTAAGACTGTGGTATTAATACTGTGGTATCGAAAAGCTTCTTATTTGATGCAGCCCCTGGTGTTCAACCCGATGTAACAATACTTGCCTGTCTTACAATACTGTATTGCCCATTCAGATAGCACTGATGACATGGTACCAACATATATGCTCAACAATTCACGTGCTCATGACTGTTAATTTTGTGCCCAAAATTGTCTTTCCATAAAGGCGTTAGTATACCTCTTCGTGTATGTAGATGTGCCCCAGCAGATGAATGGAATACGGCCAACCTTCTGGCTCTTTGATACATTGAGTGACTGCGTTTTTGTCTGCCTTACGTTGTATTGAAGCCGGTACATGAAAGCCTGTAATGTATTGTTTGTTGGTGACTGTGGTATATAGTAATTGCGGTTTTTTTGAAGACTCTTGTGATATATATGTGAACAGTGGTATATGGTAACTGCGGTTTTTTTGAAGACTCTTGTGATATAGATGTGAACAGTGGTATATGGTAACTGCGGTTTTTTTTGAAGACTCTTGTGATATATATGTGAACAGTGGTATATGGTAACTGCGGTTTTTTTGAAGACTCTTGTGATATATATGTGAACAGTGGTATATGGTAACTGCGGTTTTTTTTTTGAAGACTCTTGTGATATATATGTGAACAGTGGTATATGGTAACTGTGGTTTTTTTTATTGAAGACTCTTGTGATATATATGTGAACAGTGGTATATGCTGAGCGCCCTCATTTTCAAAACAATGGTATTGATCTTCCATATCAGCTTTCCTGAGTTTTTTAAAAAGAGAAGTTTATATGAGAAGTTTATATGGAGATGCGTTTTTTATAGTGGGAATGCGTTTTATGAGAGCAGTTTATATGAGAGCATTGCTTCTATGTTTCCAGAATGCTTTAGTATTGCTTAATATATATTGAAGTAATATATCCTTTATGTGTTTTGAAGTGAATGCATTCAAACATAGTAATATTGCAAACATAGGAAGAAAAATAAAATGCATAAGGCTATGATATAAGGATATTTTTACAGAAGTTTCTGGCAGAGATATTTTTTCAGAAGGATTTTGTTTACAGAAGTTTTTGGCAGAGATTTTTTTTACAGAATGCATTCAATCATTTCTATGGTCGGAATAGTTCTCACTGGCAAGGAGAACTATTCTGAATGGTCCCGGATGGTAAAACACACCCTTATCTACAATGAACTGTGGAAAGGAGTGTGTGTTGGAGAAGAAGACAGAGACCCTGTGCAGCCCACATCAGACAAAGAACTCGCCATTTGGGAAAACAAGAACAGCAAAGCCTTTGCATTGATCGCAGCATCTGTAAATGAGGAAGTAAGTCGTCATATTTCATGCTATTCCACTGCCTTTGAAGCTTTACAAAAGCTTAAAGAACTCTATGATACACATTCTGCACTTGAAGTTGTTCAGCTCATGATTAAACTCTTCACTCTTGAACTGAAAAATAATGATCCTCTTGCTCTTGCATCTGAAATAAAGTCTATAATGCATGATATAAAATCCACTAAGGTTGAGCTGGATATCTCTCTTATTGCCTTTCTCAAAGCACTCTATCCTACCTACTCTAACTATCTTGAGTCTTTACAAGCAAATGGAAATCTTAAAGATATAACCTTTGACACTCTTGTGAAAAAGTTTGCTGAAAGAGAGAAAGCCTTTGGAAAGAAAACAGTCCCTGAATCTTCTGAAGAGACTGTTTGTCTTGCTCATAAAGAAAGGCAGCCTGCTCAAGATTCTACAAGAGGAAGAGGTGGACGAAGAGGAAGAGGAAGATACTTCAGAGGCAGGGGGGCAGACATTCTCAAGCAGAAAAGGCAGATTTGCATTGCATTCGCTGCAAACAAAATGGATCACATGATGCTTCTACATGCAAGCTACCATGGGACAAAGTTGAGCAGAGAAGAAATCAGCAGAAAGGTAAAACTGATGACTCAGACAAAGGTAAAGCACCTGAATCTGTACACTATATTGAGGCACAATGTAACATTGGAGTAAATGAAGACTTGTTTAATGCTTCACTTGCTTCTTCAAAAAATGACTGGTTGCTTGATTCAGGAGCAACCTGTCATATGACTCATAGGAGAGATTTCTTTGAAGATTTCACTAACAATGTTGATGGAGCAGTATACTTTGCAGATCAGTCAAAAATCAAGCCATCAGGGCTTGGCACAATCAGGCTTAAACTGCCTGGTCTTCCAGACTTTCTTCTGGATCATGTTCTATATCTCCCACAGTTGAAGAGAAACTTGCTGTCCCTGGTCCACATCCGCCAGCAAGGTCACTCCATTCACATGTTTGATGGCAAGCTTGAGGTAAGAAAGGCATCTGACCACTCACTTGTCATGAGGGGTATAGAAGAAGAAAGACTCCTTAAACTGCAAGGAACCTCTGCTCATGCACATAATTTCTCATATATTTCTCATCATGAAGAAGGTGCACTTCCATCAAGTTTATTATGGCATGCTAGATTTGGACATTTAAACTATGATAGTCTCCGCTTGTTGAAGAAAAATGGTGTTGCTGGTTTGCCTACAATTCCTAGAAAACATAAACAATGTGATGCTTGCATTCTAGGAAAGCATAGCAAACAGTCTTTTCATGATTCACATTCAAGAGCACATAGGAAGCTTGAACTTATTCATTCAGATTTATGTGGTCCAATGCCTGTTCCTTCTGCAAATGGAAATAAATACATCATGACATTTATTGATGATTACACCAGAATGTGTTGGGTTTACTTATTGAAGAACAAATCTGATGCTTTTCAAACATTTAAGAATTTTCATAAGTGGATTGAAAATGATGCACAATCTCATATTGGGTCTATTCGCACTGATAATGGAAAAGAATATACATCAAATGAATTTGAACACTATCTTCGCCAACATGGGATTAAACATCAAACAACTGTGCCTTATAATCCTCAACAGAATGGTGTAGCTGAAAGAATGAACAGAACAATTTTGAATATGGTACGATCCATGCTTTTCTTCAAAAATGTAAAGACAATGTTTTGGGATGATGCTGTTCTATGTGCTGCATATATAAAGAATAGATGTCCATCTAGTGCTATAAGAAACAAGACTCCTTATGAATTGTGGTATGGACATGTTCCTTCGGTAAAACATCTCAGGATATTTGGTTCCACCTGTTATGCTTTAATACCAAAGGTACATAGAAACAAACTTGGTGCTAGAAGTCGTAAGTGTATATTCCTGGGGTATTCAAACACATCTAAAGCATACCGCCTTTATGACGAAGTAAATAAAAAGTTTGTTTTATCTAGAGATATCATTTTTCTTGAATCATCCAAATCTGACAGTGTTGTTGAGCGGCAACTTGATCGCTTGGATAGATTCACAAAACCAAAATCATTCCAAGAGTTTGATAATCAGATTCCACATCTTGAAGGGGGGATTCCTATACTAGATCAACATGTGGAATCTTCTTCTGAAGAACAATCTCCCCTGCATGACACTCCAACAACGGATGATGCTTTAAGTGATGTAATTGATAGAATTGGGAGACTCAATCTTGATTCAGACCCAACTCAATCAACAGAACAGCCTGGACCATCTCAGAAAGGTCCCCCAAAGTGGCTGACAAAGACACTTGAAAGTGTTCATCCTGATGAAATTGGAAAAACAGGAACCCGAAATTCAAATCGACAAGATGGAGGTGATGTAGATAACTCTAATTCACCTGTTGATATGGATGTTACTTATGATTGTGAATTGAACTTGTCTACAGATTTTGAACCAACTTCCTTCAAAGAAGCTGCTTCTTATGATGAATGGAAAGAAGCGATGCAGAAGGAGTATGATGCCCTCATAAAGAATGGCACTTGGAAGCTGGTTGATCCTCCATTTGGAACCAAACCAATTGGCTGCAAGTGGGTCTACAAGAACAAGTACAAAGCTGATGGCTCACTTGACAAGCACAAAGCTAGGCTTGTGGAAAAAGGTTTTGCACAGAAAGAAGGGGTCGATTACGAGGAAACTTTTGCTCCCACAGCAAAATGGGCCACCATCCGGACACTCTTTGCACTAGCTGCTCAGAACGGTTGGAAAGTCCATCAAATGGATGTAAAAACTGCATTCTTGAATGGAGATCTAAAAGAGAATGTTTTTATGTCCCAGCCTGAAGGATTTGCTGTGAAAGGACATGAACACAAAGTATGCAAACTTGTGAAGTCCTTGTATGGCCTCAAACAAGCACCACGAGCCTGGTATGAAAAACTAACTGAGCATCTTCTGAAACTCAACTTCAAACATTTTGATCTTGATGATGCAACTTTATTTGTCAAGAAAGTTGGCAAAACAGTTGTATATCTTGTGGTATATGTAGATGATCTTTTAATGACAGGGAACAATGAAAGCTATATTGCATCCATAAAGAAAGAATTAGGAAGAATTTTTGAAATGACTGATTTGGGCTATGTTCATTACTATCTTGGCATTGAAGTAACCCAACATCCAAAGTCCATATTTCTTTCTCAAAAGAAATACATTGGAGATTTGTTATACAGATTTGGCATGACAGAGTGCAATCCCCTTTCTACTCCAATGGAACAAAACTTGAAGCTCACATCTACTGAAGGAAAGGAATTTGAGGATGCAACAAGGTATAGACAGCTTGTAGGAAGTCTCATCTACCTCATTACTACCATACCAGACATTTCATTTGCTGTTGGAATCCTCTCCAGGTTTATGCAAAAGCCTTGTGAGGGACATTGGTCTGCTGCAAAAAGAGTTCTAAGGTACTTGAAGGGAACTCAAGACCTTGGAATCAAGTATACACAGGTGGACGACTTCAACTTGATTGGATACTCTGATTCAGACTTCGATGGAGACAAAGAAACTGGGGTATCTACTTCAGGATATGCTATGAGTCTTGGATCAGGAGCTGTCTCCTGGAGATCATGCAAACAATCAGTACCAGCAGATTCCACAACAGAAGCAGAATACGTGGCAGCAGCTGAAGCAACGAAAGAAATTGTGTGGCTCAGGAAAATTCTTGAAGATTTGCAAGTAAAACAAATACAATCTACTCCACTCATGATTGATAACACATCTGCAATAAAGTTGGCCAAGAATCCAAAGTTCCATGATCGTACTAAGCACATCAATACTAAATATCATCTGATCCGACATCATGTTGAGGCCAAAACAATCCATCTCCGTCATTGTTCCACAAACGAACAAATTGCAGACATCTTCACCAAAGCGCTTGGAAGAGAAAAGCTTGAAAGATTCAGAACGATGCTTGGACTCACCAACATCCCTTCAGATTAAGGGGGGGAATGTTGACACCTAATCCGAAACGGATGAGGTGAAGCCGGACAGTCATCTAGAAGATGAACTGATCCGTTTCTTGTGTATATAAATAATAGTTATCTAATGTGAAATAGTCAGTTCAGTATTGCACTCATAAATTGCTGGAGTTACCCTGGCCTGACAGTGTGCCACAATTCCACAGGTCTGCACTGTGTAAGCCACTAATATGAACAATCTGCAAGCTGCAAATCTGAACTATAGGCCGCAGGTGATTGTCCTTAAAGTAATCACGGATCCGATGTGTAGTCCAAGCTCCACAGGTGATTATAACTCTGAGCTTTTAAGCTACAGGTCTGAGCCTTTCAAAGTCCGAGATTCCATAGATGTCCACACACATGTTCACAGGTCCGATCCCTCCATGTGAGACTATTCACAGGTCCGAGATATAGTTTCATCAATTTTTAACCCAATCAAAATTTGCTTCCTCTTCTCGCCCTTTAGCTTCTTTTATTCGGTGCTGTAAAGTTCACGAGTTGTGAATTGTGCCTTACTCTCTATGATAGATCACTGAATTGGACGATTGTGAAATGAAGATCCAAGTACATATATATATATATATATATATATATATATATATATATATATATATATATATATATATATATATATATATGGATTTCACCTTGAAGGAAAGAGACATGACCTATGGAGGAAGACGACTTGAGAGACAAAGTATAGGTCGACTAGACGTCAAAAAATATTTTTCTTTGTATGTGTATGAGAGGTTTGTATAAGAAGCTTTAATGTGACATGGCATGCAAAAATTGTGATATAGGAAAGTTCCGACGAGGCGGGCGTGATATTATATTAAAACCGTCATGATAAAACCAATTGGTCTGCAACCATATCGACAATCGGCAATCGGAGGGTCTTATCGGAGGTGCCATTCAAAAATTCCGATAAAGTGGCAGATATGATTTAATAATTAAATCCTTAAGTTAAATCAAGTCGGGGCCACATATCGAAAGTCATAGATCGGAAGTCCATATCGCATATTGGAGATCGGAGGTCCATATTGTATATCGAAGATCAGAGATCGGAGTTGGAGTGGTGACGCACAATAAAAACGCCAATACGATATTTCTTCGATATCACTGTTCTTCACTTTTGACTCTTCTTTTGGGCATATGCGATCCCCTTTTGGATCTGCTCCTTGGCTCCCCTTTGGCTCCCAGTGGATTCTCTTTGAATTGCTTTTCACTCTCCTCTTTGGTACTGCTCCTCTTGCTCCTTGGGACTGCTTGGGTCCAATGTTTCTTGGGATTTTGTCTATATATATATATATATATATATTCAATTCATATGGCCATCAATGACAAAACTGACATCTCAAACAAAGGTTTTGGCTTAACAATTGTTTATGTTTTCACTGGGTTCCTATGGCATCTTCTGAAGATTTCGCTGGAGGGTCCTATCTATGCAAGTCTAAGGAATGATTTCAGGAAGAGAAAACATTTTTCGACTATTTTTTTATTTTTTCTGAGTGTGGCTCACTACAGGTACAATGTCCAAATATTAGATTATGTTGCTGGGCATTGGTGTGATTTCAAGGAAGTGCGATAATTATGTAAATACACCTGTGACATGTTCTTAGGCTGATCTGGAATATGAACACGCTGGAAATGATTGGTTATTAGAATCATATGTAAGCCACACAACCCTTGTTTGAATGGTTAGCTTGCACATAACATGTGCATAAGGTCAATAATCAATGTATTCCTGATTATGTTACCTCCAATGGAAGTTGTAGCACTTAGATGTCTACTCTTGCATGGCATATTACTCTCATGCAGTTTCTTTGTAAAAGCATCCAACAAAGATACGATTGCTAATGTTGCTCATTGTGTAATGTCGAATGCAATGTGGATCGTTGATGAATGGATTGATATTTAGATTGACGTGAGGAACCCCTAGGACCTTGAATAGTGCATAACTATGGATGTTATGAAGCTACGTTTTAGGAAAAAGTATGTAAGTTTGCTGTGTATGGATCTAAGTGCGGAGAGACAAGGTATATGGAGGTGTGATATTTGCACAAACACTATAAGCGCTCCTTATAGTGTTTGTTCAAATAAACACTATAAGTAAAGTAAGATTTTGTACATAGGGTCACCACCCTCTATGATAGTTATAAACAACATTTCGATCAAAGGAATAGACAACGTGACTGCCAGAAGTCATTAGATCAAATGTTGTGTAATGTCTTGGAAAGCCATTTGCAAGCCAGAGTGTGTTTGACAATTATATAAGGGCAAAATTGCTGAAGTACGTTGACTCAGAAGTGTGGATAACTGAGAATGTGTATCTCATGTACATAACTGACCTATAGCCGAGAATAGGGCAGAAGAGTGCATTGGGAACATAATATGAATTAGAGTTGTTATGATCCATAATGTTGAGCTAGATACTTCCAAAAGAGTTTAAAGCTAAGAATCTGATGGTTGATAAGTGAGGGTCTGCATGTTTATTGATAATCTGATATATGGCTGATTCATTTTGAAGTGTATGCTACTGCTAGGATGAATGATTTGTTATGCCTTCAATGCTTATTTGAGTCAGCTGCCTGTGTCTTCATGCTACTAAGTGAGAGAGCTTGATGTGTTTTCGTATGAATATATAGAAGTGTGTTTAGTTAGTTGATGGTTTTGGAGTTTGATAATTTTTGAATATAGCGTTGAACCCAACTATGCATTGGATTAGTGTGGTTGCTGGAAGAGCTACCAGATTATGATTGTGTTGTTGTTGAGCTAGAGAACACTTTCCAGAGTATCTGAATTTTTGGTTGTGTTCAACCGTATGATGGCAAAGGTTTGGTGAATATATGATGTATGCCAAGCTAGTAATAGACCTTGTTTGGAACAGACCTCGTTTGTCCTATTGTATTGGTAGGAATTTAGCGTGAGGTATTGATAAGTGAGGAAAAAAAATTTGTTGTGTCCAAATGATTGAGTAGAAGCATATTAGAGCTGCTAGGGTTGTTTGTAGAAAGCTAGTAACTGATCTTCGAGTTTGAAACTAACAAATGCCTGCTAGAACTTGAAGTACTTACTGGTGCAATTTGTTTAAGCTTGATGCTATTCATGAGCAGAGATTTACTAAATGCTGATTTTAGCTTGGTCATTGGATATCATTGGTATTGAAGTAGAATTGATCATTGAGAAAAAGTTGAGTGTAGTTGTTCATTAAGGGATGATATACAATGATTTTAAAAGGGTAAATCTACTATGAGTAGCTATTAATCTTGAAGCTGATATATGAAAGGTATTTGTAAGTTCAAGTACAATGTGAGCAGCTAGTGGAAAAGGAGTATAAGGAGGTATTTCTCTGTGCTTAAGGAGGCAAAGAATCTGCCAGGTGTCAAGACAAATGAGGACTAAAAGGGCTGGTGCAAAAAGGGCAGTATCAACAAGTAAGTCACGTGTATTTGTTTTTGGTCTTTTTGGGCAGATTGCAGATTTGCAGAAACAGATTGCAAGCCCTAGTTTTGTATACTATGTATACTAGTTATACTAGTCATTGATGGCCATAAACCCATGATTCTTTGGTTGATGGACTTGTTATCACCCCAAGAAACTCTCCTAGGTTGTATCTTGGAGATGCTCGGGAACATTACAAACTCAACAAAATGTTGGATAAATGATGGATGAATGAAAGAAATGCTGCATATTCAAGCCAGATAACCACTCCTACTATGCTTAACCTCAGACATGGGTGAACACCCCTAGACTACAAGGCTTTAGATCACCAATTACTCATAGTTTGAGGATAAGGTGATAATGGAAAAGACCGACCACACTAGCAGATGCACAGGACCCTGTAATGGCCAGTTGCAACCAGTTAAGAGGTTTGTAAATCTGTTTTCTAATACACAGACAGGATGATAGCTCTCTGGAATTAAAATAACAGAAACCTGCAACAAATTCAATGATACATGCTAAATCCTAACACAGAGGTGGGATGACAGCCCCTCTAATGCTAAACATTAACAGCACATGAATAAACGTAAAGCAGGCACAACCTGAAACAAGAAGAAGAAGTGGACAGTGAGCAATTAACAACAAAAGAAGCTTGCATTAGCTGAACATGAAGACCAGATGCTGCAGGTGTCACAACAGTTACAATCTCCAGAAGTTGAACCTTACAGCAAAATAACACTCATCAACCTCATTACATCGTTTTTCTGGGTATATATATAGAATTTGTTTACAAAATTACTCTGTTAGACTATGCGTGGAGGTGTCTTAATTGACCACCAACTGCTTTTACAGTTAGATATGGGCTTTTGATACAATCTGAATGTTTTAATGAACAAAATGGCTCTTTCTGTACTTTGGTGTACTCCTTGAACAGGTGAAGTATTATCTGCACGACTTTCAATAACTGCTGCAGTCATTTATTTGCTCAAGGTGGTTTTTCTTGTCCTTCGGAGGTACACGGTGTTGAATGCAATAGCTGAGAGTTTTAATGCTCAGGTCGCTGGATCATCTCTTCCTTCTTCGCATGCATGAGTCAAGCCAAAAACACTGAAAAACGCCTTGAAAATGGATGAAAAACTGAGAAAGAACAATGGCCGCTAGATTTATCAGATTGACGGCTGAGATTAGATCTGAGAGGGCTATCGGGAGGCATGTGAACAGATGAACGATGGCGGAGACAGATATGGGCTGTCAGATCGCAGCTTGAGAGATCGGACAACTAGTGGGAGCAGGAGCTGCGTGAACGTTAACGAGTGGGAGACGTACAAACAGGCGGCAAGCGGAATGAATGAAGGTCGTTGGATCACGAGACGGTTGATCGAACGGTTGACGAGGGATTAACATGCGTGGGTGATAACGCGCGGGGAAACAACGGTACAGCGGGCGGGCGGTTTCCCTGCACTGCTTATCAGGCGAGGGCGGTTTACATACACGGGGAAGCGATGGAATGAAAATGTGACACGTGTCTGACGGGATGGCGGGGAAACCACTTTCCCCGCTGACTAATGAACGCGCAATTTGCGGGAGTGGGAGCGGGGGCAGCGAACATCGTTGGATCATATGGCGGGATGATCAGACGACCAGCATTAAAGCATGTGCTTTGGATGACATGACAGGCAAGGGACGGGCCTGGGCTATATAATTTTTATCATATGCGCATTTATAAAGGGTTAGGGCCATCGCGCCGAGGTTTTAAACAAAAAATGGATTAATACGAGATTTTAAAAGGTTTTCGGGCTTTTATAAAGGGTAACGGGGTTTAAAGGATTTTAAACAAAAAGAAGCCCAGGAGCCCATGAAATTGAATTATAACGGGTTTATAAGGATAATAAAGGAAAATGGCAACAACGAGGTTAAGGGAGAGTAGGGAAAAATGAAAAGGGGAAGGGTAAAATGAACTGCCATGAGCTCCTTAGCAACCAAAACCAGCATTTTCCAACT
Source organism: Pinus tabuliformis (assembly GCA_031772625.1). Taxonomy (NCBI): domain Eukaryota; kingdom Viridiplantae; phylum Streptophyta; class Pinopsida; order Pinales; family Pinaceae; genus Pinus; species Pinus tabuliformis. Next base: position 1,158,025,782 of record CM062818.1, on the reverse strand, counting down.
TGATTTTAACCCTTAAACACTGAATCTATAGCAGAGCTAACACTGGCTCCTTCTAGGGATGAGATCCTCCCTGTGAGGTCTCAAGAACCTGCAGACCATTGCCTTTCCAGCTGAAAACCAATTAACCAAAATTCCTAGTGTTCCATTGGGCATGGAGTGTACTTTGCCTGCACAAAACTGATAAACACAAAATATTTACAGCCTTTAAGGCCAAAAGACCTTAAACTACATAAAATTTCAAAAACCGCCCATTAACTGGGCCATCAAAAACTGCTTCTCCTCCCATACTTTTCAGTATGAAGGTGTTGTTCCCTTGAACCTGTGAAATGATGAAAGGCCCTGTCCAGAAAGCATCAAATTTCCCATGATTACCTTTATTTTCCTTTAGCTCATCCCATTTCAAAACCAAGTCACCAACCTGAAAATTATTTGATTTTTCCTTCTTGTCAAAGGCTTCCTTGACCTTTCTCCGATGTGCTGCAACTTTTTCAACCAGCTGTTCTCTAATCTGATGTATTTCTGCCAAATCAATTATCCTCTTTGCCATGTCTTCTTCCTCATCCTGCTCTGTTTAAAGGAATTTTTCCACAGGGATAGTTTGTTGAATTGGAAACACAGCCTCAGTGCCATATACCAGCTTGAAAGGAGAATTGCCTGTGGATTTATTAATGGTCACCCTGTCAGCCCACAATGCATATTTGAGCTTTGAATCCCAATTCTTTTTATTGTCCTCTAACAACTTTTTAATTATCCTGATCAGACTTTTATTAGAGGATTCTGCTAGACCATTTCCTCGAGGATAATATGAGGTGGAATGAACAAGTTTAATACCCATTGAATCACACATTTCCACCAATTCTTTTGCCCTGAAAGATGCTGCATTATCTATTATCAATTTACGTGGACAACCAAATCTGCTGAAGATATTTTCTGTCAAAAACTTCATGACCACATTATGATCAACCTTCCTTGTAGGGATTGCTTCAATCCACTTGGTGAAATAATCAGTGGCTACTAATATCCACCTATGTTGTCCACTGGAATGTGGATTGATTTCTCCAATAAAATCCAAGCCCCACTGCTGAAAAGGTCCTTTTGCATGAATTGGTTTTAGGGCCAGGGATTTCAATTGTTGCTTTCCTTCAAATCTTTGGCACCTGTCACAAGATTTAACAAAAGAAAATACATCAGAAAATAAAGTGGGCCAATAGTACCCAACTCTGAGAATTTTATGGGCTGTAGTTTTCCAATAATGGTGCCCTCCACACACGCTGTTATGAAACTACTGCATAACTTCTTTTGGTTGTTCTTTGTCCAGACACCTTAAAAATATTCTAGATGGATCCCTCCAGTAGAGCAGATTATTATTGATGAAATATTTTGTTGCCCTGAGTTTTAAAGTTCTAGCTTGACTTTGAGTAAATTCTGAAGGGATTTCTAGCTTCAACAAGAAATTAATTATTGCAGCATACCAATTACATGAAGCTAGACTCTCGGCCACTGACTGCCTTCCTTTGTTTCAGCTGTTTCTCCCTTTTCTACTTGACCATCTTTTGCATTTTCATATAGGAAATCAACATCCAAAGACCTGCAATTTTCTTCAGCCAATAACTTGGCAAGACCCTGACCTCTGACCAGCTCAGTAGGTTTCAACTCAATATTAAATTCTATCATTTTTGCAATCCATTTTTCCCTTCTTCCATCAGCATCAGTTTGAGTCAAGACATCTTCTATTGCAGCAGAGGGCACATATGCAATTATTTTTGAGTGCAAAATATAAACTCTGAAAGCCTTTAAGGATTTAATAAGAGCATATGCTTGTTTTTCTATAATATCATACTTCAGTTCAACATCCCTCAAGTTTTTTTTTTCTGAAAAATGCTATTGGATGTTCTGAACCTTCTTCATCTTGCTACAATAAAACTGTTGCAATGGTATCTTCAGAGGCAAAAGAAAATATATGAAACTCCTTGCTGTAATATGGACTTATTAATGTGGGAGCCTCCATAATAGCCTTTTTAATAGACTCAAATGATTTTCTTGTTGAATCAGTCCACTTAATCTCTGCTCCTTTCTTCAACATGGAGGTCACATGCTTAACCAATTCTGCAAAATTTGGAATAAACCTCCTGACAAAATTAATTTTGCCCAAAAAAGACTGAATATCCTTCTTTGATCTTGGGACAGACAAAGTCTGAATTGCTTTGACTCTTTTTGGGTCAATCTGAACACCTGCAGCAGACACAATATGTCCTAATAGCTTGCCTTCATTTAAAGCAAATTGAGATTTTTTAGGATTGACTGATATTCCAAACCTTCTGCACTTTAAAAACACTTTTTTCAAATGCTGCAAATGATTTTGATGGCTGCTGGAGTAAACTGTTATATCATCAAGGTAGATAAGCACAAATTTGTATTTCTCTCCCACAAATGCTATGTCCATAGCTCGCTGAATGGTGGCTCCAACATTCATCAATCCAAATGGGATTTTGGCATACATAAAAGTGCCCCAAGGAGTGGTGAATGCAGTCTTTTATTGATCATCTGGGTACACAACAATCTGATTAAAGCCTGAAAATCCATCCAAAAATGACATCACTTTAACTCCTGAGACCCTTTGCAGCAAATGCTCCATTTTTGGCAGAGGATAGTTGTCTTTCTTTGAGCATTTGTTTAAACTTCTGAAATCAACACACATCCTGATTTCTCCACTCTTCTTCTTTACCACTACTAGATTGGCTACCCATTTTGAATACCTAAGAGGAACAATGATCTTGGCAGCCAACAATTTTTTAATTTCTCTTTCGATCAATGGAAGAAGCATCAGATTTATTGGTCTCAGCTTCTGTTTGAATGGTATTGTGTCTTTCTCCAGAGGGATTTTATGCTGAATTATATTCTTGTCATATGTTTTCAGGTCACTATACTCCCAGGCAAACACATCAGCAAATTGCCTCATTAAATTGCAGTATTCAACACTTTGATCAGCAGATAAATGAGTGGACAGATTTACATATCTAGGCTGACCTGGACTTCCTATATCATGCTTACAGACTGCAGATTGGTCTTCTTTTTGGGCAGCCTTGTAAGGCACATCATTCTGGTCAAATAGTCTTTCAAGAGGAATTAGACCCTTAGGAATATGGTTACTAGGAAGCTGGACAATGTTGTCTTTACCAATTTTATTTCTAAGCTGGGACTGGGGGTTTTCTTCCAAGGCATCATTTTCTTGGTCAATTTGTATCTCAGAAAACTCATCAATGACTTGCAAGAACCTACCCAACTCATCATCATTTTCAAAAACTTTCCAATGCTGGACATTATCAGGCAAGGATGGTCTATACTTCGTTTCCACTTCATAAACTAGTCTGGGAGGCATTGGAAGAATGAATAGACTAGCAGAAATAGCGAGGGAATCAACAAGCTGATTTTGGGCTCTAGGAATATATGAAATACAGAAACAATCAAAAGAGTCTTTGATTCTCCATACCTCATCTCTATATGCTTTCAGCCTTGGGTGCTTCGTTTGAAATGTTTTATTTACTTGTTGGATAATCAGATCAACGTCTCCAAACACCTTCAGGTTCTTGATTCCTCTGTCTTTAGCTGCATTAAGGCCCAAAAACAACACTTCATATTCTACTATATTGTTTGTCACTTGAAAAACCAGCTTAAAAGACAGCTGAATGCTTTCTTTCTCTGGAGACACTAACACCACCCCTGCTCCTGTAGTCTCCCTGGAACATGATCCATCAAAGAACATCTCCCACATTTGATTTCCTTGCTCTTCTTTGGCTTGAACTATTGGTTCTCTGAGCTACAATGAGGCCTTCTGAGATTCTTCTATTTTGAGAATACATGCTCCAAAATCAGTGTCCACTGCATATATGGAATGATTTGTAGGATTCTTCTCATCACTAATGATGTATGCCAACTGTGCTTCTCTGTATAACCTCCTGCTTTCTCCTCCAAACACTGGGACGGTTGCATAAGATAGATCATTTTGAAGTGTCCCACCTAGTCTTTTAATCCACCCTCTGGACAACAGCATGCCAAACTTAGGAGGGACATCTGCTACCACAATATCCATCATCATACTCTTCATGGGTAGCTGAGTTAAGGTAATAACTAGATCTTTAATCAATCCCAAACATTTCACCTTCCTTGAATCAAAAGAAAATAAATCATGATAGGGTCTAGTGATATCAAGGCCTAACTCTTCCATGGCAGCTTTAGGCATTAAATTGTGGTTGGCCCCTGTGTCTAGCAGGCAACTGTGGAGGATTTTGTCATGAATGGTCAATGAGACATAAAAAGATGGAGAATTATTATCAGTAGGTTCAATCATAGGGCTGATCACAATGGCAGGTTTATCATCTTGCAAATTAACAGAGTCAGTGGAAGTTTGTTTGGTTTCTAGCTCAAAGCTTCAAGAATAGGCTTCCTAAATACTTCACTCTTCACCAACTCAATTAGAGGCACAGATATTTTCAATTTTTGGACCTCTGACTCAAACCTGAAAGAAGAAGATGACTTATCAGAACTTTTTACCTCTTGAACTGGAGCTTTGAGGATGACTGGATCAGCTGCCGGTCTTCTCTGCTTGATATTCTGTGGTTCTTTTTGGACATAAGCTCTTTGTGCAGGATTTTCTTTGACATTCTTTGCATTTGATCTCAGGTTATATCTCTGCTGCTGTTCACCAGAATGTAGAACAACTCCCTGTCCCATTCTTGATTGTTTTGTTCCTGCAGCAATGATTGTTCATACTCAGCCAATGTCAAGAATGCAGTGCTGCCTTTATCTTCCATGCAGTGAATTTCATCATCTTCTTCAAATTGTTCCTCCTCCATGACTACATTTTGGAAGGGAGCTTTAACTTTCTGATCTTCCTTTGATTCTTCACCCCTCCGCATAATCTGTAACTGCTCATTTGCTCTTCTGAATGGATTTGGGTTTCTTGGAGCAAATGTGTTCTGCTGCCTTGTTTTCCCTGAATTCTGCTCAACCTTTAGCTTAGAAATTTCAGCAGCCAATGACTCTATCATCTTGGTCATTTTATCTAATTTTGGCTCTGAAGATGAACTAGATGAAGTAGCAGCTTGACCTCTCTGCCTCCTTCTTGTCAGCTTTATTTTTTAGTTTCTCTGCAGCCATAATATTAGACTCCACCTCTAGTGCTGCATCCTGCATATCAGCTAGAGTGGCACATCTCCTTTCTCTCAACAACAGGTAGAAATCAAAGTCAAAAGCACTGGCATAAGTGAGTTTGGCAGAGGTAGGAGTAGGCTTTACTTCAGCTAGTATCTTACTATACATTCGGTTGAATCTTTTATTAAAATCAGGTATTGATTCCCCATTTTCCCTCTTCAAATTACCAAACTCTGTGTGGTAATACAACAAGTCCTTTTTATCTCCCCATTGCTTCAAAAATGCATCATCTAATGCTTCAATATCTGTTATAGATCTCTGGGGCAATTCTCTAAACCACTTCCTAGCCTCTCCATCAAGGCTCTGGACAAAAACTCTCATCCACACATCATTTTCACTTATATCTAAATTATCAGCATAATTGTAAAAAGCTTCAAGATGTTCTTCTGCTGTCACTCCCTCTGTGCCAGTGAATTTAGGCATATATTTTTGATATTCTCCCACAGGCATAGGATTTAAAGGCACAGGTAATACCAATGGTCCATATCTGGCAGCTACAATTCTTTCTATCCTCGTAGGTGCTTGCTGTCCTGCCATGTTTGGAATATTTGGAAGAATACTAGCAGATTGAATGGTAGGGAGTAAGGTGATGGATGGCAGAGATAAAGGGATGTTTTGGACTGAATGGGAAGCTTTCTTTGGACTGAGATTCAAAGGGGAACAAACTGCACAAGTGGCTGAACTAATCTCTAAATATTTTTCCTTATTAACAGTGCTGTGCTCTAAAGCTTCAAACTGTAAATCTTCAGCAATAACTTTATCTTTTAGAGATGAATTAGATTTTTTAGGCTTACCTGATCCTGATGCCCCTTTCTATGAAGCTTTCTTCGGTTTAACAGTCATCTCAGGTTCAGGCACTGGTTTAGCTGGTAATTTCTGAGGGTTTCTTGGAGTATGTCTCACAGACTGAGCCAAAACTTCAATGTGGAGTCGCTAAATGATGGTCTTCCTCTAATGGAGTCACCAGACAGATGATTACAACCAGAAACTGTGTTCAAACCTTGTCTGTCATCAAAGCTTGAAGCTGTGTTGTTCTCCCAGGGAAGCTGAGTTTCAATTATCCTCTCCCCGGCAACGACGCCAATTAATGTTATCACCCCAAGAAACTCTCCTAGGTTGTATCTCAGAGATGCTCGGGAAAATGACAAACTCAACAAAATGTTGAATAAATGATGGATGAATGAAAGAAATGCTGCGTATTCAAGCTAGATAACCACTCCTACTATGCTTAACCCTGGACATGGGTGAACACCCCCAGACTACAAGGCTTTAGACCACCAATTACTCACAGTTTGAGGATAAGGTGATAATGGAGAAGACTGACCGCACCAGCAGATGCACAGGACCCTGTGATGGCCAGCTACAACCAGTTAAGAGGTCTGTAAATATGTTTTCTAATACATAAACAGGATGACATCTCTTTGGAATTAAAATAACAGAAACCTGCAACAAATTCAATGATACATGCTAAATCCTAACACAGAGGTGGGATGGCAGCCCCTCTAATGCTAAACATTAACAACACATGAATAAATGTAAAGTAGGCACAACCTGGAACAAGAAGAAGAAGTGGACAGTGAGCAATTAACAACAAAAAAAGCTTGCATTAGCTGAAAAAGAAGACCAGACGATGTAGGTGTCACAACAGTTACAATCTCCAGAAGTTGAACCTTACAACAAAATAACACTCATCAACCTCATTACATTGTTTTTCTGGGTATATATATAGAATTTGTTTACAAAATTACTCTGCTAGGCTTTGCGTGGAGGTGTCTTAATTGACCACCAACCGCATTTACAGTTAGATATGGGCTTCTGATACAATCTGAATTTTTTAATGAACAAAATGGCTCTTTCTGTACTTTGGTGTACTCCTTGAACAGGTGAAGTATTATCTGCATGACTTTCAATAAATGTTGCAGTCATTTATCTGCTCAAGGTGGTCCTTCTTGTCCTTCGGAGGTACATGGTGTTGAATGCAGTAGCTGAGGGTTTTAATTCTTAGGTCACTGGATCATCTCTTCCTTCTTCGCGTGCATGAGTCAAGCCAAAAACACTGAAAAACGCCTTGAAAATGGATGAAAAACCGAGAAAGAACAATGGCCGCTAGATCTGTTAGACTGACAGCTAAGATTAGATTTGAGAGGGCTATCGAGAGGCATGTGAACAGATAAACGATGGCAGAGACAGATCTGGGCCGTTAGATCGCGGCGGGAGAGATCGGACGGCTATCGGGAGCGGGAGCTGCGTGAACGTTAACGAGTGGGAGACGTACAAACAGGCAGGAAGCAGAATGAATGAAGGCCGTCGGATCATGGGACGGTCGATCAGACGGTTGATGGGCGATTAACATGCGCGGGTGATAATGCGCAGGGAAACAATAGTACAACGAGTGGGCGGTTTCCCTACATCGCTTATCGGCCGAGGGCGGTTTACGTACACGGGGAAGCGATGGATTGAAAATGTGACACGTTTTTGACGGGACGACGGGGAAACCGCTTTCCCCATTGACTAATGAACGCGCAGTTTGCGAGAGCGGGGGCAGCGAACATCGTTGGATCATATGGCGGGATGATCAGATAGCCAACATTAGAGCATGTGCTTTGGATGACGTGACAGGCAAGGGACGGGCCCGGGCTATATAATTTTTATCATATGCGCGTTTATAAAGGGTTAGGGCCATCGCGCTGAGGTTTTAAACAAAAAATGGATTAATACGAGATTTTAAAAGGTTTTCGGGCTTTTATAAAGGGTAACGGGGTTTAAAGGGTTTTAAACAAAAAGAAGCCCGGGAGCCCGGGAAATTGATTTATAACAGGTTTATAAGGATAATAGAGGAAAATGGCAACAACGGGGTTAAGGGAGAGTAGGGAAAAATGAAAATGGGAAGGGTAAAATGAACTGCCATGAGCTCCTTAGCAACCAAAACCAGCGTTTTCCAACCTGATTTTAACCCTTAAACACTGAATCTGTAGCAGAGCTAACATGACTAATGAAATAATCAAGCTTTGGGCTCAAATCTCTATGTACTTAATTAATTTCACTAATAAAGATTTCTGTTGTGCAAAGTACTTGTACGTTGAAGGTTCTTAGTGTGTTTGTGTGCGTGTTTAGCCTTAGATCAGATCTAGGGCCTAAGGAAAATTCAACATGGTATCATAGATGGTGGTATAAGAGCTACTTTGATGAGAAGGTGGATCAGAGTGTGCACATGAAGTAGAGTGAGCTAGTGGATATTATGTAGGCTTAGAGGGAGTCTAGTTTTAGAGGGAGATTGCAAAGGATTGTCAGCTACCATATGGAAGTTTGAATCTTCAAGTTCTAATGAGATAAAGGAGTTTTCAGCCCATGCAAGCATAGTCACAAACCATGAGAGAACATTCATGGTGGTCTAAGTCACCTGACACGGGGATTCGGGATTCGGGATTTGTAGTGTCGGATTCAGACATGTTGACCCCTCAGAACAAGACATGTAGGATTTGTTATATATTATTTTATTATATATATATATATATTAAAAATTAGATATTTCTTACACAAATTTTAATTAATGATACAAACTTATTGATTTCAAACATAGATCTTCATCTATAGCATGCATAGTACATACAAAATTCAAATACATGTCAGTAGTCACATAAATGATAAATCACGATTCATAATTCATAATTGAAAGACAACTTACAACTACAAGATAGTAAGATAAACACACTGGCAACTGTAGTTTTCTCATTAAGTCATCAAATCAAAATGTGTTACATAGGTAGTGCTGGTGCAATGCCAATGGCAAATAGAAATAGAAAATATAATCCTTGAGGCCCTATTTTGGCCTCCCTGAGGCAGATCTCCTGAGGACTATTCAGAGAGTGTTTCTGACCTTACATCGCTGATACCGTTGGCAAATTCTTGGACACAAATGGTGTATTTGGAATCCTTTTGTGGCTAAAGTGCTGAGGTGACTCGACCCCTTTTAGGCAAAAGTCTTGTTATCACTTAGAACTAAAATTGATATATGTAACTTTTCATCCTAGCCCGATGACAAAGCACAATCCTGATTAGGCAGTTTTGCAGCGCAATCCTGATTAGGCAGTTTCGCAGCGCATCATTCAAATTTAAAACTGACAGCGCTGCGAAATCATGGATTCGTACATTTCGCAGCGAATCTTTCCTGAAATGTCAAATCCGTTAGGTGAGTCATAGGCCGTGTCTTCTCATGTCAGCTCATGTACCCCTCTTATCACATTTCACCACTCATTGCCACTATCACCACCACTAGATCTGTTGATACGCATGAATCATCATTTCCAAGAAAGACCACCATGCATAAAACTTAATGATGGTCGTAAGTCTTGCATGAAATGACAAATCTGCAAGATTACAACTTGAAAGATTTCAAACGGCAAAATTTAAAATTCAACTGCAAAGATAATCAAGCGAGGCTGAATTCAAATAGAAGCTGAATCACAATTCCAACCGGAGCTGGTAGTCATTGTTTGCGAAGATTTGGAAGGATCAATGGAGAAAAAGGAGCACAGATCCGGCAAATGTCTAAGGACTGAGCCTGAAGGCTTAGATATAACGCTGAGAAACAAAGAGGTGGAGAAAGCATTTAAAAAGGCCGGGTGCTGGAATTTTTGCAAAAAGTTACAAGGAGGGCACGCACAGGTAACTAAAGAATTTTCACTTAACTTCACAGGCTTGAATTCAAAACTAGCCATGATAGAATTGCAGGTTTTGCCAGAAGTGATATCTACTGTGACAGAGATCCCACGAGGACAAGAGCAATGGTTTAAAAATTTCAAGTTTGACATGAATCCTTGCAAGGAGTTTTTGAAGGATGAATTTGTAAATGAAGATTTAAGTAAGGCAGTGCCCAGGAGTTATGTCAAAGAATATTATGCTCATTTACTCACCTGCATACAGAAATATCTGACTTGTGAAGGAAGGTATAACAAGGTTTACTCTTACCATTTTAAACTCCTTTTGCATTTCACCGGGAAGGTCTCCATAGACTTACCTTTTTATCTTTTCCGTAGTTTGAGTAAGATGTGTGATAAGGTACAGCTGAGGAAAGAGGATTGTGAAACCTCCTTGTTTCATCATGGTTTGATCAAACTACTGGTTTTAGATGGGCTCCAAAAGGTAGACAGAGATTGGAATTCATTCATTTTTATGGCTGGCTTCAAAAGCCAGACTGGCCTCACTTCTCTACCTGCTAGAGATTTTACAATAGCTGAGCTCCAAACAGAAGCAAGAGCTAAAAGAGTTCCAAATTCACAAGTAAGAAAACAAGTGAAGCCACTCATCATCCAAGATCAACCTCAGCAATCAACTAAGGAAAAAGCTCATGGTAAAAAGACTGTACCTGAAACAAGCAAATCTGAAGTAGTCTCAAGGATAAGAACAAGAAGCCAGATGAATAAGGAAAAAGGTAAAGCTGTAGTAGTCGAAGAAAGTCCAGTGTCCAAGGGAAGTTTAAATACCTTATTACAGGCTATTGACTTTGAGCAGCCTCTACCAGTTCAAATTGAGTTGATACAGTCAGAAAAAGAAAGCACCAAGAAAGCCAAGGCCTCAAAAAGGCTTAAATTTGATGAGCCAACTGAAGAATTTGTTTTTAAACCTAGAAGACCTATGACAAGGAGATTCCAGCAAGTACAGGAAGCACTGTCAAGAATAGAGGAAACAGGGGAAGGGACACAACGTTGGCAAAAGAAAAACACAGGCAAAACAGTCATCACATCTAAAGAAGATAATATAGCAGACCTGAAGAGGCAATTAGAATCAGCTAAGCATGAGATTGCCAAATTGAAGAAAGCTGCTAGAAGACATGCAGTCATACAAGCAAACTATTATAAAACTCTATGGAAAGGGAATGCAACTGTAGAAGCCCAGATGAATTCAGTGGTTGATGGCCATTCACAATTTCACACCTGGACAGTACCAGCAATCAAAGAAGCCAAGTACATCAGAAGGATCAATATGCAACTGAGAGCTGGGAATAAGGTTATGAAGAAACAAATTGAAGATCTGAAGGCACAGCTAAGCCAGCTTAAAGGACCTGCTAAATGAGTTTTCATTTCAAGTAAGATTCTATTTCAAAATTTTGATAAGTTTGCTTGATCTTATCTTTTTGAAGAAATCTAAATCCCTAGCGCGCTACGAAACTGCTGAAAGTGATGATTTCAACATAAATCAAGCAGTTTTGAAGTTGAAGCGGGAAAATTTTGAAGGATATTTGTATACAATGAGAACACCTGAAGTTACAACAACCAATCAGACTAGCACAAGTGGAAATAAATAGTTTGAATCAAAAAGTGGCATTTTGTCATATCATAAGGAAATTGAAGCACGTATCAGACAGCTTGAATACGTTTTCCTTTTTGTTTTCGAAACAGTGGATGACACATCATCAAATCAGGTTTCATAACAGCGGACAACACATCAAAACGTGGCCACCGTCATATTTTGAGGGACAACATATAAAAAACCGACTTATGAAGATTCGAAGATCATACAACCGAGAAGCAAGGATAGTCTCCTAATTTTTCTGGACAGTGAAGAAGATACAACATCCAAGGTTAACATGGAGCATTAAACACCCATCTCAGCCAAACTGAAAGAGAACCAGATGTCATAGAAAGGAATCATCTTAATTAAAACCATCATGCATGTAATATGGAGTTAGAATCATAGTTGATTTAGATCTCTAAAAAACTCCAATCAACACTTTGTTGTATTTATTAAGTAGTTAGAGTTTAAGAGTTGTCATTAATAGAAGTAGTTTTCGAATTCCCCTCATGCTTGAGGAGGAAACTCGATCAGTTAGAATAAGAGCTCTATATATAGTTGAAACAACAATGTAATCAGGGTTGGAAAATTTTATGGAAAAGATTGTATTTGGCCTATGTAAGACTCATTTTCAGTAATACATGCTTGACTTTACTTCTCAGGATTCATGAAGGATTTTTTATGTTCAGAATATGTGATGTTGTCCTTTTCTTAATTCTTACAGTGGTATGGATGTATAATCACTCAGAATTCACTAAATGTGCTCTGACTTCCTGTATACATTTATAAACTGTGTGGTCCCATATGAGTTTATGTTCTGAATGTTTAAATGCTGAATGCCCTGACTTCCATGTAGGGTTGAGTTCATTGTTATATTGAGGTGTTGTTGACTCCATAAGCCCAATAGATAGTTTTGTTTAATGTGTTTCCACCATTCATATTTTTCACAGTTGTCCTATAAGAGTTAGCCATCTTATCTTTAATCAAAATCATTAATCCATCAAGAGAGAGCCCTCTCAGGTTGAGGAGGCTAAGCCTCAGCCTAAAGTAGGTTGAAATAGTTACTTAGAGTCAACCTGACCAGCAGTCTATCAGGATCTGATTTTGAGATAACAAGTCCATGAAAATTTTCTGATGCTTTCTGTTGAAGGTTTTCGGCCTCCTCCAAGGCTCAATTTTGATCTCTCTAAGGTAACTTTCCACCATAGAGCCGGAAGTATTGAGGCAAAAGAAATTTGGCCCTTGAGCAGGATATCGTTCATATATTTCTGAGGTCATTCACTAACACATCCGTGGGAGCAATTTTTGGTTTGGCCATGGAATTTTGAGGTTTTCAAAAGTAATTTTTGATGGCTGGAACACATGTTCTCAGGGCTTATTACACAAATCTGAAGGTTGCTTAAGTGCCACTTAATTTGGATCTTGTATAGGTATTTTCTAAAGCTTGTTCTTGGCATTCTTGGCACCATACATTGGAGGTTCCTTGAGGATGAAGTGTAGTAGATCTAAGGACCCTCAAGCCTCCCTTTTCCGCTAAACGAGTCCTAGAAATCAGGACACGTAGTCAAAAATCGGGACACGTTGGCGATTTTCGGGACACACTTAAGATTCGACGTGTCCTGTTTTTAGGACACGTTTTTTGGACGAATCGTGTCTGACACACTGGATTCGGACACGTGGCCCCTATATAACGAATCTGGTTACTTAGATGGTGGTGTAAGGAAATTTGTAGATCTTGCGATGACAAACATGGATCATGCTGGAAAAGTCATGTTGCATGCGAGAAATTTCATGCACCATGCAAGCCAAATCTTGGCCAAGTACAAAGAAGTCGTGGCACATACGAGGACAAATATGGCTATGCAAGGAAATTCATGACTCATGCGAGGAAGGTCACGAGCATGCAAGGAAAGTCATGGAGTTGGAAGCGTGAAGGAAATACCTTCCTCACTAAGAGGGAGTGTTAGATTTTGGGTAGCTTGGAAGTATTTCCGAGAAGGAAACCCACCAAAAGTGGTTGGTTGGGAAATTTACCCAAAAGTGGGGTTTTGGATCCAAGGTAGTGGGTGTAGGACAAAAAAAATTAATTTATTCTAATGGTTTCAGAGGCTAAAACCCTAAGTCTAGAGGTTTCCTAAGTGACCCTAGAGAAAAGATAAATAGAGGATCCTATGGAGAGGCTCAACACATCTCAAGTAAGATGTAATTTACTTGAGGAGAATGGTTTCCCTAAAGGAGACACATATCCAATAGAGGAATCACAATTAGCATAAGGAGCATGAGTTATGTCCATCTCAAGTAAGATGGACTTTACTTGAGGAGAATGGTTGCCCTAAAGGAGACATATCCAATAGAGGAATCACAATTAGCATAAGGAGGATGAGTTATGTCTTTCTAGAGGCCGAGGGTTCTGTTGTTTGATTGCAGGGAAGAGAGGACTGAATCATGACCTATTTTGGAATAAGGATTGTTGATGGTTGACGTTGGTGCCAGGGAAATGCCACAACCTTAAGATGGTACAAACCATTCTAGTAAAGGTGGCCACAATAGATGACATAAGAAGTCCGTGGGTTCTATAATATTTTCTTATGGTTCGTGGTCTATCCAAGGGTGGATTCAAGTGCTAATTGAGTTTAGATCGAAGGCATAGTTCTGTTCAATAGGCCTAATTATCATGAAACAAAGTTATGTTCAGAAATGCGTAATCTGAGGAAGCAAAGACTAGATTTGGTGGTTGAATGTGGTATCAAGGTTCCCTGGTTAGGGCTATAGGTGGCCATGTAAGGTAGGTTGAGACTAGTAGGGCCGCAAGCCTAAATGAAAAAGACAAATAAGGGCATGCATACCAATAGACAAAGGATATAAGGTCTAGATAGTGATCCTTGACCTTAAGAGTGGTTGAGAAAAATGGTAATTATTGGTAGTAGGCAGATCAAGTTGAATAAGGGAAAATCTGAGGTTTGCTAGGGATGAGTAGGTAATTCGAGCCCTAGATCTACAACGAGTTTTTTCTTGTCTCTGTATAAGCCACAGTCATGTGGGGCTAAGTAAATAGAGGCATTGACACATTGAATGCTACCAAGAAGGGTTGTTGAGCATAGATCATAAAATTTGTTGCCAAATGGAATTGTGAACAATGATTTTTCTAAGGGCTAATTGTGTAGGACCTTAAAGGATCTAAGGGACTATGAGTAGCTGATGTTTAAAGGAGTTGTTACATAGTTAATTGAAGGGGTTGATCCATTATGTGTAGTTGTTCGTTGAGGGCTAATATACAATGATTTTAGAAGGGTAAATCTACTGAGAGAAGCTATTAATCTTGGCGTTAATATATGTAAGGTATTTGTAGGATGAAGTACATTGTGAGAAGTTAGTGGAAAAAGGAGTATAAGGAGGTGTTTCTCTGTGCTAAAGGAGACAAAGGACCTACCAGGTGTCAATATAGATGAGGAATTAAAGGGGTGTTTCTAAAAGGGACGTATAAGCAAATCACGTGTATTTTTTCTTGGTCTTTCTTGGCAGATTACAGATTTGAAGCAATACATCATAAGCCCTAGTTTTATATACTATGTATACTAGTTGTACTAGTGATTGAGGGCCATGAACCCTGGTATGGGAGCCCCATGATTCTTTTTATAATGGACTAATAAATTAATCGAGCTCTGGGCTCAATTCCTTGTGTACTTAATTGATTTCACTGTTGAAAATTTCTGCTGTGGAGAATATTTGTATGTTGAGGGTTTCTAGTGTGTTTGTGTTCATAATTAACCTCAAACTAGATCTAGGGCCTAACTCAAAATTCAACAACAACATCATCTGCTTATTAAATCTAGGGGTACCCTTCCCACATAATAAGATATGATAGTTTCCTTTGCCCTATCCATGGCTTCATACAAATAGCCCTTTGTAGATTTGTTACTATCAACCAATCTTAGAACCTTTACTAAAGGTTCACTAATCAAGCACACTTCTTCCACTCATTCAACCAATCTTAGAACCTTTACTAAAGGTTCACTAATTGAGCACACTTCTTCCACTCATTCCTAGAAGTGGTCAATGTACACTAATTTAGAAATGGATATACTATCATATTTCCTGTTGTATGTACATGCACACCACTCATCACAAAAAACCATTTGCTTCAACTCAAACTGACATTGAAACAAATATTGAAGAGTAAGGAAGTTGGTTGCAAAGTGTGTGATTGTAGGATGCCACAACTCCCTGTTTCTGGTGCATTTCCTCATGAGGCTAAGAACGAAAGCATGGTTATATATGAACTTGGGGATGCTCCTAGCCTAATCAATCACCTCCTTGATGAAGGAAAGTTTCACCATATCCTCAAGCATCAAATCAATACAATGCACAATGCATGGAGTCCAAAATACTGAATGATGCTTGTACATAAGCATCCTACTAACAACCACATAATTTATGCATTGTCAATTATGAATTGCACCACATTAGGAAAATTGATCTTCTGGAGGAACCCATCCAATAACTCACATACAATGTTGCATTTTTTACATACACATATGCATCCAATGATTTGATAAACACAGTGACCTTGGGACAATGTATTGAGAAATTCAGAAGAGTCCTACCCTTCTTATCTGTCCAACCAGCAAACATGACTATGCATCCAATGACCTCCCATGACTACTTCAACTCTGTCAATCTAGATTTGATGTCCTTTTCTTCTTCAAGAATTGGCCCCCACAACTCATTATACGTAGTTCTTTTATACCCTAGGCTAATAACAACAATGGCAACACACATTGACTGCCAAATTGGATTGTTTTTTGTGATGTTGAGAGGTAAGTCACTCCATGAAAGGCACCTCCATATAATCTTGTCTACTTCTTACTTCTTGATTTTTTTTTTTTATTTTTTTTTTATTTTTTTATTTATCATTGATTTGATGGAAGGTTGTGCTCTAGCTCCGGTTCATGGAACACAAAAAGACGACCTCTTGAGAGGTGTAGTCATGGAGTCCCTCGCACTACCCTCAGTGGTAGATAACCTTGAAGCTCTATCTGCTTGTTCGACCTTATTTGTAATTGCCTCTACATTCTTTATTTCATTTGCATTAATTGCATCATGCACAACTCTCATAATTTTTGGGGTAGATTCTTTACAAATACCAATTTCTCTGCCAAAGATTTTAGCTAGATGGAATTTCAAGCTGAAAACTTCTCCTGTCATGTACTAACCACATAACTTGCAATGTAGTTTTTGTTAGTTATCAGCTACAGGTTCCTCATACTTCCAAAATGGGTCCAAATCCATTGGTGTATTTGCAATGGAAGTGGACAACTTCAAAATTAAAGCCTAAGGCACAAAAAACACAAGAAAATGAGATTAAACCCCCACTAGAAAAGAAAAAAATACAGTCCACTGATTTAATAAATCAATTATCAAAGATTTAAAAAACCATATTAGATCATTTAGGAGGGTGGAAAACAATTTGATTCAAGTTGCATGCCCATTTCTAATTAAAAGAAAACTCTCATTTCTAATTAAAAAAAAAACTCCTACATTATTTTATGGTGTGAAAATCATGGAAAAATGTAGGCAAACAAAAATCTACGAAAAAAAGCATTAAGATAGTGGGGTTTAGATACATACCTGTCAATGGAAACTTCACCATATTTTTGGAAAATGAAGGTCATCCCTTGCAAAAAATCTTGATGGTGGATTGGTGATTGCTACGTAGTTTCCCCGCAATAAACAAGGATGCCCACAAAACCTGCTCCTCTCTTCTCCAACAACGTAGAAAAAAATGATTGAGACAAAAGACAATTCATACTTTTTAATCCGCCCTTCATGTTGGCTTGATGCTTTTTTCTATCAGTGGGTGATAAATTAGAAATAATAAAAGAATGTGGTTTTTAAGAGGCGATTTATCATTTTGGTGAAAAATTGTGATTTTTGAAAAATCACCGATTTTTTCAACACTTTGCATGTCTTGATGACTATTTGACATATTATACTCAAATATTTTGTTGAAATATTACCAAAATTGTACCCTTTTAAAATTGTGCTATAGAACTTACTGTAAAACCTTTGTGTAGAAGCAAAACCTAGGACTTTAAATAATAGGAGCGTCATTTGAACAATTATTTTGGGTTATTCCAAAAGTATCATCTTTAGACATCATGAATTTAATTTGTTGCCAAACACTTGAATTAGGAAAGGGTTTATAAGATGAAAGGCAAGGTTGTAATGACTCAAAATTGAGTGGAAACGATGGTTGTAATGTTAAAGATTGTAGCTCGGACATGTGTTCAAGTCTTGAGAGGTGGCATTGAGGCTAAGAACATAGAGATTAGTTATCTCCAAGATAATGTATTTTTTTCCCAAGTTTTACTTAAAGAAAATTTAGGGAAAAGTGGATAATTAATAAACATTAGTTCAGATAAGATCGTTTTACCTCTAGAAGCTTGTAGAAAATTTCTAAGTTGATCTTAGCCATCGATTTGATCAAGTTAACTTTCAATCGTGGCCATTCATTTGTGAATGAGAGATTATAATGGGAATCAATAGACAACATTGGAGAACATTTATGTTTGGTGAGACACTAGGAGGGTTTCAACAACAGTGATTGAGGAAAGATTTCTGTAGTTTATTTTTCATTCGAGAGACTTCTAATTTCTGATTTTTAGAGGGAGTTTAGCTGGCCGCCAACTTATCCAGTGCGAGTTTGATAATTTACTAGTGCGAATTGCTAGAAGGGTAGATCAAGTTGCCAGTACGAATTGCTAGAGGTAGTGTTAGTGGCCAGTGTGAGTTGTTGGGGCAGTGTGAGTTGCCAGTTCGAATTCCCAGAGGTAGTGCGAGTTGTCAGGAAGGGCAATGCGAATTGTTGGAGAGCCAGTGCGAGTTGCTGGAGAGGTAGTGTGACTTGCATAAGAGGGTTGTGGGATATTTTCTATAGCTGACTTGTTCAGTCGAATTGAAGATCTATTTTTTTTTGGAGCTTTGCCTATGTCAGGTAAGAAGTTGATGTAATTTCTCATTAGCAGTTTTTGCTGAAGATAATAATATAAAACCTTAGATTGAACATTGGTTTCCCCACATTGGGGTTTTTCTAGGGACATGTGTCCAAAAATACTTGTGTCAATTATGTGATTCGCTTCTCATGTATTTTTCCGCAATTTATTTTGTGAATGGTGCTATTCATGTTCTTACTCATTACTTTCAATAAAAGAATTAATTTTCTGTGTATAAGTAATAGGAAATATTTACTGGGTTAATAGCACCTTCTGGGTAGCCAAAAAATTCACATGTAAGAGCATGGGTATTAATAAAATCCAAGGCAAACACAACCTAATTGAAATGTTTATTCTGATAAGCATATCCAAGATAGGCATACCCAAATCTCTGTTTTAATGTGATTAGTGAGAATTTTAATATCACATGATTAATTAATAGATATGATAGGTTCAATTGTTGTCAATAGGGAACAAGGTCACAAGGTTTCTATAGCTTCAACAAGAGCTAAGAAATTTCTTCTTAACATTATTAAGTGCGTTAATCATATATTAATGTGAGGAAGCCATTTATCGTTGCATTTTCTTCTTGATTTGACTGCAATTTTTTCATATATCTGTTGAGTTCATCTTCCAATTTTTTGCATGTTTTTTGTTCCTTCCATTTTGCAATTGTTTCATCTTCGTTTTGACTACACACACTGAGCATATATCAAACTTTTTTGTGGTGAATATTTGACAGGGAATGGAATTATTTAAGAGATTTTAAATCGAAAGGGGATACCATATATTAAGAGAGTATGCCAAATATTTACATGGTGGTTATGATATCCAGGGCGAAAAAATAATAGACAGCAATGAAGTGGTTGACCAAACGTTGGATGATATGGGCAATGAGACTAAATATCCTCTCAGTATGATTGCCACAGTCCCTAATATCATGACATATTATGATATATAAGTTCATATGTGATTAAGGATATCGACAATAATGATGCCAATACCACAATTGGACTAGAACTTTTTGGTATGTTTAAAGGAGGATAATGATAAACCAAATTTCCCATGTTTATGGTAAATTCTAGACAAAGGATACATACTCTCTTTTATCTCCAAGAAGAGGTGATTCATGGTCATATTGATATAGAGGAAGACGATGTTTGGAGATTAATGAAATTCATCAATAGGCAATATACTTTCTTTAAGTAATCTATTAGTTAACTAGAACCAAAAAATATTGAATACTAAATAAATATGGATTCATTGATAATGTTCTGCAAATATGTATCTATCTATGTTCACATAGATACACATCTGTTAATGTATATCTAGGTCCAACTTTCTGGTAATGGATTCTATCAGAAAATTCATTAATGTTGTAATGATCAATGCAACATAACTCTAGTCATGACATGTTTTAACCTTTTACCAAAAAATTTAATCCCATTAACCATGACTAAATAACACTACCATCAACATTAAAATAACACGCCATCCACATTAAAATAGTACTAATCATGATGGACTTATTAAGTACTCTTGATTGCCATAGATACGGAATAAGTAAAATGACTGGGACTTCATATTTATACCAATGAAACATTTTTCTTATTGAAGGCCATCCAGACAAGTGATGTGAATTCGTGTTTTATGGAGTGTTTTTTGGTAATTTAGGACTATTCTTTTCTATGTTCAGTTTAAGAAGCGTTGAAACCCCTTGGAACTTTTCCAGTTTTGTGAGAAGTTTCATCACCTTGGAGAAAATTTATTATACGATTATTATAAATAAACAACATCAAAGGAAAAGTGAGGTTCTCTAGATTGGAGTAAAAGAAACCAAGGGTAGAGTTTGGATTAATAGAAGCACCATGAAAAATTGAGTCATCTAATTGAACATGATAAATGAGGGTCATGATAACTTTATGGATGGTCCGAGAGGTGTTTGAAAGAGAAAATTTACATATACTATGCTAGAGACTTGTAAATCACAAATGTGTTGAGGGTGGTGTTTATGTGTTAGAATATATTTTTGTTGAGGGGGGTGTTTGTGTTAGAATAATTTTTTTGTCAAGGAGAGAGTTAAAGTGTTCTAATTTTTGTGTTGAGGGTGGGGGGTGTGTCGTTGGGATGTGGGTTGGTATAATGTCTGCAGTGAATACATGTGGATTTAAGTTAAATAATTTAACCAAATGTAATATCTTAGAAAGTAAAGGTTCGGTGGTCAAACTACCATGGCCTCCTAGGGATGCTATATATATGAGATGGGAGATGTTACATGTGAGAGATGTATCCAATTTTTTTATTATCTACACTTTAATGTGCATCTTGCATATTGGGTGTAGGGGAAAAATGATCATCAAAATCCATTGTGAAGTGAATAGTTGTCATCAATCATCATTGCAATCAAAGACATAAATATGGAAGGAATATTTTGGAGTAGCAAAAAAACATTGTCATCAAACATCATAGGAAATTTATTAATGTGCTTAGAGGGAAATGCATCAAGGAAGGGGATATTATGCCCTAATTATAAAAATAGTCAAAGCATATCTTTTCTAAATATAAAGGATATAATTTATATTATTAAAACATTTATGTAGTTGTACATTGCAATTTCTAGCACATCGAAATCGCCTCTTTATTAAAGGTCATAACTTGATTAATCCAACAAGAATCATTATTCAAAAAACCTATCTAACTTGCTGTAAAACTTGCAGTTGTAGATTATAATGCCTTAAGCTAACAAAATAAACCATAAAGAAATCAAGGCCACAAATAAGAGCTTCCTATTGATTCCCCTTGGGTGTATAAGCTTCATTCATCCAAGGAGGAAATAGATGGGTCTTAGAGATCATGTGGGTTCAATAAGAGCACCCAACATGACATGTTAATGTAGCTTGTAATCTTGACTAGGGAGTTTTGAAGGGTTGAATTCAGAACACCCTATTCAAGGAATTTGATGCAAATAATGGGCAACTCTGATTAGGGACACTTGGTCCCAATTGCATAGCTCTAAGAAATTCCTCCCATATTCCATATTCAAGGTGTATATGGTCGTGTGAGACCGGAAAATAAACTATGATTTCTATCTCTTGGTGGCTAAGGCTTTGTTGGTCACATTGCTGAAAAACTCCACTAGTTACTTGGTACCCATTCTTAGTTCATTCTTCATTTCTTTGACCTTTCAGCTAGGCCACAACAATGTGCCATCACAAGAACATGGAGGAGAGGATTCTTTCTAGACTAGAAAATACTATCCAAATCCAATCAAGGGTATGATGAAAAGATTATGTGTAAAGGGAGAGAAGATGAAGAAGGATGTCTCACCTTTTGCCCTTAAAAATCTAGTGGTTTCTTCCAGAACAAGGGTGCAATAAATGAGCCATCCTATCCAACATGGAAAATGATCCTTCCCACACTAGAGGTAGAGTATATTGAAGGGTCATGATGATAAAATAAAACATGCAATAAATTTGATGGCGGTGTTGAAGATATATCTAGAGGTAAGCATTAGAAATTTGTATTGTCCCTTTTCAAATGATCACTAAGAAAAAACCTTGGAGCATTTGGATTGTAGACAATTTACTACTCTAACTTGTGATTCCAACAAATCCCTGCTGGGTTATGGGAAAATTTGATCGAAAAATATGCCAGAAAAAACTCCAAAACGTATAATAATTAGATTGTAACTAGAAAGGTGTTGTCTAACTATTATACGTTTTGAAGTTTTTGGCTAGAATCCGACGAAACAAATTTTGGTCAAATCATGATATTTTGTTGTTTAATGCGTTTTTGACTACATATATGGATTCAACACCTTGAAAAGCCCTTGGAGCACTGGGATTGGGGAGAGCTTACTACTCAAACTTGTGATTCCAACAAATCCGTACTTGGTTCTAGGCAAATTTGGCTGGAAAATATGTTCAAAAAAGTTTCAAAATGTATAATAGGTAGACTAAAACAACTAAAAAAAATTGTCTAACTATTATAATTTTTCGAGGTTTTGGATGGAATCCGAAGAAACAATTTTTGGTCAAATCGTGATATTTTGTTGTTCAAAATGTGTTTTTTGACTGTATACATGGATTCAACACATTGAAAAACCCTTGGAGAACTTAGATTGTGGAGAGTTTACTACTCAAACTTGTGATTCCAACAAATCCATGTCATATTATAGTCAAATTCGACTGGAAAATATGCTTGAAAAAGCTTCAAAGATATAACTAGTTGATTACAACAACTAAAAAAGCGTTGTCTAACTATTATATGTTTTGGAGTTATTGGTTGATATTTGGAAAATCAATTTTTGGTGAAAACACCTGACAATCATGCCACATGTTTGGACATTTGGTCAAGCATCAAAGTATGTTTTCATCCATTGCCACATGCGCGCGTGCACACACACACACACACACACATGCACATAGAGTTAAAAAATGTGAATATCTCGTGTTAACTAAATGTCAAAGCAATTTATCGAAGGACCACAAATAACATGGAATAACATGCAATGAGGGTTAGGTAGCCCTCATGTTGAATAAGAACAAGTTTTAGAGTAATATGTGGATTTGTGGTGCTACATTGTTGGCCATGTGTCAACAATGTGGAAACACTAACATGAGATTTTTTGAGAGTCATAAGTTTGTGCCCCAATCTCAAATTGAAATAAATTTTATATCTTCATAAGCTCAAATTGAAATGAATTTTATATCCTCAGAAAATGCTTGAGAAACATAAGAAGATGACACCTCAAGAATGGGGTTTTAATTTAATAAAAGAAGTGAAAATTTTGTAAACCCACCTACTTAAATGACCAAAGAGATTAAGTGTGTTATAATTTTTGATACTGTTGAAAATGATTATTATTATTATTATTTTTTAAAACCAGAATGAAAATTTTCAGGAGAATCGGTAACTTCGAAACATCAGTTTCCAATATTACATTAGATATAACTATTTCATAAATGCCACAACATGCGAGTTACAACATGTCTCTATAGGCTTGAACCCATGCAGTTGGGGAAACAAAATGCTCACCAAACCACTCGAGTTAAGATCCTTTGACTTGGAAAATGATTAATATAACTATAAAATTGTAAATTTTATATTTAAACTTCAATGGTCATGTGAACAAGAATTAGTTCCATTTATCATGCGCCTATTGTTATTAGTGAGTCCCAAATCACTATCAAGTTTATAATGCTAAGAGACTTAACAATTGTCAATCCTTGATATAATCCATACACTTTTGCTGAGTTATTGGAATATAGACCTGAACTCCAGGAACATGAAACTAACCAAATTTTCTCTAGAGTTGTAAATAACCCTCCCCCTTCGCCCCTTCCCACCCTCCTTGCACCTTCCACACCTTTATGTGATGTGATAAATAAATACTCCATGAATTTGCTGTTGTGTTTACTCTAAATGATGCTTTCTTTGATGATTTTCCTATTCTCAAAAGTACTCATACTACACATATTAACTTTAAGGATGTTTAGGTCAAATGAAATTGAACCATATAAAATTGATGAGCCACCTACTATTTTTTAGTTTGAAGATATTATTGAAAACCCATTTGTTGGCCTGCTCACAAAAACTCTCACTTGTCAACCTAGGTTCCTTTTCTCTTGGATAGTTATATTGAAAACTGAAGGCTTAAACATGATTCCCATGCTAATAATTTTAGCCTAGACTCTCTCGACCCTGATCTCACAGTCTAGCTTTACCTCTAATAATCCGTATATTCTTCATATTTCCAAACTTGAGGATATTGTCGATTGAAATCATGTCCTATACATGAAAACTACCCCAATGATGATCAAGAATTATTGTTTTGAGTGGGAGATAATTCAAGGGTTGTTGAAATGGAGTTAGGAATTACTAATGATGAGTGTCTTAAGGAGATGCTAGGTGATCACATGGAGACAATTTTTGATGTTAAAAGTGGGGAGTTGAACCATGATGCTACTAATTATCAAGGCTCTTGTTTTGATCTTAAGCCCATACATATCGAAATTTGTCATGACAATGTACCAATCCATTATGAATGCGTTTTGGAACATGAACCATTTGTAAAGGCTTCAAAGGGTACCTTGATATTGACCTTTAAGCTTCATGAGTATCCAAACTCCACCAATATCAAATATATTTATGAAAATTGGGCAGATGTTTTAGGTAGATGATTAGTTGTCTTTGGTTTTGGTAGGCCTTAGCCCTAGATATAATTTTCATATGGGTGGTCTTTCATGATAATGTAATTGTCATGCCATGAAAGGAATATATGTTATAGGAGTCAATACGTATTTATGCACATTACATGTTCCAAGCAACTTGATTGATGATAGGGAGATCAAGTGTCTTTAGACACTCAACCAATGTAAGAGGAATGAAATTTCTTTAGTGTGAGAGATGAATAACTCCAAAATACTATTTTGAAAGTTTTCATCATGTTGTATTCCCTCTTTGTTTTATCTCTAGTTACCAAAGTCATAATAAATGAGTCAATCATATCAAATACCCATGGTGGAAATGTTGAGGAATTTCTATATATAGGATATAAAGTTTTCTCCCCTCATATTCTTAATCCCTTTCTTACATCACCACCTTTGCATAGTTTTGGTGTGTGTTTCATCTCGCCCACTACCATTTTCAATCATGTCATGAGAAAACTCATATTACCACACTTAATTTTTTTATGTTTATTTAAATATATCATTGTTGAATATTGCCTAAGTTCAAGTTCTTAGCTCAGTGTCATGCTAGTAATCAATAAAACTAGAACTTCTAAATCCACACTCCACTATGAGTGTCATGCCCTATGTATCTTTGTGTGTTGATCTCATGTCTTGTCAATGACTAAAAGCATTCAAAGTCTTCCCCACTACCATTATATTAAACATTTGCATGTATGAGACCCTAAATTGGGATCACCACTCCAAGTTGTTTTATCCTTTGCCTCGAAACGAAAGTCTCTTGGCTTATTTGAGGTTGATGCCAAGTCCCACTACTTGGAAATGTATTTTAATTCATATGAAATAAAATTGATTTATATATGGTTTTATAATGATGATTGGATGGCAAGATTATGTTTTGATGCAAGAGATGACACATGTTTTAAGTTAGTAACATGATCAAAACATTTTATTTTTGTTGAAGTTTAGTAAGACCACATGCATAAGAAGGTGATATAGGTCTCATCACTACTCATTTATTATTCTATACCTATAGCATTCCCATTCTATGAATTCCATTTACCCCTTCCAAATTTATGCAATGCTATTTAAATTCCTATGCTAAATTGTAAACTCTTATTTAAGCTCCAAGATTTATTAAATTTTCAAATGAACAAAGGTATGCCCTTTGCATGCACTTTGAATGGATCATTGAAGCCCAAAGCCCATTATTCATTTTATGACATTGTGAAACCATATCAGAATAATAATTTTGAGGCCTTAACCATAAACATTCTTGTATCACATATTACCATTGGGGCCTCTGCCCTTGATGTGCTAGTCACATTGTGAAACCATATCACAAATACCATTTTGTGGCATTGTGAAACAATATAACAATAATACCATATCAATGAAGCTCCTTTGCTTCACAATAACATAGTAACAATGGAGATCCTACACTTTGACCATATCATTGAATCTCAAGGCCCATCTTTCTGTTGTGACCAGCAACAACCCCCCTTCTCATTTAAGTGTTATCCAAAATACTAAATGTGTGGGGACCCTTAGTTAAAATTTAGAAAAAGCAAGAGTAGGGCTTAGCTTTATTTTCCTCAAAATAAAATTACCATCATAAGCTTAGGAAAATCCTTCGAATACTTCAAACCTAAAGTTTATGATGAGGAAGAAATCTTTAAAAACGCATCGTATAACGGTAGTAGAACCCCACCATACAAGTACAATCCCGACATGTGCGAGATTGTGGTATTAAGCAACTATCACGTCGCAATAAGTAAAACTTATAAGAAAAACTTCAAGATTTACCGATTTGCGATGACACCGATCGCAAGATCGCATATCGCAGGAAACAGGTTAACTAAATTTGTCATACATAAACTTCTGCGATCTGCGATATTGTGATATCGCGATATAGCAATGGTTGCGATGTCAAGCCAGACCAACGCTGCGATATTACATTTGTGCGATTTTACGTTATTATGATGTTGCGATCTGCGATGTTGCGAAGCAAATCGCAAAATCGCTCCATCGCAGACCGTTCGGGCACAATATTCAAGAAAAGCTACTTGCCATAAGCTGACACATAATTACGCGCTTTAAATGATAATACAGGAGTTAGTTGCCAGTTATTAATAAAATATGGACGCGTGCTTTTCAAAGAATCACTTCACGTAAGGTGGTGTATTTGGTATGTCTACGGCATTAAAAACTCTCCCATCACCCGTCCGGGTCATTTGGAGGACGATACAAGGCAATACGCAGGTTGAAATGGGGAAGAAAAACAAGGCTCAGAGCTCCGAAGAGAAGGAAATGGCACCTTTATATACAGACACAGCTTGTACCAGAGACATAGGAATATCAACGTGGGAAGGCATGTACAGACTGCTCGAAGAAGAGAATCCCAGAGTAATGAAGGTTACTACTGTCGTGGGCTCACAGGGCTCTTCCGAAGCATCCCTAGAAGAGATAGCATGCTCATTCCTACATCGGATAGCAGCGAGGCCCAAAATTCTCCCATACACAGACATGATTAAGTGGATAATTGATAGTGCAGAAATGAAAAATAGACAGTTCAAGATTCATGGTCAAGGGCTCATCGGGTCATTCGCTGCGTAGGATTTAAAGCTTATGTATCATCTGCTTGAGCTCCACGCAACTTATAATACACAATTCATAGAAAAATTTGTGGCGGAGAACCCCAACCTATCGGAGACCACCAAAGATTGGTCCATAAAAGATGAACCGCTCAAGAAAGATAAACACGGTATGTGCAGTACTGGTTCCCTTACCTCCCCATATTGCTTTGCTGCCGCCATGCTCTGTAGATTATTTGGAATGCCAGATATCAACAAATTTTCATCCGAATGGTTACCATTACTAGATGCTGCCACAAATGCCACTATTGTAGATTGGGCCAAGATTTTATCTGATAACCTAATCACGGCTATTGTCAGTTACTGGTCCAAAAGATCTACGTCTCAAAGGATTTATCCTCCTTTTTACCTAGCCACATATGTTATGGATCCAATATGTTATGTGTCTAAATTCCCTGTTATGGGTTGGAAGTGGACAACTCAAGACCCCTTACCCATCCATGTCTATCATAAGATATTTTGGGACTCTCAGTTCACTCCATATTTCTACCAGATTTGTCATGGACTCATGCTGCCCTTGTATAGAATGTTGTATGATAAAGAACCCCCGAGGTGCTCACCTGAAGCACAGATAGATATCCTCCCCATCGCAAGATGGTTCGGAGAAGATTTTTTTACTTATGTTAGAGTTTTTGGAAGTACTGTACCCCCTCATGTTCTACCTTTGTATATCCCTGATAAGCTCCTAGCTTGAGAAGTTGCATATCAAACTTGTTCAGAAGGCGGCCTAACTAAAGACTTAAAGGACAAAAAGAAGGATATATGGCCACAGTTTCCTGTGGCTTGTGGGGCCTTTTCGCTATTTGATGTAGGTCACACATTCACTGAAGTACAGAATATGACGTGTCTACAACTATTTAAATTCCCGGGAAGACCATTTGACCCAAATGAGGTTGCCCAGAATTTCACAACTACAGTCAAGATAAAAGTGTTCTTTGGGAAAAAGGATTTATTTGATGATATATTCCAAAATAAAAGCTCACTTCAAGAAATCTTGCGTGAAGCCCAATTGCAATTGTCTCCAGAAGACTTTCAAAAGTTCATGGTATACAGGGAAAGAAGACTAGCCAGTGTTCCTCTAGAAAAGCTGCGACTGTCTGCAAGAGAACCAACTCCAAGCGTTAGTCTCAGTGGGAATTCAAGCACTAACGGATCTAAATCTAAGTCTGTACAAGAAATGCCTGAACATTCTAAAAGATCCGGAAATGACCAAGATAGGAGCGAAGAGTCAGCTAAGGACACCGCTCAGTCAATGGAACTTCCACAACAGCAGGTTATTACCTCCCCGCAAAGAGATCCTCCCCCTCTCGTCATTGAAGCACCACCCGTCATGACAGAATTAGATAAGGAATGGGAAACCTTCAACGAACTGATCAATCTTGAAGGACAAGCCCCAAAAACACCTGTGAGCAATACACAGGTAGCACAGGAAGTGGTCCCAACCATAGTCAGCGATGTCTCAGAAACAAAGCATATTCCTATCGCTTCGTCTTCTGAGCTTCTACTTAATGTAGAAGAAATTCCCCCTCTAGAAATATTTTATAGTCCCCAACATAAAGCAGTGGTAAGAAGACAGAGAAAGAAGAGGAAGTTAGAAAATACACTCTCTCAGGATGCTGAGCAATTAGACGTCTTATGGAAAGATCCCACCAGTAATCCGATTGAAAATCTCACCAAACTATCTCAAATCGCAGGAGCGTATGCCTCTGCGACTATTGAAAAAGCATCAGAAGTACAACAATTGTTGAAAGAGCGAGAAGGTCAAATACACGTACTGCAACTACAATTGCAACAAGCCAATACTAATAATGAGGCACACAAACAACTTGAAAAGTTGCAGGAAGACTTCTAGCAAATGCAGATAAGTTATCAGAGAAGTTTGAACGAGAAGGGAAAATAGTTACATGATGTACAAGAAATGCACAGGGACGACCCTAAGCTTACAGAGTTTATTTCAAAATCTATTTCCTTGAATGAACAACTACTGCAGCAGCAAGAAGTATTGGGCCAAAAGATGTCACAGTGGAATTATTATTGCGAAATGAGTGATAAGATCACTAATCAAGTGGTCAACTTACGAAGTGAATATGATCTGATTGACAAACGAGTGACTGAGTACTTGGCTTGGAAGGATGAGGATGAGGGAAAAAGAGCAGGTGCACCCAGGATAAATGAGAATCATAAAGAGCTGCTCTTTAACAAGTGGGACGATCAAATCAGGGAGGCAGAACAAGCGGCAGAAACAGCAGCCACGACAGCAAGCATTCTTATTGATTGTGTAAATGAGAATTTACACAGAGAAAATTTAATCGCATAAACCACATCGGGGTATTTACCAAACAAACTATAACTAGAGGCGGAATGGAAGCAGAGAGAGCAAGAAAAGGGAAAGGCAATCCAAGTACTAAACAGGTTAAATTGGGAATGTTACTGGACATACTTGGTGAAGCCGCATAGTCAGTGGATGACTGTGAAGTGTATCATAAATGCAGCCGAAAAGGTGGTACCAGCTCTCATCGATTCTGTTTTCATAGCCCAACTCAAAGCAGAAGTCAGCCAGCTGACTCTCCTTAAACCAATGCTGAATACATGCAGTTTTAAAAGACCATATACAAAAGTAGTTTAGTTCTGAATTTAATTTTTGCTTTAAGTTTTGCTTAGAAAAAGGGCAGTCATTTTAAAACCGCTTCCTAAATTTTTGTAAATAAACTATTATTAGAATTAGGAAGTAGTATTTAAACCCTTCTCATGCATTTAGAGAAGGGTCCAGAAATTTATCAAAAACTGTCGTCAGAACATGCACTTTTGCACCCTCAGAGGAGGTTTTGGTGAATGAATGGATCAAGATTTGTTGATGTTTGCATTTGATATCTGCTAATGATGTTGCACTTCTATACTCTTAGTAGATGTTAGAGAAAAGAGAGATAAATCATTATTACTTGAATCTTATGTGTAGGACCAGTCATAAATGGTACTTTTATCTCTTGACCATTTCTGCTTATATGTTAAAGTGATATACAATTTTTAGTTGTTTATATGTTATTGCATGAATGCTTGAGTTACCATTTGGCACTTTTGTACGGTGGTAGCTATTTATTTATGTTTAATGTATGAATAACTTATTATGCGATATGTTGTTCCCAACTGTTTTGCCTAACTTTTTATGTGAAATAGTTCATCTTAATTGATTTCCTTTCTTATAATCACTGAATGATATTTATTACCAGTTGTTATTTGAAATCTCTTTAGATCGCATAATAAAATAATTACATCCCGGGTTAGCATAGATTAGATGTGCTGTTTTTATTAGATTACAATAGCATAGAATTAGATTAAAGTTTGAATTAGAATAGCTTAGATAAGGACTGTTAGATCAGCAACATCCAATTCTACACACAAACACCCATAGATTGGGAAACTGGTCCCATTATCCCCAGTCGGACCCGCTATACCAAACGGATAAGGAGCTGCCAACCAAGGTCCGGACCGGGCTGGTATCCCCCTTGTTGTCGACCCGATTTTTGGGGCTTCAACACTTTCATATTAAATTCTACTCTATTTGGTGTCATTGTGAAACCATATCAGAATAATACCATTGGGGCGTCAATAATAAATATCATTAGATCAAAAATACCATTGGGGTCTCTGCCTTTGATATTTTAGTCATGTTATGTTCCAAATCACAATAATACCATATCATTGAAACTCATTCACTTTGACTATATTGTTGAAGATCAAGGCTTATTATTCATATTCATATACTCCTACTCCACTTTGCAACATTGTGCAACCATATACTCTAATACCACTAGGGCCTCACTGGAGCCCCCAACATTGATATTTTAGTCAAAATAATATCATTTTGCAACATTGTGACACCATATTACAGTATACCTTTTTGTAACATCGTAAAACCATGTCACAATAATGTCACATTATAATAGCTCCACTTCACAATAATATATATCATTGTAGCTCCTTTAATTCAAAGATATAGTTGAATCTCAAGGCCCATTATTCATATTCACCTAATCTTACTTGATTTTGCAACATTAAGAAACCATATCACTAGTCTTAAGGTAGGGTGACGTTTCGTTGAGAAGAGCTACAATTACAACAACAAAAGAAAAAAAATTCCACAACATTTTGGCTATATAAATAGATTCTTAGTAGAAAAATCCTTACTAGTTGTGGTCCCAAAATAAATGAGTATCAACCAACTAGTGGGTGTTTTTTCATAAAAGTGTTCATTTACATTAAATAATTATCCATTAACTGTCTAAAAGGGTTTATTCAAAGGAAATGATTGTGTACATTATATGAATGGCTCCTAAGTACCTTAAAGTAGAGAGGTTAGAGTAGGAAAATATAATTATGACTCCCATAGACTCCAATAGCATTGTAAAGCCATGAGAACTAAGGTTAATGTTATGATTTCCACTCCTAGTCATGAGAGCTTGTATCCTTCTGAAATTTTCTTTTCCCCTTTATTTTACATTCTTACCTTTCTTTCTAATTTCTATTTTTAATTTATTTTTATTGCATTACTCTTGTTTTTTTTTTGCTGATGCAAGAGATGGTCCTTCTATTTCATTAACCCAAAAATTATGTTACATAATATACAATAATCTGTCCATCTCCATGGACCCAGGAAAAAAGGGCATCCTACCGAAGAATTGACCCCCAACCCTACACCGGTAGTCCCCAAACCCCTGAGATACACGCTATTAGGGCAATATGATCCCCCAACCAAAAGAAAAACTCCAGAAACTCCTACTCACCCACTTCCTGGAAAAGATTCAACAATCACCATCGTCCTTGCTTCCTGTGCAAACAAACAGTTGTGGGAAAGAACGTTCCGACAAAATGAGTGGTGAAAAACTACCTGGCCCCACAAAACAGCATGGTCCATCCTGACTGTAGATTCGGGCAGCGGGATCCAACAGTCAGGAGCAATATCGCACCGCTTAAGATCACCGGACATTAGTGTGCGATGGGGGCGGTTTTAATTTCCACCCCCCTGCCACGTGTTGGAAGCCGAATGGAATCACTTCCAAATCTCCAAAACCATTTTCCGCCTAGGAGCCATGAGAGCGCCTGAAAACCACCTTGGACACGGTATTTATTCCCGTAAATGGATTGAAGGGATAGTACGGTTGCCGGTAAAAACAATCCTCCCTTCCTGCACATTCTTTCTTAGGAGCCTGAACCAAAAACTGTGGCTTACTGTGTTATGATCCACCATGCTACCGCCCGAAAAATTGAGGAAATTGGTCATCTTACACCTGGGTGTTTTGAGGCCGTTCTTTGCTTGCCTCCCTCCAAAGTACCTGCTGAAAGACAGTGGTCGATCAAGACGAGATAAATTCATGTCGTGCATATCACCCTGGCACAGTTGAAAAATACTTCTCTGTCCTCTACCGCCTGCTCGTCACAGAGAAATTTTAATCTGCTTTGAGGCATCTCCCACCACTTCATTGCAATCCTGCATTCTAAACTGTTTACACCTTGGTTGGCTAGGATGTTCACTAGTTTATTGGCTTTTCGTCGAACATGGTTGAAACTAACAGTTCGAAGTCCCATGAGATGACTTTGAATTATTTGGTAAACTTGGATTAGTCTTCAGTGGTTTTAGACTTTCTCCGGGACAGTTCCACAACTAATTCTTTTCACAAAGTTTATGGTTATCTCTGAGTTCGCTTCTATAATGACATTTGAGCCATGGTCCTGCTTCAAAAACTCTAGGCATTGCTCCAAAGCCATTAATTCAGCCATATTGTTGGTGGTTCTTCCTAAATGGCAGTGAAAGATAAAGATAATGCCTCCTTCTTCATCTCTTAACACCCCTCCAAAACCAGAAGTTCCCGGGTTTCCCTTTGAAGCCCCATCAATGTTGTATTTCAGATAGCCTTTCTGGGGAGGATGCCGGAAATCCTTCTCCGTTTCCATTGTGATTTCCTTCCTGATCAGGCCTTGGGGGATAATCCCTTGCATTCCTAGTTGCCTGAGAGTTCTCAACTCAGTCCCTGAGGGGGGATTCTTGGGGTGATTGCGAGCTGTGGTGCTAACTGTCTCCTTATGTTGTTTCAAGACCAGTTCAAACAGGCGATGAGGGATAGTCTTTTCATCTTTGAATATTCTTTTGTTCCTTTCTTTCTAAACATTCCAGATAATGAAGCTTGGTGTTAAGGCCCTAGCCAAGTTAAGGAACTCATGCTCCGAAAATTTTCTTCTCCACTTGTTTATGGTATTAATGATACTTCCTCTGTCCCTGTCTGTCTGTTGAAAAATGGTAGCAAAAGAATCCCACAACCAGGAGGTGTAAATACAACTATTGAGAATATGCTCCATTGTCTCCTCTTGAGCTTCACATAGCTAGCATCTAGAAGGACCCAGAACACCCCTCTTCCTAATATTGTCCCAAGTCAATATTTTCTTGTGATGTACCAACCACATGAAAAGCTTGATCTTCATCCACCCTTGGTGCCTCCAAAGGTGTTGCCAGGTCTTATCCGGAACACGGGAATCTAGCTCAAGGAGAATACCTTTTGCTTCCTTAAGATTAAAGGTGCCTTCTTTATTGTTACCCCATTTTAACTGGTCCTGCCCCTCTGATACCAAGATCATTCTTTGTTTTAACATTCTCATAAGTGCCCCTGCTTTTGTTTTAATGGGGCGGTCATCTCTGCAACCAATGTTTCTCCAGCTTCTCCACTTTCCCGAATTATGAGAATGATCCCAGAAATCCTTTACTTTGCTTAGTCCTTGGGAATCTGTTTCATGCTTGCGGCTCAAAAATTCCTCATTTAACAACGTTGGTTCTTGTTTCCATTTGTCCTCCCAGAAGAGTGCTAGATCTCCAACTCTGATTTCCTAGAAACTATTTTTTTGTACTAGGCTTCTGTTTTCCCAAGCTTTATTCTAGATATATGAGCCCTTTATATTTCTAGACATTCTTATGAGATCATTAGTGTGCTAGGAGCTGACATATTTTTCTTTCCAGATACTTGCCCATTGAGCTTTTGGCTCTTGAACCCATTGCCACCAAAGTTTGGCTCCTAAAACTTTACTAAGAATCTCTTGGTCATCTAAGCCTAGACCCTCGTGGCTCTTGGGTTTACAGATTTTATCCCAAGAAACAAGGGCCCATTTTTTCCTTGTTTCCTCCTTACCCCAAAGGAAATCTCTTTGGATGTTCTTGAATTGCTGTAAGACACCTTTGGGAGTTGGGAGAGCTGATAACATGAAAACAGGGATTGATTGTAGAACAACCTTTGTCAAAACCAACCTACCAGCTAGGTTCAGAGATCTGATGGTCCATCTTTTGACTTTGTCTTGCACCTTATTGAGCACTGGTTCCCAGATACTCTTGTGCATTGGTCTGGCCATGAGAGGAACTCCCAAATACTTTGAGGGGAGTGAATCCCTTTGAAAGTAAATAATTCTAGAGATATTTCTCTGAATAGCAATATTAGTATTTAAGAAGAAGATTTTTTATTTAGAGAGATTAAATTCCATACCTGTAGCCATGGCAAAGTCATTCAGGATTTGTTTGTAGGCCAAAGCTTCTTTGACTGTGGGGATTCCCTGTAGCATGGTATCATCTACAAATTGTTGGTGAGTCAGTGCCTGACCATTCTCAGTTAATTGAAGGCCAATAATCTTGCCCGTGACCTTAGAATGCTTAATGGACCAGCCAATTCCTTCCATCATAAGGATGAAGAGAAAGGGAGAGAGCAGGTCACCCTGCCTGAGGCCTCTAGAAGGAATAAAGATCTCCGAGGGAGAGCCATTCACCAAAATTGAAAAGCTGGAGGAAGCCACTAGAGCCATAACCCATTTGACCCAGTTATGATCAAAACCAAAAGCAATCAGAACCTTCTTGATGTAAATCCAATTCACCTTGTCATACGCTTTGGCAATGTCCAATTGCATGATCATTCTAGCCTGCCTCTTGCTAGTTAGCGTGTGAACCACCTCATGGGCTTGAATAATGCTATTTAGAATTTGTCTGCTTTCCACATAACCAGATTTTTCCCTTGAAACTAAAGAAGGAAGTAGAGGTTTGAGTCTGTTTTCCACTACCTTGGATATTATCTTGTATACCACATTGCATAAAGCTATGGGTCTATACTTATCAACTGTTTGAGCTGTGTCCTACTTTGGGATCAACGAAATGAAGGACGTATTGAGGACTTTCAAAATAGTTCTATTCCTCTTGGAATCCTCCACTACATTCAAAATATCCTGTTTGAAAATATTCCAGAAGGCTTTAAAAAAGTCTACATTGAAACCATTCGGGCCTGGTGCTTTGCCATTCTGCATGTCTTTGAGATTCTCACTGACCTCCTCTTCAGTTATTGGTCTATTTAGGTTAAAATTGTCCTCTCTAGTCACCAGCTTAGGGATGTGTCTGGTAACTTCCCTGATGCATTGCACTCTGTCTGAATTGTTTTCCCGAGTGATGCCTCAAAATTGCTGGACAAACACAACTTCAATATCCTTATGAGAGATGTTAATCTCCCCATCCTCATCCTTTATCGAAGAGATTCTGTTGTGTGCTCTATTAGCCATGGTGGATCTATGAAAAAATCTAGTGTTACGCTCTCCTTCTTTGAGCCATTGAACTCTAGACTTTTGTCTCCAAAAAATTTCCTCTTGTTTGCACAAATTCTCCCATTCTTGATGGTCTTTGTCAACTTGATCACTTTTGAATTTATCAAAGCCATCCATTATCAGTGCCTGGTTGAGTTCTTGGATTTTGTTTTCCACTAATTTTTTGTCCACCAAAATGTTACCAAAATCGTTCTTGTTCCATTCTTTGAGCCTGAGCTTAATATTATTTAGTATTTTATGAAGGAGAAACATTTTTTTTCCCTGGATTTGAAAATCTTCTGACCACCATTTTTCAATATTATTGATGAAATCTAGGTGGGAGAGCCAGATATTCTCAAATCTGAAGGGTCTATTCCTGGGAGAATCTATAACTTGGATCTCCAGTTGCATTGGCGAGTGATCTGAGCCTCAAAAGGGGAGAACTTTTGCTGTTATTTCTTTATCTATAAGCATAAGCTCCTCTGAGATCATAAATCTATCTAACTTGGAGGCTACTTGTACCTCTCCTCCTCTTTTGTTGTTCCAGGTAAAAAGGCCATTGTTCGTTTCTGAGTCAACTAGTTTCATATTATCTGTGAAGGTTTGGAAAGTTAAAGAGTCTTTACTTAGCGCTCTGGTGCCTCCTTTTTTCTCCGAAAGAGATTTGATCATGTTAAAATACCCTCCCATGACCCAAGGTATTCTTGCATGTCTGTTCCTAAGATCCACAAGGGAGTCTAGAAATCTAAGTTTTTCATCTATTCTTTGAGGGCCATAAACATTTGTGACTAGGAAGGTATCCATAACCCTCATTGGTTGAATAACTACTGATAAATGATTCCTTGATGCCTCCACATCTATTATGCTAACTTTTTTGGGTTTCCAAAGAGTGAGAATGTCCCCCGTTGTATTTCTGCTTTAACTTCTAGAAACTCGAATCTATTGAGCCATTTACTATGGATTTGTTTTAATTTTTGAATGGAGCATTTCATTTCCTGGATGAAGATTATATCTGGCATTGCTTGTTTCATTCTATTACTAAGCATTCTTTGTTTTCTTTTACTACCTAGACCTTTGATATTCCAAGATGTGAACTTCATTATTAAATATTTGTAAAGGAGTAGCTGGTTAGATCTTTCATCTTACCTGAATCTATCATTAGCTTTCCACACTCCATCAAGAGCTCATTCTGCTTTTTCGTGCCCCTCTTCTTTCCTGGATTTTTAGTAGCTAAACCTGGAGTTGATTTCATTGTTTTCACACCTCTATACTCCTACTTGTCAATGGTTTTTCCTTTATCCAACCCCCTCTCCTGAGTTTTCCATAAAAACAACTGCTGTATTCTACTGCATTCTTCTTGAGGTAGTGAATCTATCCCTCCCGTGGTTCCCTGCATCAAGAACCCTTCCAGATGTAGGTGTTCCTTTTCAAGGATCTCCTGTAGCTCATGGTCCTCCAGATATATTTCACTCTAGGTCATTTCTTGATCCATCTCCAGTTCTGCTTCACTCATCATAGTCTCTTTCTGAATACCAATATCTTGTGTTTGGTTGTTGTCTTCTTCTTTCTCCTTTTCATTAGGACCTTCTTCCATATATTGGTCTTCTTTTGTGATTTCTTCATTCTCTTCCAATACTTGAAACTTGTTTTGACTGCCCTTTTGCCCCTCATTATGTTGTTGCTTTGGCCCTTTTTTATTGCCTTTTCCTCTACTTAGCACTTTTTGAAAGCTATCTGTGTCCTTCATCATATTAGCCTTGCTCTTGTTGTTTGCTTTATTGAGAGGGCAGTCTCTGAATATGTGTCCAAGTTCGTGATATCTACGGCATCTGAACGAGATATTCTCATAGTCTATTGTTTGCACCCATTCCTCATCAAAAACTTCCAAGATAACTTCATTCAGGAGAGCTCCTGATAGATCCATTTCCACACATATTCTTGCAAATGAAGTATATTTCCCCTTCTTGTGGCTTCAGAAGATTTGACAAAACGACCTAGTTTATTGCCTATGGCAGCTAGCAATTCAGTTTGCCAATAATCAAGAGGTAGGGAATAGAGCCTTACCCAGACTGGTACCGAAGTGAAAGTTTCCTGCTTTGGGACAAAGTTCATCTTCCACGGTCACATATAGAGGCCAACTGCTGCATAAAAGTAGGGTCCTCCTTCAAATATTCTGTCTTTATCTTCGATGTTTGTGAACACCACGATAAGGAATCCCTTTGCCCAAGATGTAGGTCGATGCTCCCTTTGGGTTTTCAGTGATATTTGATCCACGTCTGTAAAGATTTTTCAGTGGGCCATAGTGCCATGAATTTACAGATGATAGCGTAAGTCCCCATGTGTTCCCTGTGTGCTTGCAGAGCAGGATCATTTAAAACTACTCTAGGAGTGATCTCTGCTTTGGGTTTGCAAGGTCCCTTTTGTTTTTTGTCTCTTATTCATTGACTTTTGTCTTCTTCCTCCTTGTCTTTTGTGCTACTATTTTCCTTGGTCTTGGTCCCATCTGTTTCTTTTTCATTGTTCTTATTCCCTTCCTTCGCAGATCCTCTGACATTTTTTTTCCAGAGGTGACTTACCTCTACTGGCTACGACGTCATTATAGGAGGGAGTGGAGCTCCCTCCTCTGTAACCCTCCATTAGGATCAACCTCTGCAACTTTCCAAAACCCTTGCTACTTGCCCTCCGTTCTTCCCTCCTAGTCCTCCATCAAGTAAATTTTCACCTACCACCAACTAGCACCAATTATGATTTTTTTAATCTTGCATTACTCTTGTTAACTTAACCCTTAGTTATTTATTTATTTATTTTGATGTAGGAGCATCGACCCACCCTCCAAAAAATCATCAAGAATGAGTTTTAGAAGTTGCAGCTATCAAAAGGGAGGATAATATCTATTTTGTAAAGGATTAAAAGCTTGAAAAATCACATCTGTGAGAAATCTTAGGGATTTGTTGAAAGCTTTGTGGAGGAGATCATGTAGAGAGTTTTGTGGAGAGGATTATGTTGAGAGCTTTATGGATAAGATCGTGAATCTTGAAATAATCCATGATATTGTAATTTTTTCTATTATAAATTGTAAACTTGTGTGTGTATGAAGGGTGGCCATTAGAATGAAGATTTGGTCAGCCAAGGTGACAATAGATGTTATGGTTTTTTTCCAAGGAAAAAATAAGCAACTTTCTATTAATGAGAAAAACAAGTTACACAGAGTAGATGCACAAAGCATTCAGGAGTTTTCCCAGGGGACCAATGCATTTTATTGACACAAACATAGTAGCAAAGCTACAAAAAATAAAAAATAAAAATAAAATTACAAATTGCCAGATAAACTGGACTTTTGTTTTTTGCCTTTTTCTTTTGGACATTTTTCCAGACCCAAAGAGATGAAGTAGTAGTAACAATTTCCAACTCATTATTCCTTGTAATATTTGAGACTTCTTTATCTGAGTTTGAGCTCTCAGATACATGAGATCGCTTAGTTCCACTTGTGCTTTGATTTTTTTTCTTTCCCTCATTTTGGTTCTCAAGGATCAGAACTACTACTGAGTTATTTGGATTCTCTGCTTGTTTGTTCTCTTCCTCCTCCTTCTCTTCTCCCTCCTCTTGAGAGCCTTGTTGTTTTTGAGTCTTCATATGTTTCTGGAGCTCATCCATTTCTTCATCCTCATCATCTGATGATGGGGGTTATGGGAATTTCCATCCTTTTTTATTTTGCAGTCTCTTCTTTGTTTTTTCCTTTGCTTGTTTGCATGTGTTCTACAAGTGCCCTGTTTGATGGCAATCTTGACATCTAAAGGAAATGTTTTTGAAATCTAACCATTGTTTCCACTTGAAGTCTGGATGTGTTAGGTGAATACAATTCGGAAGGCCTTTTCTTAAATCCATATCCACACAAATGTGGGAAAAAGTTAAGATCCATTTGTCCACCAATAGATGTTATGTAATAGTATAGTAATTTTAATTAATAAAATTTGTTTCTTTAGAAATTATGTGTGTGTAAATCTCGTAGTTTATATTCAATATTGATGATATGAACCCTGTCTTATTGAAGTGAGCCAATGTGGGGAATTAGCTGGCCATGCATCCATGGATTAAATGTTGGTCAATAATTGTCATTGATGAAATATAAGCCCCATTGATGGAAATATAAGCACGATGGATGTTGCACTATTGGAGGATTACAATTGATAACACACTTGATGACATATATCATATCAACATTTTTATTGTGTGTCACCACTAAAAACTTCGATCTCTGATCTTCGACTCCTATCTACGATCTCTGACTCTGATCCCTGATCTCCGACTCTGATCTTTGATCTATGATCTCTGAATCCAATCTCCAATCTCCGACCTATGATCTCCGACTCCAATATATGATCTCCAATTCCAATCTACGATCCCTGACTCTGATCTTCGATCTCCGATCTCCAATATGCAATCTCTGATATGCGATATGAACCTCAAATCTTCGATATGTGATATGGACCTCCGATCTACAATATGCGACATGGACCTCCGATATCCAATATGCAACATGGACCTCCGATCTTCGATATATGACATGGACCTCCGATCTCCGATATGTGATAAACTCTTATTTGCCTCAACTTTTGATATGCAGACCCGACCTAATTTAGTGACGATTTAATGATAAAATCGCGTCCACCACTTTATCGGAACTTTGGCATGTGCACAACCTAAAAATCTCTAATATCCATCTGGTCATGATTTATGGAAGTAAAGTGATGATGTGGCATGTGGGTTCTCTCGACATCTATTATAATATGGTTTCACATTGTTTAAATGTATTCGTTTGATTAAAAGCTATGACACTTACTATATTTATATTATAATATGGTTTCTGTAAGAATGAAACTATGTTATGTCTGGTCGATTATTAACAAAGACCCCTTCCAAAAACTATTTAATATATTTTCAATGTGCTACCTGATGCACTAGTTGAACTCTCCTCTAATGAATGTGTCTTTTTGTTTATTGGCGAAACTCGTATAAACACAATTCAAATAATTCATTTCAAGTATCGATCTCGGTCATCCATCACAGAGAGTAAGATATAGTTCACAACTCATGAACTTTACAACACTGACGAAAGGAAGCTTAAGTCCGAGAAAAAGAAGAAAATTCTAATTGGGTTAAAAATTGATGAAATACAATATCTTGGACCTGTGGACAGGTGTGTGGATAGTTATTTATGGAAGCTCAGACTTTGAAAGGCTCAAACCTGTATCTTAAAGTCTCAAAGTTACGTTCACCTATGGAGCTCGGACTACACATCGGATCCATGATTACTTTAAG
This sequence comes from Pinus tabuliformis, assembly GCA_031772625.1. NCBI lineage: Eukaryota > Viridiplantae > Streptophyta > Pinopsida > Pinales > Pinaceae > Pinus > Pinus tabuliformis. The sequence goes on along the minus strand of CM062818.1, from coordinate 1,157,984,529 downwards.
GACAATCACATGTGGCTTACAATTCAGATTTGACATAGCTTACATATCGTTTAGATTAGCGGCTTACGCAGTTTGGACATGTGGATATGTGGCACACATAAGCTCGGAACTGTGGTGACTCGATTGGTGGAGGTTTGGACCAATTATAGCCCGGACCCATAGCAGACTTATGTGTGACACTTCAGACTTGAAACCTCTGGGCACTCTTGAATAATGAAGAACTCGTGGCCTTGAACAATGAATATTTTGGAGGCTTGAACAATGATGAATTTGGAGGTTTAATGATGACGAACTTGGAGCCTAGAAAAATTATGAACTTGTAGGTTCAAACAATGAAGAACTTGAAGCTTTGGATAGTGAAGAACACTCCTATTTGGATCTTGGATGGTGGAAAAAATTAGGAGCCTGTGGCAGTTTTGTGGAGCGACTGTTTAACTATTGAAAGAAGTCTTGAAGTTTTTGAAAGTAGGTCATGTATAAATTCTAAGTTGAAAATTTGAGGGTTGGTGCCCTAGAGGTTGGAGCCTCTAAAAACATGGTTGGAGCCTTGAGAAGGATAGGGTTGGATCCCTAGAGGTTGGAGCCTCACAAAAGTCCAAGTTGGTGCTTGGAAACAGGTTGAAGCCTAGAATATTGAAGGGTTGGTGCCCTCAAACATCATTGTACTCAAATTTTTGTAAAAGAGGATTGGTGTCCTCACTTGTTTATAATAAAATCCTTATTATTTATTTTTATGATTATTATTGTGAATAATCTCAACTCGTAAACATAACAATTGAAACTAAATACTGATTCACCCCCCTCTCAGCATTTCCAACATTAGAGGTGTGGCTAAAGATTTTATTGGGATCATAACCCACAGGTCCAATATTGAGCAAGTTAAAAGATTGAAAATGATAAACCCCCATAAATAATTTTCATCAAGTGGTATTAGAGTGTAGAAGAGTCTTGCATGTAATTGGAGGAGAAAGATGGAAGAAATGATTGAATATATAGTAAGAGATTTGTTTTCTCTATGTAGGTGACAATAGAGGAAGGTGAGAAGGTTCGCAACAACCTAGAGCAAGAAGTGCTCAAAGGGTTCCAAAGAAGAGAACCAAGAAGGTGCCAAAATCCCAAACTTGGGAGAAAGTTTGGTGAGGTATTGTGTAGCAAGGTGGAGACTTGATAATGTAGAGGGATATTACAGCTCATGAGTTGAAGTTGTTACGGGAAGAATAGAAAGAATATAACCAGGAGGTCATAAATTTTTGTGCCTTGGGAGTATGATGCAGGAGCATCGACCCACCCTTTGAAAAATCAAGAAGAATGGGTTTTAGAAGGAGAAAATGTGAAAAGACAAGATAATATCTATTTTGTAAAGGATTAAAAGCTTGAAAAATCACAACTTTGAGAAATCTTAGGAATTCGTTGAGAGCTTTGTGGAGAAGATCATGTAGAGAGATTTGTGTGGAGGATCATGTCGAGAGCTTATGGATAAGATCATGGATCTTGAATAATCCATGATATTGTAATTTTATAATATAAATTGTAAACCGGTGTGTGCATGAAAAGTGGCCATTAGAATGAAGATCTGGTTAGGCAAGGTGCCAATAGATGTTAGTAATAGTATGGTAGCTTAAATCACAACGAAATTTGTTTCTTGAGAAATTGTGTAAATCTCGTAGTTTATATTCAATCTTAATGATGTGAACCCTATCTTATTGAAGTGAGGAAGTGTGGGGAATTAGCTGGCCATGCATGCATGGATTAGAGGTGCAACTAGAGAGTTTAGTGGGCCCATAAGCTACAGGTCCAAGATTGAACTAGTAAAAAGATTGAAAATGATAGACCCCCATAAATTGTTTTCATCAAGTGGTATCATAGTGCATAAGAGTCTTGCATGTAATTGGAGGAGAAAGGTGGAAGAAGGAACAAGTGATTGAATATTTGGTATGGTATTTTTTTTCTATGTGCAAGTGAAAACAAAGGAAGATGAGAAGATTTACAACAACCTAGAGCAAGGTGTTGGAAATAATACTGAGAGGGGGGGTGAATCAGTATTATCTAGCAATTTACCAAATCTTCCTTATTTGATCTTTTGAGATATTCTTGCATATCAGTACCATAAAACAATGAGCATGAATAAAGAAAATAGACAGTCACACCAAAGAACACAAGATGTAAGGTGGAAACCCAATGCGGGAGAAAAACCACCTGCTGCAATATGTCTCTATCTTCTTTCAAGAAATTCTTTTTACAATGATTTTGTACTGGTGCAGTCCTTTACCAGCACGCAGGCTGCAACCTGCAAAGAGCTACAACTCTTTCTCGTTTTCCAGTTTCTCCTGGAAGGGAGCTACAACCCCCTACTTCTTTTCATGAAGAATCAAATGATCAACAAGTATACAACAGATACAGTCTACTACAGATATCAGATCAGTAATTACATAAACAACCCAGAACACCTTATGAACAGAAATATACAGTCAACAGATCATCTTAAGACAGGGACGCATATTTTCTTTCTGTGGCCTGCGACTGGACGCAGTATACCTTATGCTGTTCTGCGTGCAGACGCACTGTTCCTTTTTGCTTTTCTGCGACCGACGCTCCCAGAAACACTATCGCGCCGCGTCTTTCGCTTCAGAGACGCACCCAATACCACAGTCGCGCCGCGTCCTTTGCCTCAGAGACGCACCTGAGTCTTTACTGTACTGCGTCCCGGCGCACTTTCCCTTCACTGAATCTGCGTCCCTTCAGATATAGAAGATAAGAGGACTTCAGAACCAACCCAAACACTCAGATCCACAGATCTGATCATGCGCCATATAGATCGTAGTCCATTAGAAGATTTGCCCTTATAGATTTGGACTAGATCACACCAAGAGATGTTCAACCAAGATGATGCATAATCCAAATGAACTCCTTTGCTTTATATAGGCAAGCTTCTCCCCAAAACATGGAACAAAACCACGAGCCGACACCATAGAAACACAAAACCGTCGGCTAGATACCACACAAGAAACCCCCACGTGCTTTTCTCTGCCTTGAAATGTGTGCACTGGGCGGACGCACCTCCTGAACGGCTGGCCTGCGTCCCTGGACGCGGGTTCTGTATGGTATACCTGCGGGGACGCACTTGCTGAACATATTTCCTGCGTCCTTCTTGATTTATCACCTGAATGGGTTTGCCATCAAGGACAACACCTGAATCATAATGCCAACAATCTCCCCCTTTGGACTTGATGGCAACCACATAATCTTCAGCTTCATTCTCCCCCTTTGACAGCAAGGGCAAAGGGTATGCTCCCCCTATGCTCATGCTTCTCCAGATCTGTAACCAGAAATCCATCATGAAGGAGACAGAGACATATTGCAGCTATTTCCAAGATCTCCTTCTCCATAATGCCAACAATGCATTATGTGCTCCCCCTGAGCCTATACCATCAATAGGAAGATGATCAACAGTGAGATGATGCATCAACAACCCCCAGCTTTTGCCTGAGGTATTCAAAAGTGTCCCTGGGCAATGGTTTGGTGAAAATATCAGCAACTTGTTCCTTAGAAGGAACATACTCCAACTTGACCTTCTGTTCAAGTACTTGTTCCCGGAGAAAATGGTACTTGATTGGTATGTGCTTGGTTTTTGAATGCATAACCGGATTCTTTGAGATGCTGATTGCACTTGTGTTGTCACATAAGATAGGAATAGGAGGTGTACAAGTGATTTGATAATCCTGCAAAGTCTGCATCATCCAAAGAAGTTGGGTGCAACAAGATGCAGCAGCAACATATTCCGCTTCAGCTGTAGACAAGGCAATTGAACTCTGTTTCTTGCTGAACCAAGATACCAGTCTGGGACCCATAAAGAATGCACCACCACTTGTGCTTTTCCTGTCATCCACGCTTCCGGCCCAATCTGCATCTGTATAAGCATGAAGAGTGAGATCTGTATCTCTAGGATACCATAGGCCATAATTTTGAGTCCCTTGAAGATATTTGAAGATTCTCTTCACTGCTTGAAGATGAGTCTCCTTTGGATTTGCCTGAAACCTTCCAACTATTCCAACTGCATGCATGATGTCTGGTCGGGTACCTGTCAAATATAGTAGACTTCCAATCATAGATCTGTAGGTTGGTTGATGTACTGCTGCAGATTCGTCATTTGCACTGAGACTACATCCTGTGACCATGGGTGTACATACTGGTTTTGCATCTTCCATGCCATATTTCTTCAAAATCTGCTTGAGATACTTGGTTTGAGATAAAAGGATTCCTCCTTTCTTTTGTTGGATTTGCAAACCAAGGAAGTATGTCAGTTCTCCTAGCAAGGACATCTCAAATTCTTTCTGCATGACCGAGGCAAAGCTTTGACTCATAGCTTCTTCATTACTGCCAAAAATAATGTCATCTACATACACAACAAGTATTAGTAATTTGTCATTTTCAACTTTTATATAAAGATTGCTATCTGCTGAACCTTTTGAAAAACCTTGTTGATGAAGATATTTGTCCAACCGGTAGTACCAAGCCCTTGGAGCTTGTTTGAGACCATAGAGAGCCTTTTTTAATCGGCATACAAGATTTGGATCGTTTCCAACAATGAAACCATCTGGCTGTTCAATGTACACTTCTTCATCCAAGTCTCCATTCAGAAAGGCTGATTTCACATCCATTTGAAATACTTTGAAGTTCTGACAACTTGAGAGAGCAAGAAACATTCGGATGGCCTCAAGTCTTGCAACAGGAGAAAAAGTTTCTTCAAAGTCTATTCCTTCTTGCTGTGCATACCCTTTACAAACAAGTCTGGCTTTGTTTCTAATTACTTCTCCATTTTCATTCAATTTATTTTTGAAAACCCATTTTGTTCCGATAACATTCTTATCCTTTGGTCTAGGAACCAGCTCCCAAGTGTTGTTCTTTTCGATTTGCTCAAGTTCTTCATCCATTGCTTTCACCCAACATTCATCTTTGCATGCCTCTTTCACATTTTGTGGTTCAGTAGAGGAGAGTAATGCCAAATAACTTGAAGCTTCTGCAACTGTTCTTCTAGTTTGTATACCTGCTTCTTTTTGTCCCATGATCTGAGATTCTGGATGGTTCTTTTGAACATATCTGGATGGAGTCTTTTCTTCTATTCTTGTTCTTTCTTCTGCTTCTTCGTGAGGTCCTTCTTGAGATTGTTCTTGCGGTTCTTCTTCTTCATCATTCTGTCTTTGAGGGTAGCTTTCATCTTCTTCAATGTCTTCACGATGTATTTGCCTAGGAATGTATCCCTTCTCATCAACCACTACATCAATGCTGTCAACAATTCTGCCAAGTCTTTTATTGTAGCATTTGTATGCTTTGCTATGTGGAGAGTAGCCAAGAAGAATTCCTTCATCTGCTCTAGGATCAAGTTTGCCAAGCTGCTCCTCAGTATTCTTGATATAGCATTTGCTCCCAAAGATTTTGAAGTGCTTTACCGAAGGAGTTTTACCACTCCAGAGCTCATGAGGAGTTTGAGTGCTGTTCACTCGGACATTTGTCTTGTTGAGAATAATAACTGCCGCATGTGCAGCTTCACCCCAGAAGGTTGCAGGAGTTCCTGATTCATCAAGCATAGCACGAGCCATTTGCTGGATTGTTCTGTTCATTCTTTCCACTACTCCATTTTGCTGAGGAGTTCTAGCTGTAGAAAATTCTCTCCTTATCCCATGTTCATCACAGAAATCGAAAAATTCATTTGAAGTAAATTCTCCACCTTTGTCGTATCTGAGGCACTTAATCTTGTGACCTGATTCATTTTCAACCAAAGCTTTGAAGGATTTGAATTTTTCGAAAGCTTCATCTTTGTGCTTCATAAGTCCTAACCAAACAAACCTGGAGAAATCGTCAATAAATAATATCAAGTATTCCTCTCCTCTAGGTGTTCTTTTTCTGAATGGTCCACATACATCTGTGTGTACTAGCTCAAGAGGCATGCTGGCTGATCCTTCTTTCTCTGGAAAGTTAGTTCTGGTCTGTTTTCCAAACTGACATGATCTGCATATGGTGTTGTCAGGAATTTTGATATCTGGAAGATCGCGAACTGCCTGATATTTGCAAGCTTTCCTTATTTGTGAGAAGCTTAGATGTCCCAACCTTCGATGCCATAACCAGTGCTCTTCATCCTTGCTTAGATAGCATTGTTGTTGTCCTTCATCAAATATGTATAGATTATTTGGAGTTCTTTTACCTTTGAGAACTGTTTTACCTGTATCAAGATCACGAACAAGACACCCATTTGATCTGAATATAACCTCGGTTCTTTGATCACACATCTGGCTTACACTTAGAAGATTATGCTTTAGTCCATCAACAAACAAAACATTTCCAGCCTTAACATCTTCTTTTAAAGGAGCAATACCTTTTCCTTTTATAGTTGCAGGAGTATCATTTCCAAAAGAGACTTTCTTTTCCTTTTCTAAATTAGAATAAGATTCAAGTTTTTCTTTATCACCTGTCATATGCTTTGAACATCCACTGTCAATGTACCATAGATTTTCTTGTCCTTCTGCATAGAATGCTATCCCACATCTTTCTGTTTGAGGTTCCTTTATTTTCCATGTTTTGGTGCCTGAGGTTTGTTCCCTTTTTTGTTCTTGTACCTTTCTTTCCGGAAACCTGCTTCTGCATTCAAAATCTTCATGTCCAAAATTATTGCAAATAGAGCATTCAACTTCATTTTCAAGAGCTGAAAAATTGTTATAGGTCCTTTTTGTAATCCCTGTCATACTTCTTTGCTTTTGAGCTTCCCTAGTCATGATTGTTTTATACGCAACAGATTGAGCTGCTTTGTGACCAAAGTTATGGCAAGAAAAGCATTGTCCATTGAAGAAGTTTCTGCGATTATTGAATCTACCAGCCAACTGATTGTAATTTCTATTTTCATCTATTCTTGAACCAAATTGGGAAGATTTTACCTGTGGCTGGTTGTGGCTTTTGTTCACCCTTAAGCTGGATTGCCCCTGATAGTTTCTGTTTGACGTTTGTCCCTGCTTTACCTGATGATCTTCCTTGTGCTCTTGCTCATTTCTTCTTGCTGCATCAAGATAACTTTTTGAAGTGGATGCTTGAGAAGTTTCTCCATTATAGCCCAGACCTGTCTTATTTAGTGGAGACCGCTGCACACTGATAATCTCATTCAACGTTTCAGATCCTTTGACAAACTTGAGATTAATAGTTTTTGTTTTCTCAATTTCTTTTCTAAGACCAACAATTTCACCTTCTAATTTTTCAAGATGTTTTTCCTTTTCATCAATCTGAAATTGTAGAGTATCAATAATCATGTTCTTTTCTTCTATACATCTCTTGAGTCTAGTAATTTCATCATAAAGGTTATCCACATCTACAGCATCCTCATAATCATCATCTTCAAATGCCATTAACAATCTATATTTGTTACCTTGTTCATCTTCATCACTGTTTGATAAGCCATCACTATCTTCATGGGTGTAGTAGCTTTTCTTATTTGCACTTTGTTTCTTGTTCCATCTAACTGGTTCCTTTCCTTTATCCTTATAAGAGCATTTTGCAGCATAATGACCTACTCTTCCACAAGCAAAACATTTGAAAGGTAGCTTACCTCTGAACCTTCCAGAACCTCTTTGAAGATTTCTGACAAAATTTGATTCTTCTTCCTCTTCTTCTGGAACATGACTTGCTTCATAGTGATCTTCTTTGCCTGATGCTTTAAAAGCAGCTTCCCTTTTGTCTGATGGACCTCCCTTTCTCATTTCATAAGCAGTTAGAATTCCATGCAGCTGAGACATAGTGAGAACACGGAGATTTTCCTTTTCTTCTACTGCAGATACTTTAGATTCAAACTTGGGGGATAAAGATCTTAGAATCTTTTGAACTACTATAGTCTCTTTTATTTCTTCACCCAAATTTTTCATACAATTAACAATCTCATCTACCCGAAGAAAATAATTAGCCACACTTTCATCATTATACATCTTGAGAGTCTCATATTGAATCCTGAGAGTTTGAAGTTTAGCTTCTTTTACCTGTTCATCTCCTTCATAGCTAGTGATCATTTTGTCCCATATCTCTTTTGCTGATTTGAAGTGCATGACCTTCATGAACTCTGTTTGAGATATACTTCCTAATAGAGTACTGACTGCTTTTGCATTTGTTTCATACTGCTTTTTCTCAGCTGGATCTGTAGGAGTAGCTGAAGGAAAGGCATAGCCTGATTCTACAATGTTCCAAACTTCTGTACCAAGAGATTGAAGATATGCAGTAACTCTTACCTTCCAATAATTGAAGTTTGTCCCATCGAAGACGGGTGGCCTGATTGATGCTTCTCTCTCGTAGTTGCTCATGATGAACGATCTACCTTCAAGCGATCAAGCTTTTCTGAAGGACCTGCTCTGATACCAATTGTTGGAAATAATACTGAGAGGGGGGGTGAATCAGTATTATCTAGCAATTTACCAAATCTTCCTTATTTGATCTTTTGAGATATTCTTGCATATCAGTACCATAAAACAATGAGCATGAATAAAGAAAATAGACAGTCACACCAAAGAACACAAGATGTAAGGTGGAAACCCAATGCGGGAGAAAAACCACCTGCTGCAATATGTCTCTATCTTCTTTCAAGAAATTCTTTTTACAATGATTTTGTACTGGTGCAGTCCTTTACCAGCACGCAGGCTGCAACCTGCAAAGAGCTACAACTCTTTCTCGTTTTCCAGTTTCTCCTGGAAGGGAGCTACAACCCCCTACTTCTTTTCATGAAGAATCAAATGATCAACAAGTATACAACAGATACAGTCTACTACAGATATCAGATCAGTAATTACATAAACAACCCAGAACACCTTATGAACAGAAATATACAGTCAACAGATCATCTTAAGACAGGGACGCATATTTTCTTTCTGTGGCCTGCGACTGGACGCAGTATACCTTATGCTGTTCTGCGTGCAGACGCACTGTTCCTTTTTGCTTTTCTGCGACCGACGCTCCCAAAAACACTATCGCGCCGCGTCTTTCGCTTCAGAGACGCACCCAATACCACAGTCGCGCCGCGTCCTTTGCCTCAGAGACGCACCTGAGTCTTTACTGTACTGCGTCCCGGCGCACTTTCCCTTCACTGAATCTGCGTCCCTTCAGATATAGAAGATAAGAGGACTTCAGAACCAACCCAAACACTCAGATCCACAGATCTGATCATGCGCCATATAGATCGTAGTCCATTAGAAGATTTGCCCTTATAGATTTGGACTAGATCACACCAAGAGATGTTCAACCAAGATGATGCATAATCCAAATGAACTCCTTTGCTTTATATAGGCAAGCTTCTCCCCAAAACATGGAACAAAACCACGAGCCGACACCATAGAAACATAAAACCGTCGGCTAGATACCACACAAGAAACCCCCACGTGCTTTTCTCTGCCTTGAAATGTGTGCACTGGGCGGACGCACCTCCTGAACGGCTGGCCTGCGTCCCTGGACGCGGGTTCTGTATGGTATACCTGCGGGGATGCACTTGCTGAACATATTTCCTGCGTCCTTCTTGATTTATCACCTGAATGGGTTTGCCATCAAGGACAACACCTGAATCATAATGCCAACACAAGGAGTGCTCAAAGGGTTCCAAAGAAGAGAATCAGGAAGATGCAAAAATCCCAAACTCAGGAGAAAGTTTAGTGAGGTATCGTGTAGCAAGGTGGAGACTTGTTACTGCAGAGGCGTTTTGCAGCTCACGAGTTGAAGTTGTTATGGGAAGACCAAAAATCATATGACCATGAGGGCATAAATTTTTGTACCTTGGGAGTCTGATGCTAGAGCATAGATTCACCCTTCAAAAAATCAACAAGAATAAGTTTTAGAAGGCGTAACTATCAAAAGGAAGGATAATATCTATTTTGTAAAGGATTAAAAGCTTGAAAAATCACATATTTGAGAAATCTTAGGAATTCATTGAGAGCTTTGTGGAGAGGATCATGTTGAGAGCTTTATGGATAAGATTGTGGATTTTGAAATAATCCATGATATCGTAAATTTCTAATATAAATTACAAACTAGTGTGTGTATGAAGGGAAACCATTAGAATGAATATTTGGTTAGCCAAGATGCCAATAGATGTTATGTAATACTATAGTAGTTTTAATTAATGAAATGTGTTTTTTGAGAAATTATGTGTATGTAAATCTCGTAGTTTATATTCATTCTTGATGATGTGAACCCTGTCTTATTGAAGTGATCTAATGTGGGGAATTAGCTGGCTATTCATGCATGGATTATAGGTGCAACTAGATAGTTTAGTGGGCCCATAACCCACAGGTCCAAGATTGAGCTAGTAAAAAGATTGAAAATGATAGATCCTCGTAAATCATTTTCATAAAGTGGTATCAAAGTTTATAAGATTCTTGCATGTAAGTGGAGGAGAAACGTGGAAGAAGGTACAAGTGATTGAATATATGGTAAGAGATTTGTTTTCTTTGTGCACGTGACAACAGAGGAAGGTGAGAAGATTTGCAACATCCTAGATCAAGGAATGCTTGAAGGGTTCCAAATAAGAGAACGAGGAAGATACCAAAATCCCAAACTTAGGAGAAAGTTTGGTGAGGTATCATGTGGTAAGATGGAGAATTGTTAATGTAGAGGCATGTTACAGCTCACGAGTTGAAGTTTTTATAGGAAAACTAGAAAGCATATGACCACGAGGTCATAAATTTTTGTACCTTGGGATTTTGATGCAGGAGCATTGACCCACCCTCTGAAAAATCAGCAAGAATGAGTTTTAGAAGGAACAACTATCAAAAGGTAGGATAATATCTGTTTTGTAAAGGATTAAAAGCTTGAAAAATCACATCTATGAGAAATCTTAGGAATTCATTGAGAGCTTTGTGGAGAAGATCATTTAGAGAGATTTGTGGAGAGGTTCATGTTGAGAGATTTATGGATAAGATCGTGGATCTTGAAATAATCCATGATATTGTAATTTTCTAATATGAATTGTAAACTTGTGTGTGTATGACGGGAAACCATTAGAACGAAGATCTGGTTAGCCAATGTGCCAATACATGTTATGTAATAGTATAGTATTTTTAATTAATGAAATTTTTTTATTGAGAAATTATGTGTGTAAATCTTGTAGTTTATATTCAATATTGATGATGTGAACCTTGTCTTATTGAAGTGAGCCAGTGTGGGGAATTAGCTTTCCATGCATGCATGGATTGGAGGTGTAGCTAGAGAGTTTAGTGGGCCCATAACCCCTAGGTCTAAGATTGAGCTAGTAAAAATATTGAAAACGATAGAACCCCATAAATCATTTTCATCATCTCTAGTTTAATAAAGACAAGTAATGAAAATTAAACATTCAATAATTATAAAAGAATAATAAATAAAAAGTGGCATTGGGAGTGACAAATTCATTTTACTATGCGTAAATGTAATATGAAAATCAAGGAGTGAGTTGCATCTCAGGTCTTAGGTGATGGAAAATAAATTAATTGGCTCATAGTGTACACGTTAGGTCCCTATAATACTAGTGTATTCCCTTATTATTATTGTCATTGGAGCCCTTTATTGTTATTGTTGTGCCCTTACATTATTATTGTTATGTCGGCTCTAATTATATTGTTACCCCTTATACTCCTATATATAGAAAGGAGGTCTTGTCATTTGTATCATCCAAGAATTTTTCATTTGTGTAATGTAAAGTAGGTTTCCCCCTCGCAGAGGCTACTTTTGAAGTCATTGATCTATCTCATTCTTCTATTTTGTGAGCTGGTTGCATAACAATACATGATGAAAAGATTCATGCTACCACATTCAACATGTGGGTAGGAATGGAAGACCACTCAAGAAAACATGTTACTGAAAGGGGAAAGAGGAGAGTGGATTCATCACTCTATTTTAGGGATACATTGAGAAACATTAGGGTAAGACACAATAGGATACAAATAAGAGGAAAATCCACTAGATTTATTGGGACCTTAAGATTTTGTTAATGCTACCTATGATGTATATAATTAGGATAAATTCATTTCAGTGCCAAATATGGTTTTACCATCAAATTAGAAAAGGATATTGGGACAACTAACTAGGGTAATTCAATCAACAATATCTTCACTGCTCCTAAAGCCCTAATTTGGAAAATGAATGAGAAGTAAGAGAAATCACTTAGAATTTATTATTTTATATGGTGAAGCTCCTTGAGTTGAAGTGGCAAGTTGTGATAGCCCTCGAAGTGTGATCCATGTCCCAAAATTATGTACATAATTAACTCCAAACCCCTACAAGAGAATAGAAGACTTGCCATGATCTATATATATATATATATATATATATATATATATATATATATATATATATATATATATATATATATATATATATATATATATATATATATCTATATATATATATATATATATATATATATATATATATATATATATATATATATATATATATATATATATATATATATATATATATATATATATATGTTATTGCAAAGATAAATTAATGAAATACGTATAATAGAGATACTTGTACGTAGGGATGATATGTCATTTTCCCTATCTCCAATAGAAACACCCTTGAGTTTTTAGTTTTGAAATTTCCAAGTTATAAATGGAATGGTGCTAACAAATATGCCCTAGGATTAATCAATAAAACTTGTAAGAAACAAGGTAGTTAAGGGTGTTTTTGTTAAGGTAATGAAGATGATAGATGGAGGAAATCCTGGGGGACTTGAGAGAGAAAGAATGAGATGAAAAACTAACTTGAGTGTGTACATGTAAATTGGGGTTTTCAAAAATATAAGAGGTTAAATAATTATAGTGGATTAATAAAGACATATAGAAGGGTTGAAAGAGGAAAATGAGTGACCTCAAGGTGTAAGAGAGTGTTGTCTTAGTCATTGGGGAACTTGAGTTGTATAGAACCACCATACCACATCTTTTGATAGTGTCATGAATTTGGTGTAACTGTACTATGGGTTTTGAGGCCCAAACCAACTTTCTATTAGACAAATTGCACATTAATAGTCATGGTACCCTAAGGAAATCCATAATATAATTAATGTTAAAAGATAAAGAAGGAATTATTATTTGACCCAAGTTGTGTACATATATAACAATCTCTAAATGGTTATGGGAGGACACAAACATGAATTAAAGCATTCTAATTAACCACAAACCAAATTTTGTAGTTTACAACCCCAAATAGACCCATTAAGATTAAGAATGCCCCAAATGGGTGCCTTGACAGCTCAAAGTTAGTTGAAGCAATGGATAAAGGGTAATATCGACTTTAGTAACCCACCTAAGTGCTAGATATTCAATGGGTATCATGTCTAGGATAGGGATAGGGAGAGGCCATGAAAGTGATCCATCACATTAGGGAAATAGTTGAGAGGCATCACATCATTATTATGCTATTAATTCATGTTATAGTGGTGGATTGCACAAGGTGCCTCTAGATGAGTACATGTATGTGAATATCTAGGTGTGAATTACATACACTACTTTTGGACCCCATTGTAGGAGTTGCTATCCATGTAATGCGAATAATAGCGAGTCAAATTAAGGAGATAAGAAAGAAAATCCATTGAAGTAGACAAGGGGTACTTGTAGTGTAAGCTAATGCATTGATGTCACATGAGAATTCTCCACCAAATGAGCCTAATATCTTGCACTATCTGTGAAGTCTCACATGCCTTCATACTAGTACATAAAGCATGCTTTATTATTTAAAAAATTACTAAAATATAACCATAAACAATTTTTTCTTACGATATGACTATTCGTTTCTTAATTGTAACCATACTTCTATTTCAATATTTTATTTGAAATTATGACATATATATTATTAATGTGATTACACTTTTCATGAATATAAAAAAAAATACTTAACATGTAACTAATGTAGAAATACTAAGAGGGGGTGAATTAGTATTTAATCCAATTGTTAATTTTTCCAATTTAATTTTTTTACAATTATGAAGCACAAACCATTCCAGGACACAAATTAAAAAAGAAAAATTGCTTGTATAATCTTATATTAGATTCCAAGAGTGAGGACACTAATCCTCTTTTACAAATTTAGGCTCCAACCCATCAAATAAGGGCACTAGTCCTTTTGTTCAAACTAAGGCACTGACCTAGTCATAAAGTGAGGACAACAATCCTCTTGAAAAAGTACAAGAACCATCCTGGAAAAAGAAAGAGGACACCAATCCTCTTCATGCACCAACCTAATGAAATGCTTCCAAGATATTCTCCAAAATTGTTAAAAAATTGTTTCAATATAAGCTCCAAAATTTGTTCCAAGAATCTTCTTCAAAGCTGCTCCAAAACAGTCTCCAAGATAGGATCCAAATTAGCTCCAAAATTCTGCTAAATGGTATTCAATATAGGCTTCAAAAACTTCTCCAAGACTCCTTCAAAACATGCTTCAAAAACTAATCAAGATTCCTTTAAAATAGGCTTCAAAAACTGATCAAAATTCCTTCAAAATAGGATTCACAAACTGATCAAGATTCCTTCAAAATAAGCTTCAACATTTTTTTTAAGACTCATTCATAGGGCGGAGCATTAGGCTTGCCATAGGGCTGAAGTACAGACAACCCCAGGGCCGAATTACAGGATACCTAAGGCCCGAATTACAGGATACCTAAGGCCCGAATTACAGGATGCCTAAGGCCTGAATTACAAGCTACCTAAGGGCCAAATGATAGGATGCCTCAGGTCCAAATTACAGGCTTCCTCAGGGCTGAATTTTGGTCTACTATAGGGCGAAATCAGGGTTGTAATAAAGGTTTAGTTTCTTCCATAGTTGCTCAAAAAAATTGTTCAAATATTGATGAAGACAAAGCTTCAAGAAAACCCTAACCAAAATAAGAAAACAAGCTTTCAAAACTACCTTCTATTTTGCTTAACTCCTTGGTTCATGAGATATGAACCTTTCTTCACTACTGCTCAATAGTTCCAAATTTCTCCTTGCTTTCTTGAATGAATTCATGGCCAAATGGGAGAGGATACAACCTATTTATAGGCCTCACTGACCCCCAAACATGGTTGAATTGAATCAAGTAGGGCCAACTTGAATTTTGGGAGGGTTTCCTTCACTAGGGAAAAAACAAATACTTTTCAACTTAAAAAATTCATATCTCCTCAACTGAGGGGAGTTAGAGGCTGAGCTACACCTTGTTGGAAAGGTCTCAAAATGATATTTAAGCCTGTATAATCATCTTCTTTAGATGTGTAGCTTTTGACATCAATAACAACCATTTTCTCAATAACCCCCCCTTTGTTATTTATGTAAACATTTCGATGACTACTTTCCTTGGCTATAGGCTACTCTCCCTGACTTCCTTCTCTCCCCCTTTGGCATCGATAGCAAAGGGATGCTCTATTGAGATGCAAGAGAGGTGACACCCAAATTTTGACGAAGATATTCAATTTTTTCTTAAGGAATAAGTTTGGTGAATATCTTTGTAATTTGTTCCTTAGTGTTGATATATTCCATTTTTATGTTGTGATCAACAACTTATTCTATGAAAAAATGGTATTCGATCGGAATATGGTTCATTTTTGAGTGTATGAATGGGTTGTTTGAGAGATTGATTACGCTGGTATTGTCACAAAAGATAGTGATGGGCTGATTTATTTCCATTTTGATATCCTTTAAGGTTTCCTTCATCCATAGAATCTGTGTACAACAGTCTATTGCTACTATATATTCAACTTCGATAGTGGAGAGAGATGTAGACAAGTGTTTCTTGCTCAACCATGATATAAGACAATCACCTTATAAAATTGCATTTCCATTGGTTCTCTTTCAATCATCAATTCTTCTTGCCCAATCAACATCGGTGTATGTTGTTAAAGTAAGTTTTGTGCTCTTAGGATACCATAGTAAAAAATCAAGGGTGCCATTTAGATATATGAATACCCTTTTTATAGCTTGCATGTGAGAGTCCTTGGGAGTTGACAGAAATCTTGCCACCATATCAACTACCTGCGTAATGTATGGCCTTGAAGCTGTCAGGTATAAGAGAATTCAAATCATTGATATATAGAGAGTGACATCTACCTTAGGAGATTAATCATCCTTATTTATCTTACAACCTGTAGTCGTAGGTATACTTATAATAGCACATTCTTCCATTCCAAAACGTTTAAGAATTTCCTTGAGGTATTTTGTTTGTGTAGTGAAAATTATAGCACTGATTTGAGTTATTTTTAGTCCAAGGAAGAAGGGAAACACACCAATCATTGACATTTCAAATTATTTTGACATTTCTTGGAAAAATGTGTAACTCATTTAATCATTGTTGCTACCAAAAATCAAATCATCCACATACACGAGCATGATCAACATGTTGTCTTTGTCCATTTTCATGTAAAAGTTGCTTCCCACAACTCCTCTCTTGAACCCTTGTTGTTGAAGGTAGTGGTCTAGTTTGGCATACCAAGATCTTGGAGCTTGTTTTAATCCATACAAGGCCTTCTTCAATTTGCACACATAATCTTTATTCTTAGACAAGTCAAATCCTTCAAGTTGTTCGATGTATACTTCCTTTAAATCACCATTTAGAAAGGATGCTTTTACATCGGTTTAATAGAATTTGAAAAAACTTTTGAACAACAAATCATAAAAACAATCTTATATCCTCTAACCTAGAAACCAGAGCAAAGGTTTCTTCAAAATAAATTCTTTCAGTTTCAGCATACCCTTTGCACACCAGTCTTGCCTTGTTTATGATAATTTGTCCTTCTTCATTCATTTTGTTTTTGAACACCCACTTGGTTCACTTTTTTTATTTATCTTTTGGATGAGGCACAAGATCCCAAGTTTTATTTTTCTTAATCTGGTTCAATGCTTCCCATCACATTTATCCAATGTTGATCCATAGTTGCTTGAGTAAAATTCTTTGGTTCTATTTGGGATAGCAAATCTATGTTGATTTTCTTTGGTGTAACAATCATTCTTCTTCGTGTTTGTGTCCATGCATCTATAGATCCAATGAGCTAGTTATCTAGATGATGCTTATGTACAAATTTGAATGCTATCTTAGTTAGAGTCTATGTTTCTTCTTCTTCTTGGATTTCTAATTCTTGCTCTTATTTTGCAACATTTTCTCTTGATCTATAAGAGTAAGAACTTAATTTGTTGGATCTACTTCATTTTTCAGGTAGATTCTTGTCTATTTTTACATTAATGCTTTCTGCTACCTTGCGAAGTTGATTGTTGTAGCATTTGTAGGCCTTAATTCTTAATGAGTATCCAAGAAAAATTCCATTGTCTAAACAAGAATAAAACTTTCCTAGTGAATTATCATTTATTTTCATAAAGAATTTGCTCCCAAATATTTTGAAATGCTTTACAAAGGAAAACTTTCCTTTCCATAGTTCATATAGCATCTTATCGACGGTTACTCGAAGTTGTGCCCTATTTATGATGTATACTACTGCCCCAACTGCTTCCTTCTAGAATTTAACACGTAACTTAGCTTCCAATAACATCATTCTTGCAGTCTCCCGTATAGATATATTTTTTGTTTCTACCACTCTATTTTGTTGCGGGGTTCTTGCAACAAAAAGTTGTCTTTTGACTATTATTTCTTTCTACCACTCCATTTTGTTGCGGGGTTCTAGCAACATAATTTTTCCTTTTGATTCCATGTTTTTCATAGAAATCATTGAATTCTCCTGAAGTAAACTCTCCTCCTATGTTTGATATTAAGCACTTGATTTTCAAATCACTTTCATTTTCAACTAATGCTTTGAAATTTTTGAAGCAATCTAACACTTCTTATTTATATTTAAGGAAAGATACCCAAATCATTCTAGTATAATCATATATGAATAACATAAAATACCTTTCTCCCTATTGTTCCATAGTTCTCATTTGTCCACATATATCTATATGGATAATTTCCAATGTCATTGAGCTTGAACGTTCCTTTGAATTGAAACTAGTCCTGGTTTGTTTTCCATGTTGACATGATACACAAATAACATTTGTTGGTTTTGAAATTATGGGCATATCTCTTACTGCTTGAGTTTTACTGATCTTCACCAAGTTATCAAAGCTTAGGTGTCCCAAGCATTTGTGCCATAGCCATCTTTCATTTGATTGACTCATGTAACATCTTTCTTCTTGAATTTCACTAAGAATGTATACATTATCTACTGTTCTTACCCATTTTCCTACGAGACTTCCTGAAGATGATCTCTGTATTTCGCAATATTTGGCACATAAGATGAGATCACATCCTTGATCAAACATTTCGCTGACACTTAGAATATTGTGCTTAATGCCTTCAACATATAACACATTCTGTGCTTTTCCCCTGCCATTGTTGAGACTCAAAGTGACTATTCTAACAATTATAACAAACCCATTATCTCCAAAGTCACATTTCATTCATTCTCTTTGCTTAACGAGATGAACTTCTTCTGGTATCCTGTCATGTGCTTAGAATATCCACTATCAACAAACCAATGTCTCTCCTTGTTCTTAGCATATATAATTAATCCATATTTCTTAGGTGTAGATTCTTCAATCTTCCTTTTCGAGACTCCTTGCTTTGACTTTAATGGGCAGTTTTGTAATTCACGACTTGGATTGCTGCACCTGTAACATTCTAGACTATACTTTGAAAGAGGGGAAAAGAATGATGAGTTTTAATTTGGTATCGACTTTTAATGTCAACAACCTTATTTTTGGGAGGTTGGAAAGTAGCTTTATAAGCCTTGCGATATTTTTCCTCATAACCAATTTTTTTACAAAAGAAACAATGACCAAGGAATATTGTTTGATACTTGTTAGTATAAGATTGCCTTTATGATTCATTTCTTTCAATGAAGGGATGTATTTTTGAGTTCTCATTCCTTTGTTGATTTCTATTTCCTGCTGGACAGTTTTGAGGAATGTGAGAAAACACTTTGAGGACATCAACAAAACTTTTGGATTTTTCGACATTATTGTTGATGAATATTTCAATAATTTCTCCATGATGAGTAGTAGTGTCTGCCTTTTCTGAACTAGAAGATTCACTTGTATAATCGAGCCTAGATTTATCATGTGGTGCCCTATGACAATTGAGAATGACACCAAAGTTTGGGAGCTCTTCAATTTTTTGTTGATTTTGTCCAACTCATTTTTTAGAGATACTACTTCAACTTCCATTTTTTCACATATATCTTCCTTTTCCTTTAATTTATTGCTCAAGACTTCTTCTACTCACTTAGCTTCCTCTTTCTTAGTTTTGAGAGAGATGATTTCTTTGGATAACTTCCCATTCTTCCTTCTGAGTCTATCATTTTCTTCTAAAGCATTGATAAATTTTGTTTCCAAATTATCCATAAATTATTTCTTCTTCTTCTTTTGAGACAACCGTGAATAATAATTCTCTGTTTTCATCATAATCTTCCTCATCAGAGGCATCACTGTCTTTCTTGGAGAAATATTCTTCTTTCTTGAGCCTCTCCTTCTGAACATCCTTTTCTTAGGTTCTTCTTCATCATCACTTTCATATTTAAGAGGACATTTGGTAGCATGATGTCCTATTTTACCACATCTGAAACAAATGAGAGGTAATTTACATTTAAGATTGGATCCTTTCTTTAGCCTCCTGACAGGCTATGCCATTTTAGGATTAGAATCATCACTGGTGCAATCATTGTTCTTGCCTTTACTTGATGACTTTGATGCTTTGAATGAAAATTCCTTATGAGTGGGATTTCCTGACCTCATCTCATATGTTGTGATAGTTCGATGAAGGTCATCCATTGATAAGGTGTCCAAATATTTTATTTCTTATATGCCACAAAATTTAGCATCAAAACAATCTGGAAGATATCTCAAAACCTTTTGGACAATCGTCTTTTCCTTTACATCTTCACCCAACTCTCCGAGAGAGTTAACTACTTCATCTACTCATAGGGAATAAACAATGATTTATTCTTCATCGTTCAATTTAATACTTTCAAACTATCTTCTGAATGTTTGAAGCTTTTCCTTCTTTACCTTCTCATCACCTTCATATATATTGATAAGCTTGTCCCACATGTCTTTAGCTAATTCACAACTCACAAATTTTGTGAATTCAGAATCTAATAGTTCACTTGCTATAGAGTTCAATGCCTTGGGATTTTCTACATATGCCTTCCTCCCATGCTAGTATGTTAGTAGAGGAGATGGGATTTTATATCCATATTTAATTGATTTGCAAACTTCAACACAAAGAGACATGAAATAACACTTCATTTTGACCTTCCAAAAAGAAAAAAAATGTTCCATCAAAGTGGGGGACCTTAAGTGAAAAAGAATGAGGACACCAATCCTCTTCAGGCACCAACTTGATAAGCGTCTTCCAAAATAATCTCCAAACTTGATCCAAAATTGTTTCAAGTTAAGCTCCAAAAACTGGTCCAAGAAACTTCTTCAAAGCTACTCCAAAATAAACTCCAAGATAAGATCCAAATCAACTCTAAAATGCTCCAAGACAAGCTTCAAAAACTGCTCCAAGACTCCTTCAAAACATGCTTCAAAACTACTCCAAGATTCGTTCAAAATAGGCTTCAAAAAACGCTCTAAGACTCCTTCATAGGGCAGATCCTCAGGCTTGCCATAGGGTTGAATTACAGGTTGCCACATGGCTAAATTAATAGGTACCTTAGGGCCGAATTAGAGGCTGCCTCAGGCTCGGATTTCGGTCTACCACAAGGCTGAATCAATCCTATAATCAAGGTTGAGTTTATTCCATAGTTGCTAAGAAAAAGCTTCAAAGATTGATTAAGATAAAGCTTCCAGAAAACCCTAACTAGAATAAGAAAACAAAATTTCAAAACGACCCTTCAATTTTTCTTAACTCTTTGGTTCATGAGATATATACCTTTCTTCACTGTTGCTCAACAAGTTCAAATTGTTCCTTTCTTGCTTGACCAAATTCATGGCTAAATTGGAGAGGGGACAACCTATTTATAGGCCTTGTTGACCCCTAAACATGGCCGAATTGACTCAAGTAGTGCAAACCTGACTTTTGGGAGGGCCGACTTCATTAGGGCCAAAAAAAGTTTACTTTTAAACTTGAAAAGTTATTATCTCCTCAACCAAGAGGAGTTAGAGAGCGAGCCACACCTTGTTGGAAAGGTCTTGAAATGATATTTAAGCTTATATAATTATCTTCTTTAACTGGATAACCTTTGACATTGATAACAACAATTTTATCAACAAATAATATTTTAATAATTTTTATTAATCACAAAATGTCACATTCAAATTTGATTTTATCATAAAACACATTAATAGTAGGCGTTTTATGATTTTATCATTAAAAATATATATATAATTTTTTTTATAAAAATAAAATACAAGTGTAATTATTTATGGTTAAATTTTAGTTTTTTAAACTCATATATTTTTATAATATATATAATATATATCTTTATTCATTTAGAATGATGTAATATTCTTAATCTTATAACCATGTAAAATGTTTTTCTGCATATACTATATGCCTTGAAATTATTGGGCCTTTTATGTCTAGCTTGACATAATTTGAAAATAATTTTAGATCAGAAAGAGCATCATGGAAAAGAAAAAAATATACATTTATAAAAAAAATTGTCACCTTAATGCTATCCTTTATAGAAAAAATAATTTTTTTCATGTTTATATTTTTTCAATAAAATATATTTTGAAAGGTGGTTTACAAGCCTTTTTTAAGCATCACTCTTGGCTATAATACAACATATAAGTTTCAATTGATCTAATATATAGATATATTCATAGAAAGAAACATTAATTTTATATTAAGTGGATTTTTTAATCCCTAGGCTAATGAGAAGGGCCGATTTCAAATATCTTTATCTTCATTCTAATAATAAGTTGTTCACATTCAATGATTTTACAATACACATAATCCAAATATAAAGTCCTATAAAATGCATGGAAAATATTCATATGTTGATATTAAAGTGTTTGGATATTGTTTGCATCCATTGGCTCTATCAAACATGCTCAATTGGAGAAGATGCATCATTATTACCATTCTCATTTCCCTACTGATGAATGGAGGTTGTGTTTGTTCAAATATTTAACAATATTAAGAGGCATGGTGAATCAATATCGACAATTTTTAACAATTGAAAACTTGCAAATGTATCTCAAGATTTAAAGTAAAACACATAACAATAAAAATTTATAGTAGACAAATTTTTAACTGGAAATCCAAAGAGGGAGAAAACCACTAAATGATTTTCTTAATATATTAAAGAGTACACTCAAATTTATCAACACCAACTAAGAGGAAACTCCAAAGCCCTAGTTTATCAACACCAACTGAAAGGAATCCCCTACTCCCTAGATTATTAACACCAATTGAACAGAAGCACCAAATCTCTGATTTATCAACACCAAATATTGTACAAGAGTCAATATTAATCAAAGAAATTCTACCCTTCTCTTAATTTCTCCTATGAACTCCACAAAGGAACTCATCTTCATAAACAAAAACTTCTTAGTAACATAACTTCCCTCAACATATGATCCTTGAACTCAGCCTCCATCTTAGCAGAACTAAACCTCTAAAACTCAGCTTCCTCCGTAGGGTTCAACCTCCTCAACAAAGGACAATGCTAGATCTTAAAAACAAACTTGAAACTTTAATTCAAACACACCAATATTTATCCCTCAAAACATGCCATAGTTTGGCCTTATTTGTACCATAACTTCGATCCTAAAATTCAGCCTCAACAAGGACAGGTCACTCCTTTCAAGAAAGACCTGAAATTTGGCCTCAACACACATTTGAAATTTATCCTTGAAAGAGGACATAATTCAAACCTAAATAACAAGTCTACAATTATCCTTCTAACAAGGGATATAAACCTTCAAAAGATGTGCCAACAATCCTTCAAAAATGTGCCAAAAATCATTCCCAATTTTTTTGTCCAAATCAACTCCTCTTCACTTTTGGTTCATGAGGTATGAACTTGGGAACTCCTTCTTTTCTTGTTTGAACATATCTGAACATTCTTGAGAGAATGAATTGAAATGCACCTTCTCAGACCTATTTATAGTGCATTTGGGGTCTATAATGCGCTGACTTTTCACTGGTTAGTTCGACTTGTCCACTAGCTAGACTGGCTTGTGCAATTGGCAGAATGTATAGTGAATATTTGAAAAATTATTTATCCTTAAGCGTTAGAAATTAGAGGGAGTTCCATATTCCATTAGAAAGGAATCCAAGCATATGTGTTATGCTTCCATTTGAACTACTTAAATGGAGTGAAAATGCATCTAAGGATAGAGTAGAGTATCCAAATGGGGCATAAAAAATCCAAAAACAATATTTCGAAATGTGATATTGAATATGTAACTTTTTCTTTCATTTGGACAACCTTTTCCATCAATGAAAACTTCTTTCAACAATCCCCCCTTAATCATTGATGGAAACCATCATACTCCCCTTGTGATCATGATCCCCCTGTTTTCGTGCTTCTTGATCTTTCTCTCCGCCTTTGACATCAATGGAAAAGTGTAACTCCCCTTGACATTGTCTCTCGTTGTCTTTCTTTGTTGAATATTATGAAAATCAATATGGAGAAGAAATTAATCCTATTTTTTGTCTGAGATGCCCAAATGTCTCTTTGGGAAGTGGTTTGGTGAAGATGTCTGAAATCTGTTCCTTCGTCCCAACATACTCTATCTTGATATTTTTTTTTTCTGTGATTTGCTCCATTAGAAAATGAAACTTGATATGAATATGCTTAGTCATGGAATGCATCATTTGATTTTTGGAGATGTTTATTACACCAATGTTTTCACAAAGTATGCTACTATTGTAATATATTATGCTTCTACTATAGATAAGGATATTGAATATTGCTTCTTGCTTAACTAGGATACTAAACAGTCTCCCAAGTAGAATATTGTTCCACATGTACTTCTTTTGTCATCTATAGTTACTACCCAATCTTCATATATGTAAGCTACCAATGTCAATTCCTTTCCTTTGAAATACCACAACCCAATGTCTGTTGTTCCTTTGAGATATCTAAAGATCCTTTTCACTGCTACAACATGAGTTTCCTTCGGGGTTGCTTGAAATTTTGCAACATATACAACTTCTTGCATTACATCTATTCTTGAACATGTCACATAGAGTATTTGATCCACTTCATTGGATTAATCTTATTTTCTCAGCTTGCACCCGATGACCATAGGAGTTCTCACAAGTTTGTACTCTTCCATTTTGAACTTCTTCAACATTTCTTTGTTGTGCTTGTTGAAAAATGAAAATGCTCCCATCTAGCTAAGACATTTGGAGTCCCAAAAAGAAAGTAAAGTGCCCAAGCAAATACATTTCAAATTCATTCTGCATATCTTTTTCAAAGTTCCAACTTAATCTATTATCATCATTTCCAAAGATGATGTCATCAACGTATACTTCAATGATGATTATATTTTATTGAACTTCATTTATGTACAAATTACTGTCTTCATTTCCCTTTATGAATCAATTTTGTTGCAAATACTTATCTAATCTTGAGTCTTTGATCCACTTCATTGGATTCATCTTATTTTCTTAGCATGCCTCTGATGACCATAGGAGTGCTCACAAGTTTGTACTCTTCCATTTTGAACTTCTTCAACATTTCTTTGCTGTGCTTGTTTGAAAAATGAAAATGCCTCCATCTAGCTAAGATATTTGGAGTCCCAAAAAAAAGTAAACTGCCCAAGAAAATACATTTCAAATTCATTCTGCATATCTTTTTCAAAGTTCCGACTTAATCTATTATCACCACTTCCAAAGCTGATGTCATCAACATATACTTCAATGATGATCATATTTTCTTGAGCTTCATTTATGTACAGATTACTGTCTTCATTTCCCTTTATGAATCATTTTTGTTGCAAATACCTGTCTAATCTTGAGTACCAAGTTCTAGAAGCTTTCTTAATTCCACACGTGTATTTCTTCAATCTAAAAACATAGTGTTATTCTTTTGATAATAGGAATCCTTCCGGTTATTCTATGTAGACTTTATCTTCTCGCTCCCCATTAATAAAGGATGAATTTACATCCATCTAATACATTAATTCTTTTGTAGTATGCATAGGCCAAGAGGATTCTCATTGCTTCCATTTAGCTACTGGAGAAAAAGTTTCTTCGAAGTATATCCCTTCAAAATGGTATAATATCCTTTACACTTTAGTCTTGCTTTGTTTTTGGCTTTCCATATTGATTTAGCTTTTTTTTGAAGACCCATTTTGTACCAATCACATTTTTTTTCTTGGACCTTGGAACAAGTTTCCATGTATCGTTATTCTTAATTTGATTTAGTTCTTCTTCCATGGCCTTGATCCATTGTTCATCATTTCTAGCTTCCTCAAAGTTACTTGGTTCAACTCTGGACAATAGTGATAGATTCCCTTATTCCAACATTTGTGCTTATTTTATTCTTCTGGATTCTACTCCTACACTGTTCTACCCAATGATTTGTTTTAGTGGATGATTCTTCTAAAACCAACATTTAATCGACTCTAGCTTCTGGACCAATTACAGAGCTAGTTTCAGTACTAGGGCCTATAGACCGAGCTGATCCAGTTGTTCTGGAATGTGTCTGAAAATCTTGCTATCTGCTTCTTGTTCTACCTCTGGATTTTTCTCTTTTTAGTGTTCCTCTTATTCTTTGTCCTCTTCTTGCTTTGGTTCTTCCTCTTCCTGTTATTAAAATATGTGTGTATTTTTTCTTTCCTTCTTGGTCTTCAACAATTTTGTTTCATCAATTTTGATATTGGTGCTTTCTACTATCTTATTGAGTCTAATATCGTAACACTTCTATACTTTGATTTACATGAGTACCCACCAAGTACGCTTTCATTTGTCTACGAGTAAAACTTTCTTCTATTCATCCTTTTTTATGTAACATTTGCTTCCAAATATTATGAAATTATTGAAATTAGTTGGCCTTCACTTCCACACTTCATAGGGAGTTTTGTCGTTGTTGCTTCTGATCTTTCCTCTGTTCAAAATGTGAACATCTATATGTACTTCTTGTACCCAAAGTACAATAATTTTCTAGGACTCATGAAAAAAACTTCTATCCATCTCTTCCATAGTTCTATTCTTTCTTTCAACCACTCCATTTTGTTGAAGAGTTCTAGCTATAGAGAAGTGTCTTCTTATTCCATGTTCCCCCCAGTAATTGTTAAATTCATTTGAAGTAAATTCTCCTCCAATATCTGATCTCAAGCATTTGATCTTCAAATTGGTTTTCCTTGAATATTTTGAAATTTTCAAAAGCTTATGACTTCTTAAGAAAACGACCCCAGGTCATCCTCGTGTAGTCCTTTTTTTTGCTAAGGCAAGAGAGGATCCTTCTTATTCAATTAAAAAGAGAAATAATGTACAAACAACGACCTCGGCGGTGGGGCTCACCAAAAGGACAAGCCCACCCCAATTCCTGGTCGCAAAACGACCAATTGAACCCAGGGATGTGGCCCACCAAAACAAATCAGCAGTGCAAAACTGACCGTTGGATCCTAAGCTAAAGATCTAGCGGATGAAAAACATATCGGGTGGCCAGCAAGCTCACTTTTTAACAAACAAATTGGACCCGATGAACCCTGTAAACCAGAATTTATAAGCATATCGGGTCCATTTTTGGCATAACTGGCGATCACTTTTACCGCCTGAAATCCATCATTTACGCTCGATTCCCATGAGGTCATGAAAATAGCTCAAAATATAACCGTTGAATCGGTCCCACCAACATGCACGTTCAATCCTGGCCATGGAATGCCCTCGCTTGATCCAATGGTTAGGGATCATATCGCGCAGACTAAAAGCACCGATAGTTAGCGCGCGATGAGGGTGGTATTTCCTACCCACCCAAAGCCACGTGTTGCGTGGTGAGTGGAATTGCTCCCAATTGTGAAAAAATGCTTCCAGCCTAAAGAGCATGCGATAAACTGGAAACCACCCTGAGGGTAGTGAAGCAATCATAGGAATACAAATAGGGGTTTTTCGCTTGCCGAAAAAATCTAGATTCCGGTGCAAGGGCCAAAGGAAGATGAAGATCCCTCCTTCCGGCCATCCCTCTGAGACTGCTGGTTTGCTGTTACTTGGGTAAAGGAGGTCGACATAGACTTGCATCCTAAAAAGGACCACACATATGTCATAACATTTCATAAAGAATCTAGATCGACGAGACCCCGTCTATGTGGCTCTGTTTCATAAATTTTGTCTCTTGATTTTTCCTGATGCTGCTGTTGGTCATTGAAGGCCCTGGATGAGCATCCCTCCTTCAACCTGTCATCTGTTATCTCCTCCCACCAGGAGCACAAGTCGGTATACTTGTTTTGAACTCCCTCATTTGCAAGCCAGTCCGCAACTTTTTTGGATTCCATACGAACATGCACCAACCTAAGAGTTCTTAGCCTTCATAGTTGCACTTGGATTCTTTGGTAGACTTGCAAAAGGCACCAGTGTTCTGAGATTTTCTCAGGAGTAGCGCCAACATTTATCCTCTTCATTGAGTTAATGACTAATTCCGAGTCAGCCTCAATGATGACATTGTGAATGCTGTGCTTGAGTAGTATTTCTAGGCATGATTCCATCGCCATGAGCTCAACCATATTCTTGGTGGCTTTTCCTAGATAAATGTGGAAGATGATTTGTATGTTTCCTTCCTCATCTCTCAAGACCCCACCATAACCAGCTTCTCCTGGATTCCCTTTTGAAGCCCTGTCTATGTTGAATTTTAAAAAGCCATGAGAAGGGTGTTGCCAAGAAGACTTGTCTGTTGAGGTCTTCTTGTTAATCTGCATCGAACCCTGAGGGGGATGAACCTTGAGCTCTAACTTCTCCAAAATTTTGGCCTCTCTTTGACCGATGGGTTTGCTAGTAGCTGCACCTCCTAGGATATGAATAGTCTCTTTAAGTTGTTTAAGGATTAGCTTAAGGATGCTGCTCATCGGACTCATTTTCTCCTTGAAAATCCTGTTGTTGCGCTCCTTCTAGACATTCCAGATTATGAATCCTGGGGTCAGCATCCAGGCAGAGTTAATGATCTCATTGTCCGAAATTTTTTTCCACCAGTTCTTCAATGTAGTAGTGATGTCATTAACATTTTTCTTCTGTCTGCTCAAAGACTTCTCCAACCCAATTCCAAAGTATTGTAGTGAAGGTGCATCTATTCAGTAGATGATTTGTAGTTTCTTCTTTTTGTCTACATAAATGACATCTTGAGGGGCCAACAAAGCCTCTTTTTCTTAGGTTATCCCATGTCAGAATCTTTCCCTGTTGAACCAACCACTTGAACATTTTTACTTTCATCCAATGAGGATTTTCCCAGATTTCTTTCCACGTCTTATCAGTGTTTGGAAGGTTGAGTCCGACATCTATTCTTTTGGCTTCCTTAAGGTTGAAGAGACCTGTCTTGTTCTTTCCCCATCTTAGTTGATCATTCAAGTTTGAGTTCAAGATTTGTCTCTTGTCTAAAAAACCTTGAAGGGCTATAGCTTGAGTATGCAGCATCCTCATTCCATTGTAATCTGGAAGTTTCCAAGTTCTCCATTTCCCATCGTTCGGTCCCAATAGTCACTTACCCACCTTAGTCCTTTGTTGATGGTATCGGTGTGAATGTCTACTAATTCTTCACTTCGGAGATTGTCCTCCTACTGCCAATTGTCCTCCCAGAACCAAGCCAGGTTCCCATTTCTGATCTCCCAGAAACTATGGTTTTGGACTAGGGCCCTGTTCTCCCATGCCCTATTCCAAATAGCAGAACCTTTTACTTGTCTTGTCATTATGATTAGATTTTTCTCCTACCATTCGCTAGCATATTTGTGCTTCCAGAGTTTTTCCCAAGGGGCTTGTATTTCTTTCAGCCATCTCCACCAGATTTTGGCGCCAAGAACTCTATTCAGAATTCCTGGGTCATGAAGACCCAAGCCACCATGGGACTTAGGTTTGCATACTCTGTCCCATGCCACAAGGGCCCATTTCTTATTTTCTTCACCTTTCCCCCAGAGAAAGTATCTCTAAATGTTTCTTATATTGGTCATTACACCGGTTGGTGTTGGAATGGAAGATAGCATATAGATAGGGATACTTTGGAGGACAACCTTAGTGAGAATCAGTCTCCTTGCTAAATTTAGAGCTCTGTTTGTCCATTTGCTGATCTTATCTTTTAGCTTACTAAGAACAGGCTCCCAGATATCCTTGTGAAGCAATTTGTTAGTGAGAGGAACTCCCAGGTACTTCACAGGTAGTGACTCCCTTTGAAAGCCCAAAATTCTAGAAATATTTCTTTGAATTAAAATATCTGTATTGAAAAAGAAAATATTTGATTTAGTGAGACTTACCTCTGTGCCTGCTGACCTAGCAAACTCACTCAGAATCTGTTGAATGCTTTGGCTTCCTTGACAGTGGGTGTGCCTTGAAGCATAGTGTCATCCACAAATTGCTGATGTGTCACCGTGTTCCCACCTTGAGTGAGTATCAGACCCTAAATTCTCCCTTCCTCCTTAGCAGCTTTGATAGATCTTCCTAACCCTTCCATCATTAAAGTGAAGAGGAAAGGAGCATGAGGATCTCCTTGCCTGAGACCTCTAGAAGGCTTGAAGGTTTTGGAAGGGGCACCATTGAGAAGAATTGAACAACTGGCTGTGGTAACTAGCGCCATAACCCATTTTATCCAATTGTAATCAAAGCCATAGGCTTTTAAAATTGCTCTTATGTATGACCAGCTAAGTTTGTCATAGGCCTTTTCTATGTCCGGTTGCATTATCATTCCTGCCTGTTTGTTGATAATGAGTGAATGAACCGTTTCATGTGCTTGAATTATATTATCTAGAATCTGTCTTCCTTCCACATAGCCCATTTGTTCCTCTAACACTAGGGTTGGGAGGAGAGGTTTGAGATGATTGGCAATGACTTTGGATATAATTTTTTATATCACATTGCATAATGCTATAGGTCAAAATATGTCTGGAGAGGTGGCCTTCTCCTGTTTGGGGATTAAGGCTATGAAAGATTCATTGAGCGCCTTTAAGACTTTCTTAAATCTTCGAGAGTCTTCCACTACCTCCAGGATGTCCTGTTTCACTATCCTCCAACAAGCTTTGAAAAAGTCCACATTAAAGCCATCCAGGCTTGATGCTTTCCCATTTTGCATCTCTTTCACATCTTCCTCAATTTCTTCCTCTGTTACTGGTCTAGTGAGTTTGAAATTATCTTCTTTGATAACCAATTTAGGGATGTATTGAGTGAAATTTTCCATAAACTGGTGTCTATCTTCCGAGGTTTCCTCAACAATTTTCTGAAAATGCCGGAGTAGAACCTTCTCCATCTCTTCATGAGTGTTTCTCTCTATTCCATGTTGATATGTAAGTTTCACAAATCTATTGTTGTTTCGGTGAGCTATGGTGGATCTGTGAAAGAATTTTGTGTTTCTCTCCCCTTCTTTAATCCATTTTACTCTGGATTTCTGTCTCCAGAGTATTTCCTCTTGAAGGCATCTGTCATCCCATTCCTGCTAGATTGACTCTGCCATCTCTTTCCTCTCATCTGTATAGCCTTCTATGATAAGAATCTAGTTTATTTCCTTTAGTTTCTTTTCCACCTCTCACTTAGCTTTGAAGATGTTGCCAAATTCCTTTTTATTCCATTCTTTGAGTCTGCCTTTAATGTGTTTGAGCCTGTAGTGAAGAAGGAACATCTTTTTACCTTGAAGGTGAAGCTCTTCCTTCCACCATTTTTCAATGTTTGTGAGGAAATCTGAATGTGTGAGCCAAGCATTCTCAAACCTGAAGGGGGTGTTCCTTGGTTTGCCAAAAAAGGAAGCTTCCAATTGGATAGGCCAGTGATCTGAACCCCCAAAAGGTAGTATGAGTGCAGTAATGCTGCTTCCCCTGAGAAGAAGTTCCTCTGAAACCATAAATCTGTCCAATTTTGAGGCCACTTGGGTAGGGCCCCCTCTTTTGTTATTCCAAGTGAAGATTCCATTGCTTGTTTCCATATCAACAAATTTCATATTGGTGATGAAGTTTTGGAAGGCAATTGAGTCTCTACCAAGTATTCTAGTTCCTCCTTGCTTCTCCATGAGTGATTTTGTTATGTTAAAATCACCTCCAAGAATCCAGGGTAGAGTTGGGTATCTCTTTTTCATATCCTCCAATGTTGTGAGGAGTCGAAGTTTGTCCTCCATTGGTTCCAGACCATAGAAATTGGTGATCATGTAACATTGTCTGTCACCCACCGGTTGGAAAATCAGAGAGAGGTGATGTCTAGATGCCTCCGCATCAATCACACCAAATTTATGTGGATCCCAGAGAGTGAGAATACCACCAACAGATTTATTTGCCTTAACTTCAAGGTATTCATATCTATTTACCCATTTGCTATGTTTTTCATGGATCCTCTCCACTGAGCATTTTGTTTCCTGTATGAATACTATGTCAGGTTTTTCCTCTCTGAGCCTTTTACCTAGATTCCTCTGTTTTCTTTTTCTCCCTAGTCCTCTAATGTTCCAGGTTGTGATTTTCACTAAGGTGGGGTTATAAAGGAGTAACTAGAAAGGTATTTCATCCTTCCTGAATCAATCACGAGTTTACCACACTCCAGTAGTAGTTCTTTCTGTCTTTTTCTTCCCCTCCTCTTGCCTGGATTCTTTGTTAGTTTTCCTGTTATTAATCCTATTGAGGAAGTCCCTTTGTTTTCCTAGTTGTCATGTCCTCTTTTGAATCCTGCAGCTGTTTGATGTGCCTTGTTAAGGAATATCTATTGGACCTTGTCCACGTCCTCCTGAGGGATGGAGTTTATTCTCAGGTTTCCTCCCTATTCTAGAAACTTTTCCAGCTCTAGGTTCTCCCTTTCCAGGATCTCCTGTAAATCTTGATCCTCTGTAGCACTTTCACTTTGAATCATTTCCTGGTCTTTTTCTATTTCCATGGTACTTAAAGGGTCCATCGTGTGTTCATTCTGTTCCTGAGTGTACTCCATGCTGGTCTCTTTTTCTTTCCCCCTTGCTGTCTGGTTCTCTATGCTCTCTTTATCCCCTCCATCAACTTCTTTTTCTCTTCAGATCTCAAAACTATTGTAACTTTTTGTTTTGTCATTCACACTAGGGTTCTTTTGTGTCTTCCTTCCTCCTACTTTTCCTTTTCCTCCTACCTTGGTGAAACCTGTCTGGTCTTTTCCTTTGTTGGTATTCAAGTTTTCCTCCATTCTATTGAGAGGACAATCTTTGGATAGATGCCCATGCTCATGACATTTGTGACATTTGAACGGGATATGTTCATAGTCAACTGCTTGAACCCATTCCTCATCATAGACTTAGAGAATGACCTCATCTAGAAGGGCTCCTGATAGGTCCGTCTCCACACATATACAAGCATAGGATGTATATTTTCCCCTTAGAGTTGCCTCTGAAATTTTTAAGAAATGACCTAATTTATTGCCTATAGCTTTTAAAGACTCCGACATCCAGTGATCTAAAGGTAAGGAGTATAGTTGAATCCATACCGGTACCGAAGTGAAGGTTTCTCATTCTGGCACAAAGTTCATCGTCCATGGCCGCATATAGATACCAACAACTACAAAGAAGTATGGCCCTCCTTCAAAAATTCTGTCTCTGTCTTCCATGTTCGTAAACACTACAGTGAAAAAACCTTTGGATCCAAGATGTATATTTAACTCCCCTTTTGGTTTCCAGTTGTATTTTATCCAGGTGTACAACGCTTTCTCTGATGGCCAGATGTCCATAAATTTGCATATGATGGCATAGTTAGCCATGTGATCCTTGTGCGCTTGCAGAGCTGGGTCGTTCAAAATAACACGAGGTTTAGTTGTGGTCTTGGGTTTACATGGCCCATATTAGATCTGTTCTCTAATCATCGACCTCTGTCTTCCTCTTTCTCCTCCCAATTGTCTTCTTATGGGCCCCTTGATCTTCATTGGTTTTGCTGCCTTCTGCCTTCTGAGTTTCTGTGTTTTTTGCCTTGACCTCCAAGGGATGTGGAGGTTTGTTCTTTTTCCCTCCTCTTCCTCTGTTTGCTACCATATTACTGTAGGAGGGAGTGGATCTCCCTCCTCCCTATGCCTCCATGGATGCTTGGTACCCTCTGTCACTTGTTTTGTTAAACCCTAGAACTAGAGCTCGTTCGCTTCGACCCATAAAAAATCCATCCTCGTGTAGTCATCAACAAGCAACATGAAGTATTTTTCATGATCTAGTCCTTTTTCTCTTGTTGGCCCACATATATTATTATGTACAAGTTCCAGTGGTTTTGTTGTGGAATTTTCCTTAGTTTTTAACTCAACTCTTGTTTGTTTTCCATGCTAACAAAGCTTGCACAGAATATTTCAAGGATTTTTAATTTCAGGCATATCCCTTGCAACTTCTTTCTTGTTGATATTGACAAGATTGTTAAAGTGTATATGCCCAAAACTTATATTCCAAAGCCAACTTTCATCAAACTTTACCAGGAAGCATCTTTCCTTTCCAATCTCATTTAAGATGTATATGTTTGGAGTTGTTATTTCTATTGTAACCATTTTCCATGATCCTTATTTCCTTTTTTCACATTCTTTTGAATTGAATATAAGTGTGTGTCCTTGATCACACATTTGGATAACACTTAGAAAATTATGCTTCATATCTTCAACATGTAAAACATTTCCCGCCACCGCATCTTTGCTTCCAAGCCTAACTATGCCTTTCCCTATAACTTTGGCAGAGTTATCATTGACAAAAGTGATATATCCTTATTTTTCTTTCTTTAATGTTACAAATATGTTTTTGTCTCCATCCAAATGCTTTGAGAAACCATTATCAATATACCATTGAGTTTTTTTTCTTTGGTCTTGTAAGGAAAACCCACCTACCTTAGAATTTAAATCTTCATGTTTCCTTTTCCAAGTTCTTGGTTGTTCCCCCATATGATGGTCAAGAAACTACCATGTTTCCCTTGAAGGAACTATCAAATTGCTTCTACAATGTTTGGCTATGTGTCCAAAATTGTTGCATTTGTAACATTTAGTTTCATAAATAAGAGCGCCAAAACTGTTATAATTTAAATTGAAGATAGCATGATATTTACTATCATAATTGCCTTCATCGTAATTATTGGGACTTTCATAGCTATCTCTTGTATTTCCACCTTTTGCATAGGCTCTACAATTTATAGCCTTATGCCTAAAATTGCTACAAGAATAACACAAGGCAAGAAAAATATTTTTGTACCTAAGTGTAGGTGGTCTTCTTGATGATGTTATTCTTCTGAAGTCATGATATTCTTCTTGAATCTTCTTCATCACTGGTTGTTTTATGCCCTCCTTTAGCGGCTTGTATTCTTTCTTCTTGATGGGACCCTTGATTGCATCAATGCAACTTCCTTGCTTTTCTTCATTTTCTGTCATCATAGAGCTTGAACCTTTATATATATATATATATATATATATATATATATATATATATATATATATATATATATATATATATATATATATTATATCCTAGTCTAGAAATATCATTGAATAATTTCTAGCTGATGATGATTTGATCGAGTATTTTGGTGTTATTGTGAAAATTATGTTGGATATCCTTCTTCCATAGTTCCTTCCTTAAGGAGACTATCTCAGGTTCCATATTCCTGGTTATTCTCACTTCTCTTCCAACTATTTCTTGAGTGTTTCTTCAATGATTTTGCATCTTCTAATTGTACTTTCATATTTATCATATTCTATGTAGTCTCTTTAGAGTTCCTACTAGGACTTTCTAAACATTCCTTTAGTTTTTCACCTCTTCCTTGAGTTTGAGATTTTTCTTCCTTATTCTTATAACATATTTTAAGGCACTAACCAATTATGCATCAAGATCCATTTCTTATTCTTCTTCTTCTTCATAATTTCCTTCATAATTTTAAGGAGTTTCATTATGAGTATCTAATTCCATGAAGAACACTCTATCAGAGTCATTGTCACTATCATAATATTCATCAAATGATCTACTATCTTCTCAGGTTGAATAAGAACTTTTCTTCTTGAAGATTTTTTCCTCGTTCTTTCCTTTGTTTATTTTCTTATATTTATTTTCTTTCTTATAACTTTCTTCTTCATCATTATATGAACCCTTTGCAAAATGACTTTTAGAAGTAAAATGACCATTTCTACCGCATTCAAAACATTTTAAAGGAAACTTACCTTTATATTTTCTATTTCCTCTTTTAAACTTTCTCATAAAGTTAGTTTCTTCTTCATTGTATGAATCATCACCACAACTAGAGCTTATTTTTTACTTTTTCTTGTTCTTTCCTTTCTTCTTGGAGACCTTGAAAGTCACTTCTCTTCTGGATAAATTTTCCTATTCTGTCCTCATTTCATATGCTGTGAAAATTCCATGTAACTCATCCATTCTCAACGTAGCTAGATCTTGTCTTTCTTCTAAAGTTGAGATTTTAGAATCAAATATCATTGGGAGAGATCTTCATATATTTTGAGTGATGAATCTATCTGTGATATTCTCTCCCACTCCTCTCAGAGTATTCACGATCTCATTAACCTGAAGAAAGTAAGTTGCAATATATTCATCTTCCTTCATCTTAAGGTGTTCAAATTCTCATCCAGAAGTTTGAGGCTTTGCCCCTTTGAATATTTCATCTCCTTCATACATATTCTTAATATTGTTTTAAATTTCCTTTGCTGATTCAAAATGCATAACCTTGACAAATTTTGATCCTACGAGCCCTCCCATAATGGCATACATTTACTTTGAATTAATTTCATAGATTCTTCTTGCAATCATATCTGTTGGAGTAGAATATGGTACCTTGTATTCATTTAGAACAACTTGCCAAACATCAACTCCTTGTTCCTATAAGAAAAGTTTCATCCTTATGCTCCAAAAGGGATAACTTTTCCCAACTCCCTAGTTTATCAACACCAACTAAAAGGAAGCACCAACTCCCTAGCTTATCAACAACAAGTCCTTTATTCATTAGCACCAAATCTTGTACAAGAGTCAATATTAGTCAAAGAAAGTCCACCCTCTTGGAATATTCTCCTCTATGCTTCACACAGGCACTCGACTTCCTAAACATGGCCTTCTTAGCAACAAAAATTCCATCAACAGATTATCCTTAAACTTGACCTCCTTATCAGCATAACTCAAACTCTATAACTCTTACTCCTTCGTAGGGTTCGACCTCCTCAAGAAAGGATATTGTTCGATATTTAAAATAGACTTGAAACTTGCCTTCAAACACACAAATATTTAGCCCTAAAACCGAACATGAGTTAGACCTTCTTTGTACCAGAACTTCAATCCTGAAATTCATCCCCAATAGGGATGGGTAATTGCTTTCAAGACAAGCCTGAAATTTGGCCTTCCACATTGGAATTTGTTCCTATATAGATATGGAATTCAACCTTCAAAGGGGATATGATTTGGCCCTCAAGAATAGGTTTGCAATAAACCTTCTAACCAGGGCCAAAAACCATCAAAAAGTGTGCCAAAAAATTCTTCCAAAATAAGACAAAAGAAAACCCTCCAAAATAAGTTAGAAACCCTTCAAAAATGTGCCAAAAATCCTTCCTAGAAAGTCTTTCCAATTCATCTCCTCTTCACTTCTAGTTCATAATGTATGAACCTAAAAACTACTTTTCTTCGATTTTTTGAAAATATACGAGCTTGCTTGAGTGAATGAATTGAAATTATTCTTCTCGCGCCTATTTATTGCGCATTTAGCGTCTAGGATGGGCTGACTTGTCCACTAATTGGACTGGCTTGTGCAATTGGCAGAATGTATAGTGAATATTTGAAAAATTGTTTCTCCTTAACCGTGAGGAGTTAGAGGGAGTGCCATATGTTGATTTTCTAAGTTAAATATAGACTAACACAATATTTCTGAAACACTAATAATTACTTTTGATGTTGATCATATTTTAAATTATTCCACTATATAATTAATTAATTATACTTAAGAAATTCAACCATACAAGAGAAATAGAATAATAGAGATCACAATGCACAAAGAGAAGACAAAATTTACCCTGGGAAAAACTACCAAGGGGAAAAACCCAACAACCTTTTCAATAGAGAAATTCTTCTATTCAACAAGAGACACACCTATACCTATGGTCAAAACTAGTCAACCCCTCCAAGTCAAGCCTCCCAATCTGATCCAAAATTTCACTTTTCCTGATCTAACTCAAAATTTTAGCCCTCTTGCAACTACCAGCTACCCCATAATTTCAACCTTTGCAACTGCACAAAATTTGAGCCCCGTTGCAACAAAACTGCGAACTATAAAAGAGATAATCTATCCACATGTTGAGAGAGAGTGAGAGAAAGAATTGCAATTTATCTTCTTTATCATCCTCCTTGTCTTTCTTGATCTTCATTGAGATGCCTAGGATATGGCTTCTTGAGGAAGTGAAAATTGGCGCTAAGAGAATGAGGTCGAACTACCTTTATATTGTGATTTGATGGGTTGACTTGGTGTGTCCTTTTCCCTGAGCTGACTTGACTCGGAGGGAGGCTGACTTGACAAATTTGGAGCAAAAAATTACAATTTTAAAAATTCAAATTTTCTTGTTTTAAAATTCGCAATGGGACTTTGACTCAAAATATATTTTTATTTTAACTCTAGCATTTAAAAATGTGCTTTAAAATAATCAATTTAAATACATCAAGTGGCCAAAAATAAATATGAAGACTAACCATAATTACCGTTCAACACTCCCTCTTAACTAGGGAGGTATTCATAATCATTGTCATAGATGTTCTCAAGTTTACAAATTTCTCTAAAGAAAAGGTTATATCATATCATAATCTACTATCAACATACACTAGTGGCCATATCTAGGGTGGTACCAAACGCATGACATTGTCATCGGCATATTAGGACTCACTCCTCTAGAGTGATCGGTCTTCAAATCCCATGGCCTCTTCCTAGGCCAACATGCTGAGACCTTAACTAGAAAGCACTCACTCACCCTTCCTAGTGAGCACTCTGGGCTAAGAACTCATTCAACTCTTCCCTAGTTGGTGATCAGGTCTAGATGCTGAAGGTCCTCACTACACCCTACCGAGTGTGTGATCAAGTTCAGATCCTTAAGGACCTCACTACATCTTTCCCTAGTGTGTGATTGGGTCCAAGACCTCACTACACCCTTCCTGGTGTGTGACCGGGTCAAAGACCTCACTACACCCTTCCTAGTGTGTTATCGAGTCCAAATACTAACAAACTTCACTACACCCTTTCCTGATGTGTGATTGGGTTTAGACCTTACTCAACCCCTCATGGTGAGTAATTTTGTCTCCTCCAAGAGGCACTCACATAACCCTACCTGGAGAGAACTCTAGGCCTCTAGGACTATTCTCCCCATCGAGATAATGTCCATTCATGCTGGTATGAAATCAATGATCCCTCCCAACAAGAGGGGTAATCTCCACAAGGCCCAGTTTTTCTCTGAAGTACATAAAATTCTCTCCGGGTAATTACTTTGTCAGAACATCAGCTATCTACTCATCGATGGAGATGTACTCAAGCCTTATCACTCTCCTCTGAACCATGTCATGAATGTAGTGGTACCTGATCTCTATATGCTTCGACCTATCATGGAACACAAGATTCTCTGAAATCTTTACAAAAATTTGATTATAACAACTTATCATCGTCGAATCCAACTCTTGGTCAAACAATCCTGTAAACTAATTTCAAAGGCATACTACTTTTGTACACGCTTCATTTGATGCAATATATTTTGCTTCTGCATTGCTGAGTGCGAAAAATCTCTACTTCCTACTCATCCACAATATCATAGTAGAGCCCAAGCTAAATCATACTCCCGAAGTTCTTTTCCTATCATCAACACTTTCTTCCCAGTCATCATCTGTATATCCTTGAAGTTTTACATCCTTGTTTGCAACATATCTCAAACCATAGTTCATAGTACCATGTAGATATCTCAAAATGTGCTTTGTTGCAATCCAATGTTCATTTCTCGGTTCAACTTGGAACTGACTCAAGGTTTTCACAATAAATCAAATGTCCAACCTAGTGTTAACCAAATACATCAATGAGCGATTCAACCGCTGGTACATATATGGATCTACAAAACTAGATTCAAATCCTCTTAACTTATCCAAGTTAGTCACCATGGGAGTAGCCATAGATTTACAATCCATCATGCCAAACTTCTAAAGGATTTCAATTACATACTTTCCTTGACCAAGGAAGACTTCGCTCGATTTTTTCCATACTTCCAGTACCAAGTAATAATGCATCAAAACAAGATTCTTCATATCAAACTCAGAATCAAACCACTTCTCTCACTGAATAATAAGAGGCTTAACACTCGTTAGAAACAAATCATCAAAATATAGAGATAGGATCACATGTTCATTCTTCACAGCCTTAAAGCAAAGGTTTGGATCGACATTGCTCTTAGTAAAGTCCAATATTATTAGATAACTATAAATACAAGCATACCAAGATCTTAGAGCTTGTTAGAGTCCATAAGGCCTTATTTAACCTGCAAACATGAGATTCCTTTCCATGCAATTGAAAACCTTAAGGCTTCTCTATGTACACCTCTTCCTCAATCACACCATTGAGGAAAGAAGTCTTCACATCAATCTGATGTAAATTATATCCCAATGAAGTAGTAAGAGAGATGATGGATCTAATTGAGGTGTACCTAGAAACTAGAGCAAAGGTCTCATCATAATCTTCTTTGTCATTTTGGGAGAACCAACTAGCCATGAATCATGCTTTGTACCTATCAATACTTCCATCTGCAACATGATTTGATCTTGTTTATCCACTTGGAAGTCACCACTGACTTTCCTTTTGGCCTTGGCACAATCTACCAAACACCATTCTTCATGATATATTGATATTCTTCATTCATGGCTTCCTTCCACACCTTCTATCTAGTTGATTCTTCATAAGTGGAAGGCTCTGCATCAATTAGGTTAGCCACGACAAATCCATAGATAGAAAACCTCTTAGGTTTCTTAATTTATTTAGATGTGCCATTAGGAGATGCGTGTTCCTTTTCTTCTTCCAATTTAGATCTAGTCCATGTTAGTATTTTTCTAATCTCTAGAACAAAAATAGGTTCCACTAGTTCATGGGGTACTTTTGGCTTTGCAAGAGCTTCTGTAGAACTTGGATGCTAATCCTCATGCTTTACTTCATCATAGTAATCCATCGAAACTTCCTTGGACTTCCAATATGCATCAAAAGTGACATCTTGGATGAACTCAATCCTTCGCTGCTCTAGAATGTAGACTCTATAGGCCTTTGATGATTCACTATAACCAACAAATAAGCCTTTATTTCTTGAAGGTTCAAGCTTATTCCTTTTATCCTTAGGAACATGAATGTACACCGAGCAACTAAATATTCTCATATGTACAACCTATGGATATATTTCAGAGTATGATTCTTTAGGAGTTATATCTTCCAGAATTCAATGAGGATGTCTATTTTGAATATATACAATTCTCAATGATGCTTCTCCCCATAAGAACAACAAAAAATCCTAATAATGCATCAGGGCCTTGAAAGATTCTTCAATGGACTCATTATTTTGTTTAGATACACCATGATGTTGTGGATTATAAGGGATAATCAACTCCCTCTTAATCCTAGATTTCTTATAGAAAGAAACAAGTTCTTTTGAGGTGTACTCTCCTCCACTATCAGACCTCAAAATATTGATCTTCTTACTTGTTAAACTTTCCACTTCACCCTTTAATTCATGAAATTTTTGGAAGACTTCATCCATGGTCTTGATGAGATAGATCCATGTCTTACTAGAGAAGTCATCAATGAATGTCACATAGTAAAATGAGCCTCCAAGTGATCTCATAGGCATCATACGACACATGTCAGAATGTTTCAAATCTAGAACTTATTTAGATATATTGTTACTACTTGGAAATGGTTTCTTGATATTATTTGCAAGTGCACAACCTTTACAAACACCTTCATGATCTGTTTGCAATTTAGGGACACCTAAAATTATCTGATTCAAGTCAAGTAATGCTCTATAATAAAGGTGACCATCTTTTTATGCCATAGCTCACTTGGACTGATTTCATCATGTACTAGTGCTTGAGCTAGTTGATTTACGAGTCTATATAGTCTTCCTTCATGAATCCCAATAAACCTAGCATCATCTAAACAAGATAATTTGGACCATACAAGTACTTTTCCATCCACACAAGCTATTCTATCTCCTTTATATTCTAAACATGAAATAGAGACTAGACTCTTTTAAAAATGGGTACATATAAAAAATTTCTAAGATGCACATTGTTACCAGATTCCAACCCTATGGATGCATTTCCAACTCCTTTGACTACATAGTTGTGGTTGTCTCTAAGATCTAACCTTTGGTACAACCTCTTTTCCATCATGATATAGATATTTCTATGATCTTCTGCCATATGTCTTGATGTGACACTATATACATGCCACATACATCATCATCTACAATATAACTTGTTAGAGCAGAAAAGTAAAAGAAGTCTTTGTCACCTTTGGGCTTGTCTGGGTGTTCACCTTCAACATCAACTATGGAAGCATGGTGTTTTCCCTTTCTCTTCTTGTTTTTAGTTGTTTCAAGATAATCTCTCTTCAAGTGTCCAAATTTTTGACAACCATAATGTTAAATCTTTGACATGTCCTTCTTCCCTTAGGGAGTAGGAGGTCTTTTTCCTGACTTCTTGTGTTGAGAACCAAACTTATTCTTTCCTTTGTTCTTGAAGTGAGCTGAAAGTGCTTGAGAAACTTCTTCCTTCTTATCTCTTGACATAAACCTTGATTATTCTTGAGCATGAGAGGTCCATAGTTGTTCAAATGAATGAGCTTCCTTCCAACTACTTATACCTAATGCAAATGCATCCCATGATGTAGGTATACCATTGAGTGTTGTAGTTACAAGTTGATTCTTAAAAATAGTTTCTCCAATTATTTGAATTTGATCCTTTATTTTATAAATCATTACAAAGGATGAAGCTATGGTGTCATCGTTCATCATAGTCAAATCACGAAGTTCATTCTTCAAACTCATGGCTTGACCAACATTATTGATAATGAATAGATTAGTTAGGGTTTCGTACATATTCTTAGAAGTATCAAGCTTTGAAATGTAGGGAAGAAGATGATATTTGATGGTTTCCACAATAATATTCATGGTAGTAATGACATCTTCCTTAAATTTCTCCTTTCCTGACACATCTGTTGGTTCCACAACTTTTCCTGTCATAATGTCCAAAACCTTGTTCTTTGCAAGAATAAGATCAATCCTAAGTTTCGAAGCTCTGAATTTTGAGGATCCTTCCAACTTGTTATCATATTTCATAGAGGAATCCATGGATGTGAATCAACAATAAGGACTTAAAAAATATAAACTCAAAGCAGGGTTTCTTCAAAGGTGATCTTAGTTTTCCTTCCTTCACCAAAGATCTGGTACCATGCTAATTTTCTAAGTGCAATATAGACTAGCACAATATTTCTGAAATACTGATAATTGCTTTTGATGTTGATCTTATTTTAAATTAGCCAATATATAATTCAACAATTATACTTAAAAAATTCAACCATACAAGAACAATAGAACATTAGAGATCATAATGCACAAAGAGAAGATACCTTGGGAAAACCCACCAAGGAGAAAAACATACCAGCTTTTTTAGTAAAGAAATTATTTTGTGTAACAAGGGACACACCTAGACCTATGGTCAAACCTATTTAACCCCTCCAAGTCAAGCCTCCCAATATGATCCAGAATTCCACTATGCCTAATATGACCCATAATTTTTGGCCCTCCTGTAACTTCTAGTTACCCCATAATTCGGCCCCTGCAATTGCCCAAAACGTCAGTTTTCTACAATAGAACTACCCAGAAAAAAATGTAAGCTAGAAAAGAGAGAATCTATCCACACCTGTGAGCTTGAGAGGGGGAGAAAGAGATGAAATTCATCTTCTTTTTCATCCTCCTTGTCCTTCTTTATCTTCACTGAGATGCCCATAAAATTTATTCTTAAGGAAGTTCGAATTAGTGCCAAGAGAATGAGGTCAATCTGCCTTTATATAGTGATATTTTGGGTCAAAAGAGTGTCCTTCACCCTTGGATGACTTGAATTGGAGGGATGCCGACTTGAAAATTTTGGATCCAAAAAATACAATTTTAAAATTACAATTTTCTTCTTTTAAAAGTCGCAATGGGACTTTGACTAAAAATATATTTTTCTTTTGGATCTAGCATTTAAAAATATGCTTTACAATAACCAATACAAATACATCAAGTGGCAAAATATACATTATGAAGACTGACCATAGTTACAAATTCAACACCATATTGTAGGTTTTAACCCCGTACAGAAATTACCTACAAATGAGTTCTAATAACAGAAAATAAACAATGCGAGAGCATAACACATAAAACACATATACATAGATATTTTCCCCTGGATCCCAAAACTGAGACTACCAGATTGATTTTTCATTATATTCCTTTCAATGTTACAATACATATTTATACATGCCGAAGCATCCAATACCATGGACTGAAAACCATCGTGCCCAAAACCATGTGCAAAAACCATGCACAAAACCATAGGCAGGTCCGCCCACCTAATATGGCGTCCAAAAAAAATTTCCCCGGGGCGCTGCCATAGACCCCGTAGAGGGAGGCTACCCGCCTCCCTCAAACCCCCTATGACCCCCTTGCTACGCAATCAACGCAACAAAGGGGGGGCTCTGCCCCCCCTATAACTCCCCGATTAACTAGGGAGGCTAGTCGTGGAAAGAATATAACAAAAACCAACACATATACCATTGGAAAGATCTCAAAATAAGCTTTCCAACCATATATTTTATGCTTCTATTTGAGATAGGTAAATAAAATAAAAATGCATCAGAAAATAGGGTATCCAAATGGGGCATCAAAAATCCAAAAACAATATTTCGAAATGTGCTATTTGAATATGGAACTTTCTCTTTCATTTGGACAGAATTTGAAATCAATGGAAACTTCTTTCAACAATGTTAAACACCATGTTCACAAAATGTAAAATGTTGGCCCAAACCAATTTATCATTATAGGATTTAAAAACATGCAAACAAATGAAGAATATGATTAATTCCCTTATAAAAACACTTAAAAAATAATAATACATTACTAAACAATAAATATTTTATTGGGAAAAAATGAAAATATATTCTCTTGAAAATAAAATGTATAACACATACACAAACTTCAAAAAAGTTAGAAGATGATATTTAGGTAGGATTAGAGAGTGGAAAAGGGGTTAAATAGCTAGTACGATGAATATTCCTCCAATCTAGATCGATAGAATTGAAAGTGAATATTGGCCACAACTTGAACGAATAACTTTAGAGTCATAATCTTAAAAATAATTTGGCTTTCATCATGCTCTACAAAAACTCTATTATTATGTTGGTTAGAAAGCTATGATACTACATTGTTTGGAAAAATAGTATTATCAAATTCTTTCAATTCCATAGTAGAAAGATGAAAGAATCTTATTAACCTATGTTGGACACCTAATCCTAAAGGGTTAGCGTGGAAGTTGAATGGACAAAGCAGTCCAAGAGACCTTGGGAACTGAATCCCAAGAGTCACATATGTGTACTATAAATGTATATCTATTGTTAATAAAAACGTACTCACTGATTTATCTTTCACATCCGTCTTGCTGTCCATGTGAGTTTAACATGGTATCAGAGCCTTGATGAGTGGCCTGCTTTCCTGAGCAACTGGTCTGAGTTGCCTTGAATAGTGCTGACTAGAGCTGGCCTAGTCTTCTGTAACGCTCCATTAATTCTATCATCCCTGCGCTGTACCTGCGCCCTGCTCTTCTGAAGCTGCACACTACCGTAACGTTGCCTGAAACACTGCATTTAATACGCTGCCTCTGTTATGCGTTTCTTTCTCTGCCATTACCTGCGCTCTG
This sequence comes from Pinus tabuliformis, assembly GCA_031772625.1. Classification (NCBI taxonomy): domain Eukaryota; kingdom Viridiplantae; phylum Streptophyta; class Pinopsida; order Pinales; family Pinaceae; genus Pinus; species Pinus tabuliformis. Next base: position 1,157,939,533 of record CM062818.1, on the reverse strand, counting down.
CTCCATACTTTTGTTGTAATTATTGGTTTGCTGTAATTATGTTGGGTTTGGTGTAATTATATACCACTGTCCGCTGTCTAAACGCTTGTGAAGGCTGCCCTTAAGCCTGTGTTTAAATGCCCCTTCGCTCTATTTTGTGGCCTTTTTGCATGATAGCTATGACATTTACGCTCCTATCAGAAGCATTTCCTCTATTTAATCCCCTGGAAATATTCATTCAAAGGAATTCCTTCTGTGCTACTCTGACAAAACGCTTCGGTGCTACTGTGTAGTAACACCTATTTGTGCCCTCTTTACCTGCCACTCTCTGTCATATATTCTCTTTTTGATGCGTTATACCTGCTCCAGATCGGCGACCGAGGGCTTGAGACTTTATGCCACCTAACGTGTAATTCCAGGGCAGATTTTGCTTGTAAACAACGCCATTGCAGTTGTTTATGATTAGCCCGGGCAGAGAAAGGATCCGGCGGATTTCACTGCGGATAGACGAGTGGCCGTTTGTTCTGGTGCCTCCACGCAGGACGTAGCATTGATTCCTTCACAATTATGAATCCTCAGATCAACAAGCCTTGGCATTCTCACAGCCTCTAGTGAAATATTTGGACAGTGGGACGCATCAAGAAAACGGATATCTGTACAAGCAGCTGCAATTTCTCTGAGTGTATCATCACTAACATAAGAGCAATTGGAAATATCCAAGGACTGTAATAATGGACATGATATAGCTGCACCACGAACTCCTGGATCTGAAAGCTTATGGCATGAAGATACATCAAGCTCTCGAAGAAGAGGGCATGACAATATGGCAGATGAAATGCTTGAGCGCTTAAGCGACAAGGTTTCCAGCAGAGAACAACTGACAGAGATTCGAAGTGCTCGACATCGCATAACCTCAAGATAACGCAAAGACTCATGATGAATGTGTATCTCTTGAGTACCGCCTCTCTCCAAAGCAGCTTCAGTGATTACCAACCGGTTCAACACAGGAAAATCGGCCAATAAGCTGAAAAATGCGTCACTTAAAGTTCCACGGTCTATAGTTAATACCTCAAGACTCCTAAGAGTACGCAATGCTTCACGGACAGGAACATCAAAAAGCGTAAGCTCCAGAACCATTTTCGTATTTGCGCTGCAAACAAGCTGTATGGTCTGATGGGCAGCTGTATGGATGCTTGATTTTGTGACTGTATGGATGTCTGATCGGCGACTATATGATGGTTATGCCCAGTTCGACGCGTATGGATTGTGATTATGGCTGCTTTCATGTATTGACTGTGGGTTCATATTCAACCGAGAAAGTGTTCAAGCCCACACACAATGTGTCTCTGAAGCGGAGAAATATGGTCCTAAAGGTGAAGTAAAGGGTATCAGGAATAAACATTGATCTACATGCCGACAGAAAAAGACCACTAGTATTTGTTTTCGATCTGCATCTGTACAGTTAAAGAGAGGGTCGAACTCTGAAGGTCATGGTATCAGTTAAAGAGAGGGTCGAAAAGATAAAATCCTTGGTCGAAACTCTTGCTAGGATCAGTTCAGGAAGCCGCCCATTTTAATAGGTAGCCGCTTGTAGAGTAGCAGTTAAAGCTCAGAAGACAATTGGATGCCCTCTCCGCTCAGCGCTTGAACGTTTTGAAGGATTGAACACTGCATTATATATTTCGACCAGCATATTGAACGCTGCATATATATATATATATATATATATATATATATATATATATATATATATATATCGACCAGCATATTGAACGCTGCATATATATATATCGACCGGCATTATATTTGGTAGTTCTGTGCTTGAATTGATCGATATTGGTTGAAATTTTTGAGGTTTGGAAGGTTTAGGGTAGCAGATTATTGCACAGGTATAGGAGGTTGTTCGGTTCCAAGGTTTTCAAAGATGGGGCCTTCTGCTGGCCTGCTTTAGTTTTGAGTATTTACTTCTGACGCTCATTTCCTTAAGTCAAGATTGTTCACAGCGTTATTCATGAATGTTTCCAATAGGGACATCATTTATTCTTCTCAATGAACTGGTGAAGCCATGGTTCAATTGATATCAGTCCTGTATTGCACTTGGTAATTTTAGAAATTTTATTTTTCTGTTAAAGCTCATCTTGGTAAAGACTGAGCAATAAGTGCTGACAAGAATGAGTTTATTCAAGGAGATTATGAGTTGATGCTTTGAGGATGTTGTTTCTTTCATTCTCTAATCATAGTTTGGTTAAACTTTGGCTGCCATGCGAAGAGTTTTGCTGTTGACAGAGAAAACCTATTGATTTTGTAAATTTGGAGGGAAGGAAGAAGCTTTTGTTCTGCTTGGACTAATTTTCAGAGAGAGATTTGCTGAACTTTTGCATCTAGATATATTTTTTCTGTTTAGTAAAGATATCCAGAAATGACTAAAATTGGTGAAATATTGGAGTTCTTAAAAACTCTGATACATTCCTCTGATCATGGTACAGTAAGAATAAGCAAAGCTTCTCTTGTTGACATTAGAACCTGTTTGCATAATGTACAAGAAGATATTGAGTTTTTGCAGCTTGAGACAAAGCTACAGCAGGAAGAATTACAGCAGTGGAGTCATCATTCTGAACCTGTTTCTGTTCAGAAGATTGAAACAGATTCCCATAAACAGCAAAACAATAATGTTATAGTTCATTCAGATTTAGTACCCCATAAAGCAGCAGTGGTACATGCAGATGCAGAAACTCAGTCTGCTATTTCCAAGCACATTATCAGACCTTGGGAACAGCTTGTCCACAACAAGCACAGAACTGGTCTTGGATATGACAAGGACTTGTCCTTTCATATTCCAGACTATGCCAAGCCCATCCAGTTTCAGAGTGCTGGATTCATTTATGACAGTCCACCTGCTCCTCATGACAGTTCAGCTTCAGCTGTTCCAGATTCTGCCCCTCTTCCACAGCAACAACAACAACAAAAACAACAGATCGTGAAATGCCAACACTGTGATCGAGTTGGCCATCTGAAAGATCACTGTTTTGATCTTCATCCATGTGAGCACTGTCATAAAACCAACCATTCTTCAAACAGATGCTTCAGAAACAAACGTCTTGCAAGAACAAAGATTCATCTTGGATGGATCGCTTCTTGGCAATGGGCATCAAAAGCCAAGAAGATATTCCAAACGCATGTTAGAACTTGTTCTAGAGTATTGAACAGTCTTGCAGTTGAGTTTTCTCCATCTTCTCACCTTGTACCTGACAGGGGGGGAAATGATGGTCATCTACAAGCTTCAAAGCCACATCAAGCGAGCCTGAGCCACAACCTGCCACACCAGTTTCAGAGTTGCAGCCAGAGACAAAGATGCCCGTGATCACAGATTGAGAACACTTCCTCTAGCAGAAGACACCAGCTTCTTGCCAGTTTTGGAAGAGTTCCAGGAATTGCATTAAGCATTCCAGAGTTGTTGGTCATCCTTAAACCATCACAGATTGAGAACACTTCCTCTAGCAGAAAACTACAGTTTCTTGCCAGTTTTGGAAGAGTTCCGGGAACTGCACTAAGCGTTCCAGTGTTGGTGGTCATCCTTAAACCACCGCCCTTTATACCAACATTTCATAGAGCACATTCAGCCTAGTGCTGCCATGCATTTTTGCACATTTTGTATTACAGCTCTCTTCTTGGACTCATACATAACCCTTCGGATTAAAGGGGGGAATGTTGGACACCTAATCCTAAAGGGTTAGCGTGGAAGTTGAATGGACAAAGCAGTCCAAGAGACCTTGGGAACTGAATCCCAAGAGTCACATATGTGTACTATAAATGTATATCTATTGTTAATAAAAACGTACTCACTGATTTATCTTTCACATCCGTCTTGCTGTCCATGTGAGTTTAACAACCTAGTTTCAAAAGTAAGAGGAATTTTTTGCCTAGATTATAAAATCCATAGATTGAAAGATAAGGTAATTTCTACTTTCAATTGATGTAAAGTAATTAATCTCTTTTGCATGGTTCACACAAAGAAATATATTTACCTCTCTAGCTCCTAGGAAGAGGATGATATGATCAACCAATACTCCACAAACAACCTTTAATAATGCAAACACCCTAGAATGACCACTATAGTCATCCCATGAAATTAAAACAATGCATCCTTATTGATAAATTGGATAACCAAAACCTTAATACCAACCTAGTGATAACCTTAAAGAAACATGAGTGACATAATAGACATTAATAATTAAATATTATTTCATTGATTGACAAGTTGTGGCTTTTTTAGATGGTTTGTGCTGAAAAATAGCCAAAATAATCTATAATTGTAGGCAAACATGAAAATCATCATTGAAGACTAGATGAATTGGCCACTATTTTTCTAGCAACTCAAACACATTGTGATTGACAAATTGTTCAAAATATCATGAGAATGTACAATATTGTTTAATAAATAAATTGTGCATGCTTTACTTTGGAGAAGTTTCCACAATCTATTCGTGCAAGAATATATTGGCTTATTAAATAAAAAAATCTTAATATAGTTATTTATTTATAATCTTCCTACATGGTTGGTATAATAGCTACTTTTTAGGATACTATCTATTTATAATCTTCCTACATGGTTACAATAACTAGCTAAAATTGTCATATTCCACATGTATTATCAAAGATCCAACAAAATTCTAAAAAGTAGCTATTATACAAACTACATGTTTTTATACATGTCACTATGACAATAAATTGTGTCTTAATATTGAAAAAAAATCATTTAGCAACTAACTTGGTGTTAACGTTGCTGGAAATTGCCAACATATATGGGATCTCCCCAATATAAGGTCTTAATTATACCTCACACCATTTGGTGTAGGAGTCCCATCTAGAACATGGCCTAACTGTCGTTTACTTAAAGATATGCCTTGGCTTTAACTGTCAGCAAGAGAGAGAATCAGAATCCTTTCGAATGAGCAAGTGCGTGTCCCTTGTGTATGTACGATTACAGATGTATTTAGGTCCTTGCGTCATGGAGGGGAAATAAATTGAGCCTCTAAGACAAAAGTAATAATACTACCCTAATGGAGACACACAAAGAAAGAGAAATAATTTCCTTGCATCAAACGAAATAGTTCACATAGATGTGATGATAATTATAAACATTACAACACAATTCCAATAAGTTAAGCACCAAAGTCACTGAAATAGTTCAATTACTGTAGTATAGGTAAAAGAAAACATGAACCATAAACATTCAAATAATAGTCTTAGAACATTCACAATCCATGTGTGAAACTATGCTGGCCTGAAAATGCTTCAATATTAAGCAAAAGTCCCGACATACATAAATACAATGGACATCACTAGCTCCAATAATTGAGCATTAGAGCCATTACTTGCTCCCCAAAAGTACTAACTCTCTCTATTTAATTCCTTGTGGGAGAAGCCAAGGTTAAAAGTCATTTACTTGAGAAATGAGGATCCTTTTATAACTTGAGACATGGTTTTTCAAATCCCCATGACTCTTGACTTTACATCTCGTAATGAACTTTGGACTTCTACAACCTCTGGACTTCCAAATGATCTTTTGAATTACATATGACTCTTGGTCTTACATGTCTTTTGGACTTCCATGGCTCTTTTATCCATACATGACTCTTGGACTTCTTCTTATTTGTACTTACAATAATTACAAAATTACATGACGACTTCCACATCATGATATGATGAAGACATGACATGTCTCTATCCTTGATGACTGGGATAATAGTGACTGATGACATGGAATTTCTTCAGTGGTGACATGGCTAACACTTTGTCTTCATTCATTATTTAGCTTCTAATCATTAGCGCTTTCACCCTCCAATGGGTCTTCAATCTTGGAGTCTTTAGGATGCTTCGATCATCAAGCTTTCACTATGTTATTTATTCTCTAAATGCTTCCTTTGTTTGTCCTCTTTTCCCAATCTTCCTCTTGTGGACATGTCACTATCCTTGATTATTGGGATAATAGTGACTGATGACATGGAATTTCTTTAGTGGTGACATGGCTTCCACTTTGTCTTCATTCGTTATTTAGCTTCTGATCATTAGCACTTTCACCCTCCAAAGGGTCTTCAATCTTAGAGTCTTTAGGGTGCTTCAATCATCAAGCTTTCACTATGTTATTTATTCTCTAAATTCTCCCTTTGTTCATCCTCTTTTCCAAATCTTCCTCATGTGGGCTTTCCATGCTATTTATAGAATGCCTATATATGTAGTCACTCATGACAAACAACTGTCAACCTCAAAATCTCATATTCTAGCATGTTTTTATGCATATTTTCTGTTTGTTCCTTTTCAATGCACTTAAAAGGGACAAAGAGATGTTATGGGCACATTGGCGCACTTTAAAGCACTAAAGAGGGAATGCTTCAGGGCTTCAGAATGCACTCAAGAGAAGAGATAGTCAAGGTAGGGAACATGGTGCAAGTCTGAAGGACAAAGGGGATGGTTTTGGGCTTCCCAAGTGCATTGTCTGCTCAAGGGAGAGAGGGAAGGTGCAAGGCACACTCCTAAAGGATAAAATTAAAGGCTTCAGGCCTTCAATGTGTGCTCATGTACTCAAGAGGCGTAGGAGGGCATAGGGTGCACTCCCAAAGGCTGAAGGAATATGCTTCGTGCCTTCGAAGTGTGCTCATGCACTGAAAGGGTCAAAAATGGTGTATGGCGCATTGTGGAAGGCTGAAGGGTTGATATTTGGGTCTTCAGAGTGTGCTTATGCACTCAAAGAGGGTGCATTCCTTTAGGCTGAAGGAGTGCGCTCAAGGAAGATTTGGTCTCTTTGAAGGGTCTAGTTCAGAACAAGGAAGGGGAAAAGGGCTTGAGCAGTGAGATCTATGCTCTTGGAGGGCGTATGGAACACTTCTGAATGAAGGATCCCCGATCAAGGCTTCAAAGTGTGCTCATGCGTTCTTGGCCTCAATGGGTTTGCTTTGAAACCAAAATTTGTCTAAGTCTAGGAGATAGGGGAAGGGGTAAACAAGATGAGTTTAGACATAAAAACATGTGCGAAACATACCAACTCATCAAGAAAACTTAGAAAATATTGAAAAATTATAAATATAAATCAAAACACTACTTTACATGCATTCCCAAAGTATAATAGATGAAGTGTGTGCGATTGCAACCAAAAAGTGTCGTTTTACAACAAAAAGGATGTTGTGACCATGAAATACACCAAATATATTCTACTCAATGTGATACACTTGATAAAACTTAAGAACACTTAAAAAATATAGAATAACATGAAAGGACACTTGACGACCAAGGCCACACTCGATACTACAATGAAGTACGCTCCAAAAGTTTAATGTCATGAAATTTTTGGAGGTTGTTTTAGCAGTGACAACACATGGTGACACATTGGGGCGAGCTTTAGCTTCTCTGTATGGGAATAAATTTTGGTTATAGGGTCATACCTTCAGGAAATATGATTTCCTCAATTTCCCCTTTTCGACCCAGTTATATACATAACATCTCATATTTTCTACTTGGTTGAACGCACACAAAGATACACCATATTAAAATTGTTTCAATCCAAGAAAGGTTAATGTGCACGACGTGTTTATGATATTCAGAGTATGAGTTTTTATCTATGGTGTTCCTCCAGTGTTAATAGGCCTAGATAATAGCCTGATTGAGTCACTTTAGGAGCACAAATATTGCTTCGTTTCCAGCGAGTCCAGACAGTACCCCGATGAAGTCGTTTTCTTCAACTCCCTGAGCAGGAAGCCTTTCTCTTCTTTCACCCTTTATTTATTTATTTAATAAGGTTATGCATCAACACTTATTATTTTCAATGGGCAGAAGAGGGATCCTGACTTATTGGGAGCAGAGGAGGTTTCCCCTTTAGAGAAGTATTTTTAAGACCTCTGATATTGGTTTGGTCGCTTTAGATTTTCCACTTATCCTTTCTATACTAGATTTGACAAGCGTTAATACACAAGTAATTTACACAAATTTGAGTAGTTCCTATTCTAGCATAAGCCCAAATCTAATAGGTTCCTTCAAGGTTCTCCTATTGGAAGAATCATATTTTCCATCAGCACTTAGCTCAAACTATGGAATTTTCCCAAACAAAGAAGGAGAACAAATAGATAGCCAAGCATTGTGGTTATCACACTATTCTTTCATCACACTACAAAGTACTTTGGGCCATGCACTTTACACACAGGTCTTGTTTATATACAATGACCAATACACATGACAAAACAAGACACAACTAACAAAAGACACTTACGCAAGAAAAGAAAGAAAAGACACAAAAAAACTATACATGAAGTGCAACTTGTAGCTGCTACTGAAAATAATGTTTCAAATCTCAACCATTCACGGGAAGGGAGTCAATCATCCTATCTAAGGATTTCATCTTGAAGGTGTTATGACCGATCTTTTATTCAACAACAAATGGTCCAATAAAAAATGGTTGGAACTTTGTGTGTTTAGCTTTGTATTCATGGGGTTTATCCCACTTCAGTAATAGGTCACCCACATCAATGTTCTTTGTCCATGCAATTCTTTTATTATCAAACCAAAGCTTTACACGACTTTGGTGAACACTAAACCTCTCTTCAGCTTTGATCCTTTCTTCCTTGAGTTTGTGTAAAGTGTCTATCCTGCTTCAAACGAGAAGGCAAGGTTTACTTTGTGACTCTTGGGAGAGTTGCAAGGCTAGAAGATAAATGTTCAAGGGAAAGATAACTTGTTTACCATAAACTAGGAAGTATGAAGAGGTTTTCATGGAAGGATTAGGAGTTACATGGTCAACCCATAATGCATTAGTTAAATCATCATGCCAGTTTTTCTATTCAGAGAAAATGGTTTTCTTAATTATGCAGATAAGAATTTTATTTGTCAATTCAGAAAAACCATTTCCATGGGGATAATAATTAGATGCATGTTTTTAAATAATCCCATTCTCTAATGCGAATTCGTAAAGCTTTAAATATGAAAATTAAGTCGCATGATCAAAGACAAGTGACGTAGGAACACCAAACCTAGTTATGATGTTCTGCTATAGGAAGTGGATGACCTCTTAGTCATTTACTTGTTTGAGGGGAATTGCTTCTGATCATCGGGTAAAATAATCTGTCCTAGTGAGGATATAATAATGTTTAATTGATGAGTGAGGAAATATTTCTCCAATAATAGAAAAGCCCCACTATTGGAATGGTTCCACAACTTCTATTGGTAGTAGTGGGGCAACTGACCTTTGATTGCGACCGACACATTTCTAACAAGCTTGCCACTTGTGGACATAGGCATACGCATATTTGAATAGAGTGGGCCAATAATAACCATGTTGGCATTATGTTCTCTGGTATGGCTATATGTTACAGATGTTGTACTTGATGGCAACTCCCATGACAAGGCTCTCATTTTATTGAAAAATAAGAAGGACGCATGATATCAGTTCAGAAGGTGCGTACCCGCAGGTACACCTTGCAGGGACCGCGTCCAGAGACGTAGGCCAGCCATTCAGGAGGTGTGTCCACCCAGTGCACACATTTCAAGGCAGAGAAAAGCTCACGTGGGGGTTTCTTGTGTTTTACTCTTGGTATCTAGCCGACGGTATTGTGTTATTATGGTGTCGGCTCGTGGTATTATTCCATGATTTGAGGAGGAGCTTGCCTATATAAAGCAAATGAGATCATTTGGTTTAAGCATGGTTTTGGTTGAATATCTTATGAGGGCTAGATCTGGTCTAGATCTAAACAAGGCGAATCTACTGATGGACCGAGATCTCTTCGGCGCATGTTCAGATCTATAGATCTGACTGTCTGGGTTACTTCTGAAGTCTTGAAATCATCTATGCCCGGAGGGACGCAGGTGCAGTAAAGGTTCAGGTGCGCCGGGACGCAGGCGCAGAAGGGTTCAGGTGCGTCGGGACGCAGGCGCAGAAGGGTTCAGGTGCGTCGGGACGCAGGTGCAGAAGGGTTCAGGTGCGTCGGGACGCAGGTAGTTCAATAGACTCAGAGCGAGGGACGCAGGCTATCAGTTGAGCAAGGTGCGTCCGGGACGCAGGCTAGCAGTTGAGCAGGGTGAGTCCGGGAAGCAGGCTAGCAGTTGAGCAGGGTGAGTCCGGAAGCAGGCTAGCAGTGGAGCAGGGTGCTTCCTTCTCTTAAAATCTTTGTTTATCATTGTTGTGTTCTGGGTTTGGTCCTATTACTGTTGATCTAGTTACTACAGTTGATTGGGTGATTCTCTCATACTTGATGATCAATTGATGCTTATGGATCCAGTTTGAAAATTTATGAAAAGTGGTCCTTGTAAGAAAAGAAGTAGGGGGTTGTAGCTCCCTTCCAGGAGAGACTGGAAAACGAGAGAGAGTTGTAGCTCTCTGCAGGTTGCAGCCTGCGTACTGGTAAAGGACTGCACCAGTACAAAACCATTGTAAAAGAAGTTTCTAATTTGAAAGAAGATAGAGACATATTGCAGCAGGTGGTTTTCACCCACATTGGGTTTCCACCTTACATCTTGTGTCCTTTGGTGTGACTATCTGTTTTCTTTGTTCATGCACATTATTTTATGGTACTGACATGCAAATATAATTCAAATATCAAATAAGGAAGGTTCATTAAAAGAATTAGATAATACTGATTCACCCCCCCCCTCTCAGTATTATTTCCAACAAACCAACCCTCATAACTTTATGTCTCTAGTGTCGCTCGCATAGTGACCACCTACTAGTCCATCATGCAAGTATTTGAGTACCTTTTCTGTATCCTTCAGTTCAAGGCATCTCAGCAAGACACTGTTGTGGTGCTTTATGAAAATAAACCCATGAACTAACTGGTAATATAATTATTTTAATCAGATTTCTCTGTTCTGTTTATTCAATAAGTGCGTGGGAAAGGTGCCATGCTTAGAAATTTCCATAAATCAGAGTACCGTGGCGCTATAGAAATGGACAAGGGAACATGTTCAATATTGTACATTTCTATTTCCTACTCCCAACCTGAAAGATATTTCTTGGGAGCATCTCTTTCTTTGACCTCTAGCTTGGAAAGACCATGACCCATTATGGTATGAACTGATTTGAATTCTAGATCATATGCTTGTAAACATGTCATTATGTTAGCCTCTTCTCACCCAACTCCTATTGCACGAATAATGTTCTTATTACTGGATGAGGCACAAAAATAATCATGTGCACTTTTAATAGGTAGGGACTGAAATGATTAACTACCTTGTATACTACATATGCTTTTTTTTCAATGGTAGGTTGATTCAATTATGGGCCTTGCAGACTAGCGCTCATAAAAGAAATAGGCTTCTCATTTCCTTCAATATCCTTTTGAGTTAATACGACCACAATTGACGAAATCGAAGCAAACGTATAAAGCAAGAAATATTTGCCATAGTCTGGACTGAATAACGCGGGTGCATCATTAATAACCTGCTTAATCTAAGTGAAAACATCCTTCTTCCATTTATCCCATTTACATGTTTCATCTTTCTTAATCATCTCCTGTATAGGTTTTACTATCTGAGCATAATCAAAGATGAATTTCCTCAGGAAATTGATCTTCCCCAAGAAAGACTATATAGCCTTCTTGTTTACTGGGAACAAGATCTGTGTAATTGCTTTGATCGTCTTGAGATCAATTTTAATTTCGCTTTTTGCAATGATGTGCCCTAACAGAATCCATTTGACACACCAAAGACACTTTTATTGGGATTAAGAGAAATCCCATACTTTTGGCATTGCTCGAATATCTGTTTTAGATGACGTACATGGTCGACTCTTATTTTGGAAAACATAGTAACATCATCCAAATAGACGACTACACTCTGACCAATAAGGCCATGGAAGGTGATGTCCATCACTCTTTGGAAAATTGCACTGGTGTTGATAGGCCCAAATGGCATCCTTTTGAAAGTGAATGTTCCCCATTTGGTCTTGAAGGTAGTCTTCAACCGGTCAGGTTCTTCTACTAGCACTTGATTATAGCCAAAGAAAACATCTAGTAGCGAAAATATTTCAGATCTAGATACTGTCTAGAGTATCTGTTCCATGGATGGCATTGGATAGTTATCTTTATCAGAAGCCCGATTAAGGTTGCAGAAATATACACATAATCTTATCTCTTCGGACTTCCTTCTAACTGGGACCAGATTGGAAACCCACGTGGAGTGTATGACCTTAAAGACGATCCAAGCATTCAACAACTTTCTCAATTCCTTCTGTATAAGGGGTTCTAGTGTTGGATGAATTTTCCATAGTTTCTATCGGAATGGTTTCACCCCATCTTTTATAGGAATGGCGTGCTGGATAATACGAGTGTCATGAGTATTTAAATAGTCGTATGTACATGTGAACACATCATGATACTATTTGAATAATAAGATACATTCTTTCCATTCCTATGGAGAACAACAAGTACCAAGGTTCACATACTTCGGATCTTCGGGAGTTCCTCGATTGACTTATTCAAATGCTAGCTTAGAACTCTGAGTCTTTGTGTTGATTGACCCTCTAAATCGGCTTTGCAGGTCATATAACTTCTCCAAGGATGCTACACATTTGGGTATATTGTTTCCTTTTGCTGCATTAGATGCCTCCTATAGAGCATGATTGTGTTAATCCTCCTCTATGACAACATCTTTGAATACGTCAACATTAGCCATAAAGTGCAGTATATATTGGTCATCATTGAAAACACATAAGTTAGCAATGTTTTTAGGTACAGATGGTTTATATATAAGTTCAATAGAAAACTATTTTTCAATGGTGACATACTAGCAACTACATTTTCTAATGCATCTGCTGCAACATTTCTAACTCTAGGAACAAAAGCATTATTGAAATCTTTGAAATGATTGATCAAATTCCATACCTCTTGTTGGTAGTTTTTAAGAGTGTCTCGTACCTGACGTGTGACCACCTTTGAGTCATCGATTACCTTAAGAATTTCTACCTTTAGGTCAATAGCTTCTTCAATCCAAGTATGAGTGCTTCATATTTGAATATATTATTGGTACACTCAAACTCTAGATGACATGAAATGATATGCTTCTTGTTGCATGGGTATGTAAGTACACAACCAACTCCATATTTGTCCTGCATCTTTGAACCATCATAATAAAGAGTGCAAATGTTATTAGCTACTAAGCTACTTCTTATACGAGTATTACTATTATAATGTACACCTATATTACATGACTCATTTGCACCAACTGGAGAACAAGGAAGCAGTTCCAGCTATGTACCTAGTGGAATAGGTGATGGTTGTTCTTGATAACACGTTAGGTCAAATTCTAGGAATCAATTTACAAAGATCATATCAATGAAAGTAATGGGCTCATTGTAGCCCTCAAGTGATGTCATTGCGTGTTTCATATATGGCTCACTTTCCAACTGAATCTGGTTATTCTTGCCCCTGTATGGAAGCCATAAATGTGACCAGTCTCTTGCAAAATACCCTTGTAATTTTCTAGACCAATATCTACAGAGAAGTACACCATATTCTTCTATAATGTACATAATTACAACGTTTATACATTGATGAACTCGGTCATCCTTTGAAAATCTAATAAGCACATTCTTAAGTTCACCAAGAGCTCAAAAAAAAGATTTGTCTAGTTGGATAATTTGTGCATCGATTTTTCCCCATTTAGCATTTATTTTCTTTGCAACAAATAATGGTATTACATTCACAAATACCCAAGAATTGAATAGACAATTATGGACATTATAATTGAAAATTTCAAAAGTCAATAAAAATGAAGGGCAGAGAGTGTTAGCTTCTAATGTTACAACATTGACTACAGATTCGAGGAAACGAGAAGACTTACTAGACACCTTTTGAGAGGAAGAAGCTTTATCACCTAGAAAAGGATGTGAAAAGGCTTGGAGAAGTAGTTCATGCTGGCCTGCTATCTTTGTGAGCTCATAGATGAAAATATTTTCATGCACTCGTTTTAAATCTTTAACAATGTTGTAATCAATAGTTTCACCTCTAGTAGACTATGTTGAAGTGTCTAGAGGAGTACTTTTATTTGATTCTTCTAGAATTGTAGACTTACTGTTGTTTCTGGAGGAAGCATTCTTTGATGTATTTTCATCTCCATAGTTACTCTGCGCATTCTGAGCAGGATTGACCGGTGGCGAGATCCTTCTCAACAATTTCTCTCTCAATTTTTGTCTTGTTACCTCTTGATAAAAAATGGGATCTTTACTCCTTAAAATGTATCAAACACTTTTTTCAGGAGGAGGGGCTTCACTTTGTGGTGGTTCTTCAACATTCTTCTTATTAGCGTTATAGATACAATGAAATGCATTTACTACGTGTCCAATAGTTTTTCTTTCTTCAGATGCTGTAGGTTCTTTTGTTTCTTTTATTTGTTCCACCTGCTCATTTGCTAATAGGTAATCCACTATGTGTGTAGCCATAATGTTCATGTTGTGGTTCCATTGTGGGGGCATGTATTTTCTGAGTGATATTATTGATGGAAAGAACACTAATTTTCCATGTCAATACTTTCTACATCCAACACAACATTCAAGCTCTGTGCAAACTTGGCGAGCTGATTGTTGTTGTTATTATTATTCCTTCAAAAAGCAAAGGACTTGGGAGGCTTGCTTCTAGTATAAGTCTCGCTTGATCTTTTCTTAAGTTCTAAACTTTCATTAGTAAGAATTTTCACCATCTTGGTCAAACTTTTAATGCTTGATGATTCCTTTTCTTTGGCCTTACTATAATAATACTGAGACTTCCTACTAGTTTCCTTGGAGCCGTTTGCTTCGTCATCATCAGTAATGACTCTGATAGCACGCAAGTCCTTCTCAATGTCAATCACCTCTGCAAAATTTAATTCTAGTGTTTCCTTTGTAGGTCTTTTAACAAATTGGGAAATTTTAGCGGCCAAGGAAGTTGTATAGTAATCAATAGTGATTGAATCATGTGGTTGTGTTCCTTCATTTTCTTGTCTGGATTGTACTTTGATAACAACCTTTTTGGATGTCTAATCATCTTATGAAGATTATCTGGAAGAGAAATAGGCCCTTGGGCCATCCAATCCAAATCCTAGTCGTCCATGTCCTCATCTCTATGTTCCTCCTCCTTATCAAAATATGAGGAACCTTCTCCTTCACCGTCTAAACCGTCAAAAATGTCATTGGAAAGAACAATGTCATCCTCGTACCCTTTGTTAAGAGGTGGAAGATGATCTAGCTATACCGTGTCTCTAAAAAAGTCTACTAAATATTTAAGAGTAGCAAAGACAAAATCTTCCACTGTTGAAACTAATATAATGGTACTAGTTTCTTCTTTCTTATTTGGAAAATTAGGGAGATCCTGTGCTCTTGGAATTAAACTGACGGCCTTTGTAAACCGACAGGTTATAGGTTGAAGTGCCTAGATTTGTTTGTAAGTAACCTTATAAGTCAATTCTGGGCCAGGCTAAGAAGGTCCTCTTACTTTAGGAATAGTAGTCGGAATGGAGCTTGAAATATTGCTACCTTTTCTAGAATATGAATGGTTAGGGTGTGTGGAGTTATCAACGATAAAAAGCCAGCTGCCCTCCTTCTAGCACTAGGATGTTGACAGTGCTAGAAACTGACAACATACAGGGGATCTCCCCGATATAAGGTCCCAATTAGACCTTACACCTTTTGGTGTAGAAGTCAATATTTAATGACACCCGACTGTATTTTAGTTAAAGATATGCCATGGCTTTAACTTTTAGCAAGAGAGAGAAGTGAAAATGTCCTTTAAAATTAGCAAGCACGTGTTCCTTATGAGTGTCCAATTGTAGATGTATCTAGGTCCTTTCACTATGGAGGGGAAATAAAGTGAGCCTATAAGAGAAAGGTAATAGTACTACCCTAATGGAGACACACACAGAAAGATAAATAATCGCCTAACATCAAGCGAAATAGTTCACATATATGCGATAATCATTATAAACATTACAACACAATTCCAATAAGTTAAGCACTGAAGTCACCGAAATAGTTCAATTACTCCAGTACAAGTGAAAGCAAACATGAAAAAATAAATTCAAATAATAGTCTTAGAAACATTCACAATCCATGTGTGAAACTGCGCTGGCCTGAAAATGATTCAATATTAAGCAAAAGTTCTGAGATGCATAAATAAAATCGACATAACTAGCTCCAATAGTGGAGTGTTAGAGCCACTACTTGCTCCCCAAAAAGTATTAACTTTGTCTCTAATGCCTTGTGGTAGTAGCCAAGGTTAAAAGTACTACATGAGAAATGAGGATCCTTTTATAACTTGAGGCATGGCTTTTCGCATCCCCATGACTCTTGAATTTCCATCTCCTAATGACCTTTGGATTTCTTTTGGAATTCCATGGATCTTTTGTCCATACATGACTCTTGGACTTCTTCTTATTTGTCCTTACAATAACTACAACATTACATGACGACTTCCACATCATCATATGGCGAATACATGGCATGTCACTATCCTTGATGACTAGGATAATAGTGATTGATGACATGGACTTTATTCAATGGTGACATGGCCGCCACTTTATCTTCATTCATTATTTATCTTTTGATCATTGGTGCTTTCACCCTCCAAAGGGTATTCAATTTTGGAGTCTTTAGGGTGCTTTGATCGTCAATATTTCACTGTGTTCTTTGTTCTTTGAATGCTTCCTTTATTCATATTTTCCCAATATTCTTGATGTGTGTTTCCCATGCTGTTTTTGGAACACCTGTATTTGTAATCACTCATGAAAAGCAACCATCAACCTGAAAATCTCCTATTCTAGCATTTTTTTATGCAAATTTTCTGTTCGTTCCTTTTCAATGTGCTTAAAAGGGACAAAGAGAGCTTCTGGGCACATTGGTGCACTTCAAAGGGCTGAAGGGGGGTAAGAGGGAAGGCTTCATAGCTTCTACATGCGCTCAAGATAAGAGACATTCAAGGAAAGGCACATGGCGCATGTTTGAAGGATGAAGGGGAAGGCCTTGTTGAGAAATCAATGCTAGTAGAGTTAGGGTTATATTTCTCTTTCTTGATAGTTACTTGTGAATTAAGTTGGATTCTTTTACTTATTTGTTATATTATCTTTCATTAATCAATTACCAAATTATGTGTGTATGAAGATCACAAAAACATGAGACATAAGATGTAGGCACTTTGCTAGGGAAAAACCCCTATCTAGGGGAAAACATAGGCAAAATATCTTCCTTCAATAGTTTTCTTAAGATAATGTAAGACTCTTCAACCTAGACATAGACCTCCTCCAATCACCAAGTTAGCCTCTCCTTCCAGCAACTTCGACCTAGATCTGCGACCTTGCAGCAAGAACGACCCAATCAATCCATAATTTCAAGCTTCCAATAGCAGGATCTCTGACCCAACACCTTCAAAATTTTGACCCTTCTAGCAGTAAAACTTCAATCCAACAATTGGCCTAGTAACTTCGCATAAGAGAGAGAAAGAGATAGCCTAAAACATTCGACCTTGATCCTTCCAACACTTTTTCTTCTCTTCTTGGAATTTCACACTTTTTCTGCCTCCTTCACTTGGATATCAAACTTGTGAGAAAGATTCCTAGTTTGAGGTCGACTTGGTGTGGAGGTCTCAAATGCCTTATTTGACTCAATAATAAACCTTTTTACATGATTAAAAAGCCTAAGAAGGGTATCATAAAATGTACCATGAATCTAGTGACTCAATATAAATCCGAGGAGTCCACAATGGGGTATTTGACTAATAAAATATGACCCAAGCATGAAACCCATGCTTTGATAAGTCATTGTAGAAATAATAAATTTTTTCTTTTACATTATTTTGATAAGTACATTACATAATGACTCAAATACATTTATGAAGACCAACCCTAGTTACAATCTTTAACACTCCCTCTTAACTAGGGAGGTATTCATAATAACATATACAAGTACAAGGAAGATCTTAAAACATATGAACTATGAAAAGTTTAGGCACCACAATGCCATGGACCAGACTCTTGACCAGGGAAATCTATCCAGGTGGGACTAAGATGGACTAAAGCTTTTAACCTCTCTAGGTACCATCAGGCTTAGTTTATAACCATCAACCCAGGGATTTAGGTGCGTATCCAAGGCCAAATCTCTATGACCAATGCCACCCTTCCTACTTCAAGATCTAGATGTCAACACATAGTGCCAACTTGATGTTCTCCCAGGAAATGTGTCTCACACACAAAGCCTCAAAAAATATCTTCCAAAATTTTATCATCATTAACAAGATAAGTAATATCTAGTAAACTAAGCATGCTTCTAATATATTTAAATTTCTTATTAGGAAGAGACTTCGTTAGTATATCAACTACCTGATTGCCGGTTGAGACATATTATAGCTTCACGATCCCATCCTACACCAAGTTCCTAATGTAGTTGAAATTATTGTTGATATGATTCTTCCTAGCATGAAACACAGGACCTTTAGACATATTGATGCAAATCTTATTATCACAATTTATCATAGTAGGACCAAGAGGATTTTGAACAAATTTGTCAGAAGCTTCCTCAACCATACAACCTCCTTTCCTACTTCACATGCAGCCACATACTCTACTTCAACACTACTCAAAGCAATAAGATCTTGCTTTCTACTAATCCATGAGATCATGAAAGATCCAAAACTAAACCATCCACTTGTAGTGCTTCTTTCATCAGTCTCACTGCCACCCTAATCATAATCTGTGAAGCTAATCTTAATATATGATTGGAATCTATCTAGTGATCATGAAGAGGCTTCAAATGAAACTAAGTAAGAATGTTTACATCAAAACATATATCCGACCTAATATTTACCAGATATATCAGAGAACCCACCAACTTACGATATGAGGTAGTATCTATGAGACTTGAGTAAGAGCTCCTCAACTTCTTGATATTGGTGATAATAGGAGTGGTCATGGGCTTGTAATCCATCATTCCAAATTTCTACAACAACTTGATGATATACTTTCCTTTCCCTAGATATATCTCCCCAGGCTTCTGCCATACTTCCATACCTAGATAATAGTGCATCAGTCCAAGATCCTTGATCTCAAATTGGACTGCCATCATCTTCATGCATTTTTGTATCCTTTGCTACACACCTATAATGAATAGATCATCCAAATATAGTATAATAATGACTGACTCATTATCAACAACCTTGATGTAGAGATTTGGATCATCAGCGCTTTTCACAAACCCAATTCTTAGAAGGTATGCATCCATTCTTGCATAGCATTCCCTAGGAGCTTGCGTCAAACCATATAGGGCCTTCTTGAGCCTACAAACATAAGTGTATTTTATATTTACTTCAAATCCTTTAGGTTGTTCAATGTATACTTCCTCATCAATGGTCCCAGTCATAAATTCTATCTTTACATCCATTTGATGGATATTCCATCCCAATTAGCAGCCAATGAAACCAAAGATCTAATGGTAGTATACTTGGCGGTGGGTGCAAAGGTTTATTCATAATCTATGTAATATTCCTAGGGATTTTTTTATAGCAAATAAAAAAGCATGCATAGACATTAAAATCACGAAAAACAAACACATAAATAAGTCCATGAATTTGCACCAAAAGCTATGTTGCTGATCCATTTCATTAAAAATAAAGAGGGTACAATGTGGTGTTGGGAAGAGTGAACCTAGGCTTTCCCAAGGAAAGCTAGCAGAGCCTAAGTGAAAAATAATAATTCCCCCTCAAGTTTGTTGTTTCTATCTCTTGGCTCTGCGCTAAACTACCTAGAAAGTACGATGCTGGCTATGAATAACTGTTGCTAGGGCAGCCTCCAGTGCTAAGTTTTTTTTCCAGGAAATCAACCTCGGTCTAAACACCAAATACCCAAAATAACCCACGAAGGAATTGGCCGATGGTTGACCTTGGAATTTTGGCCCTCTTTTCCCTCCATGGATCTACTACTGGGTAATTTGACCCACCTATCAATCCTGCTACAAAAATCCCCAAACATAGCTACAATATCCAAACAAACACTTCCCCAGACTCCTCATATTCCAGCCCCAAACTCCCTTGACTCAACCTCCAAGCGTACCTCCTCCAAGAGCTGCGAAATTTCGACGTTGCTACTACTAAACCTCTACATAAGCTCGCTCTCCCCACTGCTGGTATGAACTAGAATAGATGGAACTCCCTCCTTGGGCTGGTACTCTAATTCCATCGAAGAAAGGGTTGATATTTCCACTCGGAAACACTCGTGTGCTAAACAAAACTTGCAGACTTGACTTCAGCTCAAGCGTGCTATTTCAAAGACAATTTTCTCAAAGATGAATGAATGCCAAAATGAGTTCCTTTCCTTCCTTTTTGTCAAAGTGCCTCCAGAATTCCCATGTGGGCCCAATTCAATTTCCTCCCACTGAACTTTCTCCAATGAGTGCATACTTCTCATGTGGGCTGTGATTCTCTATGGGCGGACCACACACTCCACTAGAGGTTCGATGTTCCCCTTCCAATTCTAATGTTTGGGATTTATTTAATAAAAAATACATGTGGGGCCTCTAAACCCACATTTCCTAAGTGAAAACACGAATTAAGACAAAAATGGCCAAAATTGATATTTCACTTAGCAATAATGCTAAGTGGGAATATAACATTCCTCCCCGCCAAAATGTTTCTTATCCTTAAGCAATTGTAATGAAGGATGCTGAAGTATCTGCTTCCCTTCCCAAGTGGCATCCTCATATGGTAGGCTCCTCCATTTGATAAAAAAACTCCTTGATTACCCTGTTCCGAAAGTGCCTCTCCTAGGTGTCCAAAATAGCCTCTTGCTCTAGAACTAAGTGCCCCTCATCATCCATAAGGGTTAGATCTATAGCTGTTGTCACCTGCTGCCCCAATGGCTTTCTTAGGCAAGACACATGAAAAATGTTGTGCACTTAACTTCCCAGGGGTAGCTCTAGCTCATATGCTACCTCCCCAAATCTTTGAGTGACTTGGTATGACCCATCTAAATGAGGTTTGAGCTTCTCGGCGCCCTTCTTCTTAAGTGATGAATGCTTGTACAAATGAAGCTTCAAGAAGGCCAAATCCCCTACCTCAAACTGCCTCTCAACTTTTCCCCTATCTCCATAAATTTTTTGCTGGTTCTATGCCATTTGCACGTTGTCTTTGAGAGCCCACAAAATGTCTTGGCTCTCCTATATCCAATCCTTGGTCCTAGGGGTCTTGTTATCTCCAAACATCATGTTAACAAAAGATAATGCATTGTAACCACATAAGGCTCGTAATGGAGACATACCTATGGACATGGTGTTGTAGCAGTAGTTGTCCAAGTGAAACCACCATATCGATGCTCGTTGATGGCCCATCACATAGTTACGCAAGTAACCCTCCAACCATTTGTTAACTATCTCTATCTTCCCGTCTATCTCAGGGTGATAAATAGTGCTGGAAGTGAGCTCGGTGCCCACCAATCAGAACAATTCCTACCAAAATCCCCCCAAGAACTTGCTGTCTCGGTTACCAAAAAGGGTCTTCAAAATACCATGTAGTCGAGACGCCTCCCTGAAAAATAATTTAGCCACCTGTGTGGCCAAGTACCGAGATGATATGGAAAAAAATGTGCAAACTTCATCAACCATCTCACCACCACGTAAATGTAGTCCTTGCCCTGTACCATGGGAAACCCAGTAATGAAGTCTAGTGACACAGTCTCCCATTTCCCCTCAGGAATAGGAAGAGGCTGTAGCAACCATGCAGGGTGTGACTGCTCACCCTCGTTCTTCTAGCATGATTCACACCCCCTGAGATGCGTCATAGCATCATCCTTAAGGCCCCTCCATGTAAAACACTCTCTGATGGCTCTGTATGTCTTTGTGAATCCCTGGTTTCCTCCTAGTGCTGAGTCTTGAGCAACCTGTAAAATATTCTCCCTCAATTGAGAGTTGGAAACCAAGTAAAAATCCGGTCTCTGAAGTAAATAACCTCATTTATCACCATGTACTGGTCATCTGCCACTACCCCATCATGGAACTCACATGAAAATCAGTCCTTGGAATACTCTATGAGTGATTGTGCCCTCTAATCTAGGGAAATTCTCATTAGTGAAAGGGTATCCGGCCTCCTGGACAACTCATTAACCACCACGTTGTGCTTCCCATGACATACTTAATGAAAAAGTCATATGCCTGGAGCTTTCTCACCCACTTCTGCTACCTCTCTTGCAACTGCTTCTACTTCAAGAGCAATTTGAGGTTGTTGTGGTCTGTCTTGACCCTGAACTTGTTCCCCACCAATTACTTGGCTAGTGCATGCATGATGGATAGCATCTCCTTGTCAGAGATGGAGTACAACCTCTCGTGGGGAAGTAGCTTCCGACTCTCGAAGGATATGGGATGCCCTCCCTACATCAAAACTGCTCTGATACCCTCTCAGGATTCATCACACTTGAGCATAAAGGGCTGGGTGAAATCTGGAAGTGCCAATATAGGACAATTGTTCATGACCTGTTTGAGGCACTCAAAATCCTCATGCATCATAGATGTCCACTCAAAGGTTGCCTTCTTCATCAAACCAGTGAGGGGAGCTGCCAACTAAGAGTATCCTTTCACAAACTTCCTATAGTAAGTGGAGATGCCCTCAAATCCCTTCAACTCTGTCACATTCCAGGGCTCTGTCCAATATCAAATGGCCTTGATCTTCTCCTCATGGACCCTCACACTGTCCTCCCCAATGATGTGCCCTAGGTAGAGCATATTGGTCAAACCAAAATCACACTTAGACAATTTTGCATAGAACTGCTACTCCTCCAAAATACACAACATTGTCTCTAAATGCTGTGAGTGCTCCTCCCAGGTCCGGCTGTAAGCAAGTTATCATCAAAGAACACCAACACAAAATTTCGTAGTTGTCCATGAAACACATGGTTCATGCAGGAATGGAAGGTGGCTCGTGCATTGGTTAGCCCAAAATGCATAACCAGGAACTCGAAGTGCCCATAATGGCACCTGAAAGTGGTCTTAGGGACATCTTGGTCCCTCATCTTGATCTGGTGGTACCCTGAACGCAATTCAATATTGGAGAATAACTTCACCCCCTTAGTTCGTCCATCAACTCATCGATGCATGGGATGGGGTAACAGTTCTTCATGGTATTCTTGTGAAGGGCCCTGTAGTCAATGTACATGCATAGGGACCCATCCTTCTTCTTCACCAGAACAACTGATGATGCAAAAGGGCTAGAGTTAGGCCTAATGTGCCCAAGTTCCAACAACTCATGAATATCTCTCTCTATCTCATCCTGGTATGCCTTAGGATGTCGGTAAGGGGTAGTAATAACGGCCTATACCTCTGAACCAAACTCAATTGTATGCTCAAACCCTCGGTTAGGTGGTTGACCTGATAGTATGTCTCCAAAGACCACTGGGTACTTGTCCAAAATGGCCTGTATATCTAGGTGTAGTGGCTTGGGCTGACGCCTAGCCTCTAAAACACTCAACTCCAAAGTCACTCAATGTCCCCATGTCTCATATCAACCTCCACCCTGTGGTCCGAAACAATTTGTGGAGGGTAAGAGTGCATACCCTACAACAAATCTAGTTTTCCATTTGACCCTATGAACTCCATCCAACTTCCTCCAATCAACAGTGACTCTGCCAAGCGAGTAAAGACACCGAACACCCATCACCACATTGGTGTTTGACACATCCACTATGAAGAAGTGATTTATGACAAAGTAATTACCCATGGTCACTGTCAAAGATGGAACATAGTGTGTGCGCTACATGGTTCTGTACCCTGGTACTAGAACCGAAAAACCCTCAAACTCCTCAGTTGTGATATGCCTCCTTTGGACCATCTGTGCATCAATAAAATTGTGGGTAGCTCCACTGTCCACTAAAATTGAGACAAGATGCCCCTGCACGGTGCCCTTGATCCTCAAAGTCAAAAACTTGGGTACCCCACGCAAAGATGAAAAGACCCCTCCTGATGGAGTGAAAGGATCTCCCCTAGTGGGGGTGGTGGTGGTGGCCCCCTCTCTTTCTGCACTATGTTACCATCTCCCCTCACCTCCAAATTTGCATCATCCACCAAATCAATGTTAGAGAAAAACTCAGTGTAGTGGGCCTTGCCCGTTGTGCATCTATGGCTTGAAACCCATGGTTCTTGACATGTAAAACACAACTTCCCCCTTTGAAGGTCTCTCCATGTCTCCTCATCCAACTGTCCATGCCCCTGGTTGGCTCTCGGTGTTGGAGCCCTAATATCTCTTCTCCTTTGCTGGAAACCCTGTCTAACCCTTGATAAATCATCCTGCAAATCTCAGGCCCTCCCCACTACATCTTGCAAAGTGGTGGGCCTATTGGACCTCACCAGCCTGCGCAATGGCTCTTCTAGCCCCTCTATAAACATGTAGACCCTCCTGGAATCTGATAAATCTAACACCATCACTGATAGCCTTAGAAAATTTGAAATGTAGGCCTCAATGCTCCCGATCTGCTTGAGCCTTGTCAAATCCCCAAAGTGCTCCTATAGATATTTCCTCTCAAAATGATCTAACACCCTCCCAGTGAAATCCTCATAGGCTGTCACCCCGGCATATCCCATTGTGGTTAGCCCATGGAACCACCAATCATGGGCTTCACCCTCCAAATGTAGTGTGGAAATTTTTATTGCCTCCCCCTTTGTCATCTGATTTAGCTGAAAGTAGACATCCAAATTCTCTACCCACACTCTGGTTGAGCTCTTATAAGAGCCATCGAAAGTTGGGAGAAACAACCTCCCTACAGTACATTGTAAATATATCCCCTGCGTGTAGTTTCCCCCACTCTGTCCCTTGGGCCTATTATTGCCCTTCAACTGGAAAAATTCCCTAAAGGTAATGACTTCCTTAAACTCGGTTACATAAGACTAACACTCCAAGAAATAATCCCCCAAAGGTAACTCCTCCTACCCTTGCTACCCAACATCTCCAGATGTCAAGAACGTGGGAATAATGGATCTAGATGGTCTGTTGGGAATAAGAGGCATATTGGGGTTAAGGGATGCATGGTGTTATGAAGTACCTGATCCTTCACCCAGTTGGAATTCCCCTTGAATTCCCTTACCCTTGTTGTTGCTACAATTCTACTACCTTAGTTCCTTAATACCCTTGGACAGGTCCTTTACTGCCTTTAGCAAATTTTGAACAAACTCCTCCTCCTTACTCCTTCTATCTCCCTCATTCTCTGCCATTTTTGTTTCCACAACCTCCGGTTTAGTTATCATGGGATCTAGAGTAATCTGCAACTTCCTTTCTCTACTCTTGTACCTCTGTCTCCGGTAAGTCACATTTTTCCTATTCTCTAGTGTCATAGATCGTGCTGCTCCCATAGGATGAAACAAGTTTCTGAGCTCAGGTACCAATGTAATATTCCTATGGATTTTATTACAGTAAATAACAAAGCATGCATAGACATAAAAATCACGAAAAGAAAACACATAAATCAATCCATGAATTTGCACCAAAAACTGCGTTGTTGAGCCATTTTATTAAAAATAAAGAGGGTACAATGTGGTGATGGGAAGAGAGCACCCGGGCTTGCCCAAGGCAAGCTAGCAGATCCCAAGGCAAGCTAACAGAGCCCAAGTGAATAATAATAAGTGCCCCTCAAGTCTTCTACTGCTCTCTCCTAGCTCTACGTTGAACTGACAAGAAAATACATTACTAGCTATGAAGAATTGCTGCTAGGGCCTCCTCTGGTGCTCAACAAATTCTGGGAAATTAACCCCAATCTCTCCACCAAATACCCAGAATAACCCACGAAGGAATTGGCCGATGGTTGACCTTGTAATTTCGAACCTCTTTTCCCTCTATGGATATTATGTTGGGTATGTTATCACCCCAAGAAACTCTCCTAGGTTATATCTCAGAGATGCTCGAGAACATTACAAACTCAACAAAATGTTGGAAATGGATGAATGGAAGGAATGATGCATATTCAAGCTAGATAACCACTTGTACTATGCTTAACTCCAGACATGGGTGAACACCCTCGGACTACAAGGCTTTAGACCACCAATTACTCACAGTTTGAGGATTAGGTGAACACGGAGAATACTGACCACACCAGCAGATGCACAGGACCTTGTGATGGCCGGCAGCAACCAGTAAAGAGGTATGCAAATCTATTTTCTAACGCACAGATAGGATGACAGCTCTTTGTCACTAAGTAAACAGAAACCTGCATAACACATTCAATGATACATACTAGACTTCAGCACAGAGGTGGGATGACAGCCCCTCTAATGCTAAATATCAAGAGCACATGAACATATGCATAACAGGCACAACCTAGAACAGAGTAGAAATGGAAAGTGAGAAATTAACAGCAAAAGAAGCTTGTATTAGTTAAAAATGTAGACCAGACGCTGCAAGTATCAACATAGTTATATTCTCCAGAAGTTGAACCTTACATCAAAACAACAACCATCAACCCTCATTACATCTTGTTTATGGGTATATATAGAGTTTCATTACAAAATTATCCTGCTGTTCTATGCGTGGAGGGGTCATAATTGACCACCAACCGCTTTAACTATCTAGAATGGGTCTCTGCTGCAATCTGACTGTGTCAGTGAACAAAATTGATCTTGTCGGACGCTCTGCTGTCCTTCTCGAGCAGGTGGAGTGTGGTATGGAAGACATTCCATAACTGATAAATGCGTTTAATTGCTCGAGGGAGGTCCTTTTCCTTCTCGACCATTCTATTTCTTAAATGCGGTTGTTGGAGATGAAATGTGCCCGGTACTTGGTGGATGATCATTGTCATCCTTAGGGTGCATGACATGACCAGGGCGACATGGGCAAGACGGGAAAAAATCAGCCATTGGATCTAGCAGATGCACGATGGAGATCGTTTTGCAGAGGGCGTCGGGCAGGAACGGGAATGGATGAACGTGAGCCGTCGGATTGCGGGCGGAAGAGTTGCGCAGGAGATAACGAGCGGGGATGGTACGATGAGTGGTAAGCAGTATTGCTTGCACCACTTTTCGGAGGCGATCGGTAATCGTACAGGGGCATGCGACCACAATCAGGTGATGACACGTGGCGGACGGGACAGGGATAAAACCACTTTTCCTGCGGGTTAATGTGCGGGCATCTTACGGGCGTGGGAGGTGCTAATGCCCTTGGATCGCGCGACAAACGATCGGACGACGGGGAAATAAACGGGGTTTAGCACGCGGGAAAAAGGTTGTGGTGGCGGGGAAAAGCACACGGTCAGGTGATTGCGGTTACATGACGATTCAAACTTAGCGCTTGGGGGCCGAAAGAACATGGACTTTCACAACGTTTTAGAGGTAATATGGAGGAAAACAGAGACAGTGGGGCTATGGAAGTATAAAAAACATGAAGGAGGAGAAGGAAATCGACTGCTGTGAGCTCCCTTTTTCTGCATAAACACATAGCCAAGCTAGTATTTGGTCCTCCAAATGCTGAAGAATGTAGTAGTGCTAACACTGGCTCCTTCTGGGGATGAGATCCTCCCTGTGAGGTCTCAAGAACCTGCAGATCGATGCCTTTCCAATGAAAACAAATTAGCAAAATTCCTAGTGTTCCATTGGGCAAGGAGTCTGACTGAACCTACACTAAGACTGATAAGATCAAATATTTACAATTTTAAGGCCAAAAGACCTTAAATCACATAAATTTTCAGAAAATTCCCATTAACTGGGCCATCAAAAATTGCCTCTTCTCCCATACTTTTCAGTATGAAGGTGTTGTTCCCTTGAATATGAGAAATGATAAAAGGGCCTGTCCAGAAAGCATCGAACTTCCCAAGATTGCCTTTCTTTTCCTTTAGTGCATCCCACTTCAGAACCAAGTCTCCAACCTGAAAATTATCTGCTTTTGTCCCTTTGTCAAAAGATTCCTTGATCTTTTTTTGATGTGCTGCAGCCTTTTCAACCAACTGTTCTCTGATTTGATGTATCTCTGCTAAATCGGTGATCCTTTTTGCCATGTCCTTTTCCTCGTTCTGTTCTTGTTGCAGGAACTTTGCCACAGGGAGAGTTAACTGAATTGGGAACACAACCTTAGTGCCATATACCAACTTGAATGGAGAATTCCCTGTGGATCTCTTGGTGGTTACTCTATCAGCCCACAGATCATATTTGAGCTTAGAATCCCAATTCTTTTTGTTGTCCTCCAACAACTTTTTAATTATCCTTATCAGGCTTTTGTTAGAGGATTCTGCTAGACCATTGCCTTGACGATAATATGAGGTGGAATGAAACAGTTTAATACCCATTGAATTGCACATATCCACCAATTATTTTTCTTTAAAGGCTGCTGCATTATCTTTTACTAATTTATGTGGAAAACCAAATCTAGTGAAGATATTATCTGTCAAAAACTTCATGACCACATTATGATCAGCCTTTCTAGTTGGGATTGCTTCAATCCACTTAGTGAAATAATCAGTGGCTACTAATATCCATCTGTGTTGGCCACTGGAATGTGGATTTATTTCTCCAATGAAATCCAAGCCCCACTGCTGAAAAGGTCCTTTTGCATGTATTGGTTTTAAGGGTAGGGACTTCAACTACTGCTTTCCTTCAAATCTTTGGCACCTGTCACAAGATTTAACAAATGAAAATACATCAGAAAATAAGGTGGGCCAATAGTACCCAGCTCTGAGGATCTTATGGGCAGTGGTTTTCCAATAATGGTGCCCTCCACACATGCTGGAATGAAACTAATGCATAATCTCCATTGATTGTTCTTTGTCCAGACACCTCAAAGCATTCCAGATGGGTCCCTCCAATAGAGCAGATTTTCATTAATGCAATATTTAGCTACTCTAAGCTTAATAGTTCTGGTTTGAATTTGAGTAAATCTTGAAGGGATTTCTAGCTTCAGTAAGAATTTAACTATTGCAGAATACCAATCACAAGAAGCTAGATTTTCAGCAAATGTCTGATTCCTTTCTGGTTCAGCTGTTTCTTCTTCTTTTGCTTGACCATTTTCTGCTGTTGTGCCCATGAAATGTATGTCCAATGTTCTGCAATTTTCTTCAGCTAACAATTTGGCAATATCCTGACCTCTGACAAGTTTGGTGGGCTTCAGTTCTATATTAAATTCAATTAACTTTGCAATCCATTTAGCCCTTCTTCCATCAGCATCAGGTTGTGTTAAGACATCTTTTATTGCAGCAGAGGGTACATATGCAATTATCTTGGAATGCAGAATGTAAACTCTGAAAGCTTTCAAAGATTTGATAAGAGCATATGCTTGTTTCTCAATAATGTCATACCTCAGTTCAGCATCCCTTAAGTTTTTGCTGAAAAATGCCACCAAATGCTCTGAGCCTTCTTCATCTGCTTGCAATAAAGCTGCTGCAATGGTATCTTCAGAGGTAAATGAAAATATATGGAACTCCTTGTTGTAGTCCGGACTTATTAAAGTGGGAGCCTTCATAATAGCCTTCTTAATGGACTCAAAGGATTTTCTTGCTGAAACGGTCCACTTGATTTCCGACCCCTTCTTCAACATGGAGGTAATACGCTTCACCAGTTCTGCAAAATTTGGTATAAACCTCCTCACAAAATTAATCTTTCCCAGAAAGGACTGGATATCCTTCTTTGATCTCGGGACAGATAGGGTCTGTATTGCTTTTACTCTTTCTAGGTCAATTCGGACACCTGCAGCAAAAACAACATGTCCTAACAGCTTGCCTTCTTCTAAAGAAAATTGTGATTTTTTAGGATTGACTGAAATCCCAAACCTCCTGCACTTCAGGAACACTTTCCTCAAATGTTGCAAATGGTATTGATGGTTGTTGGAGTATGTTGTTATGTCATCAAGGTAGATAAGGACAAATTTGTCCTTCTCTCCCACAAATGCTATATCCATAGCTCTCTAAAAGGTAGCTCCAGCATTCATCAACCCAAAAGGCATATTGGCATACATAAAAGTTCCCCAAGGAGTGGTGAATGCAGTCTTCTCTTGGTCATCTGGATGCATAGCAATTTGATTAAACCCTGAAAATCCATCCAAGAAAGACATTACTTTGGCTCCTGAGACTTTTTGCAGCAAATGCTCCATCTTGGGCAGAGGATAGTTGTCTTTCTTAGAGCATTTGTTTAAGTTTCTGAAATCAACACATAGTCTGATTTCTCTACTTTTATTTCTCACTACCACCAAGTTGGCTACCCATTTTGAATATCTGAGAGGGACTATGATTTTGGCAGCCAACAATTTTTTAATTTCTTTTTCGATCAAAGGGAGAAGCATAGGATTTATTGGTCTCAGCTTCTGTTTGAAAGGTATGGTGTCTTTTTCTAAAGGAATTTTATGCTAGATGATTTTCTTGTCATAGGTTTTCAGGTCACTATATTCCCAGGCAAAGACATCAGCAAACTGCTTCATTAAATTGCAATATTCTAAACTTTGGTCAACAGACAGATGAGAGGACAGATTTATGTATCTAGGTTGACCTGGACTCCCTATATCATGCTTACAGACTTGTTGTGGCTAGCAACACCCCCCCCTTGTTCATTTAAGTGTTGTCCAAAATACTAAATGAATGGGGACCCTTGGTTAAATTTTAAAGAAAAAAGCAAGAGTTTCCTTTCTTCAAAATAAGGTTACCATCGTAAGCTTAGAAAGGTCTTTTGAATATTTTTAACCTAAGTCTACGATAAGGGAAATATCTTTAAAATCGCGTTGCAAAAAAGATAGGAAATGCCTCCATTTCTATATAATATCGGTATGCGCAAGACTCTTGTGTTAAGCATAATATCGCATCGCAATAAAGTAATACTCATAAGGAAAAAAATTCAAGATTTACCGGTCTGTGATAACACCGATCGCAAGATCGCATATCGCAGAAATGAGCTAGAAAGATTCGGCAAACATTAAACTTCTGCGACCTGCGATGTTGCGATTGCTGCGATATTATATTCGCGCGATCTGTGATGGTGCGATTTGCGATCGCGCGATCTGCGATGGTGCGATTTGCGATGGCACAATTTGTGATGTTACATAAGCAAATCATAAATCACTTCATCACGAATCCTTCGTGTCAGGCAGAAAGAGTCGATTGTGCGGACACAACCAACCTCCCTAGGAGCCTAAGACTCTCTAGTGACAAACAAGACAAACAAGAGCAATCCTTCTCTAAACATGCATTTACTATATGGGAAATCAAGTGTTTAGATCCTACCTGTAACCCAACACTGTTGTAGCAGTCCAGCTCCGCTGATCCGGATGAGCTCCTCCTTCACTTTGAAACCTGCATACACTAACAATCAAACGATTAAATAGCACTTGATAATCTCATAGAATAAAACATATTTAACACATAGACCAAGGAGTACATGAAACAACTCATAAATAACAAGTTATTGAGAAGAATGGACTTATTTGCATTAATAGGTAACAAAAGGAACAAATACAACCTGAGCCTTGGTGTTGTGCAAGTCCCTCCCAGGGTCCATCAAGAGTTCTCCTTTACTTTGACAAAGCTCACCCACTTCCAAATAGAACAAGCAAAGATGGCAATCTCTCCTCACAAGCTTCTAAATGGGAGTCCTAATTCCTGCAGCATTTACCCTTAGAAATGTATAGCTTCCAACCTCTTCTTCTTCTGGCCCAATGCCTATATTTATAGTGCTCAAGAGGAAGTTAATCAGGTCCACCATCAATGGGATAATCCCCTCTTTGGATGGGATAGCTCCCTTATTGATGGGATAAGTTCCTCTTTGGTAGGAGTGCATGAACCATCTGGAGGCGCTCAATACACGTCGAACAACCTTCTAGAATTCTCTAGAAATGACCACAAGTAACTTTTTAAAGATGAAACTTGCGCACTTTAACCTTTACAGGGGGACGCACCTGCCCCTTTACATACAGAGCGTCCAAAGACGCAGCTTTTGTGAACATTGGGTGCGTCCCCGCAGGTAAGGTTGAGAGAACCTGCGTCCCCAGAGATAAACACATTTAGAAAGACTTTCTCTCTTTTTTGGAGTTTGACATGGAGAGCAGAGGCATAAGACTTGCCTAAGAGGGTAGCATGACTGTTGATAGAGCCATACTAACTGTAAATAGTCATGGTGACATTTTTTAGTGTAACAGATTGCCCCCTAAAGTGCGAAGCCTGTAATAGATTAGGGTTTTGTATTATCTAGGAAGGGTGAAGCGCTTTATCATTTCAAGGATTATCTCGTGGAGAGCCTGGTCAGAACCTACCATTTTCAACACAAAATACATGTATAAGATTATATCATCACTGAGGTGGGCATTCCCATACTCAGATCAAAACTTTAACTAACAGACTAACTACTCTGATACAGGAATGATCTTGCAGTACATCATAATCATAGACTTTTGTAGACACAGTATGGGCGCAACCATCTGTTTATGGTTAGTCTACTTAGATAATGAATACAAAACTCCTCGCAGCCTGGATGGTGGAAACTAGATCCAGGGTCTTTATTTCCGCTTCCCGAATTGGTACGATTCTAGCCATGCGAATAAATGAGTTGATGTCGAACATGGTAGAAACCACTCGATTACCAGTCGATGATGTAAACTGTTAACAAGTGTGAGAGAGACCACCAGTAATGTCAATGGTTCTCAAAGTACCCAGTACAATCCATGAGATGTGAATGAATGAGTTGATGTCGAACATTTCACGGAATCCTTCGATCGAAAGTCAATGATGTAAACTGACGTCAAAGGCGAGAAACCTGCCATTGATGCATGCAGACTTCAAGGTACTGACGATTTCTAAGTCATCTCTCTAGATAATGTGCTGATGTCGATAGAAAGCGACCTGTTGCAGGCAAGCCCACAACACGAAATCATTGTTCAAGTTGAAGAAATGTTGCTGTAAGGACTGACTCAGGGATGGTCAAATGGATGACAAGTATTTTGCAGATGAAAGTTTTGCTTGCAGACCTCTTGAACACATAACGACACGACAGATGGCTTGGTGATGAATAACTCAAAGTTAATCCCCGGAACCCGGCTGAAGACTTTCAAAGTGGTTTGATCAACTGTGAGGTAAAAGATTTCCCAACCCAGGTGAATGAAAAGTGTCGTGTCCAAGAGTGGTAATAAAGTTTCTTCTGAGACAAAAGATAACAAATAGGCTCATTCTTCTCTCTTTTTCCCCCACCATTTCTGGCAAGTACCTCTTTATTTTTAACAAGCTTGAGGAGGATAACATATGCTTGATTATAAGCTCATCCTTCGGATGAGTCCAACCTAGTTTTGATTCGAACCCTAGGAAGGAGTGGTTCGTTCCTGTTTGTAATTGAACAGGTCCTTTACTGTGAAATGTTTAACGAGCCCAGTATAGGAGAAACTCGGCGTTTTTCAATTTTAGAGAGTCTGAAAAACTTAAGAAGACTCCAAGTTGAACTTTTTCGTAGATTTGTGTCCCTCAAGACCGAAAAAGTATAAAATAATACCTGGGGGAACCGCTTGATCTTGCGACCAAGGAGTACTTTCATAATTAGTGCCACTGACCTGAAAAGTAAAAAGCGATCAAGGACACGTCGTTTTATTTCTGTATCGAGTTTGAAACGACAAAAACCCGGCAATCTTTTCCTGATTTTACGGTCAGAAAAGAGCTATAAGGGGACCGTCTTTTAATTCCGTTTTAACGAGTGTAAAAGAAACGCTCGGCAAACTTTTCATGTTTTAGGAGTCAGAAAAGGGCTTAAAAGATGACTCTGATGTTTCATTTTTTCGTAAGTTTTAACGAGTTCGAAAAAATGATAAAAATGTACTCATGGTTTTCACTTTTTCGTAAGTTTTAATGAGTTCGAAAAAATGATAAAAATATACTCATATGGCCGACTTTCAATTTAATTTTCGAGCAAGAAACGACGGAAAGAGCTCGGCATTTTCATTTGTTTTACGAGAATGAAAGATAGCAAAATAATCTCGAGATTTTCATGAGTTTAACGAGTCTTGAAAATAACTGAAATTGACTTGAGATAGGTTTCATTTTTACAAAAGCTTGAAACAGATAAAAACTATGCTTCAAAGGAGTTTCATTTTTACGCAAGCTTGAAACAGAGAGGAAACTGTGCTTGATGCCCCCTAAGCATAACTGCTAGAGCGCATGCCCCCCAGCTTCATTTCATTCAACCAGTTGGATGAAATGAAGGTTGAGTTACGAGATCATTTGAAAGACTCGACCTAAAACTGTAAGAAAATTATGCAAAAAACTGAAAAAACTAACCTAAATATTCAACTTAACATTTATGAGGTCTAGTCAAACTCTCGACTCAAGTAGAGGAGGATTTGTTTCATTTTTTAACGAGCTTGACACAGGAAAAGAACTATGCTCGGATTCAGTTTCATGTTTATGCAAGCTTGAAACGAAAAACTATGCTTGTTATAAGTTCACATGCCCCCAGCATAAAGATGCAAACCAAGGTACATGCCCCCCAAGCTTCATTGCATTCAATGAGGTGGATGGAATGAAGCTTTACTTTCAAGATCATGGAAAGACTTGTGGGAGGTGTTTCATTTTTTAGTGAGGTTGACACAGGAAAAGAACTATCCTCAAAGCCCTTGTTTCATTTTTTAAACGAGCTTGACACAAGATAAGGAACTATGCTCATAACTACTCTCTAAAATCTACCTAACAAAAAACTCTACTCTAAAAACCTTGATTCATTTTTTAACGAGCTTGACACAAGACAAGGAACTATGCTCTAAAAACCTTGTTTCATTTTTTAATGAGCTTGACACAAGACAAGGAACTATGCTCATCACTATTCTCTACAATCTACCTACTTAACCTACCCTTGTTTCATTTTTTAACGAGCTTGACACAAGAAAAGGAACTATGCTCAAGAAGTTCGCATGCCCCCGGCACAATGATGCAAAGCGAGGTACATGCCCCCCAGGCTTCATTGCATTCAACCAGATAGATGAAATGAATGAAGGTTTACTTTCAATATTTAACTTGAAAAGGGAGTTGTTTCATTTTTAAGGAGGTTGACACAAGAAAAGAACTATTCTCATATCTGATTCATTTTTTAACGAGGTTGACTCAGTAACAAGAACTATCCTCATGCTAGCCTGTTTCATTTTTTAACGAGGTTGATACCGGAAAAAACTATCCTCGTACACCCTATTTCATTTTTTAACGAGGTTGACATAGGAACAAAACTGTCCTCGTACACACTGATTCATTTTTTAACGAGGTTGACTCAGTAAAAGGAACTTTCCTCACACACACTGATTCATTTTTTAATGAGGTTGACACAGTAAAAGGAAATTTCCTCGCAACTCCTTGTTTCATTTTTTAATGAGCTTGACACAAGACAAGGAACTATGCTCATGACTTCCAGTTTCATTTTTTAATGAGGTTGAGACTAGAAGAAACTATCCTCGTAGACACCTGTTTCATTTTTTAACGAGGTTGGCACAGGAAAAGGAACTATCCTCGCAACCTGATTCATTTTTTAACGAGGTTGACTCAGTAATAGGAACTATCCTCAAACACACTGATTCATTTTTTAAACGAGGTTGACACAGTAAAAGGAACTTTCCTCGTACCTCCTTGTTTCATTTTTTAATGAGCTTGACACAAGACAAGGAACTATGCTCATCAACTGATTCATTTTTTAACGAGGTTGACACAGTAAAAGGAACTATCCTCATACTCACTGATTCATTTTTTAACGAGGTCGACACAGTAAAAGGAACTTTCCTCGTTTTTCCAATTTCATTTTTTAACGAGGTTGAGAGAGGAACAAACTATCCTCATAACAGCCTATTTCATTTTTTAACGAGGTTGATACAGGAAAAACTCTCCTCGTAGACACTGATCATGGCTTCCAACTGGAAGAAAGACATGTCAATGGACACACCTTGATCATGGCTTCCAAAAGGTCTTCATCAGAAGGAAGAATGGTCTTTTGGAAGGAACACATGTCAAGGGACTCAAAAGGGATAAGAACATCGTGTTCAAGTAATCCCATAGAGTTTTCCATGTCAATTACCGGATCTAAATCAACAGTGAGAGGCTCACTTACATCGGTAACTGAAATCATGGGATCGGTTGCCACATAATTAACCCGTGGCAGGGTAGATACCACTTGAGAATCAGAAACATTTGGGGCTATCATATTATTGGCAGTTGAGACAAGACTAGGGAACGAAAGCTGGTCTACAGTCACAATACTGCCATTGTGAGGGAAAGACATCACACGAAAGAGTGTCGATACGACAACTTTCATTGCATAAACATAGTCTCGCCCAAGGAGTAAATTGAAATCCAAGGGACCTCGAACTACCATAAGATCAATACAGACAGTTTTACCTTCCAAGGTAATAGAAAACTTAGGAAGGATCCCTAAAGGTTCACTAATGGTTCTGTTAAAAGCTTTCAGATTCTGTGTAATAGGCACAAGCTGAGGGGAACCCAAAGCTTTCCAAACAGTTGAGGATAAAATACTAACAGAAGCACCTTCATCTACCTGAGTACGATGTATGTCCCTACCACCAGCCTTGACAATGATTTGGAAAGGGATGGAGGAAGGAAGACGAGGTTCTGTCAGTCTATTCCAATCAAAGGAAAAGACCTCAGTGCTTGGAGGGGGTTCTGTAGAAACAGGTGAAATGCCCCCCGGCATAGAAGAATCTGATGTAACAAGAAGAACCTGAGCGGTATGAAGTTCACTCTCTAAATGGAAAGTGGGATCGACCGAATGTGAAATTGAATCGACCACTTGATCAACTAATGGATCATCAACCTGAGTAACATGAGTTTCACTCTCCAATGGAAGAGTGTGATTGACTGTACTTGAATTTAGATCAATCACTTCGTCAGTTGACGGTAGGTTGGGAGAAAGTTTACGGTAACCAGTTGCAAATTCTTGCTGTGGAACAGTAAGTTTTTCCAACAATGTTGAGGCTTCATCCATGTGAGGGCAAATGTGAGTTTGATGACTCCCTTTGCATAACTTACAAGGAAACCTAACTTTACCCTTTTTCCCAGGAACCTGACTATCACTGGTTGATTGATCAATAGAAAGTTGATGAGATTTTTCTGACCATACTTCCAAGACCTTTGGTATACCAGGACAATTGACAAGGAAGTGGTCACCCTTACAAAGCCTGCAAGGGTATTTGGGTTTACGATGCATGTTGGAGTTTTCCTCAACACCACTAACACTTACAGCGATGGTTGGTTGGTTGACTTCTTTCTTATCTTGCTTCTTCTTCTTCTTCTTCTTCTTCCCTTTCTTCTTCTTCTTAGCCTCCTGGTTACTAGCATCAAGGCTTTTACCAGGCGAAGAGGAAGAAATGGAGGAAGAAAAATTAGGCGAAGAAGGTAAAGGGTCAACAGAAGGTTGGTGATGTTGAGATGGTGAACTCTGTTGAGGTGAAGCATCCGGTTGAGATGGAACAATTGGAGTATTTTGGGCCAACGAAGTTGAAAATAACCATATCGGTAAACCTATTGTAAATCCAGGTAATGACAAAGTAGCCATATAAGGAGGACCAACATTTCCAAAGTAAGGAAAAGTACTAGGATTCTCATTAGGAGGGGTTCCTAGGTTGATAAATTCCGGAACATTTGCCATTATATTCAACTTCAGTGAATTTTATTAACAATCTTAAAACTAAAACTAACAATTCACAATTCACACCTAACAATTAAAATTCACAATTCACACCTATGGTCTCTAAAAGTAAAAACAAACAAATTAACACGCGCTATCAAATCTAGGAGTGAAACCATACACAAACAGTAACCTTCCAGACCGAAAACACTAGTTGGGGATGAAATCCAACATCGCAGAATTCAGTACAGAAGTGGCGGGTGGAACAGTTACCCCGGCAACCTGCTTAATGAATAGACTGGACCAAGTTCCTCCACTTTAACCGTCTCGAGTGAAGTGAACCCCCCAGAAAATCCAAGTGAGTCTAGCCGACGTCTGCTCCAGGTACAGTGGGATCTTCCCTCCACCGTCACCTTGGGTAGAACCCTAAAGATAATGGTCACTAAGGTTACCAACAGCAACAAATGCACCTGGGGGAACAGTCTACACTCCGACAGCACGCAAGGGCAGAGTATCAAGCTCAATCCCCTTGCCGGTTCCTTGACAATAATCCAAGGTTTACCGACAAGTGACCCCTGGCTCCTCGACAATGGTTAATCCGAGGTTTACCGTTTGTAATACGTGCGTGTCTGGCGTCGTTCCCAACGAGGGGGGATTGATCCCCTCACTGGTTCGGACACGAGCTCGTGCTTCTCCTTTAAGAGGAGCTTTCCCAGAGTACAAATGAGACAATTGGATTTATCCTACCACAAGATGAGCTACTTGTTTGGTTTTGCTGTCTTGGAGAGTTAATTACTCTCCTACTCCAAGACACTAGCCTAAGCTATGTTGGTGTTTCAGAGCCCTAGAAATGTAAAAATTACTAGATGAATTTTAATTAAGCGCTGTGTTATTAAGGTTGTTATTACTCAAATGGGTAAATGGATATGAAACCAATGATGTTATGACCCGACTCAACTGAATGCAATCGAATATGATAATGTAATCTTTTCAATTCGATGAATCCTAACTAAAGTAAGGAGAGAGTTTCCATTCACTTCCGACAATGCAAAAAATTGATCACTAAGAGAAAATATAACAAATTCTCTAATGCACTAATTTTATCAAGAAAAACTAATGCAAATCAATTCCAAACCATTTTTTATTTTTATTTTTGTGTAAATTCAAATCAAAGAAAACTGATCTAAATCTACGATTGATTTTTCAGAATGTAAACTATGCAATTGTAATCTATGCACAATTCACTTGAAAAGTATGCAAATGTAATCTATGCACATTTTTCATTCATATTCCGAAAAGGAGAATTCTAATTATGCAAATGTGATCTATGCAAGAGAATTCTCAAACACAAGACGATTCTAATGTGATCTAAGAACCAATCAAGTGCAAGTCGAGAAAATTGGGTGAGAGTTCCAAAGATCAAAAAATAAAAACACTCAAAGGCGATTAACACTCATACACAATTTAGCCCCCCCCGGCGAATGAGGGGGAATTTTTTTTTGCAAAAACAGAAGCAAAAAGATGCAAAATTGTGAAAATACTGAGACAAACCTCCAAGTAATGACCAAAGGAAAACAAGTCAAGAATTTCTCAAGAAAGAGACTCAAAACACCCAATTGATGAAAGCTTAAAGCAGGAATGCCAATGAAACAAGTCTAGGTGAAGATCTTTGACAAGAGACTACTGGATCTGGGCAGTAGAAACTAAGAAAAAGCAAAATCTAAGAGAAAAAATGCAAAAAATGGAATTTTCTTAAATTTTAGCAGGGGACGCAGGCAACCCGTTAAGACAGGTGCGGGCCCGCTCTGTGCACACAGCGACAGTGCGTCCAGGGACGCACTGTGCAATACTCAGAGGGTGCGTCCTACTGGAAAATTCAAGAAAAACTAAAATGAATCTAACCCTAAGCTAACCCACCCAAAAACAAAGTCACAGAGCCAAAAACCAGAAAAATAAACCAATTTTCTCAGAGCAAAGTTCATACAAAGGAAAAGACTTTCACATCAATGGAGTCCCCAGCGGAGTCGCCAATTTGTCAGGCGGAAAGAGTCAATTGTGTGGACACAACCAACCTCCCTAGGAGCCTAAGACTCTCTAGTGACAAACAAGACAAACAAGAGCAATCCTTCTCTAAACATGCATTTACTATATGGGAAATCAAGTGTTTAGATCCTACCTGTAACCCAACACTGTTGTAGCAGTCCAGCTCCGCTAATCCGGATGAGCTCCTCCTTCACTTTGAAACCTGCATACACTAACAATCAAACGATTAAATAGCACTTGATAATCTCATAGAATAAAACATATTTAACACATAGACCAAGGAGTACATGAAACAACTCATAAATAACAAGTTATTGAGAAGAATGGACTTATTTGCATTAATAGGTAACAAAAGGAACAAATACAACCTGAGCCTTGGTGTTGTGCAAGTCCCTCCCAGGGTCCATCAAGAGTTCTCCTTTACTTTGACAAAGCTCACCCACTTCCAAATAGAACAAGCAAAGATGGCAATCTCTCCTCACAAGCTTCTAAATGGGAGTCCTAATTCCTGCAGCATTTACCCTTAGAAATGTATAGCTTCCAACCTCTTCTCCTTCTGGCCCAATGCCTGTATTTATAGTGCTCAAGAGGAAGTTAATCAGGTCCACCATCAATGGGATAATCCCCTCTTTGGATGGGATAGTTCCCTTATTGATGGGATAAGTTCCTCTTTGGTAGGAGTGCATGAACCATCTGGAGGCGCTCAATACACATCGAACAACCTTCTAGAATGCTCTAGAAATGACCACAAGTAACTTTTTAAAGATGAAACTTGCGCACTTTAACCTTTACAGGGGGACGCACCTGCCCCTTTACATACAGAGCGTCCAAAGACGCAGCTTTTGTGAACATTGGGTGCGTCCCCGCAGGTAAGGTTGAGAGAACTTGCGTCCCCAGAGATAAACACATTTAGAAAGACTTTCTCTCTTTTTTGGAGTTTGACATGGAGAGCAGAGGCATAAGACTTGCCTAAGAGGGTAGCATGACTGTTGATAGAGCCATACTAACTGTAAATAGTCATGGTGACATTTTTTAGTGTAACACTAAGGGCACGCCATTCAAAGAAAAGCCAGTTACCATAATCTGACTCAAGATAATGCGCTTTTAATGATAGTAAATGAATTAGTTGTCAGTTATTAAATGAAATGAAGACGCGTGCTTTTGTAAAGAATTACTTCACGTAAGGTGGCATATTTGATATATCTGTTGCATTTAAAACTCTCCCATCACCTTTCTTGATCAGTCATTTCCATTTCACTCGTAATCCGTAGGAACGAAGAGCTAAGACAATTCAAAGCCAAACGCAGGAAGAAATGGGAAAGAAAAATAAAGCTCAAGGCTCTGAGTCGAAGGAAAAGATGAAGGAGATGGCGCCTTTGTATACAGACACAGCCTGTAACAGAGACGCAGGGATATCGACATGGGAAAGCATGTACAGACTGCTTGAAGAAGAGAATCCTAGAATAATGAAGGTTGCTGCTGTCGCGGGCTCACAACGCTCTTCCGAGGCGTCCTTAGAGGAGCTAGCATGTTCATTTCTTCACCGGATAGCAGCAAGGCCCAAAATTCTACCATATATGGATATGATCAAATGGATACTTGACAATGCAGAGATGAACAACAGAAAATTCAAGGTTCAAGGACATGGGCTCATCGGATCATTCGTTGCGCAAGATTTAAAGCTTATGTATCATCTTCCTGAACCGCAGGCGACTTACAATGCACAATTCGTTAAGAAATTTGTGGCAGAGAACCCAAACCTAACAGAGACCACCAAATATTGGTCCAGAAAAGAGGAGCCGCTCAAAAAAGACAAAAACGGTATGTACAGCACCGGTTCCCTCACCTTTCCGTATTGTTTTGCTGCGGCCATGCTTTGTAGATTATTTGGGATGCCGGATATCAATAAGTTTTCGTCTGAATGGCTACCATTAATAGATGCTGCCACAAATGCTGATATTATGGATTGGGCCAAGACCTTTTCTGATAATCTATACATGGCTATTATCAATTACCGGTCTAAAAGATCCTTGTCTCAAAGGATATATCCTCCTTTTTATCTGTCTGCATATGTTATGGATTCTATTTGTTATGTGTCTAAATTTCCCACTATGGGTTGGAAATGGACTACCCAAGACCCATTACCTATCCATGCTTAATAGGATGTTATGGGATTCTCAGTTCATTCCACACTTCTACCAGATTTGTCACGGGCTTATCTTACCCTTGTATAGAATGATGTATGATGAAGACCCCCTGAGGTGGTCACCCGAGGCACAGATAGATATC
The DNA here is from genome assembly GCA_031772625.1 of Pinus tabuliformis. Classification (NCBI taxonomy): domain Eukaryota; kingdom Viridiplantae; phylum Streptophyta; class Pinopsida; order Pinales; family Pinaceae; genus Pinus; species Pinus tabuliformis. Next base: position 1,157,897,700 of record CM062818.1, on the reverse strand, counting down.
ATCCCCATCGCAAGATGGTTCAGGGAAGAATGGTTCACCTATATTAGAGTGTTTGGAAGCACTGTACCTCCTCATGTCCTGCCTCTGTATATCCCCGATAAACTTTTGGCTCAGGAAATTGCTTATCAAACCTGTTCAGAAGGTGGTCTGACCAAAGACCTAAAAGACAAAAAGAAGGCCATATGGCCTCAGTTTCCTATAGCTTGTGGGGCCTTCTCATTGTTCGATGTAGGACACGCTTTCACCGAAGTGGAGAATGTGACGTGTCTACAATTATTTAAATTCCCAGCAAGGCCATTTGACCCAAATGATGTTGCCCAAGATTTCACATGAACGTCAAAATAAAAGTATTCGTTGGAAAGAAAGATTTGTTTGATGATTTGTTTCAGAGTAGAAGCTCACTCCAGGAAATTTTGCGGGAAGCTCGGTCAAAGTTGTCTCCAGATGACCTCCAAAGATTCATGTTATACAGGGAAAGAAGGCTGGCCAGTGTTCCTCTAGAGAAGCTGCGACTGCCTGCCAGAGAACCAACTCCAAGCGTTAGCCTCAGTGGAAACTCTAGCACTTCCATATCTAAATCTAACACTGTGCAAGGAGTGCCTGAACATTCTAAAAGGTCTGGAAGCGACCAAGGAAAAAACGAAGAAACAGCTAAAGATACAGCTCAGTCAAGTGCAATGTCGCAATAGCAAGTTATCGCCTCCTCGCCAAGAGATGTCCCCCCTCCTGTCATTGAAGCGCCACTCGTCACAACAGAACTGGACAAAGAATGGGAAACCTTCAATGAGCTGATCAATCTTGAAGGGCAAGCCCCAATAACACATGTGAACAATACACAGGTAGCGCAAGAAGTGGTTTCGACCATAGTCAGCAGTGTCACAGAAATAGAGCACATTCCCATCGCTCCACCTTCTGAGCTTCTACTTAATGTAGAAGAAATTCCCCCACTGGATGTATTCTATAGTCCCCAACATAAAGCAGTTGTAAGGAGACAGAGGAAGAAAAGAAAACTAGAAAATACACTGTCACAAGACGCTGAACATTTGGACGTCTTATGGAAAGACCCCAACAATAACCCAACTGAAAATCTCACCAAGTTGTCTCAGATCGCAGGAGCATATGCTTCTGCAACTATTGACAAGGCATCGGAAGTTCATCAACTGTTGAAAGAACAAGAAGATCAAATACAGCTACTACAATGACAGTTGCAACAAGCCAATGCTAATATTGAAGCTTCCAAACAGCTCGAGAAGTTGTAGGAAGACTTTCAGTAGATGCAGATAGGCTATCAAAGAAGTCTAGACGAGAAAGGAAAACAATTGCAAATTCTACAAGAAATGCATAAAGATGAGCCTAAGCTTGCAGAATTTATTTCAGAATCTATTGGCTTAAATGAGCAACTACTACAGCAATAGAAAGAGTTGGGACGTAAAATATCACAGTGGAGTCACTATTGCGAGCTGAGCGATAAAATCACCAATCAAGTGGTAGACTTGCGGAGTGACTATGATCAGAGTGACATACGAGTGATGGAATACTTAGCTTGGCAGGATGAAGATGAAGGGAAAAGAGCAAGTGCACCCAGAATAAACGAGAATCATAAAGAATTTCTCTTTAATAAATGGGACGATCAAATCAGGCAGGCGAAACAAGCAGCGGAGACAGCGTCCACGCAAGCAAACATTCTTATCGACTGTGTAAATGAGAATTTACACAGAGCCAACTTAATCGAAGAGACCACCCTGGGGTACCTACCAAATAAACTACGACTGGAAGCAGGATGGAAGCAGAAGGCGCATGAAAAGGGAAAAGCGATCCAAGCATTAAACAGCTTAAATTGGGAGTGTTACTGGGCATACTTGGTCAAGCCGCATAGTCAATGGATGACTGTGAAATGCATCATAAACGCGGCTGAAAAAGTAGTGCCAGCTCTCATAGATTCTGTTTTCACAGCCCAGCTCAGCGCAAAAGTCAGCCAGCCGACTCTCCTCAAGCCCATGATGAACACTTGCAGCTTTAAAGACCAAGTTCAGAAGTAGCCTTATTTTAGAATGTTGTTTTTTCTTTAAAATTAGATTAGAAAAAGGACAGTCATTTGAAAACCGCATCCTAAATTTTGTAAAAACACTATTATTAGAATTAGGAAGTAGTATTTTAACCCTTCTCATGCATTTAGAGAAGGGTCCAGAAATTTGTCAAAAACTTGTCCTCGGAACATGCACTTCTGCACCCTCAGAGGAGGTTTTGATGAATGGATGGATCGAGATTTATTAATGTTTGCATTTTAATGTCTGCTACTGATGTTGCACTTTTGTACTCTTAGTAGATGTTAGAACAAGTAGAGATAAATTGTTTTTGCTTGAAGCTTAGGGGTAGGATTAGTCATAAATGGTACTTTTATCTCTTGGCCATTTCTGCTTATATTCTTAAAGTGATATACAGTTTTCAGTTGTTTATATGTTATTGCATGAATGTGTGAGTTACCATTTGGCACTTTTGTACGACGGAGTCATTTATTTATGTTTGATATATGAATAACTTATTATGCGATATGCTGTTCACAACTGTTTTGCCTAACTTTTTATGCAAAGTGGTTTATCTTAATTGATTTCTATTCTTATGATAGCTGAATGATCTTTATTACTAGTTATTGTTTGAAATCTCTTTAGATTGCATAATAGAAGAAATACACCCCGGGTTAGCATAGATTAGATGTGTTGTTTCTCATTAGATTACAATAGCATAGAGTTAGTTTAGAAGTTTGAATTAAATTAGCTTTAAGTACTCTTAGATCAGCATCATCCAACTCTACACACACACACACACCCTTAGATTGGGAAATTGGTCCCATTATCCCCAGTCGGACCCGCTATACCAAACGGATAAGGAGTTGCCAACCAAGGTCTGGACCGGGTGGGTATCCCCCTTGTTGTCGACCCGATTTTCGGGGCCTCAACATATTTGGCGCTAGAAGGAGGGCCTGAACATAGTGTTTGTTGGAATGATTTTTAATTGTAACATCTGAATCAGGATGGCTGCTCACAAACTTCCCATTTGGAGTTGCATCCATGTTCCTACCTCTTCCAACACTCCACCTGAAGTGGTAAGACTCTTGTCTCAGGTAAAATTCAATGGTAAGAATAATTCTTCTGCTTTTAATCATGCTCTTCAATTTATTCAAAGAGTTTCAAGTTCGGCTATTCAAAGAATTGATGAAGGCGTTTTATGCAGAATTTTTACTCTTACATTCACGGCGGAAGCTAGAAAATGGCGCAGAACCCTCCCAGTTGCATCAATTCACAGCTGGGACCAATTCGTCAAGACTTTCATTTTTGAATTTGATTGTTATGACTATGACCAGGTATATGATGAAATTGATTATCTACGGAAACAAGATGAATCTGTTAGGGATTTTAATATGCGATTTCATCTTAATTGTCTAAAGTATGATCTTGAAAGTGAACTCATGGATGAAGAATCTTTGGATTATGCTGAGTATTCCCTGCCTCCTATGTCTGATCAAGCAGAAAATAGTTCAAGCTTTGTCTCATTTTATTCTAATGTGAATGAGGATTCCAATTTGAATATACAAATCACCCATGATGAAGAAAGTTCCCAAAGCCTAGGAGACATGCATGCTCTAATGCAAGAAGACAAAAGCGAGAATGCTGGAGGAAAGCCTGCCTTGGAACCAGGAGATGACTTCGATACAAGGTCAGATAATATCGTTGCAAATCAACAAATGCAGATGCCAAGGTTAGAACATCAAACTATTTCTCTTTCAAAAAGTATCAGTACACAAAGGTATGATCTAAAGCCCGATGTCTATGATGAATCTGATGAACAAAGATTTTTCCATGATGATATTTTCAAATGCACTGTTCCAGAATCCCATTTTTCTCTTTATCCTGATGTTTTTAGTGATGATAATTTTTCCCCTCTCAATATTAAAGATATCTCAAAAGGTACAGAGGATTATTCAAATGAGTCATCATTAGGTTTTCAAGATAAAAAGACAGCTATAGAACATCCTTTGATCATTTTCAAACAAGAACCACCTGACCTTCCTTGTCTGAAAATATATGACGAAAAAGAGAAATCTAGGGAAACCTGTAAAATCATTTATGATAGCTACTTTGACAACGATGATGTTTTTAAATAATGAATCCATACAGGTGAGGATAGTTTTAGGTAGAGGAGGAATGACCTGTTGTAGAGTTTTATGAACCCAACGTTTCGGACTACCAAGTGAGTCCATCATCAGGGGAGAATGCGTCAATAGATATTCTTAAAATCATAATGATGTATCCAAGAGCTAAAATTAGGGTATATATATAACGATGATGTTGTTGATTTATCCCAAGTAACTCAACAAAGCTCAGATACTGAGAGATATTATAATTCAGAAATCATATCAGTCAATCCTCATTTCAAAGTAAAAGATCATTTGCATGATTTTACTATCCAAGACAATACCCCGATCTATGATTCTTATCATGAGGAAACCCCCATGCCTGTTCACAATCATAACTTGTCTTCTGATTCACAAGACGGAATTCGAAATTTCTCGGATCCCATAATTCTGGCCAGTTCTTGTGAAAAACAAGATATTCCAAGTCAATCCCAGTTGTGCTGTAACACTATTTGTACAGATAATCATTTCTTTCTTTCTCACTTGCACTCATTTTGTACAAAATCGGATTGTGTTTTAAATTTTCAGACTTTTGATAGATTACTGTGGTATGTTGAGCACCTTATCAAAGAACATTCGAAAGATGTGCTACCATTTTGGAAAGCTAAACTGTGTCAAGGAAGTATAGAACTTTTTCAATTCCAAGATCAATCAATATCAGACTTCCTTAGAAAACTTATTTGGCATCCAAAACACCATCAATGAAGGAAAGTACCTTTCGAAACTTGTCGGCAATTCGCGCCAATTGATAAATCTCTTTCCAGAAATTTCCATCTATTCTTCATTGATTTATTTAGTGATTCATATATGGAAACTTTCCTTTTACAAGAAATTGCTAAAAGCTCAACTTCAACGCACAGTAGGTTACAGGCCATTAAAACTAAAAAATCATATTCGCAACCTGGCTTGTCATCTTTCCTATTACGAGATCATCAATCCATAATAGAAATTCATCCTGATTTTTATGATCCAATAGGTATCCAGTTGGAAAGAAGTTTTCATGAGAAAGAGATTTCCGACAGAATTCCAACTGAAGTTACACATTCTTATTCCACATCCAACATTAACAGCCCAAGAAAAATTTTGTTCTTAACACTGATGTTTGAAAGTTACATACGTGTAGGAATAAAAATGAAGAGATGGTTCCACTGGAAATATCATTTCACCTAGTTAATTTTCTGTATATAGTTAGAATAGGAGTAGGAGTAATTTAGCTAGGTTATTAGGTTTACTTTTAATAGTTGGTAGGCAAAATAAGAGAAGAGATTATCCCTATTCTGTACATAACCCTAGGGAATGTCTACCTCTCATTTCGTTAAATATTTTTCTCCATAATAAAATTTGCTATGGTTAACAAGCATTTGACATTTACTAAAGACACCTTTTCTCTATCAAGATTTTGAACTTCTGCTTCTATGAACAACAAATCTTTTGGAAACTTGATCTTTATTATCAATAGAACTTTAACCTAGATATGATACTAGTTTCAACTCCAAGAAATTTGAATAAAGCTATCTTAGTGAAGAAATTGTTTTATGTCAGTACAATGAAAGGTATCAATAATGAAATAAAGATTCTCTGTAGAAACAACCATTTCCAAAAAACTCTATTATTGTTGTCCAGAACTTTCTTAAGGAAAGAAAATTTGACTTCCTCCCTGCTAAAGGAAATCGCAGCATTCAGAGGAACAATCCGAAAAAACACTATATCTCAAAGAATAAGAGGTCTCATCACGAGCCGACTTATCATGATCACAGATATTATAACTTGCTGACTTTGCCAATACTGTCCACCAAAACAGGGCAACGACTCAAGATTGTTGCAATCAAAAGACAAGGGGTCTCATCACGAGCCAGCTTGTTCAGCAAAAGTGTAATTCAAGTGAATGATTGTGTCATAATTTGGCCACCAAACCAAGACATTGTTCTTTAGAGAATAAAAAAGGAAAAAAGTGTCAAAATGGGTTTTTCTCTGAAAAGTTGTAAATAGCCTTAAGCAGGATAAAGGATCATTACTGGGTAATAGGTAACCCTGTCGAGGCTATGGACGCCTGCTGGCAGCAGAGGCTCTACCTGCGACAAAGGAGCATATTTAAAAGGCTGCTACACAGGGGAAACTTTATTTTATGTTTTACAAGACCAAGTAATGGCTGATGTAAATGCAAGGACAAGCTGAGGATACAAGTAATTAAAATAGAAAGAGGTTGAAACAAAATATCATTGACAGTTTGAAGTATAATATGCTTTATCTTTTTATAATAAAGTTTAAGTTTTCTGAGAAATTTTTTTGAAGTTTGAAAACGTCAATAGAAGATCAGAGATAACTGGTTCTCCCAAGTGAATCGCCAATTTTTGTGGCCAGCAACACCCCCCCCCTTGTTCATTTAAGTGTTGTCCAAAATACTAAATGAATGGGGACCCTTGGTTAAATTTTAAAGAAAAAAGCAAGAGTTTCCTTTCTTCAAAATAAGGTTACCATCGTAAGCTTAGAAAGGTCTTTTGAATATTTTTAACCTAAGTCTACGATAAGGGAAATATCTTTAAAACCACGTTGCGAAAAAAGATAGGAAATGCCTCCATTTCTCTATAATATCGGTATGCGCAAGACTCTCGTGTTAAGCATAATATCGCATCGCAATAAAGTAATACTCATAAGGAAAAAACTTCAAGATTTACCGATCTGCGATAACACCGATCGCAAGATCGCATATCACAGAAATGAGCTAGCAAGATTCAGCAAACATTAAACTTCTGCGACCTGCGATCGCTGCGATATTATATTCGCGCGACCTGCGATGGTGCGATTTGCGATCGCACGATCTGCGATGGTGCGATTTGCGATGGCACGATCTGCGATGGTGCGATTTGCGATGGCACGATCTGCGATGTTACATAAGCAAATCATAAATCACTTCATCACGAATCCTTCGGGCACGCCATTCAAAGAAAAGCCACTTACCATAATCTGACTCAAGATCATGCGCTTTTAATGATATTAAATGAATTAGTTGTCAGTTATTAAATGAAATGAAGACGCGTGATTTTGTAAAGAATTACTTCACATAAGGTGGCATATTTGATATATCTGTTGCATTTAAAACTCTCCCATCACCTTTCTTGATCAGTCATTTCCATTTCACTCGTAATCTGCAGGAACGAAGAGCTAAGACGATTCAAAGCCAAACGCAGGAAGAAATGGGAAAGAAAAATAAAGCTCAAGGCTTTGAGGCGAAGGAAAAGATGAAGGAGATGGCGCCTTTGTATACAGACACAGCCTATAACAGAGACACAGGGATATCGACATGGGAAAGCATGTACAGACTGCTTGAAGAAGAGAATCCTAGAATAATGAAGGTTGTTGCTGTCGCGGGCTCACAACGCTCTTCTGAGGCGTCCTTAGAGGAGCTAGCATGTTCGTTTCTTCACCGGATAGCAGCAAGGCCCAAAATTCTACCATATACGGATATGATCAAATGGATACTTGACAATGCAGAGATGAACAACAGACAATTCAAGGTTCAAGGACATGGGCTCATCGGATCATTCCTTGCGCAAGATTTAAAGCTTATGTATCATCTTGCTGAACCGCAGGCGACTTACAATGCACAATTCGTCAAGAAATTTGTGGCAGAGAACACAAACCTAGCAGAGACCACCAAAGATTGGTCCAGAAAAGAGGAGCCGCTCAAAAAGGACAAAAACGGTATGTACAGCACCGGTTCCCTCACCTCTCCGTATTGTTTTGCTGCGGCCATGCTTTGTAGATTATTTGGGATGCCGGATATCAATAAGTTTTCGTCTGAATGGCTACCATTAATAGATGCTGCCACAAATGCCGATATTATGGATTGGGCCAAGATCTTTTCTGATAATCTATACATGGCTATTATCAATTACCGGTCTAAAAGATCCTTGTCTCAAAGGATCTATCCTCCTTTTTATCTATCCGCATATGTTATGGATTCTATTTGTTATGTGTCTAAATTTCCCACTATGGGTTGGAAATGGACTACCCAGGACCCATTACCTATCCATGTTTATCATAAGATGTTATGGGATTCTCAGTTCATCCCACACTTCTACCAAATTTGTAACGGGCTTATCTTACCCTTGTATAGAATGATGTATGTTGAAGACCGCTCGAGGTGCTCACCCGAGGCACAGATAGATATCATCCCCATCGCAAGATGGTTCGGGGAAGAATGGTTCACCTATATTAGAGTGTTTGGAAGCACTATACCTCCTCATGTCCTGCCTCTGTATATCCCCGATAAAATTTTGGCTTGGGAAATTGCTTATCAAACCTGTTCAGAAGGTGGCCTGACCAAAGACCTAAAAGACAAAAAGAAGGCCATATGGCCTCAGTTTCCTGTAGCTTGTGGGGCCTTCTCATTGTTCGATGTAGGACACGCTTTCACCGAAGTGGAGAATGTGACGTGTCTACGATTATTTAAATTCCCAACAAGGCCATTTGACCCAAATGATGTTGCCCAAGATTTCACAACGAACGTCAAAATAAAAGTATTCGTTGGAAAGAAAGATTTGTTTGATGATTTGTTTTAGAGTAGAACCTCACTCCAGGAAATTTTGCGAGAAGCTCGGTCAAAGTTGTCTCCAGATGACCTCCAAAGATTCATGTTATACAGGGAAAGAAGGTTGGCCAGTGTTCCTCTAGAGAAGCTGCGACTGCCTGCCAGAGAACCAACTCCAAGCGTTAGCCTCAGTGGAAACTCTAGCACTTCCATATCTAAATCTAACACTGCGCAAGGAGTGCCTGAACATTCTAAAAGGTCTGGAAGCGACCAAGGAAAAAACGAAGAAACAGCTAAAGATACAGCTCAGTCAAGTGCAATGTTGCAACAGCAAGTTATCACCTCCCCGCCAAGAGATGTCCCCCCTCCTGTCATTGAAGCGCCACTCGTCACAACAGAACTGGACAAAGAATGGGAAACCTTAAATGAGCTGATCAATCTTGAAGGGCAAGCCCTAATAACACCTGTGAACAATACACAGGTAGCGCAAGAAGTGGTTTCGACCATAGTCAGCAGTGTCACAGAAACGGAGCACATTCCTATCGCTCCACCTTCTGAGCTTCTACTTAATGTAGAAGAAATTCCCCCACTGGATGTATTCTATAGTCCCCAACATAAAGCAGTTGTAAGGAGACAAAGGAAGAAAAGAAAACTAGAAAATACACTGTCACAAGACGCTGAACATTTGAACGTCTTATGGAAAGACCCCAACAATAACCCAACTGAAAATCTCACCAAGTTGTCTCAGATCGCAGGAGCATATGCTTCTGCAACTATTGACAAGGCATCGGAAGTTCAACAACTGTTGAAAGAACAAGAAGATCAAATACAGCTACTACAACGACAGTTGCAACAAGCCAATGCTAATATTGAAGCTTCCAAACAGCTCGAGAAGTTGTAGGAAGACTTTCAACAGATGCAGATAGGCTATCAAAGAAGTATAGACGAGAAAGGAAAACAATTGCAAATTCTACAAGAAATGCATAAAGATGAGCCTAAGCTTGTAGAATTTATTTCAGAATCTATTGGCTTAAATGAGCAACTACTGCAGCAACAGGAAGAGTTTGGACGTAAGATATCACAGTGGAGTCACTATTATGAGCTGAGTGATAAAATCACCAATCAAGTGGTAGACTTGCGGAGTGACTATGATGAGAGTGACAGACGAGTGACGAAATACTTAGCTTGGCAAGATGAAGATGAAGGGAAAAGAGCAAGTGCACCCAGAATAAACGAGAATAATAAAGAATTGCTCTTTAATAAATGGGACGATCAAATCAGGCAGGCGGAACAAGCAGCGGAGACAATGTCCACGCAAGCAAACATTCTTATCGACTGTGTAAATGAGAATTTACACAGAGCCAACTTAATCGAAGAGACCACCCTGGGGTACCTACCAAATAAACTATGACTGGAAGCAGAATGGAAGCAGAAGACGCAAGAAAAGGGAAAAGCGATCCAAGCATTAAACAACTTAAATTGGGAGTGTTACCGGGCATACTTGGTCAAGCCGCATAGTCAATGGTTGACTGTGAAATGCATCATAAACGCGGCCGAAAAAGTAGTGCCAGCTCTCATAGATTCTGTTTTCGCAGCCCAGCTCAGCGCAGAAGTCAACTAGCCGACTCTCCTCAAGCCCATGATGAACACTTGCAGCTTTAAAGACCAAGTTCAGAAGTAGCCTTATTTTAGAATGTTGTTTTTTCTTTAAAATTAGATTAGAAAAAGGACGGTCATTTGAAAACCGCATCCTAAATTTTGTAAAAACACTATTATTAGAATTAGGAAGTAGTATTTTAACCCTTCTCATGCATTTAGAGAAGGGTCCAGAAATTTGTCAAAAACTTCTCCTCGGAACATGCACTTCTGCACCCTCAGAGGAGGTTTTGATGAATGGATGGATCGAGATTTATTAATGTTTGCATTTTAATGTCTGCTACTGATGTTGCACTTTTGTACTCTTAGTAGATGTTAGAACAAGTAGAGATAAATTGTTTTTGCTTGAAGCTTATGGGTAGGATTAGTCATAAATGGTACTTTTATCTCTTGGCCATTTCTGCTTATATTCTTAAAGTGATATACAGTTTTCAGTTGTTTATATGTTATTGCATGAATGTGTGAGTTACCATTTGGCCCTTTTGTACGGCGGAGTCATTTATTTATGTTTGATATATGAATAACTTATTATGCGATATGCTGTTCACAACTGTTTTGCCTAACTTTTTATGCAAAGTGGTTTATCTTAATTGATTTCTATTCTTATGATAGCTGAATGATCTTTATTACCAGTTATTGTTTGAAATCTCTTTAGATCGCATAATAGAAGAAATACACCCCGGGTTAGCGTAGATTAGATGTGTTGTTTCTCATTAGATTACAATAGCATAGAGTTAGTTTAGAAGTTTGAATTAAATTAGCTTTAAGTACTCTTAGATCAGCATCATCCAACTCTACACACACACACACACCCTTAGATTGGGAAACTGGTCCCATTATCCCCAGTCAGACCCGCTATACCAAACGGATAAGGAGCTGCCAACCAAGGTCCGGACCGGGTGGGTATCCCCCTTGTTGTCGACCCGATTTTCGGGGCCTCAACAAGACTGCAGATTGATCTTCTTTTTTGGAAGCCTTGTAAGGCACATCATTCTGGTCAAACAGTCTTTCTAGAGGAATTAAACCCTTAGGTATATAATTGCTGGGCAGTTGGATAATGCTATCTTTGCCAATTTTATTTCTAAGCTGGGACTGGGGGTTTTCTTCCAAGGCTTCATTTTCTTGGTCAATTTGCATTTCAGAAAACTCATCAATGACTTCAGAAACCTATTTATTTCATCAGCATCTTCAAAAACATTCCAATGCTGGACATTATCAGGCAAGGATGGCCTATATTTCATTTGGACTTCATAAACTAGTTTTGGAGGCATGGGAGGGATAAAAATGCTAGCAGACACAGCAAGGGAATCAACAAGCTGATTTTTGGCTCTAGGGATATATGAAATACAAAAATCATCAAAATAATATTTGAGTCTCCATACCTCATCTCTGTACGCTTTCAGCCTTGGGTGCTTTGCTTGAAATGCTCTGTTTACTTGCTGAATGATCAAGTCAGCATCTCCGAACACCTTTATGCTTCTGATTCCTCTGTCTTTTGCTACGTTGGCCCAATATCAGAGCCTCATACTATGCTATATTGTTAGTGACTTGAAAAGCCAGCTTAAAAGACAACTGTGTACTTATTTGTTCTGGACATATCAACACCACCCCTGCTCCTGCAGTCTCCCTGGAACATGCTCCATCAAAGAACATCTCCCAAACTTTACTTCCTTGCTCTTCCTCGGCTTGAACTGTTTGTTTCCTGAGTTGCATTGAGGCCTTCTGAGATTCTTCTATTTGGAGAGTACATGCTCCAAAATCAGTGTCCACAACATATATGGATGATTAGTAGGATTCTTCTCATCACTAATGATGTATGCCAACTGTGCTTCCCTGTACAATCTCCTGCTTTTTCCTCCAAAAACTGGGATAGTGGCATAAGATAGATCATTCTGTAATGTCCCACCTAATCTCTTAATCCATCCTCTAGACAGCAACATGCCAAACTTGGGAGGGACATCTGCTACCACAATATCCATCATCATACTCTTCATGGGCAGCTGAGTTGGGGTAATGGCCAGGTCTTTGATTAATCCTAGGCATTTCACTTTCCTTGAATCAAAAGAGAATAAATCATGGTATGGTCTAGTGATATCAAGGCGTAACTCTTCCATGATAGCTTTAGGCATCAGATTGTGGCTGGCCCCTGTGTCTAGTAGGCAGTTGTGGAGGATTTTGTCATGAATGGTCAAGGAGACATAAAATGATGGAGAATTATTATCAGCAGGTTCAATCATGGGGCTAAGCAGAACATCAGGCTTGTCATCTTGCATATTGACAGAGTCAGTGGAGGTCTTTGTGGTTTCTAGCTCAAGAGCTTCAAGGATAGGCTTTCTAAACACTTCACTCTTTACCAATTCTACTATAGGGACATATATTTTTAACTTCTGGACTTCTGACTCAAAGTTGAAAGAGGAAGGTAACTTGTCAGAACCTCTTACCTCTTGAACTGGAGCTTTGAGGATGACTGGATCAGCTGTTGGTCTTCTCTGTCTGGTATTCTGTGACTTTGTTTGGACAACAGCTGTTTGGGCAGGATTCTCCATGACATTTTTTTCATTCGACCTCAGATTATATCTTTGTTGGTCGCCAGTCTGAAGAACAGCCTCTCTGTCCCATTCTTGACTTATTTGGTCCTGCAGTAGTGATTCTTCATATGCAGCCAATGTCAAAAAGGCAGCACTGCCTTTATCTTCCATGCAATGAATTTCATCCTCTTCTTCAAATTGTTCCTCCTCCATGACTACATTTTGAAAAGGAGCTTTAACTTTCTGTTCTTCATTTGGTTCTTTTCCCCTCTGAATGATTTGCAACTGTTCATTTTCTCTTCTGAATGGATTTGGATTTCTTAGAGAAAATGTGTTTTTCCGCCTTGCCTTTCCTGAGTTCTGCTCAACCTTCAGCTTAGATATTTCAGCAGCCAATGACTCTATCATCTTAGTCATTTTTTCTAATTTGGGTTCTAAAGATGAAGCAGAGGAAGACGAAGCCTCACCTCTCTGCCTCCTTCTATCAATATGACTTTTAAGCTTTTCTATAGCCATAATATTAGATTCCACCTCTAGTGCTGCATCCTGCATGTCAGCTAGAGTGGCACATCTTCTTTCTCTCAACAATAGGTAGAAATTAGAGTCAAAAGCATTGGCATAAGTGAGTTTGGTAGAGGTGGGGGTAGGCTTTACCTCAATTGGTATCTTACTATATACATGGTTAAATCTTTTATTAAAATTAGGCAAAGATTCCCCATTCTCCCTCTTTAGGTTTCCAAACTCTGTATGGTAGTAGAGCAGGTCTTTTCTGTCTCCCCATTGTTTCAGGAATGCATCATCCAATGCTTCAATGTCTATTATGGACCTATGGGGTAACTCTCTGAACCACTTCCTAGCCTCACCATCAAGGCTCTTGACAAAAACTCTCATCCACACATCATCTTCACTGATATATAAGTTATCAGCATATCTATAAAAAGATTCAAGGTGCTCTTCAGCTGTTACTCCCTCTGTACCAGTAAATTTAGGCATATATTTTTGATACTCTCCTGCAGGCATGGAATTCAAAGGAACAGGAAAGACCAAAGGTCCATATCTAGCAGCAACGATTCTTTCTATCTTTGTGGGAGCTTGTTGGCCTGCCATGACTGGGATATGTGGGAGAATACTGGTAGATTGAACGGTGGGAAACAATGGAACAGATGACAAAGATACAGGGATATGATGGACTGTATGTGAAACTTTCTTTGGACCGAGATCCAAAGGAGAACTAATTGAACAAGGAGCTTTATGAATCTCTGCAGGTGTTTCTTCACTAGCAACACTAGGCTCTATATCTTCAAATTGTGTATCCTCAACTAAGAACTACTCATGCAGAGACAAATAAGATTTCTTGGGCTTACCCGATCCTGATGCTCCTTTCTGTGATGTTTTCTTCGATTTAACAATATTCTCAGGGTCAGGCACTGGAACAGTTGGTGATTTCTAAGGATTTCTTCGAGTGTGTCCCATGAACTGAGCCAGGACTATGATGTGGAGTCACCAAAGGTTGGTCTTCCTCCAGTGGAGTCACCAGATAGATGATTACTACCATAATTGTGCCTAGACTTTGTCTATCATCAAAATCTGGAACTGTGTCGTCTCCTAGGGAAGCTGAGCTTCAATCTCCTTTCCTCGGCAATAACACCAATCAATGTTATCACCCCAAGAAAATCTCCTAGGTTGTATCTCAGATATGCTCGAAACATTACAAACTCAAAAAAATGTTGGAAATTGATGAATGGAAGGGATGATGCATATTCAATCCAGATAACCAATTCTACTATGCTTAACTCCAGACATGGGTGAACACCCCTAGACTACAAGGCTTTAGACTACCAATTACTCATAGTTTGAGGATTAGGTGAATATGGAGAATATTCACCACACTAGCAGATGCACAAGACCCTGTGATGGCCAGCTACAACCAATAAAGACGTCTGCAAATCTATTTCCTAATGCACAGACAGGATGACAGCTCTATGGCACTAAGTAAATAGAAAGCTGTATAACACATTCAATGATACATACTAGACTTCAGCACAGAGGTGGGCTGACAGCCCCTCTAATGCTAAATATCAAGAGCACATGAATAGATGCATAACAGGCACAACCTAGAATAGAGTAGAAATGGAAAGTGAGCAATTAATAGCAAAAGAAGCTTGTATTAGCTGAAAATGCAGACCAGACGCTGCAAGTATCAAAGTAGTTACAGTCTCAAGAAGTTGAACCTTACATCAAAACAACAACCATCAACCCTCATTAACATCTTGTTTCTGGGTATATATAAAGTTTCATTACAAAAATATCCTATTGTTCTATCCGTGGAGGGGTCATAATTGACCACCAACCACTTTAACTATCTAGAATGGGTCTCTGCTGCAATCTGACTATGTCAGTGAACAAAATTGATCTTCTCAGATTCTTTGTTGTCCTTCTCGAGCAGGTGGAGTGTAGTAACGAAGGCATTCCATAACTGATAAATGCGTTTAATTACTCGAGGCAGGTCCTTTTCCTTCTTGGCCATTCTGTTTCTTGAATGCGGTTGTTGGAGATGAAATGTGCCGAGTACTTGGTGGATGATCACTATCGTCCTTCGAGTGCATGACATGACCAGGGTGGCACGGATAGTATGGTGGAGGCATGGGCAAGACGGGAACAAATATCAGCCGTTGGATCTAGTAGATGCATGACGGAGATCGTTTTGCAGAGGGCGTTTGGGCGGGAATGGGAATGGACGAACGTGAGCCGTCGGATCGCGGGCGGACAGATCTAATGACTATCGGGTGGAAGAGTTGCCGGGGAGATAACAAGCGGGGACGGTACGATGAGTAGTAAGCGGTATTGCCCACACCGCTTTTTGGAGGCAAGCGGTAATGGTACAGGGGTGCACGATCACAATCAGGTGATGACACGTGGCGGACGGGACAGGGGTAAAACCACTTTTCCCGTGGGTTAATGTGTGGGAATCTTACGAGCGCGAGAGGTGTGAATGCCCTCGGATTGCACGGCAAACGATCATATGGTAGGGAAATAAACGAGGTTTAGCGCGCGGGAAAAAGGATGTGGTGGCGGGGAGAAGCACACGGTCAGGTGATTGCGGTTGACGATTCAAACTTAGCGCTCGGGGGCCGAAAGAACATTGACTTTCACAATGTTTTAGAGGTAATATGGAGGAAAACAGAGATAGTGGGGCTATGGAAGTATATGAAACATGAAGGAGGAGAAGGAAATCGACCGCTGCGAGCTCCCTTTTTCTGCATAAACACATAGCCAAGCTAGTATTTGGTCCTCCAAATGCTGAAGAATGTAGCAGCGCTAACAGGGTAATTCAACCCACTTGTCAATCCTACTATAAAAATCCCCCAAAATAGCTAAAATATTCAAACAAACACTTCCTCAAACTCCTCCTAAAATTCCAGCCCCAAAATCCCTTGGCTCTTCAACCTCCAAGCGTACCTCCTCCAAGTACTACGCAATCCCTGCACTGCTACTGCTGAACCTGTCCACAAACTTACTCTCCCCACTATTGGTACGAACTGGAATAGATGGAACTCCCTCCTTGGGATGGTAGTTGAAGTCCACCGAAGCAAGGGTTGTTATTTCCGCTTAGAAACACTCACGTGCTAAACAACACTTGCAGACTTGGCTTCAGCCCAAGCATGCTATGTCAAAGAAAATTTTGTTAAAGATGAATGAATGCAAAAATGAGTGCCTTTCCTTCCTTTTTGTCATAAGTGCCTCCAAAATGCCCTTGTTGGCCTAACTCGATTTCCTCCCACCGAAATTGCTCCAATGAGTGTGTACTTCTCATGTGGGCCATTATTCTCTATGGGTGCCCCCCACACTCCACTAGAGGTAACTTGGATGTTCCCCTTCCAACTCTAATGTTTGGGCATGCTTTAATAAAAAATACACGTGGGGCCTCTAAGGCCACAATTCCTAAGTGCAAACATGAATTAAGAAAAAAATGGCCAAAATTGATATTTCCCTTAGTAATAATGCTAAGTGGGAATATCACAGTGCCTTCCTTTTGAGAGAAACCCCTTACAACAAATCTAGCTTTGTATTTTTCTATACTTCCATCAACAACCTGCTTGATCTTATAGATCCATTTGGAGGTAACAACCAATTTGTCACTAGGTCTAGGAATGATTTCCCAAACCCCATTCTTCAAGATGGATTGACATTCTTCCTGCATTACCTTCTTCCATACTTATTGATGAACAACTTCTTCAGATGTAGATGGTTCATCTTCAATCAATTTTTTCATATATGCAACTTATCCAAAATATATTTTCAGCCTTTTTATTTCTCTAAATGTTCCTTTCGTAGCTCCATGTCCTTCAATATCTTCAACAGTAGCTTTGAACCAATTTGGCTTCTTCCTAGTGTTCAGTATGATCACAGGTGGAATAGGCTCAGTTGGTCCATCTTCTTCTTTGTAGAGGGATTTTCGTGGTGTACTTCTTCTTCTTAGAATATTGGTATATCTTCTTCATCGTAATCAATAGGGATATATTTGGATCTTTTATAGGCATGATTTTCATCAAATATATTGTCCATTCTTACTTCATTTTGTCTTCCTTCCTTGATGTAGCTTTTATATGCTTTTGAGGAAAGACTATAGCCAACAAAAATCCCTTTGATGCTTGTATAATCTAAGTTCTTTCGTTTTTCCTTTGGAACTGGATATAGACAGGACTCCCAAAGATTTAGAGATAGTACACACTTGCCTTCTTCACTGTGAATGATTCCTTAGGTGCCATATTATCAAGAATTCTATGAGGACTTCTATTTTGAATATATACTAATGTTATTGTTTCTTCTCCCCATATAAATTTTGGTAGTCTTGATCAAGGAGAATTGTTCTTATACCTTCTTCAATTGTCCTGTTCTTTCTTTCAGCCACTCCATTTTGTTTGGGATAGTAGGGAACAATGAGCTCCCTCTTAATTCCTGCTTCTTTACAATACACAATCAATTCTTTAGAAGTGTATTCCCCACCATTGTCGGATCTCAAAGTCTTTATTTTTATTTCAGTTAGGGTTTCCACTTCAAATCTAAACTCCTTGAATTTCTCAACTACTTCATCCTTTTTCTTGAGAAGGTAGAGCCATGTATTTCTAGAGTGATCAGCAATGAATGTTACATAGTAAAGATGACCTCCAAGTGATTTGTTAGACATACACCCACACACATTAGAATGAATGAGGTTTAATATTTCTTTAGACCTTTTTTCACTATTTGTAAATTGTTTTCTTGTATGTTTACCCAAAGAACATCCCTTGCAAACTCCTTCACAATCTTCTTTGATATTGGGGATGCCATGAACTAGTTGATTAAGAGTGGGAATGACCTTGTAGTGTATATGACCATATCTTCTATGCCATACCTCAATGGATTGATTTCCATATGAACTAGAGCTTGAGGAGATGGTGTTATGACTCTATATAAGATTCCTTCACGAAATCCAATAAACCTAGCTTTATAAATACTTGAATCTTTGCCCCAAAACAAAAACTTTCCATAAAAAAAAGCAATTTTATCCCCTTTATCTTCTAAGCAAGAAATTGAAAGCAAATCCCTTTTCAAACCTTGAACATAAAGTATAATTTTGAGATGTAGCTTAGCTCCATTCTCCAACATCAAAGATGTTGATCCCAAGCTTCTAACAACATATATTTTGTTGTCTCCCAATTCCACTGCATGAGAAGATGGTTCCTTTGATAGAGTGTGGAGTTGTTTACTCACCCCTATCATATGCCTTGATGATCCATTGTCAATAATCCATGCATTATCATCGTTAAGTGAACCTGTAAGTGCAGCTAAGAACCCTTGAATTTTGACCTTGTTGAATAAATAGTATAATATCTTCTTGATCCAACTTCCTATAGTATTGAGTCCCATTCTCATATAACTTATCATAGAGCGAGTAACCATTTCCTTCGAGCCAACAAAGTGATATTCAATCTTCCTTGACCTTAGCTCTAAAACCATGTTGAGAAATCAATACTAGTAGAGTTAAGGTTAGATTTTTCTTTCTTGATAGTTACTTGTGAATTAAGTTGGCTTCTTTTACTTCTTTTTTATATTATCGTTCATGAATGAATTACCAAATTACGTGTGTATGAAGATCACAAAAAAATGAGACACAAGATGTAGGCACTCTTCCAAGGAAAAACCCCTATCTAGGGGAAAACTCAGTCAAAATCTCTTCCTTAAATAGTTTTCTTGAGATAATCCAATACTCTTCAACCTAGACATAGACCTCATTCAACCACTAATTCAACCTCTCCTTCTAGCAACTTTGACCTAGATCTTCAACCTTGTAGTAGCAACACTTCAACCCAACAAATCCAGAATTTTGACCTTCCAGTAGCAGAATCTTCGACCTTGCACTTTCAAAATTTTGACCCTTCTGACAATAAAACTTTGATCTAGCAACTAGACCAGTAAGTTTGCATAAGAGAGAGAAAGTGATAGCCCAAAACCTTCGACCTTGATCCTTCCAACACTTCTTCTTCTCTTCTTGGAATTTCACACTTTTTCTACCTCCTTCACTTGGATATTGAACTTGTGAGAGATATGTCTCCAAATGACTTCGAATTCCTTGTATATATAGACTTTAGGTGAGGTCGAATTGCTTAGTTTGAGGCCAACTTGGTGTGGAGGTGTCAAATACCTTATTTGACACAATAATAAACATTTTTACATGATTCAAAATCCCAAGAAGGGTGTCATAAAATGTACAATGACTCTAATGACTCAATATAAATCCTAAGAGTTCACATGGGGAATTTGACTAATAAAAGATGACCCAAGCATGAAACCCATGTTTTAATACGTCATTGTAGCAATAATACAAATTTTCCTTTTCATTCTTTTGATAAGTACATTACATAATGACTCAAATACATTTACGAAGACCAAACCTGGTTACATTCTTCAACAGGTCTTAGTCTTCCCACGTGTGTTGTTCACTCAAGGGAGAGAGGGAGGGCACAAGGCACACTCCCGAAGGCTGAAGGGAAAGGCTTCAGGCCTTCAAGGTGTACTCATGCGCTTAAGAGGCCTAGGATGGCGCATGGCACACTCCCAAAGGTTGGAGGACTATTCTTTTTGCCTTCGAAGTGTGTTCATGAACTCAAAGGGTCCAATAGGGTGCATGGTGCATTGTGGAAGGTTGAAGGATTTAGATTTGGGTGTTCAGAGTGTGTTCATGCAGTCAAAGAGGGTGCATTCCTTCAGGCTGAAGGAGTGTGATCAAGGAAGACTTGGCCTAGGGCACAATTCGAAACACGAAAGGGGAAAAGGGCTCGAGGAGTTTGCTTCGTGCTCTTGGAGGGAACAAGGCACACTTCTAAGCAATGAAGGATCCCTAATGAAGGCTTTAGAGTGTGCTCATGCACTCTTGTCCTCAATGGGTTTTCTTTGAAACCAAAATTTGTCTAAGTTTGGGAGATATGGAAAGGGGTGAACATGATGAGTTTGGACATAAAACCATGTGCAACATACCAACTCATCAAGAAAAAAATAGACAAGATTTAACAATGATAAACATACATCAAAAAGTCACTTTACATGTATTCCCCAAGTACAACATATGATGTGTGTGTCGTTGCAACCAAAAAGTTCCGTTTTACAACAACAAGGATGTTGCAACCATGATTTTCTCCAAAGGTATTCTACTCAATGCGACGACGCTTGAGAAAAGTTAAGAACACTTAAAACATATATAATAAAATGAAATGACACTTGACGACCAGGGCGACACTTGATACTACAATGAAGAATGCTCCAAAATTTGAATGTATTCAAATTTTTGGAGGATGTTGTAGCAACGAAAACACTTGGATAAGAACTTTCCTTCATAATTTTGTTTGAAAACACACGAATTCATGAAGAAAATAATAATATTCCTATAAATCATAGGACAAATAATCAAATACAAGATATTTTCTTCCAAAGAACTAAAGTAAAAAAATTAATTAATTACTAGTTCTTTCAAATAGAATAAAGCCTAGCTAATAATCCACTTTTGTTGGAGACCAACGTGCAATTAATCATTTAAGAAGTTTTCAATGTTGTTCCCAATATCAATTACCATTGGAAGACATTGTCCACATACTAGTAGAGTAGTAGAATATAATATTACAAAATAATTGATTGACTATAAGGAACAAGATACATGAAATAAAAATGAGTGGAAAAAACCTTTTTTTTCTAGTCACATGCATGTATCACATAATATAAATGGAGTTTTTTTAACATAGAATTTACAAGCTACTTATTATATTAAACCGTTAGAAAAATAATCAATGTAATTGTTACCCATCTATATATATGGGTAACCCCAAGATAATTTTTTTCTCTTATGTTGTATCTTGCTAGATAACAACCCTGTTGTGATCCAAAGATAGCCAACCTCATATACCTCTCATACATGATACAGTGAGTGCATTCATTACTATATCCTACTCATCCAATGAAGGCAGGTCATCTATTGTGAGTAGCTTTAACCTTTTTTTCATTCAACAACTTTCATTTAATGTTTAAGGTATTCTAGTATGAAGCACGAGTCGAAATTGGATCACAGATAATTATTAGTTGTGAACTTGTTTCCTTCCTTCAACTTGGTGGTTATCATAGTCTTGTAGAGTATTTTATTTCGCTATATATAATGTGCACAAATATGAGGATTTGATGGTGGTAGTGCTTCATGTTATTCATTTTTAATGCTTGTCATCATTTCTTCATTCCTAATGCTTGTCATCATTACCAATGTTTGTTATCCCATATTTTGATTGGTTGTTGTTAGTCACTCATATTAGTTCATTGCTTTCCTTATCTAATGAGAATATGGGGTTGAATATGCCTAATGTTGATGCAACTATAAGAAAATAAAGAGCATGAGCCAAAGATTAAAATGTAAAAGAATGACAAGGGATGTAATTAGAGAATTTTTGAGGTAAAAAATGGATGGGCCTCAAAACAAAAATGTACAACCAAAATCAACTTTATAAGGACCAATAGGATTCAAGATGTTGATGTCAACTATGGGGGATGATTCACCATTTTTGGAGTTAAAAAATAAAAAAGATTAAAAAATATAAGGCCTACTTTTTGAGCTCATATTTTCAACTTATTTCCCTATGGTTTTACTCAAATTTCGAGCGGGAGCACTCATTGGATGAAAATTTTAATTCGTCATCAAAGGAGTACCGATGTTTAAATATTTTTTATGGGCCCTGCTACACGAAAAATGAGAAATACGTGAAACACGTGATTGCAATCATGTTTTTCATGTATTTATCATTTTTCTGGTAGCAAGGTCCATCAAAATTATGGAACATTGATACTCCTTTGATGATGAATTAAATTATGCATCCAACAAGCGCTTTCACTAGAAATTTGAGTAAAATCATAGGAAGATACGTTGAAAATATGAGTTGAAAAAGTAATTTTTTTCTTTTTTCCTTCTAAAATTTGATAATGTAACCTAATCTTATTTTATTATTTCCACTATTATTTTATAATGTTCCTTAGAAGGCACATTTTAAACATCAAAATTTCTCTAATGAAAGAAAATAAATAAAATGTTAGCTTGAGCTCTACCCCTCTTAGATAGGAACTCATCCTCGAGGGTATCCATGCATATCATGCCTATCAAAGTAAAAGGAACTCTTAGTAAACATCCCAGCTCTGATGAAGTGATAAGCTTCCATCATTAAAGGGGGTTTCTATGACTATTATTACTTGACAAATGCATAAATATAGTTAAGCAAGTTATATCAAAAGAATGAAAGAAAAACCCAAGTATTGGGGCTTAGAAAAAAAGGTGAGGGAATGTACTAAAGTATCCAAGCACTCCCTTTGCAAAGGTGATCATGACAACAATTTTCCATAACCTAGTACATGATTATGATACCTTTCATGATGTAATCCCCAAGCCATAACACCTTTCACTTACACCTATAATTTGAAAGGTTTGGCCAAGGAATTTTCCTCACCTTAGGGTTCAAAGCACCTAATAAGGTCATATGATAACCCTCCCATACCTAAGTGAAGTAACTTGTAAACACTCATAAGCTAGTGGGACATTTTAAGATGATACTTGTCTAAAGTAATTTGATGGCTTTAACAATGAATATGACCCACCTTGGTGCTTTTATTGTCCTTATAACTATAATGTTAATGTCATTTTATTTGTTGAGTATGTGCTAGATGATTCTTATCGATGTATCCACGATCCATTGAGGGATAAGTGATGCTTCACCAACACATTGTAGGGCATATCGAACCATTCCATGATGAAACAGGGCACTTGATGAAGGATGTTTGAGCCTTGTTTATAAGCATATGTTTTTATTATGATTTCGCATTAAGGATGTGAACCTTCTCCATCCATAGGTACTCTGATACTGAGTATTGGAGATAGAATATTGAATTGAGCTATGGTGCACCCCTCAGATAACTACATCCCCCTGGGAAGACATTGTAATTACTTTTTGATGTACATTGCACTTTTTTAATGGTGATTGATTGTGTTGATCACTTGGATCCCCTTTAGAGGGGTGGATGTACCCTTTACCTTGATAACATCATGCTATTCCTTGAGGAGATATCCCAGTTCTTCATTTAGTGATGACATGAGTCTTTTGAGGATGTTGTAGAGTTTGGAGGGACATTTTGGTGATATGCCACTTCATTTGGATGGAGATCCATGACTTAGGGAATAAGACATGTCCCTTAAATTGTTCCTTAAAATAGAGAGACATGTCATTTTTATGATGTCATCACCTTTAGAAGACATTAGACTCACATGTGCTGGTTAATTGAGGCTTAATTTTGTATTATTTCATTGATTTGGCTATCTTTGGGGGTTTGCTTATGACCTATCCACCTTGTATCATAGATTTAATTATATTTTATGGATTTTTAGTCTCTTTTAGGGAAAATTACCCTCATATAAATAGAGGCGAATTAGTTTCCATTGGATCGTTGTCACACTTGGATTATTACTCTTGTTCATTAGTGATCTCTTCTCTCTAGTGCATAATGGAGGACTAGTAGAGCAAACTTTTCTTGGGTAGATATTGGATATGATGTGATCTCTTTTCATGGATGCTTAAGGTGCATCTTGGATGTTGCATGGTGAATTAAGTTATTTTATTGCATTATCTTCATTATATGTTCCATTGGATGTATATTCTTGTTCTAAGTTAGTTTATTTTGTATTTGTTTCATTATCCCTTGAGCTAATCCATTTCTCCAAGTATTTGAGGAATAGAGGTAGTATTTTATTTCCCTTAATTATCCAAAAAATTGAGAACCTAAATTGCAAACCCTAGGGTAAGTTAGTCTTTATCCTAGACTCCATTTTCCCTAGATTGATAAGGCATTAGTCTTTATCATGTGTGGAATTATATTTAAAACCTTAATTAATTCATTTTTTATTTTTATTTAATGGTAAATTAGGGTTAAAATTTAGCAAAATATTTTGTTATTAATAGTTAAAGACTTGTTGATGTATTCCTTAGGGTTAGAGTTTGTTTAAAAGTGCATTAGAAAAGCTAATTCAAAAATTTTCATGCATTTTTTAGTCATTTTCTAGGGTTGATGTCATACTTTATTGGTTATTATATGATATTTTAACTGTCAAAATTTGTTGTAAAATTGTTCTTAGCCTGTAATTAAATGCATCCTTCCCTCCCTATAATTTTTATACAATTTTAATGGCTAAATTTGTTTATGTTATAAGTTTTAGGTTCGCTGCACTTTATCGCCACAAAATCCTAATTTATAGTAGCCATTGGATTTTTCTTGATTGGTGTGTTTGGGTAACATATTTGAGATTCCTTAGGGTAAACCTTGTCTTTAGATTGACCCGTAGATCTTTTGAACCCAAAATTTCAATTTATTATTTTGTCCGCTACAAACCCTAATTTAACAATACCCTAATTTAATGGACATTTATGTTGTTATAGAAACCTTAGGGGGCACCTAGCTTAAGATACTTGGGTTATTTGATCCCTAAGTCCTACCAAGGAAGCCTATCCTGTATTGGATTGTGTCCTTCACTAAAGAGGGGACTATTTATTGAGGTGCGCTTTAGATTGTCTAGGTCAATTAGTGAGGCTTTGCAATAGGTGCTAGATTTTGTTATAACAAGACCAATATAACTAAATGTATAGTTAAATGTTTATATTTGAAAAAATTAGCATGATTTAAAAAATAAACTATAAATTCATGTTTCTTATAATAATGGACAACAAAATCCACCAAGGGAAATATAAAGAGCTAATTTCCAAACAAGTATACCCACACTCTATCAGTAACCACTATGTTATCAGTCAGGGAAAAACCCTAAGGTAACCTCAAAACCTCTTTTAGGTTGAAGCTGGCCCTTCAACCTGGAGAGGGATCTCTCCATAAAACTAAGCTACCTTATGGTCACTGTAGTAGAAGGTTTTGTGCAATTGAGTTCAGGTGGCCAAATTTAGGTCTAGGGATAAATTGGTTGGGTGATCTTCAAAACCAGGGCATGGAGTCCAACCATTAAAAAAATGAGATCAAAACTCCAATGAGTAGGTTGTACAAAGCATGAAAGTCACAAATCCTTGACTCTTTGGGAGATTTGGAAGAAAGAGGATTGAAGGAAAACACAATTTATAGATGATTATAATAACAAATATTAATGACTGATAATCTAGTAGAGGAGCATCAAAGAAATCGATTATCATAAATTAACATTCTCAGACATTGAAGAAGACAATTATATAACAGAGAAATATTGACAGGGAGAAGTAACACATGGATTTACTAGTAACTGCTCATTAAACACTATGAATATACTCAAGATTTTCTCAAATATATTTGGACTACAAGTGTTTTTCCAATAAAATCCAACCTCATTTCTGTATTCATAAACTTTTTATATGGTTCTTTACATAGAATTTTGCAAAATAATAGTCATCACATAATTACAAAAACTGAGATATTTTAAATATCTTTCATGTTCATGTATGTAAAGATAAACTTAAAAATATTTTGTCTTTCCTAGAATAACTGTAGGAAAATATGCTTGTATTAGGCAAAAATGAATATTTGGTCAACTACCTCCCTTGAAAGTAGAAAAAATCCCTAAACTATAGTTTAGCATCTATGCTAGCATAACAGGTCCCTCTGAAACGATCCATCAAAACTGCTCCTTTGTCCTTCTTCAATTATGCTGGAAAATTTTTAGCCTTTAAATATGGAAATTGGTTCGTTAATGTTGATGTTCTATCTTTGAATCTGAAATGGTTGGAGCTGTTTTCAAAAAAACTTGTTAGTTTTCCATTCAAACTACCAACCCCTCTTCTCCTTCGATTCAATAGTTTCTGACTCATATGCCTTCAACTCTCTGTATGGTCTTATTAGAGAAGTTTCCAGCTTTTCACTTCACTGATACTGCTCAGCCCCTTGCGCTTTGCTTCTTTGGCATTTGTTTTGTTATATGACCAGGCCAATGACTATCGACTTAATGCCACATCAAAGCACCTTTATAATGTAACTTAACGTGAAGTTATGATTTTTTCCTGGCTCCTTTTTCTTTAGCCCTTCCTGCATTTCTTCACCATAGGACTGAGGGTTGTGACCTATTGCCTAGCCTTGAGGTGTTAGGGCGTTTTGTTCGCTGTCGGGGCCTATTTTTCCTTCGTTAAGTGCTTAGCGCCTAAGTTTTTTTAACTTCCTCTCGACCATGTGCTAACCTCAATATCGGAGCCCCTCTCATTAAAACTTTCCATTCGAAAGATTTACTTTAGAGCTACAATATTCCTCAAACTCCGATATGCGATATTTGATATGAAGTCATTAGTCCATGTGGCACCTCATGAGTAGTGACACGTGTCACCCATATTTTCCACCTTAGGACCCCTCAAAACACCAAAACTTCCTACCACATGTCCTTTCATACTGCCATGTCGTGTTGAAGTCAGATGCCACTGTAGCTTTATCAGAACCAATCATATGTCGCCACACATCCTTCTAGAGGAGAGAGAAAGGCCCCGTCCACCTTTGGTTTTGCGATGAAATCATTTGTTAACTTGTATCAGTGTTCCTCGACGGTTTTAAAACTATCATCATTCCCCGACGGTTTTAACACTATCAACACATTTTTATATCGCGACATTATCTGATTTGCTGATTTGCCGATCGCCGATATGAAATTGTCACTGTGTGATTATCGATGTGAGATCACCGATATGCCCCAGACCTCCGATATGAAATTACCAATCTACTCTAGACTTCTGATATTCCTTCCTTTCAAAGGATTCAAACCCTTAAACTTCAAAAGACCATATCTTTTGATCCAGGAGTCCATTTTTGGACTTCCACATATCATTGGAAAGCTTGTTCAGTGAAATTTCAAATGGAGAGGTTATGATGTAGGTTTTGAGTCCTTATATTGGTTGGAATATTAATTCAAACTTCTATGCTCATTTACTCATATTTCCAAAAAATGTTGACAACCCTGCTATCAAGAAATTTTCCTTGTTTATTACAATTTTAAATACTGACACTACAATTGTCAGCATTTTCCAAAAAATATTTAAAAATGTGAAATGTTTATTGTGATAACAACTGGTTCCACGTGGATGATGTCGATCAATGATGGTAGCAAGAACCCCCCATAGACCAGTTGCCTCATCCATTACAAAATTTGGCTAAAAGAAAAACTAATTGAGAACTTCATCTTTTTAAGAGATGATTTTAGAGGCTCTGAACTTGGAAGCAGAAAATACAATTATTTCTAAATAAATTCTTGTTTTTTTGATGAATATTAGCATAACCTTAGGGCCTTTGATTCGGGCTTCAAGTCCTTTATAAAATTCATCCACACACTGCTGCACACTGCAAACTGAAAATGGAAATTGAAAAACTCACTGCTGAAAAACCACACTTATTACATGACATTTCCTACTATAACCTACTAAAAGTATCTGCCTAATCAGGTGAAATAAAAAACCCAATGCAACCATGCAAGTAAATGGTTACTTAACTTATTTCTGCTCACATTTTCTTTAAGCATAAATAAAAATTTAAGAAATGGCAACTAAAACTGGAATCTGAATCCAATCCCTCTATTGATGAACAAAACAAACTCTACCATCACTGATGATTCTAGTAGAATAAAAAAAGGGTCTTGGAAAACATGAAAACCACATCTTGTCTGATGATCTAATTATTCCTTTCTCTTCAACTATGAACTTTCAAGCTCATGATTAAAGTCATAATATTTTCCATTCTCAAAACCAAGGGTTGGAAATATAACTTATTGCTTTTGCTGAGATGAAACTTCAAAGGAAAGATCCTGAAATGGAAAAATATCAGGTAAATACTGACCTTCTAAAGCTTCAATCTTGATTCAATGTCATTGGCCAACTCTTATAAAAAATAAATTTTATCTTTCGAGCTACATTTTCATGACTTTAAATAAGAATACAAAAATGAAAAAAAAAATTCATCCACTTCATCACTAAGGTACACATCATTTGATTCTTTAAAACCTTGAATGGAAACATATTCATATTTGACTTAGAATATTAGTGAAGTCACGAAAATTCGAAATATGTTTCAAAGTCAAGCTCAAATCCTCTCCACTAAATTTTGGACCATTCCTCAAAAAATATTCATCCTTGGGTAAAGGATTAGGAAAACCAGGAATAACTGTAAAATCTAAAGTTGCGTAGCTTGAAACAATAATAACAACATTTGAACTCTTCATTGGCCTAGTATATTAAACATTGAATAATCTGAGCTATGAGTCATCCTGAAAATGGAGTCGCCATGGAAGTTTCAAACTCAGGATTCTTGAAAATGGAGTCGCCAGAGAAAATACCTTACAACCAAACTAATATACAAATCTATGTTTTCCCTCAGAGATCTGTTCTTCAATAATAAAATCGTCTAGGGAAAAAATATGTTTTTCATTCCTCGACAACGGTGCCAAAATGTTCTCACTTAGGGAAAACCCTGGCTGCAGGGAAAAATCCTAAGGTAACCTCAGAACCTCTTTTAGGTTGAAGCTGACCCTTCAATCGGGAGAAGGATCTCTCTATAAAACTCAACTACCCTATGGTCACTGTAGAAGAAGGTTTTGTGCAATTGAGTTTAGGTGGCCAACTTTAGGTCTAGGGATAAATTTGTTGGGTGATCTTAAAAACCATTGGGCATGGAGTCTAGCTATTAAACAAATGAGATCACAACTCCAATGAGAAAGTTGTACAAAGCATGAAAGTCATAAATCCTTTGACTCTTTGGGAGATTTGGAGGAAAGAGGACTGGAGGGAAACAAAGTTTATAGATGAATAGAATAACAAATATTAATGATTGATAATTTAAGAGAGGTGCATCAAAGAAATCTAATCTCATAAAATAACATTCTCAGATATTGAAGAAGACAATTATATAATAGAGAAATATTGATAGGGAGAAGTAACACATGAATTTCCTACTAACTGCTCACTAAACACTGTGAATATACTCAATATTTTCTCAAATTTTTTTTGCCTACAAGTGTTTTTCCAATAAAAGGCAACCTCATTTCAATATTCATAAACTATTTATATAGTGATTTACCTAACAATTTGCAGAATAATAGTCATCACATAATTACAGAAACTGAGATATTTTAAATATCTTTCAAGTTCATGTATGCAAATATAGACTTAAAAATATTCTGTCTTTCCTAGAATAACTATAGGAAAATATGCTTGTATTTAGACAAAAATAAATATCTGGTCAACTACCGCCCTTGAAAGTAGAACATGTCCCTAAATTGTAGTTTAGAATCTCTGCTAGCATAACAAGTCCCTCTGCAACAATCCATCAAAATTGCTCCTTCATTCTTCTTAAATTCTGCTTGGAAAATATTTAGCCTTTAAATCTGTAAATTGGTTCATTAATGTTGAACCTCTACCTTTGAACCTGGAGTGGTTGGAGTTGTTTTCACAATTTTTTTGATTGTCCATTCAAATTACCAACCCTTATTTTCCCACAATTCAATAGCTGTCGACTCATACGCCTTCAATTCTCTGTATGGCCTCATCGAAGAAGTTTTCTCCTTATCACTTCAATGATACTCCTCAGCCCCTTGCACTTTTCTCCTTTGGCATTTTTTTTGCTATATGGCAAGGCCAATGACTATCGACTTAATGCCATATCAGAGCCCCTTTATAACGTAACTTAATGCAAAGTTCCGATTTTGTCCTGGATGTTTTTGCTTTAGCCCTTCCCACATTTCTTCACCATACGATCGAGGGTTGTGACCTACCGCCTAGCCTTGAGGTGCTAGGGAGTTTTGTTTGCTGCGGGGGCTATTTTTCCTTTGTTAAGTGCTTAGCGCCCAAGTTTCTTTAAATTCCTTTCGACCATGTGCCAGCCTCAATATCAAAGCTCCTCTCGTCAGAACTTTCCCATCAGAAGATTTAATTTAGAGTTGCAATATCCTCAACCTCCGATATGCGATCTCTGATATGATGTCATCAGTCCACATGGAACCTCGTGAGTGGTGACATGTATCACCCAGATTTTCCCCCTTTAGAACCCTCAAAATGCCAAAACTTCCAGCCACATGTCCTTCCATATCGTCACGTCATGCTGATGTCAGATGCCATTGTAGCTTTATCAAAACCAATCATATGACGTCACTCGTCTTGCTAGAGTTGAGAGAAAGGGCACGTCCACCTTTGGTTTTGTGATTAATCCTTTGTTAACATGTATCAGTGTTCCCTGACAATTTTATCACTATCGACATTCCCCAGTGGTTTTAAAACTATCGACACATTTACATATTGCAACATTTGCATATCACAACATTCTCTGATTTTCTGATTCATTGATTTGCTGATTGCAGATATGCTATAGACCATCAATTGCCAATATTCTATAGACCGTCAATATGAGATCGTTGATGTGTGATAATCGATGTGCCGATGTGTGATCACCGATATTCGCTAGACCTCCGATATGAAATCGTCAATTTGCTCTGGACCTCCGATATTCCTTCCTTTCAAAGGCTTCAAACCCTTAAACTTCAACATGCCATATCTTTTGATCCAGGAGCCCATTTTTGCACTTCCACATATCATTGGAAATCTTGTTTAGAGAAATTTCCAATGGAGAGGGTACGATGTAGGCTTTGAGTCCTTATGTTTCTTGTATTATGGCTGAAAACTTTTATGCTCATTTACTCAGATTTCAAAAAAAGGTTGACAACCCTGCTATCAAGAAATTTTCCCTGTTTATTACAATTTTAAATACTAACACTACAACTGTCAGCGTTTTCCAAAAATAAAATAAAATGTGAAATGTTTATTGTGATAACACACTACATGTTTTAAGTAGATGGTACAAACATCAAACATGTATAAAATAGGGAAAAAAATGAGTTAGTTAAAATACCAAGCACTTAATGGTTAAAAGGTATGTTATAATAGATACATCAGATAGGTAGAAAATGGGGAAGATAGGTATAGAACATATGGAAGAGCCTTAAATAAATTACTTAGAAGGGTATGAGGGCTTCCTCCCCTATTCCAAAGGAGATTGATATATTTCACCATGTGGTGGAAAACAATATTAGGGGACTTACATTCTCAACAATATTAGTGGAGTTACAAACTCATCTATCTCGACACTTTTAAGTAAAAAAATTGGAGGGATTAACTTATAGGGTCATTTTAACAGTGACTCCCAATTTGGAGAATTGGGGTGTGAAATATTTCGTAGCCATTTTGAGTATTAAAAAACATTTTTTTGGGTCAAATGTTTCTTGCTTATCTATTGGACCTCAAATTTTGATCTACACATAGAGACCTTTCCAACATTGCGATAATCATGCCAATTAGAGTTTATATGTAAACTTTATGCCTCTTGCAAGTTGACCTAACATGTGGACCACCATGGTATGAGCAGATTCCACATCAACCCTCATTACTCATGCAAATGGGGCTATCTAGTTTTGGAATTTCAAGAAAACTCCATAAGGTCCAAAAATGTAACCCTAATTGATTAATGAGGGAGTCAAATGTTAAACCTAGTAGGCTAACGAGCTATGTTGAACATTGGGCTACTAGGAGGAGTAGGAGTTCCATTCTATGTTATTATATTTTGTTCTATAATTGAGGAACACAATTGGGAGTGGAATTTAGAGAGTAGAATATAGGGGTTTAAGGTTATGTAACAACATTATAGGCCATAGGTCTTAGGTGACTCCATAGAGAGTACCTCTTCCATTGTACTTACATATTTCCAAACCAAAGAATAAAGAGCATAGTGGGCTCACTTTCTTGCTGGGATTTCTCCCATAAGGGTTTCCTAAGGTAAAAATTGTGTCTATTGTGGATGGTCTCTTCATATTTATTTTTGTTATCTATTTCTCACATTTCAAAGATTTCATTCATTTAAGTAGAAAAAATAGTTATTTAAGAATATAAGAAATAAAGGAAAATTAACGTTCACAGTATTGATTTTAGTTATTTTATCATATCCATTGTGATGAATAATTCTAGTAGAATATCCGCAACAATTTACAGATCATATTGATATCATAATAGTTTTCTTTGTGGTATTTTACAATAACTTGCAGGGATTAAGGAATCAAATTAAAAAGAAGTTTCAAAAGCTTAGCCATTGCCAATGAATTTGTTCACAACAACCCTCAAGATCTAGCAGAAGATAAATTTGCAAGGTTTGAAGCATAAGTTTTCGACATCAATCACAATATGAACTTCCTCATGGTGGATCTAGTAAAAAAGTTTGGATTGTTTATAGAGGCCAAAGGTTCTAAATCAAACACTGGATCAGAGGGAAAATCGAGAGATAATGAGGACCCATAAAAGGAGTCAAGGAAAGAACCCAAGAAAGAGAAGTTGAGTTATAGTGTCATTAATCCTTCACAGTCCCTATTCAAGATGGAAGAAAAAGTGAAAATAAATCCATATCAAGGTAATATCAATGAATTGCAACTGAATCATTAGTTGCAACAACTATATGTTTATTTCAACGTTCACCATATAGATGAGGAACAAAAAAAATATCATTTTCCAAATTAAATTTAGAGGGACATTATTTAACTTAGGGGGAAAACCATACATAAACACTTAGGCTAGAGGGTAAGTTGCCAACAACTAGGAGGGAGTACTTCAAAACCCTCATTAGGTCCCAATTTTATCCTATCGTGTATGTAGAAGACCAATGGATATAGTGGCACTACTATAGGTAGAGTATACCAATGAGTTTATAAAGATGACCATCATATTGGGTATTTGTCCCAAGAGCTCATATGTACTCTTGAAGTTTCTAGGGGGTCTACATATCCATATAAAAAATCAAGGAACTACCATGCCTCTTGCAACTTGACCTATCATGTTGACACAATGGTATGAGTGGATGCCACATCAACCCCCATTACTCATGCAAATGGTGCTAACCATATGTGGAATTTCAAGAAGACTCCATAAGGTCCAAAAAATTAGCCCTAATTGAGTAATGAGGGAGTCAAACACTAATTTCAAGAAGACTCCATATATGCTAACAAGATATGTTAAACATTGGGTAACTAGGAGTAGGGGTTCCATTCTATTTTATTATATTTTGTTCAGTAGTTGAGAAAAACAATTGGGAGTGGAATTTATAAAGTATAAAAAAGGGTTTTAAGGTTATCTAATAACATTATAGGCCATAGGTCTTAGGTGAATCCATATAGAATATCTCTTCCTTTGTACTTACATATTTCCAAACCAAAGAATAAAGAGCATAATGGGCTCATCTTCTTGCTGGGATTTCTCCCATAAGGGTTTCCTCGGGTAAAATTTGCGGACTCTATTGTGGATGGTATATTTGTATTTGTTTTTGTTATATATTTCTCACATTCAACAATGTTATGAAACCAGCTCATAAAAAGATAGAAAAGATAGATGAACGCCTTAGAAATAAGCCTCTTCGAGGGGGCAACCTCCTTTGCATTACACAAATGAACAATTCTTGGATGATACAAATGACAAGACCTCCTTTCTATATATAGGAGTCTAAGGGGTCATAATATAATCAGAGCTGACATAACAATAATAATGTAAGGGCACAATAATAACAATAGTGGGCTTCCATGGGGCACAATAGTAACAATATGGGGACTACATGAGTAGAACAATATAAGAAGGGGGTTGTACTAATAACAATAAGGGGTTACACTAGTAGTATAGAGGCCTAACATGCCCCTCTCATTCAAAAAGTGTTGTCCTCAACACTTGAGTAGTTCTTGATGCTTCTGTATATAATTATTGTCATCCCATGTGGAATCTTCAGCGGGTAAGTTCTTCCACTTGATGAGATACTCTGAAATTGATTGATTTCGTAGCTCTCGGGTTATTGTTTCTTTGACTGCTCCAGGTTCCAATATGATTTTACCTTCCTCTTCAAGTTCTGGCAATATTATTTGAATTGGGATCTTCTGCAACTTTTGAATGAGTGGCCACACTTCTTCGTCCTTCTTCCATTCATCCCTTGCTTCGTCTATCCAATCTAGGTGGATAATAGAAATAGCACAAAAAAATGCTTCCACATCCTCATCCTTTCTTGAGAATGCATCTGCAACAAAATTTGGCTTCCCTTTTCTATAGATGATGTCAAAGTCATAACCCAACATATTTGTGACCCATTTTTTCTGTTCTTCTAAAGATAATATTTGTTCTAAAACGTATTTAAGACTATCATGATCCATTTTTACCTTGAAGTGTCTTCCCATTGGGTAAGGTCGCCATTTCTTAAGTGCATGTAGTATTTCCAACATTTCCTTCTCATAAACAGCTTGCTTGAGATGTAGCCGTAAAAATACCCAATCACCTACATCAAAATATTTTTCACTGCGATGTTGATCTACCTGTTGTTTCATTCGATTCTGCACCAAAGTGGCATTATCTTTTAAAAGTTGGAGAACTTGTTGTTGATGCTCGATGTGATCTTTCACTGATTGAACTTTTTTTTCTTGATATGTCCTTCTATCTTTAGATTTTGAGGAGTGGTAATTTCTTCCAATGCTTTACAAGATATGGTCGAATTCCTTTCTTGATGCTCGATATGATATTTCACTTCTTGAACATTTTTTTTCTTGATATGTCCTTCTATGTTAATAGTTTGAGGAGTGGTAATTCCGGCCAATTCATTACAAGATATGGTTGGATTCATTTCCTCTTTCTTGATGTGATTTTTCACTTCTTGAACCTTTTTCTTCTTGATATGTCCTTCTATCTTGAGAGTTTGAGGAGTGGTGATTCTTGCCAATGATTTACAAGATATGGTCGGATTCATTTCTTCTTTCTCTGGGGTTGGTTCCTAGTGTATATCCTCTTATTTTGATGTTTCTTGATCCTTTTCTTCCTCCTCTTCATAATCTATGTAAAATAATTTCTTCTTAGCACACTTATGACCTTTAGTGCATTTTCTATCACAATTGTAACAAAGCCCTTTTTCTCTTTTTTCTTCCAATTTTTGTGGTGTCACCCTTGTAGCTTGTGGAAGGCTAGGAGAAACAACACTTCCATATTTATAGTTGTGAGGGGTAGAAATCCAGTTTCCATAGTTTTGCTTTCCACTTTTCTTGCCAACCTGAATTCCTTCTCCAATGAATCAGGTTCCCAAAGACGAACCTCATGTTGAATGTTATCCTTTAAAGTCCCTATGGAGACATCAAACCTCTGCTTCTCTGTAATATCATTTTCCCTTATATTCAATTTTTGAAAATCCTCAATGTGCTCTGCCATTGAACACTTTTGTTTGAGATTTATCAATTGGCTAAGGAAGGTGTTTCTCTTTGTATCCTAATAATGTGCTATCATTTCCTCCGTGAAATTGACCACGTGACAAGTGGTTTACGAGAACAAAGCCCTTTATACCATAAAAATTGATTCAGTTCTAAATAATTAGATGCAATACATACCTTTTGTAATAGTGGTATACCATGTAGATCAAAATATTTCTCCATATGTAGTATCCAATTTACCGGATTCTTGCCATCAAACTTCCTCATCTTCTTTTCTTGATTTTAGGAGCTTGATCTTGAAACGACTGTAACTCTGTAATTTCGGATCTTCCAGTTCTAAAATCATAGACTGCCGTAGTCTTTTGCGTCCTCTTTCCAATGCCACTAGTCTGATCGAAATTGGATTCTCCAAGAAAGTGTTATGCACAATCTCCCAAGATGACCTGATTATACACCTTTTCAGAATATCGAACTTGTATGACATGCCATGTGTCACTGTTTTGGCCGTCAAATATGGAAAATATACACAAAAGGTTACAGTCTATCCTCTTTCTGTAACTTCTTAAGAAATTTTAATCTGATGCTCAAAGAGAAAGTTATGATGATTTTCCCAAGGTCACATGTTTAAGATGTAATTTGGGAGTTTGCAAAAACCCTAACTTCCTTAGATCATATATCAGAAAATATAGCGAGAAAATATTTGAAATTTGGACCCGAGGTTCAGAATGATCTCTTCTCAAATAGGTTTTTGTTTTAGCTTCTGAAACTTTGTAGCGAAAACTTTATAGTGAAAATTCCACAATGACCTGTTTTAGATGAAATTATGGAGCTTGCAAAAACTATAACTTCCTCAGATCATATCTCCGAAAATATAGAGAGACAAGCTATGAAATTCAGACTCAAGGTTTAGAGAGTTTTCGTCTCATATGGGTTTTATTTTTAGCTTCTGAAACGTCACAAAAATAAAGTTATAGTGAAAATTCCACGATGACCTGTTTGGAGCAGTGAAAACCCTAGACTCCAAAGCTCTGATACCAAATGTTATGAAACCAGCTCACAAAAAGATAGAAAAGATAGATGAACGCCTTAGAAATAAGCCTCTTCAAGGGGGGAACCTCCTTTACATTACACAAGTGAACAATTCTTGGATGATACAAATGACAAAACCTCCTTTCTATATATAGGAGTCTAAGGGGTCATAATATAATTAGAGCCGACATAACAATAATAATGTAAGGGCGCAATAATAACAATAGTGGGATTCTATGGGGCACAATAGTAACAATATGGAGACTACATGGGTACAACGATATAATAAGGGGGTTGTACTAATAACAATAAGGGGTTACACTAGTAGTATAGGGGCCTAACAAACAATTTCATTCATTGAAGTAGAAAAAATAGTTATTAAAGAGATATAAAGGAAAATTAACCTTCATAGTATCAATTTTAGTTATTTAATCAGATCCATTGTGGAAAACTATTCTAGTAGAACTCACAACAATTTACAAATCATATTGGTATTATAATAGCTTTCTTTGAGGTATTTTGCGAGAACTTCCAGGGATTAAGGAATTAAATTTAAAAAAAGTTGCAAAAGATTAGCCATTGTTGATAACTTTGTTCACAACAACCCTAAATTTCTAGTGGAGGATAAATTTGCAAGGTTCGAAGAAAACGTTTCCGACATCAATCACAATATGAACTTCCTTATGGTAGCTTTAGCAAAAACGTTTGGACTGTTTAGAGAGGCCAAAGGTTCTAACTCGAAAACTGGATCAGAGGGGAAATCAAGAGATAATGAGGACCCATAAAAGGAGTCAAGGAATGAATCTAAAAAGGATTAGTTGAGTTCTAGTGTCTTTAATCCTTCACAATCCCTATTCAAGATGGACGCAAAAGTGAAAATAAATCTATATCAAAGTGATATCAATGCATTAAAATTGAATCATTAGTTGTAGAAACTAGACATTTATTTCAACATTCACCATATAGATGAGGAACAAAAAAACATCATTTTCCAAACTGAAGTTAGCAGGCCATGCTTTAACATAGGGGGATAACAATACAAAAACACTTAGGTTAGAGGGTGATCTGCTGGTAACTAGGAGGTCAGACTTCAAAACCCTTATTAGGTCCCAATTTTACCCTATCGGGTATGTACAAGACTAATGGATCTAGTGGCACTACTTTAGGTAGAGTATACCAATGAGTTTATAAAGATGACCATCACATTGGGTATTTGACCCAAGAGCTCATATGTACTCTTGAAGTTTATGGGGGGTATACATAGCCATATAAAAAATCAAGCAATGCCTTTCAAGCCAAAAGCAATTAATGAGGCATGTGTACCAGCATAAAATCTAGAAAACATGGGCTACATGAAAGAAAAACCAATCATTTTCAAGCAGAAAGAGCACCAAGAAGCTTTTATGGAGTGGAAGAAGAAGTGGAAAGGGGGGAAGGATAAGAATATGACATCCAATGCACATTAACATAAGGATCCCAATAACCATTACAACATTGATGGTCACAATGAGGAAAAGGGTTGGAAACTACATCTAGAGGTAAATCAGTAGAACCAAAGGGATGGAAAAAAAGGAATCTTATAGCCATATATTTGAGTAAGCTAGTTGAAAGAAACTTCAATGTGGATGAGAAAATTGTTTGCACATCATTGTTGAAGGAGGTGAACATAAGCAACCTTCATCACCAAGAAGAGGAGATGACCAAACTATTCCACATGAAGATTCAAGTCAAAAAGACCAAGCTAAATGCTTTGTTAAACTCCATTTAACAGACCAATCTCATAATAATGGATGTGGTCAACCATCTTGGACTGGAGGTTCATGATAATCCTAACCGATATCCATTAGGATGGGTAAACAAGGACGCAAATATTAAGGTAAAAAACTAGTACAATATTAAATTTGCTATAAGTGTTGAGTTTATTCATGAAGTGAAATTAGATGTGGTACCTGTTGTAGCATTTTTTGGTTTCGATAAAATAGAATATTTAAAAAATGTTAAGTTAGGATATGGACATAACTATAGTGAATAAAATGTTAGTTGAAAAATATTTTTGATGATGATGTCCATATCAAAGAAAATGTTAGGTTAGTTGCTCTAAAAAATCAAGGCAAAAAGAAAATGTTAGGTAGAAAGAAAACAAATAAACTCTGAAAGTGAGCAAGTCTAAATGCCACTCCTCTGTTTTTGCAAATAATGGTTGTGTGCATCTTTTTTTAAATGCCACAACCCATGACAGTCAAACTGTTTATTCTTGATTGCTTCATGCTTTAAATTCGATGCTATAGTTAGAGAATAAAGATTTGTCCAAACTGTTTAATCTTGGCAGATCATTAGTTAGGTAGAGAATAATAAGGTGCTCATCAGTTTAATCTGAGCCCTTGCAAGTTATAAGGGTAGGTTTAGATAGTTTGTTTTTGTTAAATAAGAAGAAAGGATAAGGGTTTTCTAGCTTAAGTGTACCCATTAAGTGAAGAAAAAAATGATAGGTAAGCAAAGGGTAAGTAGAGAAAGGTTGCAAAAGTTTAATGGTTGATTGGACAAAATATACATTTATCATGTTTCTATGTCCAGGAAGCAATTATAACAAGGCAAATGAAGGTTTACAAAGTCAAGTAATTAACTTCCCATTCATCCCCATTCATTCCTATATTCACTAATTTACCCTTCATACCTTCATATATTCATATTTATTCATTTTCATAAATCCCTTTTGCCATATAAAATCCCATTTTACATGAAAAACCCACAAAATACCTTTACCCTAAGTATAAATGCTATATGAAAAGTCAAATCATCCATAAAAGCTTTACACTTAGTGTTATTCCTCTTTTTCGCTATATACTATATTAAAATTAACATAATGTATTATATCCTTAATAAGTTCCCTTTCCTGTATAATATAGCTCCTTTATTATATATATTCCGAAAACCCTTAGTTTTGTTTTAAAACTAAGTATTTTATAAATATCGCATTGGCAAGATCCACAACCCTTTAAACATCCATATACTATAGTTTTATTAAAAAACTATGTATTTCATATAAATATCGCATCACAATATCGGTGGGTTGAAAGTCCTTCATATAAATAACCCTCCTCGCATTGCAAACTTTGATTGTGATATGCGATGGAAATTCCGGACCCGACCCATATATATATATATATATATATATATATATATTGCAACTCATGCCACATCGCATCCGCCCCTCATCGCAAGTCCCGTCCGATGCATACATCCTCTGCCTTTGCGATATCCGATCTCCGATCGCGATGAGAGCCTGGACTCGACCATACATATATTCGAGTTAACCGCCATGTCACGTCTGCCCATTATCATAGGCCTTTGCGATGGGCCTAACCCCCACCCACTTCGATAGCAATATGCGATTAACCTCGGACTCGATGTTATTATCCGCCAATGTTAATATAATTTCAAATCCACCATATATGATTTTCGATGATTTTCTGTGTTAAATCGATTTTCGATTTAAACGCAGAAATGACCCGAAAACTTCATTTTTATTGCTAATCATGTTTTTAACCATGATTAAGCCATTCCCACCAGAACTAATTCCTTCGTATTCCTATTTTCCAATCCACCTCTGTTTAGCTTTGCCTGATAATCCAAAAAGAAGACTATTTTAACTATTTTAATGCTATTTTCCCCTGTTTTGCTTGTTTTACATAGTGCAACCCCAATAATTCCTCTGTGGCCATTAAATCCATGGTTTATCCTCTGATACGCCCAAGACTCCTTCGATAGTCTTTGAAAGCTTAGTAGAGCCATCACGACCTCCTCTATCACCATGTTTTTCTTAATGAGTTCCATGTTTTACAGGTAAGAAGACTGTTGTTTCAGGCTTATAAACAAAAAGCCTGCGAAACAATTTGAAGACTAAATATGAAGATTTACTATTTAAAAACACAGTAAAACCTGAAATACATAGTCAAATCTACTCAGTAGGGTTAAAAGAGATTCACAGAGTTTAAACATATCAATAAAAGTGTTGGCATTATGATTCAGGTGTTGTCCTTGATGGCAAACCCATTCAGGTGATAAATCAAGAAGGACGCAGGAAATATGTTCAGCAAGTGCGTCCCCGCAGGTATACCATACAGAACCCGCGTCCAGGGACGTCGTCCAACCGTTCAGGAGGTGCGTCCGCCCAGTGCACACATTTCAAGGCAGAGAAAAGCACGTGGGGGTTTCTTGCGTGGTATCTAGCCGGCGGTTTTGTGTTTCTATGGTGTCGGCTCGTGGTATTGTTCCATGTTTTGGGGAGAAGCTTGCCTATATAAAGCAAAGGAGTTTATTTGGATTAAGCATAATCTTGGTTGAATATCTTTTGGTGAGATCTAGTCCAGATCTATGAGGGCGAATCTTCTAATGGACTGTGATCTCTATGGCGCATGATCAGATCTGTGGATCTGAGTGTTTGGGTTGGTTCTGAAGTCCTCATATCTTTTATATCTGAAGGGACGCAGGTTCAGTGAAGGGCAAGTGCGTCGGGACGCAGTACAGTAAAGGCTCAGGGGCGTCTCTGAGGCAAAGGACGCGGTGCGACTGTGTTATTGGGTGCGTCTCTAAAGCAAAAGACGCGGCGCGATAGTGTTTCGGGGTGCGCGGGTCGCAACAAAGCATAGAGGAACAGTGCGTCTGCACGCAGAACAGCGGAGGGTAGACTGCGTCCAGTCGCATGCCACAGAAAGAAAATATGCGTCCCTGTCTTAAGATGATCTGTTGACTGTATATTTCTGTTCATAAAGTGTTCTGGGTTATTTCTGTAATTACTGATCTGATATCTGTAGTGGACTGTATCTGTTATATACTTGTTGATCATTTGATTCTTCATGAAAAGAAGTAGGGGGTTGTAGCTCCCTTCCAGGAGAAACTGAAAACGAGAGAGAGTTGTAGCTCTCTGCAGGTTGCAGCTTGCGTGCTGGTAAAGGACTGCACCAGTACAAAATCATTGTAAAAGAATTTCTTGAAAGAAGATAGAGACATATTGCAGCAGGTGGTTTTCTCCCGCATTGGGTTTCCACCTTACATCTTGTGTTCTTTGGTGTGACTGTCTATTTTCTTTATTCAAGCTCATTATTTTATGGTACT
Source organism: Pinus tabuliformis (assembly GCA_031772625.1). Classification (NCBI taxonomy): domain Eukaryota; kingdom Viridiplantae; phylum Streptophyta; class Pinopsida; order Pinales; family Pinaceae; genus Pinus; species Pinus tabuliformis. The sequence goes on along the minus strand of CM062818.1, from coordinate 1,157,855,839 downwards.
GATATGCAAGAATAATTCAAAAGATCAAATAAGGAAGATTTGGTAAATTGCTTAATAATACTGATTCACCCCCCCTCTCAGTATTATTTCCAACAATTGGTATCAGAGCAGGTCCTTCAGAAAAGCTTGATCGCTTGAAGGTAGATCGTTCATCATGAGCAACTACAAGAGAGAAGCATCAATCAGGCCACCAGTTTTTGATGGGACAAACTTCAATTATTGGAAGGTAAGAGTTACTGCATATCTTCAATCTCTTGGTACTGAAGTTTGGGACATTGTAGAAACAGGCTATGCTTTTCCTTCAGCTACTCCTACAGATCCAGCTGAGAAAAAGAAGTATGAAACAAATGCAAAAGCAGTCAGTACTCTATTAGGAAGTATATCCCAAACAGAATTCATGAAGGTAATGCACTTCAAATCAGCAAAAGAAATATGGGACAAAATGATCACAAGCTATGAAGGAGATGAACAGGTAAAACAAGCTAAACTTCAAACTCTCAGGATTCAATATGAGACTCTCAAGATGTATAATGATGAAAGTGTGGCTAATTATTTTCTTCGGGTAGATGAGATTGTTAATTGTATGAAAAATTTGGGTGAAGAAGTAAAGGAGTCCATAGTAGTTCAAAAGATTCTAAGATCATTATCCCCCAAGTTTGAATCCAAAGTATCTGCAATAGAAGAAAAAGAAAATCTCCGTGTTCTTACTATGTCTCAGCTACATGGAATTCTAACTGCTTATGAAATGAGAAAGGGAGGACCATCAGACAGAAGGGAGGCTGCTTTTAAAGCATCAGGCAAAGAAGATTACTATGAAGCAAGCCATGATCCAGAAGAAGAGGAAGAAGAATCAAATTTTGTCAGAAATCTTCAAAGAGGTTCTGGAAGGTTCAGAGGTAAGCTACCTTTCAAATGCTTTGCTTGTGGAAGAGTAGGTCATTATGCTGCAAAATGCTCTTATAAGGATAAAGGAAAGGAACCAGTTAGATGGAACAAGAAACAAAGCGCAAATAAGAAAAGTTACTACACCCATGAAGATAGTGATGGCTTATCAAACAGTGATGAAGATGAACAAGGTAATAAATATAGGTTGTTAATGGCATTTGAAGATGATGATTATGAGGATGCTGTAGATGTGGATAACCTTTATGATGAAATTACTAGACTCAAGAGATGCATAGAAGAAAAGAACATGATTATTGATACTCTACAATTCCAAATTGATGAAAAGGAAAAACATCTTGAAAAATTAGAAGGTGAAATTGTTGGTCTTAGAAAAGAAATTGAGAAAACAAAAACTATTAATCTCAAGTTTGTCAAAGGATCTGAAACTTTGGATGAGATTATCAGTGTGCAGCGGTCTCCACTAAATAAGACAGGTTTGGGCTATAATGGAGAAACTTCTCAAGCATCCACTTCAAAAAGTTATCTTGATGCAGCAAGAAGAAATGAGCAAGAGCACAAGGAAGATCATCAGGTGAAGCAGGGACAAATGTCAAACAGAAACTATCAGGGGCAATCCAGCTTAAGGGTGAACAAAAGCCACAACCAGCCACAGGTAAAATCTTCTCAATTTGGTTCAAGAATAGATGAAAATAGAAATTACAATCAGTTGGCTGGTAGATCCAATAATCGCAGAAGCTTCTTCAATGGACAATGCTTTTCTTGCCATAACTTTGGTCACAAAGCAGCTCAATGTGTTGCGTATAAAACAATCATGACTAGGGAAGCTCAAAAACAAAGAAGTATGACAGGGATTACAAAAAGGACCTATAACAACTTTTCAGCTCTTGAAAATGAAGTTGAATGTTCTATTTGCAATAATTTTGGACATAAAGACTTTGAATGCAGAAGCAGGTTTCCGGAAAGAAAGGTACAAGAGCAGAAAAAGGAACAAGCCTCAGGCACCAAAACATGGAGAATAAAGGAACCTCAAACAGAAAGATGTGGGATAGCATTTTATGCAGAAGGACAAGAAAATCTATGGTACATTGACAGTGGATGTTCGAAGCATATGACAGGTGATAAAGAAAAACTTGAGTCTTATTCTAATTTAGAAAAGGGAAAGAAAGTCTCTTTTGGAAATGATACTCCTGCAACTATAAAAGGAAAAGGTATTGCTCCTTTAAAAGAAGATGTTAAGGCTGGAAATGTTTTGTTTGTTGATGGATTGAAGCATAATCTACTAAGTGTCAGCCAGATGTGTGATCAAAGAACCGAGGTTATATTCAGATCAAATGGATGCCTTGTTCGTGATCTTGATACAGGTAAAACAGTTCTCAAAGGAAAAAGAACTCCAAATAATCTATACATATTTGATGAAGGACAACAACAATGCTATCTAAGCAAGGATGAAGAGCACTGGCTATGGCATCGAAGGTTGGGACATCTAAGCTTCTCACAAATAAGGAAAGCTTGCAAATATCAGGCAGTTCGCGATCTTCCAGATATCAAAATTCCTGACAACACCATATGCAGATCATGTCAGTTTGGAAAACAAACCAGAACTAACTTTCCAGAGAAAGAAGGATCAGCCAGCATGCCTCTTGAGCTAGTACATACAGATGTATGTGGACCATTCAGAAAAAGAACACCTAGAGGAGAGGAATACTTGATATTATTTATTGACGATTTCTCCAGGTTTGTTTGGTTAGGACTTATGAAGCACAAAGATGAAGCATTCGAAAAATTCAAATCCTTCAAAGCCTTGGTTGAAAATGAATCAGGTCACAAAATTAAGTGCCTCAGATCTGACAGAGGTGGGGAATTTACTTCAAATGAATTTTTCGATTTCTGTGATGAACATGGGATAAGGAGAGAATTTTCTACAGCTAGAACTCCTCAGCAAAATGGAGTGGTTGAAAGAATGAACAGAACAATCCAGCAAATGGCTCGTGCTATGCTTGATGAATCAGGAACCCCTGCAACCTTCTGGGGTGAAGCTGCACATGCGGCAGTTATTATTCTCAACAAGACAAATGTCCGAGTGAACAGCACTCAAACTCCTCATGAGCTCTGGAGTGGTAAAACTCCTTCGGTAAAGCACTTCAAAATCTTTGGGAGCAAATGCTATATCAAGAATACTGAGGAGCAGCTTGGTAAACTTGATCCTAGAGCAGATGAAGGTATTCTTCTTGGCTACTCTCCACATAGCAAAGCATACAAATGCTACAATAAAAGACTTGGCAAAATTGTTGACAGCATTGATGTAGTGGTTGATGAGAAGGGATACATTCCTAGGCAAATACATCGTGAAGACATCGAAGAAGATGAAAGCCACCCTCAAAGACAGAATGATGAAGAAGAAGAACCGCAAGAAGAATCTCAAGAAGAACCTCACGAAGAAGCAGAAGAATGAACAAGAATAGAAGAAAAGACTCCATCCAGATATGTTCAAAAGAACCATCCAGAATCTCAGATCATGGGACAGAAAGAAGCAGGTATACAAACTAGAAGAACAGTTGCAGAAGCTTCAAGTTATTTGGCATTACTCTCCTCTACTGAACCACAAAATGTGAAAGAGGCATGCAAAGATGAATGTTGGGTGAAAGCAATGGATGAAGAACTTGAGCAAATCGAAAAGAACAACACTTGGGAGCTGGTTCCTAGACCAAAGGATAAGAATGTTATCGGAACAAAATGGGTCTTCAAAAATAAATTGAATGAAAATGGAGAAGTAATTAGAAACAAAGCCAGACTTGTTTGTAAAGGATATGCACAGCAAGAAGGAATAGACTTTGAAGAAACTTTTGCTCCTGTTGCAAGACTTGAGGCCATCCGAATGTTCCTTGCTCTCTCAAGTTCTCAGAATTTCAAAGTATTTCAAATGGACGTAAAATCAGCCTTTCTGAATGGAGACTTGGAAGAAGAAGTGTACATTGAACAGCCAGATGGGTTCATTCTTGGAAATGATCCAAATCTTGTATGCCGATTGAAAAAGGCTCTCTATGGTCTCAAACAAGCCCCAAGGGCTTGGTACTACCGGTTGGACAAATATCTTCATCAACAAGGTTTTTCAAAAGGTTCAGCAGATAGCAATCTATATATAAAAATTGAAAATGACAAATTGCTAATACTTGTTGTGTATGTAGATGACATTATTTTTGGCAGCAATGAAGAAGCTATGAGTCAAAGCTTTGCCTCAGTCATGCAGAAAGAATTTGAAATGTCCTTGCTAGGAGAACTGACATACTTTCTTGGTTTGCAAATCCAACAAAAGGAAGGAGGAATCCTTTTATCTCAAACCAAGTATCTCAAGCAGATTTTGAAGAAATATGGCATGGAAGATGCAAAACCAGTATGTACACCCATGGTCACAGGATGCAGTCTCAGTGCAAATGATGAATCTGCAGCAGTACATCAACCAACCTACAGATCTATGATTGGAAGTTTACTATATTTAACAGGTACCCGACCAGACATCATGCATGCAGTTGGAATAGTTGGAAGATTTCAGGCAAATCCGAAGGAGACTCATCTTCAAGCAGTGAAGAGAATTTTCAAATATCTCCAAGGGACTCAAAATTATGGCTTATGGTATCCTAGAAATACAGATCTTACTCTTCATGCCTATACAGATGCAGATTGGGCCGGAAGCGTGGATGACAGGAAAAGCACAAGTGGTGGTGCGTTCTTTATGGGTCCCAGACTGGTCTCTTGGTTCAGCAAGAAACAGAGTTCAATTGCCTTGTCTACAGCTGAAGCAGAATATGTTGCTGCTGCATCTTGTTGCACCCAACTCCTTTGGATGATGCAGACTTTGCAGGATTATCAAATCACTTGTACACCTCCAATCTCTATCTTATGTGACAACACAAGTGCAATCAGCATCTCAAAGAATCCGGTTATGCATTCAAAAACCAAGCACATACCAATCAAGTACCATTTTCTCCGGGAACAAGTACTTGAACAGAAGGTCAAGTTGGAGTATGTTCCTTCTAAGGAACAAGTTGCTGATATTTTCACCAAACCATTGCCCAGGGACACTTTTGAATACCTCAGGCAAAAGCTGGGGGTTGTTGATGCATCATCTTACTGTTGATCATCTTCCTATTGGTGGTATAGGCTCAGGGGGAGCACATAATGCATTGTTGGCATTATGGAGAAGGAGATCTTGGAAATAGCTGCAATATGTCTCTATCTCCTTCATGATGGATTTCTGGTTACAGATCTGGAGATGCATGAGCATAGGGGGAGCATACCCTTTGCTCTTGATGTCAAAGGGGGAGAATGAAGCTGAAAATTATGTGGTTGCCATCAAGTCCAAAGGGGGAGATTGTTGGCATTATGATTCAGGTGTTGTCCTTGATGGCAAACCCATTCAGGTGATAAATCAAGAAGGACACAGGAAATATGTTCAGCAAGTGCGTCCCCGCAGGTATACCATACAGAACCCGCGTCCAGGGACGCCGGCCAGCCGTTCAGGAGGTGCGTCCGCCCAGTGCACACATTTCAAGGCAGAGAAAAGCACGTGGGGGTTTCTTGCGTGGTATCTAGCCGACGGTTTTGTGTTTCTATGGTGTCGGCTCGTGGTATTGTTCCATGTTTTGGGGAGAAGCTTGCCTATATAAAGCAAAGGAGTTTATTTGGATTAAGCATCATCTTGGTTGAATATCTTTTGGTGAGATCTAGTCCAGATCTATGAGGGCGAATCTTCTAATGGACTGTGATCTCTATGGCGCATGATCAGATCTGTGGATCTGAGTGTTTGGGTTGGTTCTGAAGTCCTCATATCTTTTATATCTGAAGGGACGCAGGTTCAGTGAAGGGCAAGTGCGCCGAGACGCAGTACAGTAAAGGCTCAGGGGCGTCTCTGAGGCAAAGGACGCGGTGCGACTGTGTTATTGGATGCGTCTCTAAAGCAAAAGACGCGGCGCGATAGTGTTTCGGGGTGCGCCGGTCGCAGCAAAGCATAGAGGAACAGTGCGTCTGCACGCAGAACAGCGGAGGGTAGACTGCGTCCAGTCGCAGGCCACAGAAAGAAAATATGCGTCCCTGTCTTAAGATGATCTGTTGACTGTATATTTCTGTTCATAAAGTGTTCTGGGTTATTTCTGTAATTACTGATCTGATATCTGTAGTGGACTGTATCTGTTATATACTTGTTGATCATTTGATTCTTCATGAAAAGAAGTAGGGGGTTGTAGCTCCCTTCCAGGAGAAACTGAAAACGAGAGAGAGTTGTAGCTCTCTGCAGGTTGCAGCCTGCGTGCTGGTAAAGGACTGCACCAGTACAAAATCATTGTAAAAGAATTTCTTGAAAGAAGATAGAGACATATTGCAGCAGGTGGTTTTCTCCCGCATTGGGTTTCCACCTTACATCTTGTGTTCTTTGGTGTGACTGTCTATTTTCTTTATTCAAGCTCATTATTTTATGGTACTGATATGCAAGAATAATTCAAAAGATCAAATAAGGAAGATTTGGTAAATTGCTTAATAATACTGATTCACCCCCCCTCTCAGTATTATTTCCAACAAAAAGGCTAAATGAAGCAAATCTGCCAACATAAAGGATACCAACAATGTATCAACATGGAGGGGAAAAATATCATACAAATGAAGCCAACACAACCTGAATAAAAGGGGACAACAAGAAGAAGTTCAATAGCTGCCCCTATCTTTTTCCCATGAAGATATTTTCCTTTCCTTCAATAAATCTTAAACAGTTTTAAGATATTTGTAGTTTTATTATTGTATAAATAACTCTCTTCTTGAGATGTTATGGGTTCGGAGTTCAAGATTCATAGCTCACTGCTTGTAAAGTCTTTGACTGTTAATGCTACTTTGAACCTGGAAGCTACCTTTGAAAGAAGCTTTTGTAGACACTTGATGTAATCGGTCTTTTTGGAACCTTAATACAAAGCAAAGGATTCTGAATATAGTCTTGCACAGTTTGTGTTATCCTGTAAGTTTTTCCAGTTCTTCAATCATTGTGTTATTTCTTCATATGCTTATGACTTGCAGAGATATCTAGGTAGGAACAATTAGATTTTCAATTGATTCCTATAAGCTCCTGAAGTGATCATATATTAAGAGATTGGATTAATACAACTGTTTGTGTAGCTAATCCCCTCTAATCAATAAATCATAAACATCTTTTGTAAGCATTAAGTATAATGCCTTGAACCATTGGAACGTAGTTTAGAAGGTTTTCCAACTTGTGATTGTTCTGTTTTACAATCTGGAAACTGCGATAATCATATTTTTTGTTGTCTTCTACTCACCACTATTTTAATATATATCACTAGGTAATGCTTTATAGTAGCCCTTTGTTGAAGTATTAATATACCCCAAAGGATTAATCACTTCAATTCTATATCTGTCTTCATTCATTGGTCTTCCAAAAATTAAACCAAAAACCTCCAAAACAATTATTTTAGATGCTTTAGCATTGGTATTTGACCTACTACTATCTAATAGGTACAACATCAGACTGTCGTCATTACCGAGGACGAATTTCATTCAAGTTTCCCTTGGGACAATGATATTCATTCATTCTTTCCTTTAAAGGTGATTAAAGGTTTAGAAAGGTTAAAATCATTCACCTAGGCAACTCCACACTCCCAAGCTAGCACAATATAAACATGCCAGATCTCATTCAGAAGGTGACATAGTTAGTGCTTTGTCAGATCCTGAAAAGATTATGAGAAAAGCTAGATCTAAAAGGGGACACCAACCATCTTCTTCTTCCTCTTCAGTCCTACAGTCTAAAGAATTAGAATCATTTGACCCCTATAGTAATATCCCATTTGATCCTGATTATTCCCATTTATCACCCAGGGTTGCTGAACTTCTAAATAAAGGAGTTGATTTCAAGTTAGCCTACCTTATTCATTCATTAGAATCTCATCCTAGACCCACACTCCCACCAGGATCACCTAAGACTGAATCTGATTTGGGTGTTAATCTTCCTTAAAATAAACCCACAAAATTTCATATCCCCTACCACCTATCCATTTCCTTCCATTTTTTATCAACCTGAAGCTTCTTCTTCTGAACAACCTGAAGAGACCTTTTCTATATATACCAATCCTCTCTTCACATCAAAAGAAGGTATTCCTTTACAAGTCCCAAAGCTAGTTCATAAGACTCCTAAGAATTTTTTCAGGAGATCTCCAACTCCTTCACCGCCAACTAGTTCACCAACCCCTAAAGCACCATCTCCTTCCTCTATTTCTTCTTCATCCTCTACATCCACACAAACACCTCATACTCCACTTGGACAACCTCATACACCTCAAGCACCTCATATACCACCTGCTGTCATGGCCTTCTACCCAATTGTACATGCTAGATATGCTGCCTTAGTCTTACCAAATAACCTTGATGCATTCCCACCTAGATACTTAAAGTACCTTCCCAAGTACAATGGAAAAACTGGTCCCTCAACTGAGGACCATCCTAAAGCTTTCCTAGACTTTGCAGACAATATGAATACTGAGAAAGAAAATGTTTATATGAGATTGTTTGTATAGTCACTTGAGGGAAATGTGAGGATTTGGTTTAGGTAGTTACCAGCAACTACCATTAGAAATTGGGAAGAGCTTACTACCATATTTAAAAATTAGTGGGGTGTGAAAAAGGACCCTCTTTACTTCCTCACAAAATTTGAAGAGCTTAAAAGGAACTTCGGTGAACTAGTGGCAGATTTTATCAAAAGATTCAACAAACTCTATTACAAAATGCCTGCTGATTGTAAGCCTGCTATAGTAGCAGCTAAATCTATATTTTCTAAAGCTTTCGATGATGACTTTGTTGTTATGCTACGAGAGAGAACTTCAAGAACTCTTGAAGACATGCAAACAAACACTATAGAAGTAGAAGCAAATAGAGCAGCCTCAACTTTTTTGAAGCTTAAGGAAGAAAAGGCTCAAAGGAAACTCAAATCTGTTCAAGAAGCCTCTAGTTCCTCAAAGACTAAGTCAGAAGGCTCAAAAATAGATGAAATAAAATCTCTTCTTAGAAACCTATCAAATAGGATTTCAAAGATTGAGACCCAACCTAGGACTATACAATAGACAGTTGCTAGACCTCAAAACCAAAATCAAGGGCAATATAAAAGAAACCAACCACTACAAATTCTTCAGAGACCTACCAATGATCAACATGTTCCTACTCCTCTACTGATAGATGAACAACAACTTGATGATAGTACTATGACAATTACTGAAGATATTAATAGTATGGATTCTTCTTCCAATCAAACAGCCATCATTCCTCTCTCACAACAGAATCAGGTTCAAGAAGAACAAGAAGCTGCACAGGTATCTAAATATCATTCTTTTTTTGAACTTTTAATTGCAGAATTAAACAAAAGGTATGATATTAGGCCTAGGCCTAGTCCTGGGAGACCTCTAAAAGAAACTCCATTGATTGAACCATGTACCAAAACTGTTGAAGCTCAAACAACTCTTATTCAGCCATTAGATCAATCAAATGAGACTACCCAAGTTGATAAAAACATTTTGACTGCATTTAATGTTGAAACATAATTAGAGAGGGTTAAGATACCCATTCCATTGTCAAAACTTTCTAAAAACCCCGGTTACAAATGCCAAGTGACAAAATGGATTCAAAATACCTTGGTTGCTACAGAAGGTGATGTCAAAAGTCTACAAGATGAAAAACCAGCAGTAGTTTTTTGCCCTAGTTCAGACATGATTGTTGAGATAGTACCTCCTTTCTATGTAACTCTTAAAACAAATGACTCCATGTTATACAATTGTATGCTTGATTCAGGAGCATCTCAAAATCTTATGCCAAAATCCATCATGGATCTTTTGAAATTAGACATCATTAAATCCTACCACGACCTATACACCTTTGATTCTAAAAGGGTGCCCCGTTTGGGATTGATCAAGGATTTAGTGGTTACTCTTGCTCAAATCCCAGTCAAAAGTGTAGTGCTTGACATTGTTGTTACAGATATCCCTCCCAAGTTTGGAATGCTCCTTTCTAGGTCATGTTGTGCCCAACTAGGGGTAACTCTACAGAAGGACATGTCATACGCTACTATTCTTGTTTATGGAGGAGAACAGTTAAGATTATATAGAGAGGTAAGATTTGCACATACTGTTTGTAAAACTGACCAGCCAAGGAACCATCCAATTTATGCAATAGATCAAGACTTTGGTTGTTTTCAGCTCACTTCAAGCCAACACAAAACTCAAGTCAAAATTGAAGAGGTAGTTGAAAGTTTTGAACCAAACCAAACTGATATTTGGAAATTGTTCTTTGATGGCTTTTGCACGAAAGATGGGGCAGGAGCTGGTGTTGTTTTAATTTCGCCTGAAAAGGAAAATATAACAAAATCATGTAAATTAGATTTTGAAGTCACTAATAATGTAGCTGAATATGAATCTTTCCTTTTAGGATTAAATTTAGCCAAAAGCCTAAAAGTTCAGAACTTAAGTGTTTTTACTGATTTTGAACTTATTGTTAAACAAGTAAAGAATGTTTGCCAGAGCAAGCACCAAAGACTTTGGTCCTACCGAAATGAGGTATGGGAATCAATGGAAAACTTATTTGATGCCTTTAATTTGACTCACATTCCTAGAGATCAGAATGTTCACGCAGATGCCTTAGCTATCTCTGCTATTGCTTTTAAAATTCCTGATCATACTGATGTATTATATCAGATATAAGTCAAATACAGGCCATATATCCCTGATAATCTGAAACATTGGCAAATATTTGAAGATGATGAATAGCTGAAATCATTTTTACAGGTAATAGATGATTTTTCATTTCTGCAAATTGATGATGACAAAGCTGAAATAAGTGAAAACGTAGAAGAAAATGACACTTCAGATTTTAAAGCCCAGATTGCTAATCACGACATTATTCAATTGTCAAATAATTTTATTCCAAAGGGATTCATTCCTTTAGAAAAATTATTCAATCAAAATGATGTTTTCCAAAACCCGCAGTCTATTTCTTCAGAAGATAACATAGAGGAGATTAACGTTGGAACTGTTGAAGATGTTAAAAACATCAAATTGTGTGCATCTCTAGACCCAGAAATCAAAGCTCAGTATTTTAAGTTGCTGCAAAATTATAAAGATGTCTTTGCCTAGACTTACACTAATTTAAAAACCTATGACACATCTTTAATACAACACAAGATTCCTCTGAAGCCAGAAGCAAAACCATATCAGCAAAAGCTTAGAAGGATAAATCCAACTCTTCTACCAACAATATAAAGAAAAATTAAGAAAATGTTAGATGCACAAATCATCCTCCCTCTTAGATATTCTAATTGAGTTGCAAATATGGTTCTTGTTAGAAAGAAAAATGGAGAAATAAGACTCTGCGTGGATTTTACAAATCTGAATAAGGCATCATTAAAAGATAATTATCCTTTGCCCAAAATGGACCAGCTACTGCAAATGGTTTCAGGAGCACAAAGACTGTCTATGCTTGATGGTTTTTCAGGTTATAACCAGGTAAATGTTGATACAACAGACAGAGAGAAGACAACCTTTACAACACCCTGGGGTACATTCATGTATGCAAGGATGCCATTTGGCTTAACCAATGCTGGAGCAATGTTTCAGAGAGCAATGGACATCGTTTTCATGGGTCAGGTAAATAAATTTGTGGTCATTTATCTTGATGACATAACTATTTTTTCTAAGTCTGATCAGAAACATTTAAAGCACTTGATGAAAGTTTTTGAAAGGTGTATAAAATTTGGAATATCACTCAACCCAAAGAAGTCTTTATTTGCTGTTAAAAAAGGAAAATTGTTGGGCCATATAATTTCGAAAAAGGGCATAGTAATTGATCCCAAATGAGTATCTGCCATAGAATCATTGACCTTGCCTAGAAACAGAAAGGAGATTCAAGCCTTTCTATGAAAGATTAATTTTCTAAGGCGATTCATTCCCAATTATGCAGAGATAGTGAAGGATATAATATACATGCTCCGAAAGGATCGTGAAGTCAAATGGACTCCCTCTTCTAGGCATGCATTTGAAAAAATAAAAAGGGGCATCTTTGAAGCTCCCACCTTAGCCAACCTCGATTATACCAAGCCATTTAGTATTTTTTCTTTTGCCTCTAAAACAACCCTTGCTGTTGTTTTATTATAGAAAAATGAAGATTCCCATGACCAACCCATAGCCTTTTTTAGCAAGGTTATAAGAGATGTTGAGCTGAAGTATGACATCATTGAGAAGCAAGCCTATGCCCTTATCCAAGCCCTGAAATCATTCAAGATGTATGTCTTACACTCACCTATTACTGCTTATGTCCCAAATAGTGTTGTTAAACTCGTCTTGACTCAACCAGACACTAGTTGGAAAAGAGGTATATGGATCACTCAAATTATAGAATTTGATTTAACTATCAAGACCACCAAGCTAGTAAAAGGTAAAGGATTAGCTAAGCTTCTAGCTGAATCCAACTACAAAGTTCTTGGAATCAATTCTGTTTTAGAAATACAAGGGAGGAATCCACAAAAACCTTCCTTTCAGTCTCAAGAGAAGAATACACAAGAACCTTTTGTCCTTGTAGAAGGGGGGAATCCACAAGAACCTTCATTTCATCCTAAAGGGGAGAATCCACAAGAACCTCCACTTTCAGAGCAGATTAGTCCTATACACATTGATGAGAAATATTTGTTGTCAAACTGGTATCAAGATATTGTAAATTTCTTGATCATTTTTTAGTGTCCAACATCATTCTCCAAAACCTAGTGTAAAACCCTCAAGTTAAAATCAATCAAGTACTGCATTATTAATGCAAATTTATACTGGAAAGATCCACTCAACATTTTGTTATTATGTTTAACAGAATCTGAAATTGAAGGAATCATTGATCAGTTTCATACAGGATTTTGTGGGGGACATTATGCTTGGAGAGCTACAACATACAAGATTCCGAGGGGAGGATTTTATTGGCCCACATTGTTCTTAAAAGTAGGGGCAAAGGTAAGAGGTTGTGTTCCTTGCCAAATGTTTATTAGAAAACAGAAATTAGCAGCTCTTCCACTTGTTCCATTAATAGTTTCAACACCTTTTTCTCAATGGGGATTAGATTTTATTGGAGAGATTCACCCCACTTCAAGTAATCAGCATACATGGATCTTCACTGCAACAGATTACTTTACTAAATGGGTGGAAGCGATTCCAGTCAGAATGATATTGATGCAGTAGTAATTAAGTTTGAGGAGAATATCTTGGCTAGATTTGGTTGCCCAACTCAAATTGTAACTGATAATGCATCATCATTTTCTAGTGTTAAAATGATTGACTTTTGACAGAAATATCAGATTTTGTTACGTCATTCAACTCCATACTACCCTCAAGGTAATGGCCTTGCAAAATCATCAAACAAAAGTTTGGTAAAGGTAATAAAAAAGACACTAGCTGATCATAAGAAGAGCTAGGATTCACATTTGATTTAGGAAGTATGGGAAAACAAAATTAATTCAAAGAGGTCAACTGGAAAATCTCCATTTCAGATAGTCTATGGGAAAGATGCAATTTTCCCTACCAATTTGGCTTTCCCTCTTTTAAGATTTCTGCAGGATGAAACAGATGATCTTGACAATTTTTCTAGAAGAATAAATCATATTATTGAGCTTAATGAAAATAGAGATGAAGTTCAATACAAATTGCAGAAATATCCTAATAAGATGAAGGTCTTGTTTGATAGAAGAGCCAGGGAAAGGTAATTTAAGGAAGGTGATCTAGTTCCTAAATGGGATGCCAGGAGAGAAGAGAAAGGAAAGCATGGAAAATTCGACAATCTGTGATTTGGACCTTTAGCAATTGCTGAAGTAAAAAGTAGCAATACTTTTGTGCTGCAAAATCTTAAGAGGAAATATTCCAATTATCCTGTAAATGGAAGGTTTCTCAAACATTATATTCAGTACTAAGAAGGTGAAATAGTTCTCATTGTAAATACTCCGGTTTTCTTTTCCTTTCCAAGATGTTAGTGTGATATTTTTTATAGCAAGGACTCCATAGCCTGAGGAGAAGGCACATGGATCTGCGGGTTCTCTGCATTCTACAGGAGAAAGCAGTCCCCAGATGTTGGCATTATGATACAAGTGTTGTCCTTGATGGCAACTCACTCAGAGGTATGATACAGGTGATGGAAACTCAATCAAAGGACAAATCTTAGTACAACAGGTCAAGAGAGAGATATACGCAGGTTAACATTGATGAAAGTGTGTATACACGTGGGTGAGAAGAACAAAAGGCGCATATACGTACACATGCAGGTTCACAGAATGAAAGGCACATACATGTCGGAAAACTAAGTTTTGGTCCGTGGTATTTGGTCCATGGTATTTTCGTATTGGGTCCAAGGTATTGGTTCAACATGGTTTTGGACCATGGTATTGAGAGAAGCCTAAACCTATATAAAGAGAAGATCATTAGGCCAAGGAGGCAAGGGGTGCAAGTGATGAATATCTGATGAAGCGTGACATCTAGTATGCTGGTTATGGGTTTGTGATGTTGTGCTTGATCTGAACCAAGGATGCACCTATGTTGTTGATGATGGATGATGGATCGAGATCATAAGGCTTGGAATGTATTATCATTATGTGGTTTGATCATGGATAGACTAGATCTAAATTATTGACGCATGTTTTATTGTATGAATGCTATGATCTGGGTATGACTAATGTCTGGAACAGCTGCAAAGTTATGAGTAAGTATTTGTAGATCTATACGCGGGTTGGCTTTAGTAAAAGTGCGTATGTACGCTGGTTTGATTCTTTATAGTAGCGTATACATTATGAGATATGATATTTGAAGTTGCAGTTGGATCTGGTTATTGTTGCAGAGTTTTGTTTTCTATTCTATGTTCTGGTTTTAGTGGTTCAGTATTGGGTGATTTAGAGATTGATGATGCAGGTATAAGTTGATGATTGTGGTGATTGTTTTGTATTTATGGATCCAGTATGAAAATGTATGAAACGTGGTCCCTGGAAGATCGTAGAGTTCAGTAGGCCGGCGCCTACATACTGGTAAACATATCAGCCAGTACAAGAGCCAGGGGGTTGTAGCTCCCTTCCAGGAGTTGCTGGAAAATGAGTGAAGGTTGGAGCCTTCAATAGGCCGGCGCCTACGTACTAGTAAATGGATTGGCTAGTACAAGAGCTAAGAAGGTTGTATCCTTCTGCAGGTAGAAGCCTGTGTACTGGTATAAGACTGCACCAGTACTATTGTAAAAATAAGTTTCTTATTAAAAGAAGATAGAGACGAATTGCAGCAAGTGGTTTTCACCCACATTGGGTTTCCACCTTATATCATGGTGTTCATGTGTGCTCCTTATGTGTGATGATATGTTCTGTTTTACTGCACCTGTTTATTGTTAATATGGTTAACAATGTTCTGATGCACTCATTTGAAGATCAACTAATTGAATCATAAGTTTACTGGATATACGCTAGTTGCATTAATCACAGTTGCGTATATATGCGGGTATCCTTAACTGAAGTAGCGTATATGAATATGAATATGGAAATGAAAAAGTTATTATTGATTAGATAATACTGATTCACCCCCCCCCCCCCCCCCCCATCTCAGTATTATTTCCAACACCAGATGGAGCCAATGTTGTAGCATTTTTTGGTTTCGATAAAATAGAATATTTAAAAAATGTTAAGTTAGGATATGGACATAACTATAGTGAATAACATGTTAGTTGAAAAATATTTTTGATGATGATGTCCATATCAAAGAAAATGTTAGGTTAGCTGCTCTAAAAAATCAAGGCAAAAAGAAAATGTTAGGTAGAAAGAAAACAAATAAACTCTGAAATTGAGCAAGTCTAAATGCCACTCCTTTGTTTCTGCAAATAATGGTTGTGTGCAGCTTGTTTTAAATGCCACAACCCATGATAGTCAAATTGTTTAATCTTGACTGCTTCGTGCTTTAAATTTGATGCTATAGTTAGAGAATAAAGATCTGTCCAAACTATTTAATCTTGGCAGATCAGTAGTTAGGTAGAGAATAATAAGGTGCTCATCAGTTTAATCCGAGCCCTTGAAAGTTATAAGGGTAGATTTAGATAGTTTTTTTTTGTTAAATAAGAAGAAAGGATAAGGGTTTGCTAGCTTAAATTCACCCATTAAGTGAAGAAAAAAATGATAGGGTAAGCAAAGGGTAAGTAGAGAAAGGTTGCAGAAGTTTAATGGTTGATTGGACAAAATATACATTTATCATGTTTCTATGTCCAGGAGGAAATTATACAAGGAAAATGAAGGTTTACAAAGTCAAGTAATTAACTTCCCATTCATCCCCATTCATTCCTATATTCACTAATTTCCCCTTCCTACCTTCATATATTCATATTCTGTTATGAAACCAGCTCAAGAAAAGATAGAAAAGATAGATCAACGCCTTAGAATTCAGCCTCTTCGAGGGGGAAACCTCCTTTACATTACATAAATAAAAAATTCTTGGATGATTCAAATGACAAAACCTCCTTTATATATATAGGAGTCTAAGGAGTCACAATATAATCCATCTGACCTAACAATAATAATATAAAGCCACAAAAATAACAATAGAGGGATTCTATGGGGCACAATAATAACAATATGGGGGCAATAGGGGCACAACGATATTAATAAGGGGTATAACTACAATAGTAATGGGGTAATCACTAGTATTATGGGGACCCAACATGCCCCTCTCCTTCAAAAAAGTGTTGTCCTCAATGCTTGAGTAGTTTTGGATACTTCTGCATAAAATTCTCATCCTCCCATGTGGAATCTTCACCGGATAAGTTCTTCCACTTGTTAAGATACTCTGAAATTGATCGATTCCGTAGCTGTCGAGTTCTTGTTTTTGTGACTGCTTCTAGTTCCAATATAATTTTTCCTTCCTCGTCAAGTTCTGGCAATATTTTTTGAACTGGGAGCTTGTCGCCTATAACCTTCTTTAAACATGAAACATGGAAAACTGGGTGCAATCGAGAAGCTGCAGGAAGCTCCAATTTGTATGCCATAGTACTAATCTTTTGCAACACCTTGTATGGACCATAATACTTTGGTGATAATTTATTATCCTTCTTAGCTTGCTTGAGGGACATTTTCTTATATGGTTGTAGCCGTAGGAATACCCAATCACCTACATCAAAACTTCTTTCACTGCGATGTTGATCTGCCTGTTGTTTCATTCTATTCTGTGCCAACACGAGGTTATCCTTTAAGATTTGGAGGACTTGTTGTTGATGTTCAATGTGGTGTTCCACTGCCTGAACCTTAGAATTTTCTCTTAAATATGATGTGATAGATGGTGGTTGATACCCATAAAGTGCCATAAATGGGGTCATTTTTGTTGTTGTATGGAAGGAAGTGTTATACCACCATTCAGCCAGAGGCAACCATTTGACCCATTGTGTCTGTTTATCAGATACAAAGCAACGAAGATATCCTTCCAAACATTTGTTTACTGTCTCAGTTTGCACATCAGATTGAGGATGATAAGATGAGCTATGAGTTAACTGAGTACCAAGACAAGAAAATAATTCTGTCCAAAAATTTCCAGTGAAAATGGGATCTCTGTCACTTACAATAATCTTTGGGTTTCCATGTAGCTTTTGAATTGTTTCCATAAATGCAGTAGAAACTGTACTGGCTTTAAATGGATGTGATAATGCACAAGAGTGTGCATACTTGGTAAGTCTGTCAACTACCACCATGATGACACTCTTTCCCTCAGACTTGTGTAAACTTGTGATAAAATCCATTGAAACCTCCTCCCAACATTGGCTTGGAATGGATAAAGGTTGTAATAGACCCAGTGTCTTAATTGTTTCAACTTTATTTTGTTGGCAAACCAAACATTCCGCCACAAACTTTTGAATATCTCATTTAAGGCCATCCCAAAAAAATTCCTTCTTAACCCTGTGGTAAGTTTTTAAAAATCCTAAGTGGCCTCCTAAGGGAGAAGTGTGCAATTCCATAAGAATATTTTGTTTTAGCTGGGAATTCTTACAGAGTTATAAGCGATCTTTGTACCATAACAAATCATTTTGCCAGCTAAATGTATCAGACGTACTGGAATCTTGTTGTAACTTTGAATAAGTGCCCACACTTCTTCGTCATTCTTCCACTCCTCCCTTGCTTCATTTATCCAATCTAGTTGGATAATAGAAATGGCACACAACAATGCTTCCACATCCTCATCCTTTCTTGAGAGTGCATCTTCCACCACATTTTGCTTCCCTTTTTTGAAGATGATTTCAAAGTCATAACCCAACATCTTTGTGACCCACTTTTGTTGCTCTTCAGAGGATAATCTTTGTTCTAAAAAGTATTTAAGGCTATCATGATCCGTTTTACCTTGAAGTGTCTTCCCATTAGGTAGGGTCGCCATTTCTTAAGTGCATGGAGTATTGCCAACATTTCCTTCTCATAAATAGCTTTGCTTAAAAACTTTCCCTTGATTGGACGACTTTCAAAAGCAATGGGTCTTTCATCTTGCATAGAACAGCACCAATTCCATTTCCTGAAGCATCACATTCCATAATAAAGGTTTTTGTGAAGTCCGGTGTAGCTAAGACTGGTGCTTGGCACATTGCCTCTTTAAGATGTTCAAAGGCCTTTGTTGCTTCCGAAGTCCATGAAAATGCATCTTTCTTCAATAATGTTGTTAGAGGTGCTACTATTCTCCCATAATTCTTAACAAACTTGCGATAATACCCTGTCAACCCGAGAAATCCTCGCAGATGCTTTATGGATGTGGGGATTTTCCATTCCTTAATGGCTTTAATTTTGCTAGGGTCTACCTTAACTCCTTCATGAGATACAATATGACCCAGATATTCCACCTCCTGAACTCCAAAGAAACATTTGGATCTTTTTTCATACAATTGTTTCTCCTCCAATAGTTGTAGCACCTTGTCAACATGTTCAACATGATCCTTCCAAGACTTGCTGTAGATCAGTATATCATCAAAAAATACTAACACAAATTTTCTAAGGAATGGTTTGAAAATTGAATTCATCAAACCTTGAAATGTTGAAGGTGCATTGGTAAGGCCAAAAGGCATGACCAAAAATTCATAATGACCCTCATGAGTTCTAAATGATGTTTTCGGAATGTCTTCAATCTTCATTCCGATTTGCTGATATCCTGAATGAAGATCCAACTTGGTGAAGTAAATTGATCCATGCAATTCATCCAGTAATTCATCAATGACAGGAATGGGGAACTTATCTTTAATAGTGAGCTTGTTGAGCTCCCTATAATCCGGACACATGCGCCATGATCCATCCTTCTTGTGCACCAATACTACTGGAGCAGAGAAAGAACTTTGACGTGGTTGAATTATACCAGCCTCTAGCATTTCTGCAACCATACGTTCAATTTCACTCTTTTGGACATAGGGATATTTGTATGGCCTGATGTTTGGAGGAACACTTCCTGGAATCAGATGAATAGCATGATCATGATCATGCATAGGTGGGAGGCCTTTGGGAGTCTCAAATACCTTGGAATGATTGTCCAGGACTTTTTGGAGATCTGGAGAAATAGATGATTCCAATGTGGAAACATCTAGCGAACATAATTGTGTAATTACACCTCTTTGCTCCTTTTTTAGAAGCTTTGTCATACCATTAGAGCTAATTATCTTTCTTGGTTTCCCTGCAATACCCCTTAATTCAACTTCCTTTCCTTCCGTAGAAAATTTGATGAAAAGTTCTTGAAAATTAAAAGCTATTGTACCCAAGGATTGTAGCCTTTGGACTCCTAGTGCAACATCAACACCTCCCATTGGAATGGAAAGCATTGGGCTAGTCAATACATTCTCCCATGGATAGCTTGATATTATGGCACTTTCTAGAGCAATTTATTGTTCCTCCATTTGCAATCATCACTTGACACTCTGGTGCTGGATATAGGAAGCAATTCAATTCTTTTGCTACCTTACAATGAATAAAATTGTGGGTGCTTCCTGAATCAATCAACACTATTACCTTTTTCTTCTTGATTTGTCCTTCTATCTTGATGGTTTGAGGAGTGGTAATTCCCGCCAATGCATTACAAGATATGGTTGGATTTATTTGTTCTTCATCTAGGCTTTTTTCCTGGAGTATATCCTCTTCTTTTGACCTTTCTTGCTCCTTTTCTTCTTCCTCTTCACAATCTATGTAGAATAATTTCTTCTGAGCACACTTATGACCTTTAGTGTATTTGCTATCACAACTGTAACAAATCTCTTTTGCTCTTTTTTCTTCCAATTGTTGTGGTGACAACCTTATAGGTTGTGGAAGACTAGGGGCAACAACACTTCCGTCTTTATAGTTGTGAATGGTATGCTTCCTGGTTGCCATAATTTTGCTTTCCATTTTTCTTGCTAACCTGAATGCCTTCTCTAATGAATCAGGTTCCCAAAGGAGAACATCATGTTGGATATTATCCTTTAAAGACCTTATGAACACATCAATCCTATGCTCCTTTGGAATATCTTTTACCCTTATGTTCAATTTTTGGAACTCCTCAATGTGCTCCATTATTGAACCCTTTTGTTTGAGACTTATCAATTGGCTAAAAAAAGTGTTTCTTTTTGCATCCTCATAATGTGCTATCAATTCTTCCGTAAAAATTGCCCAAATGATAAATTGTTTACGAGAGAAAAGCCATTGATACCATACAAACTGATTTGGTTCCAAATATAAAGTTGCCATACGTACCTTTTGTGTGTTTTGCACATTATTGAGATCAAAGAATTGCTCCATCTGTAATATCCATGTTGCGGGATCCTTGCCATCAAACTTCCTCATATCGATTTTTGGAATATGGTGGGTCTTCGATCCAACATTAGAGTCTATGGAATCATGATTAACATTTCTTTTGTTCTCATCATGAGTTTCCTTTACTACCCTTTCACCATTAGTGACCCTTTCTTGTAGCAACTTCTTCAATTCTTCCATGTCTGTCTTCAAATCTATCTTCAAATCATCCATCTTAGCTTCTACGCCTTTCTTTAAACCATCCATATTAGCTTCTACATCTTTCTTTAAACCATCCATCTTAGATTCTGTTCCTTTTTGTGAAAGTGACATTTGTTGCACTTGGTCTCGTAATTTTGCTATATCATGTTGCATTTCTTCCTCTTCTTCATAAGTCATGCTAGAGCTTTCAGGTTGCATACTAGGTGTTTGCATTTTCTTTCCTCGGGGCATCAATTACTGATAATAATGATTTACTATGCCCTTTGAATTCCTTCAAACCAAGCTTACGCAAAAATTTAAAAAAAACTACACACCTTTTTTCACTTTGTAGAAGCCTAATATTGAATCTGATGTATCTCTACAATTTCGAAACATCCAGTTCTGCAATTGTGACCTGTAGTAGCCTTTTCTGTCCTCTTTCCAATGCCACTAGTTTGATCCAAATTGGATTCTCCAAGAAAGAGTTATGCACAATCTCCCGCAGTGACCTAATTGTAGACTAGTTCAGTAGAGCGAACTTGTATGAAGTGCCACGTGTCACTGTTTCGACCTTTGACTCTAAAAAATATATACAAGAAAACTAAAGTTCGTCCTCTTTCTGCACCTTCTTGCGAAATTTCAATCTGATGCTCAGAAAGAAAGTTATGATGATTTTCCCCAGGTCACCTGTTTGGAATGTAATTTAGGAGTCTGCAAAAAGACCAACTTCCTCAGATCATATCTTCGCAAATATAGCGTGAAAAGCTCTGAAATTTGGACCCGAGGTTCAGCGCAATTTCTTCTCAAATGGGTTTTGTTTGCAACTTCTGAAATGTCGCAGAAAAAAATTTATAGTGAAAATTCCACGATGACCTGTTTGGAGCAGCGAAACCCTAGAATCCAAAGCTCTAATACCAAATGTTATGAAACTAGCTCAAGAAAAGATAGAAAAGATAGATCAACGCCTTAGAATTCAGGCTCTTCGAGGGGGAAACCTCCTTTAAATTACATAAATGAACAATTCTTGGATGATTCAAATGACAAAACCTCCTTTATATATATAGGAGTCTAAGGAGTCACAATATAATCCAGCCGACCTAACAATAATAATATAAAGCCACAAAAATAACAATAGAGAGATTCTATGGGGCACAGTAATAACAATATGGGGGCAATAGGGGCACAACAATATTAATAACGGGTATAACTACAATAGTAATGGGGTAATCACTAGTATTATGGGGACCCAACATATTCATCCATTTTCATAAATCCCTTTTACCATATAAAATCCCATTTTACATGAAAAACCCACAAAATACATTTACCCTAAGTATAAATGCTATATGAAAAGTCAAATCATCCATAAAAGCTTTACACTTAGTGTTATTCCTCTTTTCCAATATATACCATATTAACATTAACATAATGTATTAAATCCTTAATAAGTTCCCTTTCTCGTATAATATAGCTCCTTTATTATATATATTCCGAAAACCCTTAGTTTTGTTTTAAAACTAAGTATTTTATAAATATCGCATTGGCGGGATCTGCAACCCTTTAAACATCCATATACTATAGTTTTATTAAAAAGCTATGTATTTCATATAAATATCGCATCGCAATATCGGTGGGTTGAAAGTCCTTCATATAAATAACTCTCCTCGCATTGCAAACTTCGATTGCGATTGCAATGGCAATTCCAGACCCGACCCATATATATTGCAACTTATGCCACATCGCATCTGCCCCTCATCGTAAGTCCTGTCCGATGCATACATCCTCTGCCTTTGCGATATCCGAACTCTGATTGCGATGAGAGCCCGGACCTGACCATACATATATTCCAATTAACCGCCATGTCGCGTCCGCCCATTATCATATACCTTTGCGATGGGCCTAACCCTCGCCCACACCGATAGCGATATGAGATTAACCTCAGACACGATGTCATTATCCGCCAATGTTAATATAATTTCCAATCCGCCATATATTATTTTCGATGATTTTCTTGTGTTAAATTGATTTTCGATTTAAACACAGAAATGACCCGAAAAATTCATTTTACTGCTAATCATGTTTTTAACCATGATTAAGCCATTCCCACTAGAACTAATCCCTCCATGTTCCTATTCTCCACTCCACCTCTGTTCATATTTTCCCGCTAATTCAAAAAGAAGATTGTTTTAACTATTTTAATGCCATTTTCCCCTGTTTCCCCTGTTTTAAAAAGCGAAGCCCCAATAATTCCTTTGCGGCCATTAAATCTATGGTTTACCCTTCGATACACCCCAAAATCCTCTGATAGCCTTTGAAAGCTCAGTAGAGCCATCACGACCTCGTTTGTCGCCATGTTTTTCTTAATGAGTTCTGTGTTTTGCAGGTAAGAAGACTGTTGTTTCAGGCTTATAAACAAAAAGCCTGCGAAACAGTTTGAAGACTAAATATGAAGATTTACTATTGAAAAACACAGTAAAACCTGAAATACATAGTCAAAACTACTTAGCGGGGTTAAAAGAGATTCACAGAGTTTAAACATATCAGTAAAAGGCTAAATGAAGCAAATCTACCAATGTAAAGGTTACCAACAATGTATCAACATAGAAGGGCAAAATATCGTACAAATGAAGCCAACACAACCTGAATAAAAGGGGACAACGAGAAGCACTTCAATAGCTACCCCTATCTTCTTGCCATGAAGATCTTTTCCTCTCCTTGAATAAATCTTAAACAGTTTTAAGATATTTGTAGTTTTATTATTGTATAAATAACTCTCTTTTGAGATGTTATGGGTTCGAAATTCAAGATTCATAGCTCACTGCTTGTAAAGTCTTTGACTATTTATTCTACTTTGAACCTGGAAGCTACCTTTGAAAGATGGTTTTGCAAAAATTTGATGTAATCGTTCTTTTTGGAACCTTAATACAAAGCAAAGGATTCTGAATATAGTCTTGCACAGTTTGCGTTATCCTGTAAGTTTTTCCAGTTTTTCAATCATTGTATTATTTCTTTATATGCTTATGACTTGCAGAGATATCTAGGTAGGAACAATTAGAGTTTCAATTGATTCATATAAGTTCCTGAAGTGATCATCTATTAAGAGATTGGATTAATACAACTGTTTGTGTAGCTAATCCCCTCTAATCAATAAATCATCATCATCTTGTGTAAGCATTAAGTATACTACCTTGAACCTTTGGAACGTAGTTTAGAAGGTTTTCCAACTTGTGATTGTTCTGTTTTACAGTCTGGAAACTGTGATAATCATATTTTTTGTTGTCTTCTACTCACAACTATTTTAATCTATATCACTAGGTAATGCTTTATAGCAGCCCTTTGTTGAAGTATTAATATACCCCAAAGGATTAATTACTTCAATTCTACATCTGTGTTCATTCATTGGTATTCCAAAAACTTAAACCAAAAGCCCCCAAAACAATTATTTTAGATGCTCTGGCATTGGTAGCTTGACCTACTACTATCTCAAAGGTACAACAGTACCACTTGATGTATGTGGAGTAGTGTTTGGAAGTATCTACATTTATATGAGGGATGGAATATTCATGCAGAGATTCAACTAATACTTCCTCATCAAGGATGGGAAATCCTTCATTATCGATTCATATAAAGGAAATTCAAAATTTCACTGGTAAATGTTAGCAAAGCCAAGAAGTGTTGAAAATAACAACAAGAAATGATAAAAATAAAATCCAGAAATTCCAATTTAATTTGTCCTTGAATTAAAATTGTGAATTAAAATCGCATTTAGTCTCACCAGCTACTTGGAAATAATTAATTAATTCATTATGGATTAATTAGTTGGAGAAATTCAAGTTAGAAGTCTTTCTACAGTCATGCAACAATTATACCTTAAATTAAGGAGATTATCCCTTAATTAAGGAGATAAGATTGAGTTATATTTGACTTGTAATTAGTTAACTCATTTTACTGAGTTAAGTCTAGTTAAATTAGTTCCAAACTGTTTGAGGAACTAATTGTGAGTTATCCGTTAGTGGATGCATGCATGCACTCAACCAGTGTACTCCAGATAACTGAAGATTCCCTCATCAGAAACTCATGCATGTCTATTCTGAGAAAGACCCAGTTGAGCTAAATGTTGAGGACAATGTACTATCAGTTTCATGTGTTTTCCTATAAAGGAAACTCATGTATGCAATCAAGGTAAGGTTCCTTGAGGATTGCGTAGTTCTGGCAGTGTGTGAGAGCAGTGTTACACTGGGTGAATGAGATCATCCCAGAGGTAACTGCGCAAGGAAATAGGACCTTGGAGGGCAAAGAGGAAGGCTTGTGAGAAGCTTTGATTTCTTGTGAGCATCCAGGAGGATTGTACTAAGAGCTAGCTAGCTGTGAGAGCTAAGGCTTGTATAATCTTGATGTATTTCCACCTTGTATGATAATACAAATAGTGGGGTTTCTAGCTGAGGCTTTCCCTTGAGTATTTTCTGTGTTTCATGTGCATTGATTCTTCTTCTTCTGGTTATATGTGTTCAGCTTTATCTTGCTCAATCTTTAAGCTTTCGCAAAGCAAATTGATAGTAGAAGTAGATTATAGTATTTTTCTTTGGTATATTGCACTATCGGGTTAATCTACAGTCAGATTTTCTACATAGTCTTAGAGTGAGATTTGTATAGAATTTGTAGAATTTCTACATGGTATCAGAGCTAGTTGATGCATAGAGAAATTTCTACATGGTATCAGAGCCTAGATTATCAAAGTTGTGAATAGTATACGAAGAAGAGAATTCGAAGTTGAAGTTCAAGGTTGCAGGTGCAAATCAAATTCTTATCATACTTCAAGGTTGGCCAATGGCGTTCTATGGCTTGAGACTCGAGTATGCCTTCGAAGGAAACTCGAATTACATAGCATGGAAAGATCGCATGGAGGCTGTATTAGAAGACAACAGCTTGAAGGATTTCATTGATCAAGAAATCCCAAAGCCAGGTTCAATTAATGCACAAGAGTTGGCTGAGTGGAAGAAGTGTGTGGCGAGGGCGAGACAGATCATCCTTGAGAGAGTTCGAGACCATATTGTCTCGAGTCTCCATGGGAAGGATACTCCATATTAAATGTGGAAGACATTGAAGGATCTCTACCAGAACAGTAGCAACCAGAGGAAATTGGCGCTCAAGGATAAGCTACGAAGAATCAAGATGGAGAACGGTGATACTATTTCCACATATCTGAACAAGCTCACCACCTATAGAGATGAGCTTGGAAATGTGGGAATAACTACTGCCGATGATGATATGGTGAGCCTCACTCTCCTTGGCCTTTTAAAGAGCTGGAGTAGCTACCAAGACTCTATGAATGGAAGGGAGAAACTGCCAGATTGGGAACGACTGTGGTCAAATCTCATGTAGGAGGAGAACAGGAGGAGCACATGAGATGGTTCTTCATCCAAGGATGATGATGAAGAAAATCTGGCCTTAGCAAGTAAGGCAAGTAAAGGGAAGGGGAAGGATTCCCATTCCAAATTGAATTCTTCTCATGGAGGGAAGAAGGGTGACAAGTCTAAAGTGAGATGCTTTAATTGTCACAAGATGGGACATTATGCGACTAATTCCCCATCAAAGAAGTCCAAGAAGGGATCTTCGGATGGATCTGAAGGTGATGCATTAGCCTCTCAGTTTGAAATGGACTTTACTCTCATCGCATGCATGGTGTCATTGATGATGGGTTGTGGTTGGTATCTTGACAGTGGAGCCTCATTCCACATGACTGACGATAAAAGTTTATTCAGTACCTTGGAGGAGAAAGACCTCAAGATGCGCATAGAGATGGGTGATGATGAAAGGTTTAGTGTTTTAGGAGTGGGCACAATTTCTTTTCAGAGGGAGCATGGAGCTCCTATCACCTTGATAAATGTGAAGTATGTGTCTGGACTATAGAATAACTTGGTATCGGTCGCAATGTTGGAGGAAAAAGGCTACAATGTTGTCTTCAGTAAAGGAAAGACGTTCCTTAGACACATCACCACAAGACGGGTGAAACAGATCGGTTCACGAGTCAAGAACCTGTATGCTCTTGAGGTTCAAGATGCATGCAAAGCCTTGAGGAGCAAGGAAACTGTTAGAGACTTGGTGGTTGAGAGGGAGAGTGAATTACCTCTCAATATGCAACCCTAGAAGAAGTCTTAGACAATTGTGGAGGAGCCATAATTGGAGAAGTGGGAAGAGGGATCACATGCAGCTATACCTCCAGGTGTGGGGTGGGGTGATGTGGAGTGATAGTCCCAAGAAGGCTGAAATTGTGCAGGGTCCATTGAGAGGTTTTATCTCATGGATTGTACCTTGCTACGGGAGCCCAAAGTACATAGTAGCGGGAGGAATCAGTGGGATTGATGCAGTCAGAGATCAAAGTGATAGAGGCTAGAATAGTAAGATACTAAAGAGCGCAGAGAAGGATTGACAACAGTGCAGAAAGACAAAGTCAGTAGAAGCGCAAAGTTTTCAGTTGACAGAGGCAATAACAGTCAAAGACTTTGATGACAAATGCATCATACTGATTCAGGTTGGATGTTTTTTTTGTTTCTGGAGTTGCTGGAGCAACAACACTAGAGAGAAGTGTTGCATGCATAACATTCCAAAGGTTCATGATCGCGATAGAGTTGAATTCCTTTCTTGTTTAGAGGAAGTGTTGAAAATAGCAACAAGAAATGATAAAAATAAAATCGAGAAATTCCAATTTAATTTGTCCTTGAATTAAAATTGTGAATTAAAATCAAATTTAGTCTCACCAGCTACATGGAAATAATTAATTAATTCATTATGGATTAATTAGTTGGAGAAATTCAAGTTAAAAGTCTTTCTGAAGTCATGCAACAATTATCCCTTAATTAAGGAGATAAGATTGACTTATATTTGAGTTGTAATTAGTTAACTCAGTTTACTGAGTTAAGTCCAGTTAAATTAGTTCCAAACTGTTTGAGGAACTAATTGTGAGTTATTAATCAGTTGATGCATGCATGCACTCAATTAGTGTACTCCAGATAATTGAAGATTCCCTCATCAGAAACTCATGCACTTCTATTCTGAGAAAGACCCAGTTGAGCTAAATGTTAAGGACAATGTACTATTAGTTGCATGTGTTTTTCTATAGAGGAAACTCATGCATGCAGTCAAGGTAAGGTTCCTTGAGGATTGTGAAGTTCTGATAGTGTGTTAGAGCAGTGTGTGAGAGCAGTGTTACACTGGGTGAAGGAGATCATCCCAGAGGTAACTGTGCAAGGAAATAGGAGCTTGGAGGGCAGAGAGGAAGGCTTGTGAGAATCTTTGATTGCCTGTGAGCATCCAGGAGGATTGTACTGAGAGCTGGCTAGCTGTGAGAGCTAAGGCTTTATATAATCTTGATGTATTTCCACCTTGTATGATAATACAGATAGTGGGGTTTTTAGCTGAGGCTTTCCCCTGAGTATTTTCTATGTTTCATGTGCATTTATTCTTCTTCTTCTGGTTATATGTGTTCAGCTTGATCTTGCTCAATCTTTAAGCTTCCACAAAGCCAATTGATAGTAGAAGTAGATTATAGTATTTTTCTTTGGTATATTGCATTATCAGGTTAATCTACAATCATATTTTCTACATAGTCTTAGAGTGAGATTTGTAGAGAATTTACAGAATTTCCACATGGTATCAGAGCTAGCTGATCCATAGAGAAATTTCTACAAGAAGTTGATTAGTCATAGTAAGAAATATGTTTTACATTTCTTTATATAAAATCGGCTTCATGATGAGTCAATAAGAGTAAAGGCATCATTGGAGGAGTGCACTAAAGATTAGAAGAATCAATTAGAGAAGTTTCTACAAGCATACAAAGGAGTGTTCAAGGAGCTTAAAGGGATATCACCCAAGAGGGAAGTGGGAAGTGTAGCACAAAATACAATAATTTCTACACTCCCCATTGCTGAATATTGGGATGCATAGACAATCCATTCTGGAAGCAAATGAAGTGAAGAAACAACTGCAACAACTATTGGGGCATGGTGTGATTCGACCAAGCACCTCACTTTTCGAGTCATGCATCATAAATGTATGATGGATGGGACTTGGAAAATGTGTATTGACTACATAGTATTAAACAAGATTACACTCAAGAATTCACACCCTCTACCTAGGATCAATGATCTATTAGACCAATTGTAGCATGCAAAATATTTCATCAAGCTTGATATAATATTAGGATATCACCAAGTTCGAGTAAAAGAAGAAGACATCTAGAAGACCACCTTCAAAATGAAGCAAGGTATGTATGAATGGTTGGTCATATCATTTGGTTTATATAATGCATCAACTACATTTATTAAAATGATGAATGATGTAGTATTCCCATATCTAGATTCATTTTTTATGGTATGTTTGGATGATATATTGGTTTGCAATGCCACCTAGGAGAAGAGTATCTCACATTTTATGTAGGTGCTAGAAACTTTGGAGAAACACAAGTCGCTAGCTAAACGCAGGAAATGTGAGTTTGGCCAACAATATTTGGTGTATTTTGGGTATATAATTGGTGGAGGGGACCTTAAGATAGATCCCACAAATATGGAGGCCATCATGGAGTTTTAATTTCCTACAAATTTCTTTGAAGTTAGGAGTTTTTTTGGGGAAAAGCAATACCTATGCAAGTTCATAGCTTCATTTTCAATAACAACTACATCACTTCATGTCGTGATGACATGTTTCAATAATTTTTAGAGGGGGAAGAATCAATAGAAGGCTTTTGATGAGATGAAAAGAAAAATTATATAAGCACCAATTCTCATGTTACCAAACTTACAAAAGCACTTGAAAGTGGATATATATGCAAGTGGGTGTTGATCTGAAAATTGATTGTCCTCTGACACTTTGTAAGTTTGAAAATTTTGGGTCTTTAAATGGTCACTTAGATTGTAACTTATTCAAAAGAGAATAATTAGGTTTTAAATGAACTTAACAATGAAAAAAAATCATATGCAATCGAACATGGTAAAAATTAAGAAGAGATCAACCAAGTGATAATGAAGTTCACCCCTCTTGGGCTACATCTCTGGGCCCTGCTCCAATGGCTAGGCCACTTTATTAATCTCAGCAACAAAAAGAGTACATTACAAATATTTGACTCATAGAGTAAACCTCCTTTTGGAGTGGGACTGTTTCTCCTTCAAAGAAACATTCTCCTTCAGAGAACTCTCACTCACAAGTTGACTCCCTTTAGTAAAGAAATGATGAAGCAAAAAGAAAAAGACTCTCTCACTAAATGTGGAACCATGTCCTTGTACTCATTCTGAGATCAAAAGCAAGCACAAATTCAATTGCTTCATAATGAAGTGCCAAAATGGTCTTTTCCCACAATCATATTGAGAATAGACTGAAAAATTGGTTGTGATAATGAAGAAACAAATGATGCAGATGCATCTGGAAGGATTGAAAACCCTTTTATAGGCTCTCTCTCTACCCAAAAAGGTCTCCAAATGCCCTTAAAATAGTCTCTGTCTACAACACAAAAGGACTTGGCTTTGCAAATTCTCCCACATACAGTGCTCAAATCACAAAAATAATACTGCCATTGAGTTCAAAACACCCAAAAACCCCTGTGTAGGCTTTTCTTGGGCTCAAAAATACTGAAAAATGACCAAGTTAGATCTCTTTTTCCATTTCTCTACTATGTGTCTTGCAAAATGACAAGACTGGATATATGAGTGACGAAATCCACCTTTTGGTAGGCTGCCGAACGACAATTTCGCTCAAGACCGACGGAATTCCCATGAAAAGGTGCAAATTATTGCCTATTAAATGTGCCAATAAGGCCTTAGTGCTGAATTTCCAGCCCCCAAATGCGGTCACATGGATTCATATGGCCAGGGGCCAAGCTAGCCCGCCCGCACCCCCCCAGCTTTGCTCCGCTAGTGGTCATATGGTTGACAGATGGGAATAGGGGCCAAAGCTAACTGCTCACCCTCGCCACTTCTGCCTCTGCCATGGTTTTGTGGTATGGCACATAACCAGGGGCTAGGGCTAACCACCTGGCCTCACCACCTTTGCGCTCTGGTTATATGGTTTCCAAGTGACCGGGGATTGTGGCCATGTGCCCCGCCCCTCCCCCCAAACGCTCTGGTTGTTTGACTTGAAATATAACTCTTCTAACTATATAGTTAAGAATTAATGTGGTGGTGTAATAGTGGAATGTGGTAGTTGTAATCGAAAGGTCGTGGGGTCAAACCTTGCCGAGTTGGTCGGCTGACCAAACAAATTTTTGGCACGAAGTCGAGGGCTACGTGGCACCCTCACATTAGGCCATGTGGCGCCTCATTATTGGCCCACATCAACACAACCAACCAATCAAAATTCGAATACTCGACTTGTACGACACAACCACATGGTAGCATGATATTGGCCTATACTGCTCACGATACCTACCTAGTCAGATGTTGATGTCAGCATACAACCTGCCCAGTCAGCAGTCCAGTCAACCCTGTAAGTTGGCTTTTTTTGCTGTTGGGAAAAAAATTCAGAACGCGATAAATTTCACACAAAGTGTCAGATTGAGGTAATTCAAGGGTCGTTGGAATTAGAATGATGAGATATATGATTTGGAATTTGTTTCGAGCGACTCCGAGCACTTTTATTTTTGAGCATATTTTGATCCCTTGGATCAGGTATGCCATGGGAGTGGTCTTGATACAAGGAGGATGACTTGTTTGTTATCATTTTGAAGTATTTCATGGGGTACTTCTCAATTAACTTACCTAGGATAAGAAGATCTATGCCATGGTATGAACTATTAAGAAGTGAAGTCACTATCCAATGGACAAGGATACCATCATCCACACAGATCACTGGCCATTATAGTATTTTTAGGCTTGGAGTAAGCTACATCAGACTAAAAATTACAAGTGGATGAGATTCTTATAGAAGTTCAATCTAGTCATGAAGTATAAGAAGGGAAACAAAACTAGGTTGGTAGACACGCTCTTAAGGCCACCCACATCCAAAATTGTAGTTTTGAGAACTTTGATGCACATGGATCCTTTCACCCATGATGCATACAAAGAGGTGTACATAGAAGATGATGACTTCACGAAGGCGTCTCAATAGCTATAGGGCCAGAGTCATGTAGAATATGGTGACAACAAAACTGACTATCATCTCTAAAATGAGTTACTCTATAGGATGGACAAAATTTTTGTTCCTAAAGGGTAGTGATTGCAACTTATTAGAGGGACATAGAACTCCAAAGTTGCAAGACATTTTGGCATTGGGAAGAAAATTTCCAACTTACAAAGGTATGTGTACTAGCTTAGAATGCAAGAATATGTAAAAGGGTACATTATATGATTTATACTTGGTTGTACTAAAAATCCCAATAACAGAAAGAAAGGTCTATACCATCCCTTACCAGTACCCACCAGACCTTGGGAAAGTATTTCCATGGATTTTATAGGAGGCTAACCAAAAACCATGAAGAAACATGACTAACGTTTTGTGATAGTTGGTAGGTTCAACAACATGTGTGCTCTCATGCCTTGGAAAATACCATCAATGGGAAAGAAACAACAAAATTGTTCTTTGGATAGGTTTGGGTGTAGTTTGGGATACCAAGGAGAATCATTTTAGAAAGGGACACGTGCATTTTGGAGTACATTATGGGAGTAGATGGACATGAAGTCGAAGAAGTTTGGAAATTTCATCCATAGACATATGGATAGATAGAAGTGGTCAATAGGATATCATGCAACTTTTGAGGTGTTACAATCAAAAGCATCTAAAGGCTTGGGATGAAAATATGATCTATATAAAACACTCTTATAATAGATAAATCCACACTTCTACTGGTAAGTCACCTTTTACAGCTTGCTTTTGATATTTTCCACCTTTACCCTGGGATGTTGTAACAACCCTCGTGAAAATTCCATGTAATAAAAGTTAATAAAGGAAAAATAATAACCACGGTTAATGGGACACTTATTCCAAGTTGAATGTTGGGCAAGACATCCTAGTGTGGGTGTTCATTTGGTTTATTATGGCTAAAGAAATTGGAAGAGGCAATGTTTAAGGCATTTGGAAAAGAAAAATGGCATTTTTAACACATTTATTTATGAAAATAATGGAAATTAGGAGAAAAGGAAGGCGAAAGCTCACATATTTCATGTGAGGAGGAAAATGAAGGAAAATAATGGAAAATGAAGAAAATAGAGACTTCATTAATAAAAAGGCTTCTAAGGACCAGTTGGTACCTTTTGTCAGTTCAATTTTGGAGCTCTCTCAATATTCTTTCTCTCTCTCTCTCTCACTCTTGGACACTTAAAGTTTTCTTGGAGGAATTTGGCATTGGATCAAGAGAGGAAAATGAGGCAAAGAGGAAGAAAAGATCAAGCAAGGAAGAGCAGGATCAAGCAACTACAACAAGATTCTTTGTAGGTGTTAATTTGCAGGTGTGAATTCCTTGCTAGTTTTCGCATGCATGGTATTGCATGTGTTTCTTTGTTGTCATGGTATGTTTTTTTCCAGGTGTGACAGTGTTTTCAGCCTAGCCTTGCCATTTCTGGATAGCCATGGTGTGATGGGGTTCTCATGTTTTGGTTAAGATGATGGGTTCGAAATTGAGTGAGATGGATTTCTACATAAAAGAACACAGGGCCTAGTAACCCCTGAACTGGATTGTGGGTTGTGGTAAAGCCATATTTTGTGTTGCC
The DNA here is from genome assembly GCA_031772625.1 of Pinus tabuliformis. Taxonomy (NCBI): domain Eukaryota; kingdom Viridiplantae; phylum Streptophyta; class Pinopsida; order Pinales; family Pinaceae; genus Pinus; species Pinus tabuliformis. The sequence goes on along the minus strand of CM062818.1, from coordinate 1,157,822,242 downwards.
TCGGTGGGCCTAGGAATCCTCGACTAGTGAATTGCATGATATACGGTAAAGCCTAGAGGTGGATGCTCTCCATGAGGACTAGTAATCCTAGGATGGGACATATGGTAAAGCCTGGAGAGTGGAGTCTCGGTTTAGGGCCTAGTGATCCGTGTGGATTGCGGTAAATCTTGAGAGACGAGGAGACAGGAAAATTCCTCATGGTGTAGGTGGACAAATCTAGTGGCATCCATGCTTGTTTTGGCCTAGTGATCTGGTGTGGATTGTGGTAAATCTTGGTTTCTATTGATGAGGGTGAGGTGGTTTAGCCTTGGGATGCCTCAGTTGGTTCTTTTAGTTTGAGTCCCACATTTATGCTTGGAATATGGAACATGGGTGATTGGATGAAGAGAGATCTGGTTCAACTAATCTAGGGTTGAGTGGAACGTGGTAGTCCCATACCGAATTGGCTTTTGCATTCATTAATAAGAGGTTATTTCCTTGGTATATGTTGTGGTCACCAACACCCCCCCTCTTTGTTTGGTATTAGCAATAACACCAAGCAAATGGGGACCCTTAACAAAAAATCCAAAAAACATTTTATCAAATTTTTTGTATTTTGACTCCCTAAAGCTGTATCGCATCGCGAGAAGAGAGTGAAGCGTTTTCCTATGCGCATAAATAAGCTGCGAAGAAGCGACGCGAAATTCATCGCATCGCATATATTGTGAAGCGCTCTTAAATGAAAAAATTAAGGAATCGCCGACGGCCGATATGTGACATCGCATATCGCAACATTGCATAAGCAGCACACAGTGATTGGATGATTAAGCGCGATTTGCGATTCGCGATCTTGCATCTGCAATCTTGCGATCTGCGATTTGCGATCTGCGATGAATGCTACCATCAATTCCTGCGATGACACATCTTGACATCGCAATCCTCGATACTGCGATACGAGTCGCAGAAATCACTCATCGCAAAATTTCCTCGACATAGTGTTCAAGGAAAGCTGTCTGTAGACCAAAATTGGGCGCGTGCCTTAAAAGAAATTAATGATTGTACGCCAAAGTATCCAAGAATGATTGTGTTGTGTTTTTCGAAGAGTCAAGTCATTATGAGTGTCATGATTATGCATTCATTAGAGCTTAAAGCTTTCATGTCAATCTTTTCGTCATTACTCTTTTCCTTTGCGTAAACTGTAAGACAGCAACTAATATAAATCAATGTGCAGGAAACATCTAAGGAAAAGGGGAAAGTGTCAATACTCGGAGAACAGAGAAGAGATGCCTTCGCAAACGGATGCCGCATGCAGCAGGACCGCGGATTCCAGAGTATCACTCAACAGATACTGATGGAAATAGACTATCCAAGACTTAGAGTCAAAGACGCACAAAAGCAGCATGTTTACAAAAGATCCTGAAGCTTAGACTGGGTAAAGCAAAAAGAAAAACGCTAAAGAGGGAAAATGCTCCAGAAAAGCCTAGAACAAAGAACGGAAGCAGTTTTCAATACAGAAAATTGTTCAGAGAGCAAAGTCCCTAACTTATTCAGTCATTCACACGGCCGGAAACCGAAATAGCAATAGCACAATCAATTTGAAACAAATTTGGGTTATACCAAGTATACACACAGTGAATACACCAAGCCAGAGGAAGATTTTCGAAAATATCTTCTAGTTTGTCAGAAAACAGTGCCAGCTCTTGTTATTTCTATTTTCATAGCTCAAACGAAAGGAGAAGAAAACCAGCCGACTCTTCCCAGGTGAATGTTGCATTGCTTACAGCACTAAGGAGAAAATATAGAAACGGTTAGAAATTAGACTCAATTTTTAGAAATAAATTTTCTTTAGTAGAAGGGCGGTCATTTGAAACCGTGTCCTAAATTTATGTAATTAAGATTAATTAGTTAGTAGTATTTAAACCCTTCTCAGGCATTTGGAGAAGGGTCCGGAAATTTGTCAAAAAACTTGTCCTCAGAACATGCACTTTTGCACCCTCGGAGGGGGTTTTTGATGAATGGATGGATCGAGATTTATCAATGTTTGCATTTTAATGTCTGCTACTGATGTTGCACTTTTGTACTCTTAGTAGATGTTAGAACGAGTAGAGATAAATCGTTATTGCTTGAAGCTTATGAGTGGAACCAGTCATAAATGGTACTTTTTATCTCTTGACCAATTTCTGCTTATATTCTTAAAGTGATATGTAATTTTCAGTTGTTTATATGTTAATGTATGAATGTGTGGGTTACCATTTGGCACTTCTGTACGGTGGAGTCATTTATTTGTGCTTGACATATGAATAACTTATTATGCGATATGTTGTTCACAACTATTTTGCTTAACTTTTTATGCAGAGTGGTTTATCTTAATTGATTTCTATTCTTATGATAGCTGAATGATCTTTATTACCAGTTATTGTTCGAAATCTCTTTAGATCACATAATAGAAGAAATACACCCCGGGTTAGCGTAGATTAGATGTGTTGTTTCTTATTAGATTACAATAGCATAGAGTTAGTTTAGAAGTTTGAATTAAATTAGCTTAAAATACTCCTAGATCAGAATCATCCAACTCTACACACACACACACCCCTTAGATTGGGAAACTGGTCCCATTATCCCCAGTCGGACCCGCTATACCAAATGGATAAGGAGCTTCCAACCAAGGTCCGGACCGGGTGGGTATCCCCTTTGTTGTCGACCCGATTTTCGGGGCTTCAACATATTTGGCACTAGAAGGAGGGCCCGAACTATGAATGGCACCTAAATCAAAATCTAAATACCATTCTGAGAGAAAATCGCCCTCATCTACTCCCCCGACTTCCCCAGTACGTTTAAATCCAGAGTCAGAAGTCGCTCGAGTATCAACCGCTGCTACATACCCTAATATTTCAGACCAATTTATCATTGAACCCCCTGAAATTCAAACTCTGATTCGTAAACTCCAGGGATTCTCTATTTTTACTCAGAGGTCTGATAAATCTCAAAGCAACGTGACTTCGCAGTACAATCCTGCTCATCCCCTGACCAGATTAAAGAGCAAAAAATTGGCATCCAGCCAACTGAATTCCCTCTCCCCACTAGGAAAAGAGCAAGGAAAACACCACCAGAGTATGACAGTGAGACTCTTTCATCCACTTCATCCATTTCAACTCCCTCACCGCGAAGTCAACCACCCACGTCTTCATTCCAAACCACTCATCCATCTTCCACAACCCCTCCTCTTCAATCATCAAAGATCATAATATCTTCATCTTCCCAGCATCGGGGACCATCCTCTGCACTTTCATTCACTAGCAGCTCAAAGATGGCCCAGTCTCCATGGAACAATCCTGGGGCGGTTTTAATGCCTCCACCCCTGAGCCCAATACCGGCCCATCCTGAGAAATGGCTACCCAAATTCAATCCAGAAGCAGGCATGCTAGCTGAAGAGCATATCAATAATTTCATGCTTTCTGTTAATCTCAACGGAGTTACCAACGAGGATGCTGTCGTCCAGCTTTTTCCCTACACAATGCAAGGGACAGTCGGGTCATGGTACTTTTCATTACCTTCCGGGTCTATCACAAGTTGGGACATTTTTCAAAGTCAATTCCTTACCAAGTTTGGGGATGACAGATCAACGACGACGTTAATAAATGACCTATCCAATCTTAAAGCCGAGGCTAGAGAACCCATCAAAGATTTCAATTTACGGTTCAATAAAATCCTCAACAAAATTCCTACTGCTTCCCAGCCCAGCGAAGAAGTGAGATGTGAATGGTATATTACGGCCTTACCATCGAACTTGGCAATCTTCGTGGATAGGGAAAATAAGACAACCTTAGTTGAAAACTTGACAGAGGCGATAGCAGTAGAGAAACCCGTAGTAGCCCTGGAAAAAAGATCTGCGATAGAGGAACGCAAATCTAAGAAAGTCTCCTACAAGGAAGACCCCAAGAAGAAACAAACGAAAGATCCTTTCAATTTGGAAGGATTACAAAAAGTGTTAAAAACCATGTCCAATGAGATGATTGACATAAAAAAACAAGTAGCAGAAACTTCTTTGAGAAAGCCCTACAGAGCTTTTAAAAGAAATCCTCCAATTGATGTGAAACCACCCAACGCTATCTCAAACGTCGAATCCGAAGAAGAGGAAGAAGAAGAGAATACCACTAAAGGGCAGACCGATGACGAAGAAGTTGTGGAACTACAAGGAATGTGGGATTTCATCCTCCCACAAGAAGAAGATCAAGAAGCATTTCCGGTTAGCACACGAAGCAAAAATCAACTTGATCCTCCCCAAACTACCCCTAAGCAGAAGGACGCAAGCCCTGCAGCAAAAGATAAAGTCGCAACAAAGAAAACAACCCCTAAAGCGACTCAATATAGCCCAGTCCAATCAGATCAAACACCTCCATCAAGAACACTCATTGTGTCGGATGAAATGGAGTACAACATTATCGATGACATGAAAAAGACTAGGGCTAATATCACTCTTTACGAGTTGAGCAAATTGAAACATCAACAGAAGATAATGATGAAAGAATTACATGCCGTGCCTACTACATCTTTGCCTACAGCTGTAGCTTCCCACAAAATGGGAAGACCTCCAACCAACACGATCAATAAGATTGACCCAAATGACATCGCCTTGATTGGAGGGAGATCAAGGTCTCACACTCCCCCTTTTCTTCTCACTTATGAAATTTTCAATAAAAACGTGCACAATTGTTTGGTAGATTCTGGTGCTTCAACAAATATTTTACCCAGATCAATATGTGCCAAGTTGAATGTTCAACCACAAAAATCCGCGGTGCGCATAGTTCAGCTTGATCGATCTCAAGTCAAAGTGATTGGTGAACTTAATCAAGTGACCATAAGATTGTCGTCTAACCCGAAGGTATGTTAGGTTATTGACATTCTAGTAGCCGATATCCCTGAATTCTATGGTTTAATTCTTAGAAGGGATTGGTCCGAAAAACTCCATGGATACTTCTCAACCGACTGGTCGCACATGTGGTTACCCTACAATGGTAAACCAAATAAAATAAAGGTTGAACGAGAGTTACACCAGAAGTACATAGTGATAGAATTGGAGGGAGAAAATGAAGCAATCGCATACAACAGCAGTATCATAAGCAATTACTCGGTAGATTCTTTCCTCGGCAATTTCAATGCTCATATCTCACCTTACTTAGAAAATTCAGTTTTATCCCAAGTCGAAATTTTTTCCCAAACTGATAATTCAAAGTGTGTTAATTTTTTAGATAACCCTGTAAATACATCTTTGTTTTGGAAATTATATTTTGATGGCTCTAAATCTAACGAGGGAGCAGGAGCAGGATGCGTTCTGATTAGCCCAGACGGAAATAAGACCATGCTTATGTGCAGACTTGAATTCGATTGCACAAACAATACAGCGGAATACGAGGCCTTGGTGCAAGGCCTATACAAAGCAATCGGGTTGAACGTTAAGTACCTTCAAGTCTTCGGAGACTCTGAGATTGTCGTCAAACAGGTACGTAACACCATACATTGCCTATCAGGTCATTTGAAACACTATCAATCTTTAGTACAAGATCTGACTGCACATTTCATAGCATTCAATATTTCGTCAATCCCAAGACTTCAAAATGCGAGCACAGACCTGTTAGCTAATGTAGCCTCTATACTTATTCCCTCCGAAGATTTTAGTCCAGATAGATTCTCTATAGAATTAATTTTTAGATCGTCCATCCCTGACAACATTACGAACTGGAGAGTATTCAATGACGATCCAGACATTGTAAAATTCCTCACTTCTGAAGGATCCTACTCAAATCAAATAATTGACGAAGACCATCATGATTACCAAATACAACAAAATAGCACTGATAATGCTATACCTAAATCGGTGGTTAAGTTAGAAGACTTATATGATTTGAAAAGTCGGTTTAAAAGGTCTACCAATTCTAAACTCTATAGTTCGACTCTGAACTATGAATTAGTAAACCTAGGAACCGATGAGAAACCACAAAACGTTAATCTAGGCCACGGCCTAGCCCCTGAAGAAAAATTAGCGTATATCCGTCTTTTGAGACAATACAAAAATGTTTTTGCCTGGAATTACGATGAGCTGAAGACATACGACACTTCTATCATTCAACATACTATCCCTATGATTGACAATGAAAAACCTGTCCAACAGAAACTCAGAAAAATCCACCCCAATTTATAAAATCAGATAAAAACTGAGCTAAATAAGTTGTTGAGAGCCAGAATAATTTTCCCCGTCAAACATTCCAAATGGGTTTCCAATATGGTACCCGTTAGAAAGAAAAACGGAGATATTAGAATCTGTATCGATTTCCGGAATCTCAACAAAGCCTGTCAAAAAGACAATTTTCCCCTCCCACCTATGGAGCAGATATTACAGGCAGTAGCAGGCTCAGAATTAATGTCTTTTTTGGATGGATTTTCAGGATACAATCAAGTGCTGGTACATCCCGATGATCAGTTAAAAACCACATTCCGAACTAAATGGGGCACATACGCATATCGGAAGATGCCATTTGGTCTGATCAATGCTGGCGCTACATTTCAGAGAGCCATGGACATCGCATTTAAAGGTTTAGTCAATAAATCTGTAGTGATTTACCTGGATGATATAACAGTGTACTCCAAGAAGCGAAGCAACCATCTCAAAGACTTGAAACAAATCTTTCAACGATGTTTAAGGTATGGAATTTCACTTAACCCAAAGAAATCTTTTTTCGCATTGAGTGAAGGAAAACTTCTAGGATTCATAGTGTCAAAATCTAGTATTCACATTGAACCTGACAGAATCAAAGAAATTTCTGAAATATCCATGCCTCATAACAAAAAAGCCATGCAATCTTTCCTTGGTCAAATCAATTTTGTGAAGAGATTTGTCCCAGACTTCTCACGTATTGTTTCTCCTTTGCAAAATATGATCAAAAAGAATTCAAATTTTAAATGGGGTCAAGATGAGCATGAAGCATTCAACTTGATCAAACAAGCTATCATTAACGCTCCATCTTTAGCGACCCCGAATTTTTCAAAATCTTTTATCTTATACACATTTGCCTCAGAGAAATCTGATGCCGCGATTCTAACTCAAGCAAATCAAGAGAAAGCGGAAGCTCCAATCGCATTTTTTAGCTCGAATTTACAAGGTGCTGAACTCAACTATTCAGACGTGGAAAAACAGGCATATGCTGTTTTCAAAGCGATCAAGTATTTCAGACCTTTCTTACTTAAATCCCATACCAAAGTCATAGTACAGTTTCCAGCGGTAAGAAACCTTCTGATACAGAAGGATGTGGGCGAAAAAAGAGCAAATTGGATCACCGCTTTACAAGAATACGATCTTGAGATCAAACCAGCAAACATTGTAAGAGGTCAAGGCTTCTGCAAAATGTTGGCTGGAGCATCGCAAATTCCTGAGAACTCATCTGAAGAGGTACATACGTACGAGGTAAGCCTAAACGACGCAGAATCATTATATGCTGACACCATTTACTATCTTAAGAACGGGTATACTCCATCACACCTGGATCATACCAAGAAAAGAGCTCTGAGATTGAAAGCTAAACAATACCAGCTCATAAATGATGTTCTGTTTAAAAGGAATTACGATTCTGTGCTTCTTAGGTGTCTTGAGAAAACTGAAGCCGAAAAGGTTTTGCAGGAACTCCACGATGGACCAGCAGGCGGACACTATGCTGGAGATGCTACTTCACATAAAATCTTACGTGCAGGATATTATTGGCCCACGCTGTTCAAAGACTCACATAGTTACGTGAGGAAATGCCAAGTCTGCCAGACTGCTGCAGGGAAACAAAAGAAACCGTCCATGCCACTACAGCCGGTTAACATCGAGCAACCATTCAGTTAGTGGGGCTTGGACATAATAGGTGAGATTGTTCCTCACTCTTCTAAGCAGCATAGGTACATCCTCACGGCAACAGATTATTTTACTAAATGGGTAGAAGCAGTTCCTCTCAAGGCAGCTAATTCTGAAAACACTATTGAATTCATAGATCAATTTATAATCACTAGGTTTGGATTGCCAACGGCCTTAATGTTTGATAATGCTTCATACTTTTCTGGAAATACAATGACTGAGTTTGCACTTAAAAGAGGGTTCAAACTAAAATATTCGGCCAACTACTATCCGCAAGGTAATGGATTGGCTGAATCAACAAACAAAAACCTGATCAGGATTATTAAAAGAACAGTCGACCAAAATCAAAAGAATTGGCACAAAGCTTTGGTAAATGCTTTATGGGCAGATAGAATAACGAAGAAAGCTTTAATCGGCACTTCTCCCTTTAATTTAGTTTATGGGAAAGAAGTGGTTCTTCCAACTCACTTAGTCATTCCCTCTTTGTCTTTAGTACAACACATCGATGAGGTATCTACCTCCTCCATACAACTAAGACAAATGGAAATAATAAAATTAGAAGAACGACGAGAACAAGCTAAGAAAACCCATGCCCATCACCAAGCGCTAATAAAATCCTCTTTTGACTCAAGCATAATGACCAAAAAAAAATTCAGATGGGAGATTTAGTTTTGAAATGGGATAAGGCTCATGAAGAAAAGGGAAAACATACGAAATTTCAGAAACTGTGGCTTGGTCCTTTTCAGATTGTAGAAGTCATAGGCCCATCGACGTTTATGTTGCAGGATTTAGCAGGTAGAAGAGATTCTTTGCCTGTTAATGGACAGATTCTTAAAATGTATTTTCCATAGAAGATCACTCTTCTATCTTTGTAGGATAGTTTTAATTTTTATTTGTTTTTCTCTTTCTTATAAATAAAACCAGTTGTAGATGGTCACTAAAAGAGTTCATGAAAAAGACACCAATTCTCTATCAAATTTTGAGCTTTTCGCTTGTACAAGTAGCAAAAATTTTCGAAAAAACTGATTTTTATTATTGACAGGTAGAGTTGAATTTAGCCTAGACATGATACTAGTTTCAACTTCAAAAATTTGATGAAAGCAACCTTTAGTAAAAAATTGTTTTATATCAGCACAATGAAAGGTATCAATAATAAAATAAATATTCTCTGTAAAGCTGCTGTTTTCAAACTCTATTATTGTCGTCCAAAGCTTTCTTAAGGAAAAACAATGACTTCCTCCCTGCTAAACGAAATCGCAGCGTTCAGAGGAACAATCCGAGAAAACACTATATCTCAAAGAATAAGAGGTCTCATCACGAGCCGGCTTATCATGATCACAGATATTATAACTTGCTGACTTTGCCAATACTGTCAACCAAAACAGGGCAATGACTCAAGATTGTTGCAATCAAAAGACAAGGGGTCTCATCACGAGCCAGCTTGTTCAGAAAAAGTGTAAATCAAGTGAATGACTGTGTCATAATTTGGCCACCAAACCAAGACATTGTTCTTTAGAGAATAAAAAGGAAAAAGTGTCAAAAAGGGTTTTTCTCTGAAATGTTGTAAATAACCTCAAGCAGGATAAAGGATCATTGTTGGATAACAGGTAACCCTGTCGAGGCTATGGACACTTGCAGGCAGCAGAGGCTCTACCTACGACAAATGAGCATATTTTAAAAGCCAGCACGCAGAGAAGACCTTATTTTATCTTTAAAAAAGACCAAGTAATGTCTGGTATGTGTTAGCGCTTGAAATTTCACCTCAGGCTAAGAAAGGCAAACTCCAAGGCAACATCAAACCACTTAGCCTCGTAGCTAGCCCTACAGGGCAGGAGAGGGCTCTCTCCGGTATATGTCAGCAAAGATCTTCAACGGGCGAGATAACCAATGAGGAAACACTGATTTTAGGCTAGTAAACTGATAAAAGGTTTGATTTGAGATTTTTAGGATTTCGGTGGAAAATCGGGGAAAGGCAATTTTGGGTGCGGGGATTGGACACAGTTTTTGCAGGGGGTTCTTTGGGGAAAGATAGGAGACTGTATTAATGCCTTTGAAAGATTTGGATGGATGAGAATGACTGGTGAGGAGCTAAGGAGAGCAAGCAATTCACCTTGAGTTCTCCTTAAACAGATGAAAACATTGATATTAAGCAAACTTAAAGGCAGAGCATAGCAACCATGAATTCTACCTTAACACTTCATTTGCCTAATTTGCAGAAAAAAAGTAAAAAGATGATCCACATAACAAACTTACAAGTACAAAGAGAAACACACCATCAATACATGTAACCACAGGAATCCCAAAAAGGACTGCAAAACCCTCGTCTTTCTTCCTTTGCCAAAAATGCAGAGATACAATGAGTAATACAATAGAAGCTTTCTCCCTCAAGAGTCAAACCATGAAAATGACCAAGAAAGTACATAATATAGGCAATCTAACATCTTTCCTTGCCTTTAGGGGTCGAGCTCACTATCCTAGGAGCTGTTTCAACCAATTCCAAACTGAGCACTAAAATCTAGGCAGTCAAAACAACTTGCCTCTATAAGCTAGGAAACCAATTCATTCATTAAATTTTTGCCTATCTCATGAATGAATCTTCTAGAAGAGATAAATGAGTGTCAAAATATCATAAAATTACATCATTTACAACAAGGAGGATCAAAATCCACTCCAAAAAGTCAAATCCAGTCAAAACTGTGTTTTGTTGAGCTGTAGGTGCATTTCTGTGAAAATTGCCCAACGCGTAGCGCCTTGATTCTGAACGCGTAGCGCGCCTTTGGATCAACTTTTGAGGCACTTCCAGGTGTCCAAATGAGGCAAAAGTGGGCTTGTTGGAAAGTTCTGGATGTCTACTTTCCAGCCCAAGTGGAATTTCTGAATTTGGTGTCCATTTGCCCCTCGAAAATTGCAATCTCCCAAGACTGTTTCCTGTGTGTCAAAAAAGTGGCAGAAAGTCATTTTTTGCTTGTTTTTTGACCTTCTGGAGGCTCAAAACTTGATGAAATATCTTGGTAATTGCTGAGCAGGTGTATTTTTGCATGAAAAATCCAAAAATGCTGAGTTTTCCTGAAATGGAGTTGCCCATCTAAAGGGTCGCGCGCGGCACGCTACGCGTTGGTGAAGAAAACCTGTTTTTAGCCCAAAAATTCACAAGTGACCAAAAATGCTCAAATTTTTTTGAAAATTGTGCTGGAGTTGAGTCATTTAGCACCATGCTCCTTCAAGCAAGCCTCAGCCAAGATGTGGAGGGGATTGGGCCCTTTTCTTCGTTTTAGTGCCTTGACCTACCGTCTTTTGAGCACCTTCATTCTCGCCTTGCATACGTGCATTCGGGCCCAATAGTGGTTCTTCATGTTCCGGAGCAGGTCCTTATCCTTGTTGGCCTTGGCCAGAAGCCTCTCCAAATGAACATTGACCTAGAGGAGCATATCCTCTCGCTCAACGGGTACCAAATCACCGGGTCTCTTGCGCGCCAATTAGTTGCGGTCTTCATGGATCCTCCGCAACTCATCAAGAGTGTGCTCATCTTCCAATTGCTTGTTGCGCTACTCTAAGTAGGTGATTGTCCAATTTTCCGTTTCTAACCTTTGTTGCAACGAGTCATTTTCAGCCCTCAGTTGCTGGATGATCTCCTTTGGCTCTAAGCTAGGAGAACTGATATCGAGGTCAACAACATCTATGCCTGGATCACCTGATGGCCCCTCATCAATTTTGGGTTGCTTGCCTCTCTCTTGTACCTGTGCTGCTGTCGAAAACGAGGCTCCTTCCACCTGGTGTGGAGATAACACTCGTGGTGCTGATGAAGAAGGCGAGACCCCTTCCACCTGATGTGGAGAAAATACTCGCTGAGCTGATGCAAATAAGGCCCTGTGGCCTTTCTGATATGTGACCAATGGAGGGGAGCTGACATGTCTGACCTCGGGGATATCATGCTGTTGTGAAGGTCCTCCCTCCTCATGAACAACCTCAGGAGGTGGTGGTGTTGTGAAAAAATCTCGAGAGATAAAATCCTCACATGGGATACCCTGCTGAGCCAACTGATGCATGACCACAAGCTTGATCAAACCATAATGAAAGATGCTCCGGTGTTGCTGTGCTGGGCTCTTTCTCTGCACCAAGGGCACCATCCTCTCAATATTCCGGCACATGAAAAATGGTATGTTCATCATCCGTACCCGTGTGAAATGCATCAACAAGCGGATATGGTACGAATACAAATGTGAAAATCTGCCCTCACAGGTGAAATAGCGAATGATGAGCCTCATCAAGGGAGCATACTCATCCCTCAAAAATCTGAAAGGAAATACACCAGTCATGTACCTCATGTACACAGGTTTAATGTAGGGCTCATACTGAAATCTGTCCAATAGTTTGCGCTTGTTCCACTCTTCTCCAACATTGGGTATCCCTGTTGCTTGAGCAACAATCTCAGGTGACAATATAAAATCCACCCCTTGCAATATTTACATGCCCGTCATGCAAATGCAAAACAAACAAGCAGACCAATTCCCTATGGTGCTGAATTTGAGAAATCCTCTCGCAAAATTCATAACATGACTGATGGCGGAAACATGTGACTGCAAGTGGACAAGCTTGCAAATAGGTCAAAGAGGTGGGCTCCTCTCTCACATGGTGACCACCCTTACCACCCTTTTGAGGCCTCCTTTGTACCTCAACCTCTGGTGTTGACTCACGGTCATCACTTTGCTCATAGTCGGTTTCGGTTTCTGACATGGTTTCAAGAGCAAAGTGGCTGAAATGTACTGCTGCTTCTGCTCAAATGACATGTTGTTTTTACTGTTGAAATGCTGCTTCAAGGGGACAAATAACACAAGGGAGATGTTAGGGAAGGGAGACTTTTAAGGGGAATTAGGGAAAATATATGAAAAAGGGAATTAAGGGAAGGAATCATGACATATACAACATGATACAATTATAATTTGCCAGGGTTTTATGGGAAGTAGGGTTTAGGGTTATGTTATTGAATTTTAGGGATAGGGGTAGGATTTTGGGCCTTTGATATTTTTGGTAGGGAGATTAGGTAAAAATGATAAGGGAGGTGGCTGGGATGTGGGGAAAAAATGGGAGTGAAAGAGATGACCTTGAGAGCAGCAAAACAAAACCCTAGCTTTACTTGCACTTTGACATTTTTAAGCAAATACACATGAACTTCTCATTTCAAATTGATGGCATTAAAACACATTTCCTACCTGCAACCTTGAAGAAATTTGGGGTCGTTTGAAGCTTGTAGGCAAATTTTTGTGTGTTATACCCCAACGCGTAGCGCGCGGGTCCTGACGCGTAGCGCGCGCCCAACGCGTAGCGCCCGTGTCTTTTTCCCACTGTGCTGACTGCCCCGACGTGTAGCGCCTGCCCAACGCGTAGCGTGCAGGTCCTGATGCGTAGCGCGTGGGCTCTGTCCACCAACTTGCACAGTTTTCACACTAAATCGCCTTTTGCTCTTGCTTTTGGAGTCTTGGAAGCAAATAATGATAAAATGAAGGGAGGGGAGCTTTTATAAACTTGATTTGAATTAATTTCCCCTCAAACCCACTTTCTAATGTTTATAAAATGACACTTTTCAAAATTTAAATGTTGCTGACTTATGGTTTCCTTTTTGTCCTGAAATTGGTTGAAATGATGCTTTTTCTTGAAAATTTTTGCAGAGGTAGCTTCTAAAGAGTCTTGGCAAAGGAGACTAGGGCTGCATGCCAACTTCTGGAGAGTTTGAATTTTTACAAACTTTTACAAAAAATGAGAAAATGACCTTGCCTTCAAAAACAGGGTTTTTGAACTCAAGGTAGAAAAAATAGTTGTACAATATGAAATCCTTTGAAGTGATGCTTAGATAGACATCCCTCTGGCCTGCTGGGCATTTATTGACCTTTAAAGACATGACCTCAAAGACAAATTGGACCTAAACCCTAGACCTAGGACCTTGACTTAAAAACAAGACCAATGACCCTGTAAAGAATTTTATTGACTGAAACAACTTGAACCAGCAGTGCCAAGAGGGGAACATAAAGACACAAGCTCCTCCATCAGGGTTATGGCATGCCTAATGGAATGCAATAAGATGACACTGATGAGACACCTACTAATGCAAATGCAAAGAGCTTTGATCGTTGATGGAGGGCTACTAGACCGACTCTAACAGTGTGAATACAAGAACTAAACCTGAGGAAACAAACAATTGGAATATGAAAAGGTTGAGACAAAGTATCATTGATAGGATAAGGCGTAATGTACTTTATCTGTCCATAACAAAATTTAGACATATGAAAATTTTTCTGCTTTGGAAGTGGAAATTCAATAGAAAAGCAGAGATAACTGGTTCTTCACAGTGAATCGCCATTGTTGTGGTCACCAACACCCCCCCTCTTTGTTTGGTATTAGCAATAACACCAAGCAAATGGGGACCCTTAACAAAAAATCCAAAAAACGTTTTATCAAAATTTTTGTATTTTGACTCCCTAAAGCTGTATCGCATCGCGAGAAGAGAGTGAAGCATTTTCCTATGCGCATAAATAAGCTGCGAAGAAGCGACGCGAAATTCATCGCATCGCATATATTGTGAAGTGCTCTTAAATGAAAAAATTAAGGAATCACCGACGGCCGATATGCGACGTCGCATATCGCAACATCGCATAAGCAACACACAGTGATTGGATGATTAAGCGCGATTTGCGATTCGCGATCTGCGATCTTGCGATCTGCGATTTGCGATCTGCGATGAATGATACCATTAATTCCTGCGATGACACATCTTGACATCGCAATCCTCGATACTGCGATACGAGTCGCAGAAATCACTCATCGCAAAATTTCCTCGACATAGTGTTCAAGGAAAGCTATCTGTAGACCAAAATTGGGCGCGCACCTTAAAAGAAATTAATGATTGTATGCCAAAGTATCCAAGAAGGATTGTGTTGTGTTTTTCGAAGAGTCAAGTCATTATGAGTGTCATGATTATGCATTCATTAGAGCTTAAAGCTTTCATGTCAATCTTTTCGTCATTACTCTTTTCCTTTGCGTAAACTGTAAGATAGCAACTAATATAAATCAATGTGCAGGAAACATCTAAGGAAAAGGGGAAAGCGTCAATACTTGGAGAACAGAGAAGAGATGCCTTCGCAAACGGATGCCGCATGCAGCAGGACCACGGATTCCATAGTATCACTCAACAGATACTGATGGAAATAGACTATCCAAGACTCAGAGTCAAAGACGCACAAAAGCAGCATGTTTACAAAAGATCCTGAAGCTTAGACTGGGTAAAGCAAAAAGAAAAACGCTAAAGAGGGAAAACGCTCCAAAAAAGCCTGGAACAAAGAACGGAAGCAGTTTTCAATACAGAAAATTGTTTAGAGAGCAAAGTCCCTAACTTATTCAGTCATTCACACGGCCGGAAACCGAAATAGCAACAACACAATCAGTTTGAAAGAAATTTGGGTTATACCAAGTATACACATAGTGAATACACCAAGCCGGAGGAAGATTTTCGAAAATATCTTCTAGTTTGTCAGAAAACGGTGCCAGCTCTTGTTATTTCTATTTTCATAGCTCAAACGAAAGGAGAAGACAACCAACCGACTCTTCCCAGGCGAATGTTGCATTGCTTACAACACTAAGGAGCAAATACATAAACAGTTAGAAATTAGACTCAATTTTTAGAAATAAATTTGCTTTAGTAGAAGGGCGGTCATTTGAAACCGTGTCCTAAATTTGTGTAATTAAGATTAATTAGTTAGTAGTATTTAAACCCTTCTCAGGCATTTGGAGAAGGGTCCGGAAATTTGTCAAAAAACTTGTCCTCAGAACATGCACTTTTGCACCCTCGGAGGGGGTTTTTGATGAATGGATGGATCGAGATTTATCAATGTTTGCATTTTAATGTCTGCTACTGATGTTGCACTTTTGTACTCTTAGTAGATGTTAGAACAAGTAGAGATAAATCGTTATTGCTTGAAGCTTATGAGTGGAACCAGTCATAAATGGTACTTTTATCTCTTGACCAATTTTTGCTTATATTCTTAAAGTGATATGCAGTTTTCAGTTGTTTATATGTTAATGTATGAATGTGTGGGTTACCATTTGGCACTTCTGTACGGTGGAGTCATTTATTTGTGCTTGACATATGAATAACTTATTATGCGATATGCTGTTCACAACTGTTTTGCTTAACTTTTTATGCAAAGTGGTTTATCTTAATTGATTTCTATTCTTATGATAGCTGAATGATCTTTATTACCAGTTATTGTTCGAAATCTCTTTAGATCGCATAATAGAAGAAATACACCCCGGGTTAGCGTAGATTAGATGTGTTGTTTCTTATTAGATTACAATAGCATAGAGTTAGTTTAGAAGTTTGAATTAAATTAGCTTAAAATACTCCTAGATCAGCATCATCCAACTCTACACACACACACACCCCTTAGATTGGGAAACTGGTCCCATTATCCCCAGTCGGACCCGCTATACCAAACGGATAAGGAGCTGCCAACCAAGGTCCGGACCGGGTAGGTATCCCCCTTTTGTCGACCCGATTTTCGGGGCTTCAACAGTATATTATGGGTAAATGTACTAGTTTATATTTGGATTCTGTGGCTGATGTATCCTTGATATTTATGTTGTTATTATGCTGGTTATAAGCATGTATTATGACAACGATCATGTATGGCTCTCCTCGTATTTTGATTTGTAAATGAATGACCAATGTATCTATGACCTAATAGATGATAATACAACTAATGATCTAGGGGAACAATGCTTCTCAATGATTCTCAGATAAGCATGAGACCCCTATGCTCAGATTTGTTGTTTAAACCTATAGATTACATATTTGTGACATGTTTGACGAAATTCCTGTCATGGCTAGTATGGGTACAGTCTAGACCTTTTCAATTTTTTTGCAAATATATCATTGTTCTATTGTGTAAATTCATTTATGAACTTGTCATTGAGTTCTAAGCAATGACCTGGGATTTAGGCATGAAAAAGTGGCACAAATCTCGGAGTCGCAGGCACATGTATGAGGAGAAAAGTCCCCATACACACACGTGCCTTGCTGTGCAAGTGACTAGAGACTCCCATATGCACCCTTGTCCATATCAAGGGAGCTTCTTGGGTTTAATGGTCTAAAAACTTAGTGGGACCCAGGGATTGGTCATGGGGATGACTGGGAAGGCTTCTGGGAGTCCTGTAGCAAGTATAGAAGGTATATGTTGTGGGTTTCCATTGATTCCACTTCCTTAAGGTCGCCTAGGAGGCTGAATCCCATTATAGTGGCCTCTCGCCGCATATTTACCACGGTTGGATGATTAATTTGGTAGATGTAGGATGAGGGTGTTATAGAGTGGTATCAAAGTCAGGTTCACCCCCTGGACTAGATGGGTGGTGTGCGTTGGTCATGCATTAATGTCGGTTTCCAATGTGTTAATCATCCTTGTGATCTATATGCTTGTTTCATATGCATCGTGTCAGTCATGGTTGTAGTGATGTCGTCATGTGAAAGAGGATTTTATTGTGAAATGTGTCGTCATGAGTGTATGATTGGTTATGCATTTATAAGTGTGTTAGTGCTCACATGTTGTCAAATGTACATTGGTATGGTCGTTTTTATCATGCATGAGGTCATGGTGTGGGGTTGATGTGGTCATGCATTGATGACTGGAATCTAGCTAGAATGATGGTTAT
Organism: Pinus tabuliformis; assembly: GCA_031772625.1. Lineage (NCBI taxonomy): Eukaryota > Viridiplantae > Streptophyta > Pinopsida > Pinales > Pinaceae > Pinus > Pinus tabuliformis. The sequence continues at coordinate 1,157,804,679 of CM062818.1, read as the reverse complement.
GTGTTGATACACCTATTTGTTATATGTATATATGTATATATGCTATTATTATTATGTTTGTACATGTATTACACTGATTTGGTTGATCTCGCATATGAGATATCCCCCTCAAATTATGCTAAGCTACATTATTTTATTGTGATTTGGTTTAGCTGACATAGTATGCCTTGCAGGAAAAAGATAAAAAATGATTAGAAAGATGGTAGACTACAAAGATTATCCCTATGAATCAGATGAAAAATGTGGTGTTGGGCACTCTTCTAATTTAGTAGAGACATTGAGAATCTTGAAGGAAGAAATAAGGAGTTGTAAAGCGGACAATGACAAAATCATGTAGGCACAAGAGAAACAAGCAGAGGTTAATGCAATACTCCTTCAGAATTTGTTAGAATTGCAGTGACAAGGGCCACTTCAGATTAGCCATGGGAAAGAGGACAAAACTAATGGGGCATATGGTATTAGGTCTCAGGTCACAGGTCGAATAGAGATGACACAGTGAGAGATGGCAGACTGTTGGATACTCTTAATAGGAGAGGTGATGGACACATGTACTACTCTAGTCTTGGTTCTGATAGCCATTATGATTGTCATCGTTATCATCCTTCCAAGAGGAGTGATAAGGGATACTTTCCAGATGAATTTAAGAAAGAAAAGCCACCTACTTTTGATGGAGATTTGAAGAATACAAAAGATGCAGAGGCTTGGATACTTGGGGTGAAGAAGTTATTTGAGTTGCATAGTTACAAAGATAATATGAAGGCCAAAGTAGCTATCTTCAGCCTAAGAGGTAAAGCAGATATTTGGTGGCAACATGTGAAGCGGGTTAGAGACATCAAGACATAGAACTTGAATTGGCATGAGTTAAAGAGGCTTTTCAAGAAGAAGTACTTTTCATAAAGGTACTACGACGGTAAGCCAAAGAATTCTATAAGCTAAATATGGTATCAATGACAGATGAAAAGTACATGACTAAGTTGAGCTATTGAGGTATATACCGTATCTTAAAGATGAGAAGGCTAAAGTTCAATGATTTGTCAGTGATTTTCGATTATCATTTAGAGATTGGATTGAGTATGATGAGCCTCAGTCGCCTGAGGAATTTATTGGGAAATTGAAGAATTTCTATGAGAAGTCAAAGCGTAAGAATGAATCTCAGCAAGGATGGAAAGGGAAAGATAAAGGTAAATGTAAATGACAACTGAAAAGAAAAAGGACTTACAATGTAGAAGATAAAGAAAATGTGGCACCACAAAAGAAGTTCAATGCAGCTAGACAGGGACATGGGTCACAATATCAACATAGAGGAGATGGTACTGGATGGTTGGAGTGTTGGACATGTGCTAAGGAACACCTTAAGAGAGATTGTCCACAAAATCATGATGGTATGCCTCAAATATATAGTGAAAAAGAGGCACAAACTGTTGGGGATGTTGGTCATAGCGTTCCTCGTATCTATGCAACACTGAATAATAGGCAGGAAAACCATTAGGCATCTATCATTGAGATGGACGGTAAGCTTTGTGATCAAGTGCTTTCTATTTTGATTGACACCGGATCTAATTATATTTATGTTAGTCTCAACTTGGTGGATAAGTGTGGTTTGAATAAAGAAGCGCATGCATAATCTTGATTAGTGCAGTTGGCTATAGGTACAAAGAAAAGAGTTCGTCATTGGGTAAGAGCTTGTGAATTTGAATCGAATGGCATGTCTACATTAGCGCACTTGAATGTATTGTCATTGGGATCATATAGTATGATATTGGGTATGGACTGACTAAATGTTCATAGGACCAAGGTGGCTTATTATGAAAAATCCATTGAGTGCTTGGATGACAATGGGGAACCAAGAGTCTTACAGGGAAAGAAGAAATCCACATTAGTTAGGATGGTGACAACTATGTAGGCAAAGCATAATCACATAAAATGGTGTATGTTAATCACAGTGCATATTTTTAGTGACAAAGGTAAGAAAGTTGAGGATGTAGATGTTTTGAGAAGATACCTAGTTTTATAGTAGTTACAGGATGTGTTTCCCACAGAGATCTCAGAGTTACCACCTCACAAGGAAGAAAATATTTCTATTGAGTTGGTACCAGGGGCAGCACCAGTATCAAAATCACCTTACAGGATGAGCACACCTGAGTTGGTAGATTTAAAGTTGTAGCTGAAATAGGTGCTTGACAAAGGATACATTAGGCCAAGTGTATCACCTTGGGGTGCACTGGTATTATTTGTGAAGAATAAGGATGGTACTCTTAGGCTATTCATTAACTACATGTAGTTGAACAAAGTGACCATCAAGAACAGGTATCTATTGTCGAGGATTGATGACTTGTTTGATCAGTTGAAGGGAACAACAGTGTTCTCGAAGATTGATATGAGATCTAGGTACCATCAGGTACACATTAAGGAAGATGACATTTACAAGACAACTTTCCGGACCAGGTATGTGCATTATGAGTTTTTTTAGTTCCATTTGGTTTGAATAATGCTCCAACTATCTTTATGTTTTTGATTATTAGTGTGTTGCATCCCTATTTGGACAAGTTTGTTATTGTTTTCATTGATGACATATTGGTATATTCTAAAAATGAGGAAGAAAATGCTGAGAATTTGGCAGCATTGTTGAGGTTGTTGAGAGAGCATCAGAGGTATGCTAAGCTCAACAAGTGTAGTTTCTTTCAGACCGAGGTACATTACTTGGGACATGTTGTCTCTATGGAGGGCATACTAGTGGATCTAGAAAAGGTAAGAGCTATCATGGAGTGGGTAGCTCTTAGAAATGTAGATGAGGTGAGATTCTTCATGGGATTGGCAGGTTATTACAAGAGGTTCATCAGTAACTTTTCATAGATTTATTATCCTATTACATCATTGCAGAGAAAAGGTAAGAAGTTTGTTCTTGTCCTCTAACTGATAAATGTTGTGTCAAAAATTGTTCTGATTGTGTGATCATGTTTAGGTTTTATCCTTGTTCACTTGACCTCATTGATCCCACACTTAGCCAATGTTTCACAAGGCATGCTCACTTGTTCATTTGAAAGTACATGTACATTACTCTCTTGTGCTGACCATTGTAGCCAAGGAAAATCTCTAAGAACACATGGAAGTCGAGCCTTATTTCTAGAAGGGATCCCACACCAAACACAATGGACAGAGGAGTGTGACTAGTTTTGAGCAACTTAAGTAATTGTTGACACATGGTCCAGTGTTAAAGATCATAGATTTGGACAAAGAATTTGTAGTATGTACATATACTTATAATAGAGGACTTGGTGGAGTCCTTATGCAGGAAGGACAAGTAGTGTGTTATGAGTCATAGAAATTAAATGAGAACGAGCAGAAATATCTGACACATGATCTTAGCTAGCAGCGATCATACATGCATTGAAGATGTGGAGGCATTATCTTCTTGGAAGGAGGTTTATATTGATGAGTAATCACAATGGATTGAGGTATCTATTTGGCCAGTCGAATCTGAACGCCAAGCAAGCTAGATGGTTGGCTGCAATCAGGGAGTTTGATTTTGAGATCAGATACATCAAAGGAAAGTAGAACATGGTCGCAGATGCTCTTAGTAGACGGATATAGGTGAATCATATAATAACTATGAGCTCATATGGGACAGAATTATGAGATAGGATCTTGCAGGCAGGTTTGCATGATGACAGGTATATGGAGATTGTGCATAAGTTGCAGTAGAGTACAGGTACAAGTACATGTAGTTGTACATGTACATGTACAGGTAGTGGTATAGGTATAGGTACAGATGTAGGTGCACAAGATGTGGACTATCGTCTCACGGAAGATGGATTGGTTGGATTTAGGGACATGATATATGTCCCAGATAGCAGTGAGCTCAAGAAGGTGACCTTGAGGGATTTTCATGCCAAACCATATTCAAGTCATCCAGGTTATCAGAAGACATTGACTGCAGTTAGGAATTTTTATTATTGGCCAAATTTGTAAATAGGAACGCAACAAATTACAGATATAACCATAAATACAAAGATGCAGTAGAAATAACAATTCATTTCATTAATATCAAATATTGAAATATGATTACAAACATAATGGAAATAAGACTAGCTCGGGAAGCTTATCTTTGAGAAGAGATGTGGCAGCTACATGCCTCTGAATTGGGTTACAATGAGGCTCAAAGGCCTATTTATTATTGAGAAATAATGGAAAACCCTAAACATCCAAAAAACTAACCCTAGGAGATGAAGTGCCAAACTATGGGCCCCGTTTGGGTAAATTGGTACATCAACTTCATGGGGTCGTAACTTTGGCATACGATCTCCGTTTGACGCGCACAATACCTCGTTAGATTATCCAAGGAATACAACTTTTGAGTGAGAAATGTTAGTATATGACCCTTGTTGCTCCCGATTTTCCAAAAAATGTCATTTAGGGCCTCAAAACGGCTCCAGAAGTTCAGGACCCGAACAACTGCCAAAAATAGTAAATTGTGCTACAAATAAGGAAACTGAAGGAAACAATGGTGGGGGTCCAAATGGAATAGGCGGGTGGCCACCAATATCCACCTGGATCAGAATTTGAAGAAGGATGTGGCAGATTTTGTGGCTAGATGTTTGGATTGTCAGCAGGTAAAGGCAGAGTGTAAGCATCTAGGTGGATTGCTACAGCCGATTGTGATTCTAGAGTGGAAATAGGAGGTCATTTCCATGGATTTCATCATAGGTTTGAGAAGACATCTAGACAACATGATTCCATCATGGTTGTTGTGGAAAGGTTGGCAAAGGTTGCACACTTCATTCCAATGAAGACTACATATTCAGCGAGTGATGTGGCACATGTGTTCATTAGAGATGTGGTCAGATTGCATGTTGTCCCAAGGAAGATTGTGTCAAACAAGGTTGCAAAGTTCGCTTCCAGTTTTGGTAGGAGTTGTTTGCAGGTTTGGGCATAGAGTTGGCCTTCAGTAAATCTTATCATCCGCAAAATGATGGATAGACTGAGAGGATCAATAGGATATTAGAGTACATGTTGAGGATGTAAGTAATGCATCAACAGTGAAAGTGGGAAGAGTATCTTCCACTAGTAGAGTTCACTTACAATAATGGGTATCAAGAATCTTTGAAGATGAGTCTGTTTGAGGTATTGTATGGGCGGAGTCCCAATACTCCTATCGGCTGGAGTGATCCAGTTAATAGGATGTTGATTGGACTAGACATGATGGCCGAAATGGAACGAGAAATGCAGGTAATCAAGAAGAATTTGAAAGCAACACAGGATAGGCAGAAAATTTATGTAGATCGAAACATGTTGTTTAAGGAGTTTCAGGTTGAGGAGTAGTTGTACTTCCATATCAAACCAGAGAAGATCTCTTTGCATATTGGATCATGTTCCATGATAAAACTTCGGTTTTATGGACCTTCCAAGATTCTTAAGAGGATTAGGCCAGTAGCCTATCGAATTGCACTGCCTCCGACAGTAAAATTCCATGATGTTTTCCACATGTAATTGCTTAAGAAGTATGTTAAAGATGTTGATCATGTCATTGAGTGGTATGTATCGCAGATGGAGTCAGGTGGATAATTCCAACCGAAACCTCAATGCATATTGTAGAGAAAGGTGTTCATGATCTAGAACTGTGTCATGATCTAGAACTGAGCAATTGAGCAAGTTAAAGTGCCCGATAAAACTACATGGGAGATGGTGGATCAAATGCAGACTATGTATCCTTTGTTGTTTTCCAGTTGAGGCAAAATAGTTTTGGTATATGATTGGCATATGTTTTCATGTGATGTTTAGGTATATGTACATATGTATATGGATGTAAATACCACCATGAACTATGTTATAAATCTCCAATAAGCGGTATGGGTGTCATGTCATTATAGTTTTCATGTTGTTATGTTGTCATGTTGGTTTGTTTCTCAACAAGGTGATCATTGTAAATACTACAATGAGCTATGTTATAAAGTTCCATGGGTAGTTTGTTTTCTTTTCAACGGTTTTGCTAAGGTGTAGGTGTGGTTGAACGCTGAAGACGGTGTCCCCCAAGGGGGAGGGTTATGTAACAACCCTGGTGAAAATTCCATGTAATAAAAGTTAATAAAGGAAAAATAATAACCACTGTTGATGGGACACTTATTGCAAGTTGAATTTTGGGCAGCACATCCTAGTGTGGGTGTTCATTTGGTTTATTATGGCTAAGGAAATTGACAAAGGAAATTGCTAAGGCAATTAGAAAGGCAAAATAACATATTTCGCACATTTATTTATGAAAATAATGGAAATTAGGAGAAAAGGAAGGTGAAATGTCATAGGCTGCATGTGAGGAGGAAAATGAAGGAAAATAATGGGAAATGAAGAAAATAAAGGCATCATTAATAAAAAGGCTTATGAGGATCAATTAGTACCTTTTGTCAGTTCAGTTTTGGAGCTCTCTCATTATTCTCTTTCTCTTACACTCTTGGACACTTAGAGTTTTCTTGGAGGACTTTGGCATTGGATCAAGAAAGGCAAGGAGGCAAAGAGGAAGCAAAGATCAAGCAAGGAAGAGTACGATCAATCAGCGACAACAGGATTCTTTGCAGGTATTGATTTGCATGTGTGATTTCCTTGCTAGTTTTGGCATGCATGGTATTGCATGTGGTTCTTTGTTGTCATGGCATCGATTTTTCTAGGTGTGACAATGTTTTTAGCCTAGCCTTTCCATTTACGAATAGTCATGGTGTGATGGGGTTCTCATGTTTTGGTTGAGATGGATTTCCGGATGGATTCAAAGTTGAGTGATGTGGATATTATAAAAGAACACATGGCCTTGTAACCCCTGAACCAGACTGTGGGTTGCGATAAAACAAAATTTTGTGTTGCCTCTGTGGGCCAAGGAATCCTAAACCATTGAATGGAAAGATATATGGTAAAGCCTAGAGGTGGGTGCTCTCCAATAGGCCTACTAATCCTGGGATGGGATATACGGTGAAGCTTGAAGAGTGGAGTCTCGGTTTAGGGCCTAATAATCCGATGTAGATTGTGGTAAAGCTTGAGAAACGAGGAGACATGAAAATTCCTCACGGTGTAGGTGGAGAAATTCGGTGGCATCCATGCTTGTTTTGGCCTAGTGATCTGTTGGAGATCATGGTAAAGTTTGTCATTACATATTTATTGTTTTGGCCTAGGGATCCGATGTGGATTGCGATAAAGCCTGATTTCTATTGATGAGGGTGAGGTGGTTTAGCCTCGGGATGCCCTAGTTGGTTCTTTTGGTTTGAGTCCCACATTCATGCTTGGAATATGGCATGTGGGTGATTAGCTAAAGAGAGATATGGCTCAACCAATCTATCATCAGGTGGAATGTGGTAGTCCCATATCGGGTTGGATTTTGCATTCATTAATAAGAGGTTCTTTCCTTGGTATCTTATGTGTAAATGTACTAGTTTATATGTGGATTCTATGGGTGATGTATACTTGATATTTTTGTTGTTATTATGCTAGTTATAAGCACATATTATGAAAATGATGATGTATGGCTCTCCTCATATTTTGATTTGTAAATGAATGAACAATGTATCTATAACCTAATAGATGATACTGTAACTAATGAGATAAGAGAACAATGCTTCTTAGCAATTCTCAGATAGGTAGGAGACCCCTATGCTCAGATTTGTTTTTTAAACCTATAGATTACATATTTGTGACATGTTTGACGAAATTCTTGTCATGGCTAGTAGGGGTCCAGTTTAGAACTTGTCAATGCTTTTGCAAATGTATCATTGTTCTATTATGTAAATTCATTTATGAACCTGTCATTGAGTTCTGAGAAGTGACCTGGGCTCTGGGCCTAAAAAAGTGGCACAAATCCTGGAGTTGCAGACACAAGTATGAGGAAAAAAGTCCCCAGACGCATGCATGCCTTACTGTGCGAGCGACTCGAACCTCCCAGATGTACCCTTGTCCATATCATGGGGATGATTGGGAAGGCTTCTGGGAGTCCTGTAGTAGGTATAAAAGGTCTGTGTTGTGGTTTTCCATCGATTCCACTTCCTTAAGGTCACCTAGGAGGTTGAATCCCATTACAGTGACCTCCCGTCGCATATCTACCCTGGTTGGTCAGTTACTTTGGTAGATGTGGGATGAGGGTGTCACAAATGTTGTATATGGATAACAAGAAGTGAGGAAGCACTTCACAAGAGATGAATTAAGAGAAGAAAAAATTATTGAATAGATTAGGTGGATCTATTTGCTAGTATAGGAGACACTGAAAAATTCATGGGAAAACTATAAGGCCAGGCATGATCAACATAAAAAGGAAAATTCATTTAGAGTGGGAAAAAGATTTTGGTTATAGATAAACAAGGAAATTCCATAGGGTCTTGGTAAGAAGGTCAAAGATTTTTGCTAATGTTCTTTTGATATATAGGAAAAGGTGGGATATAACATCTATGGATTCAGTCTACCCCCATACATGTGAATTTACTCAATAGTGAATATAGAGAATCTCAAACTTTATGGGCCTTCCATATTGGATCATGGAGAGGAATATATCATACCTTCCTGTTGTGGCTAGCAACAACCCCCCTTTTTATTGAGTGTTATTCCTAATACTAAATAAGTGGGGACCCTTAGTTAAAAATCTAAAAAAATCAAAGTAGTGTTTAAATTTCCTTTTTGAATAAACTTACCATCATAAGCTTAGGAAACCTCCCTTTGAAAACCTAAGAAAATCCAAATTTTATGATAAGGTAAGATCAAATCTTTCCTTAGGAAAATCGCATCGCAAAAAGATAGCGGGATGCCTCCTTACAAGCCGAAGTTCCAATATTGCGAGATCGCGATACGCGATAGTATCACATCGCACCCAGCAAATACAACTTACATGAAACACTTTAAAATTTTCCGATATGCGATGACGTCGATCGCAAGATCGCATTTCGCAGAAAATAGGTTAACAAAGATTGGCATACATAACATTCCTGCGATCTGCGATATTGCGATTTCGCGATACAGCGATACAGCGATAATGCGATGTCACGAGCGATCAATTTTGTGATGTTATGATTTTGCGATGTTGCGAAGCAAATCGCAAAATCGCTTCATCGCAGATCTTTCGGGCACGTTATTCAAGAAAAGTATTTTCCCTAAGCTGACACCTGGTTATGCACTTTAATGCTAATAAATGAGGTAGTTTCCAGTTATAATGGAATATGGGTGCGTGCTTTTCAATGCATCATTTCACGTACGGTGGTATACTTGGTATGTCTGCGGCATTTAAGACTTTCCCATCACCCTTCCCTATCATTGATTTTCGCTTCACTTGTGAATTGCAGGAACGGAGAACAGAGGCCGATACAAAACGATACGCAGGTTAAAATGGGAAAGAAAAGCAAAGCCCCGAGATCAGAAGAAAAGGAAATGGCGCCCTTATATACAGACACGGCCTGTAACAGAGACGCGGGAATAGCTACGTGGGAAGGCATGTATAATCTGATCGAAGAGGAGAATCCCAGAGTAATGGAAGTTACTACTACCGCAGGCTCAAATGGTTCTTCAGAAGCATCCCTTACAGAGTTAACTTGCTCATTTCTACACCCGATAGCAGCAAGACCCAAAATTCTCCCATATACAGACATAGTGAAGTGGACATTGGACAACGTTGAGATCAGAAACAGACAGTTTAAAACTCAGGGTCAAGGACTCATTGGCTCATTCGCTACACAGGATTTAAAGCTCATGTATCATTTGTCAGAGCCACAGGCAACTTATAACAAGCAGTTTATGGAGAAATTTGTGAAAGAAAATCAAGACCTGGCAGAAACCACCAAGGATTGGTTGAGGAGGGATGAACCGCTAAAGAAAGATAAACACGGTATGTACAGTATTGGTTCTCTCACCTCCCCATATTGCTTTGCTGCTGCCATGCTCTGTAGATTGTTCGGAATGCCATATATCAACAAATTTTCATCAGAATGGCTACCATTATTAGATACCGCCACAAATGCCACTATTTTAGATTGGGCTAAAATACTATCTGATAACCTAGTCATGGCCATTGTAAGTTACAAATATAAAAGAACTGTCTCTTAAAGAATCTATCCTCCTTTTTACCTATCTGCATATGTAATGGATACGATATGTTATGTCTCTAAGTTTCTTGTTATGGGTTGGAAGTGGACAACTCAAGACCCCTTTCCCATCCATGTCTATCATAAAGAGTTGTGTGACTCTCAGTTCACTCCATACTGCTACCAGATTTGTCATGGAATTATGCTGCCCTTGTACAGAATGTTGTATGATAAAGACCCTCCGAGATGGTCACCTGAAGTAGAGGTAGACATCCTCCCTGTCATGAGATGGTTCGGGGAGGAATTATTTACTTATGTCAGGGTATTTGGAAGTTCTACTCCCCCTCATGTCCTACCTTTGTATATCCCTGATAAACTCTTGGCTCGAGAGATTGCCTATCAAACCTGTAGGGAAGGTGGTCTAACTAAAGATTTAAAGGACAAAAAGAAGGCTATATGGCCACATGTTACACAAAAATATTTTCACCATGACTATTCGCAGTCAGTATGGGTCTATCATCACTTGTACTGTCCTCCTAAGCAAGTCTCAAACCTCAGCTCTTCAAGTCAAGCTTTGAAAAGGAGAGAAAGATATTGAAAATCAACGAAGCTCTGGTTCTGCACTTTCTCTCACTGTTGTCTGCGGTCCCGCACCCCCTGTTCACATTACCTGCAAACCTGCCCGCTCTGTCCCTAAAGGAGTGGGTGCGGACCTCTGTGAAAGTCAAAAAAGCGCAAGTTTATTCTAAAAAACTCACTTTGGATTAATTCTAGATGATTCTAGAAGGAATTTTTACGCGCATTGTTCGCTCTTAGGTGGTTCATGCATCCCAAAAGAGAGGGAGCTAATCCCTTGATGAGAGGAGATATCCCTTTGAAGGAGGGCTTTATCCCTTTGAAGGAGGACCTAGTAACTTCCCTCCATTGTACCATAAATTGAGGCATTGGGCTGGTTGCTAGGGAGGTTAGAAGTTGAACATTTTTGAGGGTAAATGCTGGTGGAATTGAGACTTCCTAGTTAAGCTTGAGAGGAGAGATCACATACCTTTTTGGCTTCATTGGGAAGAGAGTGAAACTTGTCAAAGTAGAGGAGACTTCTTGTTGGACCTTAGGAGGAGTTTGTACAGCATCAAGGCACAGGTTGTAAAGTTCTTCTTTGATTTGAATTAATACAATCAGATTCATTTTTCTCAACAAATTGTCTTATGTCATTTGTTTCATGAATTCCTTGATCATCATGTTAAGTATGCTTTATGATATTGGCTTTTCAAGTGCTATTTAATTTGTTTGCTTGTTTGTGTTTGCAGATTCGCAGCAAGGGAGATCATTTGGATCAAAGGAGCGAGGCTTCCACAAACTTGCATTGGACCCAAGGTAGGCCTAAAACACTTGTTTGCCTTTGTTTATAATTGCATATTTAAAGAAAGATAGTTTTTTATTGGCTTGCTTTTCACTAGATATCGTTAGATTCTAGGAAGGTCTATCTTGTCCGCAAGATCGACTCATTCCGTGTGACAAAATGGCGACTCTGCTGGGGACTTAATTTTTTCCTTATTTTTACTTTGACCTGAGAAACTGTGTTTTTGTTTCTATTTTGGCTTGTTGTGTGTGGAATTGGGTAGATTTAGTAGATCTAGGATTATTTTTTGTTTTTCATAACTTTGGGAGAGGATCGCACCCTCGGCTTGCGACACAGTGCGGACCTATCCACACTTTTTCTTTTAGCACAGAGTGGTACCACACCTGTGTGAACGGTGGGCCTGCGGACCCTGCTAAAATTTTGAAAAACTTAAGATTTTCTCTTTCAGTCAGTTTAGTTTTTGTTTAGATGTTATTATCCCCTGCCCAGACCTGCATATAACTTGTCAGAAGCTTTCCTTAGGTTAATTCCATTGGTGTTAGGGTTTTAGGTGAAATTCCTAGAAGTTTTGGTTGCCAGGCTTGGTTTTTCATTTTGTTCTTGTAGTAGCTCTGAGCTTAGAAGCTGTAGAAGCCTCAGATCACCTTGGTTTTTACTGGCCTTCTTATGAGTCTGACCATTTGCAAAATCTTCCTTTATTGAGGAATCCACTTTGTGTTTTCTCTTTGCGAAACTTCGAAAAAGCTTGTGTTAAAAGTTTGGATTTCATTTTTAGAAAAGAAAACAAAAATTGGTTGTTTTGACTGATTTGTGATTTTGGACAAATTAGTCCTTAGTTTGCTTATAGCTAAGTAAAACATCCTTGAAAAAGACATCTTGTAAGCTTTGACTTCAAATAGTTTTTTATAGTTTATAGATCTCAAGATTATTCATTTCCATAGTTTTGATTGTTTTATAAAAAATAAAAAATCTCTTTTGGAAAAAGATTGTTTTTGTAGTATTTGAGTGTTTTGAAAGAAAAGGGAAATTTTTGTGAAAATAACTAGTTGTCTCATTTTGAGTGCATTGGAAAAGACAAAAAACTCTTCTTTTGATTTGTTTGTTAAGAAAGGTTTGTGTTTACAAGTATTTGCATTCTCAAACTCTTTCCTAGCTAGAAGTTCATTGAAGGGAAAATATTGCTTAATCATCTTAAGTGCATTTTTTAGTGATTTCCAGTCGAGTCTTCACACCACGAGTTTCATGTCCGCACCTTTTGACTTAAACAAAAACCAATAAAAATAACGCTTAAAGTAAAATCTATCTAGTAATATTTTTATTTCTTGGGCTCTAATACACCAACATAGCTTAGGCTAGTGTCTTGGAGTAGGGAGTAATTAACTCTCCAAGACAGTAAAACAAACAAGTAGCTGTATCTTGCGGTAGGAGAGAAATCCAATTGTTGCATCTATGCTCTGGGAAAGCTCCTCTTGAAGGAGAAGCACGAGATCGTGTCCGAACCAATGTGGGAATCAATCCTTCCTCATTGGGAACGATGCCAGATATTCACGTATTAAAAACGGTAAACCTCAGATTAACCATTGTCAAGGAGCCTGGGGTCACTTGTTGGTAAACCTTGGATTATGTCAAGGAGCCTTCAAGGGGGATTGAGCTTGTTACTCTGCTCTTGCGTGCGTATCGGATCGTAGACTGTTCCTCCAGGTATATTTGTTTCCATTGGTAACCTTAGTGACCATATTCTATAGGATTCTTCCTAGGTGACAGTGGTGGGAAGATCCCACTGTACTTGGAGCAGACGTCGGCTAGACTCACTTGGATTTTCTGGGGGGTTCTCTTCACTCGAAACGCTTTAGTGGAGGAACTTGTGCTAGTCTATTCATTAAGCAGGTTGCCGGGGTAACTGTTCCAACCGCCATTTCTGTATTGAACTCTGCGACATTGGGCTTCATCACCAACTAGTGTTTTCAACACGAAAAGTTACTGTTTGTGTGTGGTTTGATCTCCTAGATTCTTTAGGCATGTGATTCAAATTTGTTTGGTTCTTTAGAGGCTTTAGGTGGTCTTCATTGAGATTTTACTTTGCTTTTGTGTGAAGTAGTTAAAATTTTTAATCGTGGCTAAATTACTGAGGAAGTCCCGTAGACTTCGGGGCCAACCTCCTGAGTTTTCACCGAGCCAACCTGAAGGTTTGAGAGCCCTTGTAACTCCTAGAGACAATAGAGTTGGGTCACCTGAAGAAGGAGAGTCTTCTTTGATGGTACATTCTGATTTTCAAGCTTCAGTAGCAGATTATAATCAACAATTGGTGTCTGTTTCTGAAATTACTGGTATCTTTTCATCTACTAGTGATATAGGTGAGGAACCTGAAATATCCGAACCTGAAAGTGAATTTGCTGCTACTCCAACATCGGGGTTTACCTCTCCAACTTCTAGTGGTCTTGGTTCACCCAGGGTAGAAAGAATAATTACCCAAAATCTTCCTTTTAGACTTATAGCTATTGAAGAACTTGCTACTCCGGAAGAAGAAGTAGGCATCCCTATCCCTAAAAATCAACCTGTTATCGAACTTAGGGAGCGTGAATCAATTTTTTACAGTCCACCTAGGAGCAGTGCTTGGTATCTCTCATTGACAATTTTTTTGGAAAACCCGGGACTAAGTTTTTCACCACCTCGTATTCCTTATCACCCAACACCTAGAGGTTACTATCCTCCATTAAATATGTCAAGACAGTCGTCCATGTTTTCTCAATCTCCAGAATCCTTTTTGTACGGCGGTCCTTCTGTTCCCTCTGGGTATCAGTCACTTTCTGGTACTTTTGCGGGAGCGTCTCCTCAACCCATTGAACAAGGGTTATTAACTGGAAATAATGGTACTAAGCCGTTGAGTGTAGAAGATATTCTCATGATGTCAGGTACTATTCCTAATCCTCAACCTCAAGGTGGCCAGTTACCGCCTGGGGGGCAACCTCAAAATCCTCAAGTATAGCCTAGGGGGCAACCTCAAGGTACCCAATTTGCGCTTGGGGGGCAACCTCAAGGACAGGACATACCTACGGGATAATACATTCCTCAAGGTCAACCCTAGTATCAATATGTACCTCAAGGTCAACCCCAGTATTAGTATGTGCCTCAAGGTTATCAACCCCAAGGTCAGTACTCGAACCAAGGTTACCAACCACCTTCCGGTCAATCATATGTTCAAGGATCTGGAAATGTACCGTTGAATTATCAACCCTACCCTCAACCCGGTTATGGTCCTCAATATTCTCAACCTGTTATGGGTCCGTACCCTGGAATGAACTTAGTGTGGGATCCATCGCAAACTCAACGGGTCTTGCAACCGAATGTACAGTTGTCATCTCAAACTGGAAAACCCTTAGTTTCTGGTTCACCCCAGCAACCTGTCCAGTCTACTATTCAAACTTCTGTACCTTCGGTAGCTTCTCAGCCTGGGCCTAGTACGCCTCGTACTCCGCCTCAAACGGCTACTGCAACTGCTGCAACATCTGTTCAATCGACCCCACCTACTTCTGGAGTATCGACATCTCCGGTTTCTACTGTTCCTGTATCAACTCCTCAGACATCTTTAGCTCAGTCTGGATCCACAATTCAAACTTCGGTTCAGATGCCTATAGGACAACCTGGTTCAAGTACGGTTGTCACAAGTCAACCACAATTTACTTATCAACCGTACTAGGGACAGTACCAATTCGGTCCTGTTGTGCAACAGCCAGTCTATCAGTATCAACTGTACCGTGGGTATACATATCAACAACCCCAGTATGGTCCGGTTAATCCTGGTTTTCCGGGAGGATACAATATCCCAAATGCAATTCCAATTCTTAGTTATCCTGGATATCCTCCTCCTGGGGATGGTTTCATGACCCAGAGTTTTAGGGACCCTAATTGTCAGTTACCGTTTATCGCAACTTTGGACTTGCCTGACTTGTCGCGCCTAATGAACGATCCCATTAACTATCTTCCGTTTTGGCCGCCAATGCCTAATAAGTTGCCTAGTGATATTCCTAAGTTTGAAGGCAAATCAAGAGAGGATCCGTCGAACCATGTGATGACTTATCACCTCTGGTGCGTGTCTAATTCCATTTCAGATGATTCAATCCGTTTAAGGCTTTTCCAGCACACTCTAATTGGTCTTGCGGCCAAGTGGTACATTGAGTTACCACGAGCCACTTTTTATAACTTTAGTCAGTTAGCTACTTCGTTTTTAACTCATTTTCAGTTGCCAGTCAGATATGACAATGGCACGAAATTACTAACATCATTAAAGCAGTCGACGTCCACTTACATTTCATATCACATTCATGAATGGAGACGTCGACGGCGTTTAGTGAAGGTTTTTATTCCAGATCAGATCTTAACTGAATGGTTTGTAAAATCTTTATTGCCAAATATCATTGAGGATGTAGCGAAGGCCGGAGTCGTTACTGAGGAACAAGTAATTGCTCAAGCGCAGTACCTTGACTTAGTTTATACTCAGTCAGGTACGTTACACGAGAAAATCCCCGATCTTCCTAAGCAAAATCAAATCGCTGTAGCCCCTTCGGTGTCTCATGCCGTTGACGGTATGATTGGTACGGTTAATACCAAAAGTAAGAAGAAGTCTTCCAAGAATTATTCTCCTATCATAACCTTGCCAGATTCCCCGACAGGAGATTCTTCTGCGGAGATTTCCGCCGATATTCATGTTGTAGAGTCATCCACAGCCAAATCAAAATCTGGTGGTAAGAAGAAATGGAAGAAGAAAAATAAAACAGATAAAAATTCGAAAGAGAAACCAGAAAAAGCGGAATCAAATGATGAGAAACGCAAACCTCGTTATCCTTGTCTCATTTGTGATGAAGAGCATTTTACAAGAGATTGCCCTCATCGTGCAGAGGTTGCGAAAATTGTCAAAGGTTCCCAAACGCCTGTTGTTTTGAAGGATCCTTTTCCAAGTCAAGATAGTAAGATGATAGGTTCTTCCTCAAATGCCAATGAAAAACCCATACTGATGATGTCCCATGTTAGGATTGCGACTCGATCGCATGATTATGGTAGTAAAAGTCCTATTGATGGTAAAGAAGCAGAATCTTCTCATTCTAACTCATCAACCTCAGCTCCCGGTTCCGATCCGCTACAGATCGAGAAACCTAATCCAGACTTAGTAATCAAACCGCCCACCAAGGGTGTACTTTGAAAGTTAGCTTTCAATCCACATACGAGAGCGGCTCAAAACTATAACATTGTTGAAGATTCAGCTGTTTCACCTTCAGCAATGTCGGCTTTGGAAGTGCTGCAATCATGTCCAGAACAGCACAAATTACTTTTGTCGGCTATAGGAGTTGTTGACGTTCAGGACTCGAACCTTATAATTTTCGATCTAGAAAATAGTACACCGCGCTTACCTCGTCAAATGGCTTTCCAGATCCCAATGATAGTAAAAAACAGACCTATTCATAGGACTGTGATTGATGAGGGAGCCTCAACGTGTATTATGTCGATACAGTGTTGGAGATCGCTTGGTTCTCCTTTGCTAAATCAATCCCCTACGATTATAAAGACCTTTGATGGCCGTGGGTTTCATCCTTTTGGCATTCTACAAGATTTACCTATAGGGGTTGAAAGCAAAACTGTTAATCTAGATGTGGAGGTGGTTGATGCCCCTCTAGATTACAACCTTCTCTTAGGTCGTAGTTGGTCTTACGCTATGACAGTTGTCATTTCATCGGTCTTTCGGGTTATAAAGTTTCCTCATAATGGAAAGATCGTAACAATAGACCAGCTGACTTACTTTTCATCCGATCCAGCCTCTTCTAAAAGCATTCAGCATGTCGGCAAAACGACTATCCCGTATAAGGATGTTGGAGTAGGACTAGTTAAAGATGCCGGTTTACTGGGAACTTTTCCTTTTCCTCCTATCAACGCATCGTCTTCTTTTGCAACCATTCATATGATTTTGACAGACACCATTGGTTATGATGATCCTTGGATCGTACCTTTCGAATCTGAGATAGACTCATTTGGTGATGTTATGCCTTTGAGTCCATATGAAATTGCGTATCAGGTCATGCAGTCGTTTTCTGACCCATCTTCAACCAAAATTGACTTAATGAATGTGGTCCATGAGGAATCACTTTTCACATCAAACTCGAATTCAACAATGTTTTCCGAACTTGTTCACTCTGATGAGAAAATTCGTGAAATCCTATGTGTCGATGATTTACCATGGGAAGATCTTCATCACAGATCTTCGTTTTTACCCAAGAATGATTGTTTTGAAAATGATTTCTCATCAATTTTTACGACTGAATATGTCAAGGAACCTCAGAATCCAATGAAAAATCCTGATTCAAAGTTAAATTTGGGAAACATTTCTCGAACTATTCTTATTGATATTTCGGTTAAGCCTGGAATTGTTGAAAACATTCATATAGGTGTACGGAAGATGAAATTCAAATATATAAGGCCCTATTTCAAGAGTTCCGCGACGTGTTTGCCTGGTCATATGAGGAAACGCCAGGAATTGGCCCCACAATTGTTATTCATGAAATCAAGACTTACCCGGATGCTAAACCTGTCCGGCAACGTTTGCGTCAGATTCACCCGAGAAAAGCTGCTACTATTAAAGCAGAAGTTGAAAAATTACTCAAAGTAGGTTTCATTTATCTGATTCCGTTAACATATTGGGTATCGAATATTGTTCCGGTTAACAAAAAGCAAGGGACAATAAGAATATTATCGATTATAGGGACATTAATCGAGCTTGTCCAAAGGACAATTACCCAACTCCCTATATCGATCAAATCATTGATCATTGTGCCGGCAGCGAAATATTCTCCTTCATGGATGGTTTTTCCGGATACAATCAAATCAATATTCTACCTACCGATCAACCAAAAATGACTTTCATTTGTCCATGGGGGACATTTGCTTATTGAAAATTACCTTTTGGGCTCAAGAATGTCGGGGCAACTTTTCAAAGGGCCATGTCTTATGCATTTCATGACATCAAGCACATTGTGCAACCCTATCTCGATGATTTTCCTGCTCATTCATTACATCGAGCTGATCATCTCATCCATTTACGAGAAATCTTTATGAGGTGTAGGCATTATCGGATTAGGTTGAATCCACACAAGTGTGTTTTCTGCATAGAAACGGGTCGGTTACTGGGGTTTGTTGTTTCGAAAGCCGGCATTCGCATCGACCCCTCGAAGGTTGAAGCTATTGTCAAATTGCCTGCTCCTTCGAGTCTTCTCCAACTCCAAAGCTTGCAAGGGAAAGCAAACTTTTTACGACGATTCATTCCTAACTACGCCGAGGTTACAAAGGGTTTTACTCGATTGTTGAAACAAAATACTCCATTCTATTGGGATGAGGTAGCTCAGAAATCTTTTGATGCACTAAAACACGCATTGACCCATGCACCATTATTGCATCCTCCCAACCACAACCAGGACTACTTCTTGTATCTCGCCGCTTCGCATTCCACCATCGGAATGGTGCTAGTTCAGGGACATGAATTCGGTACTTAACATGTGATATATTACCTTAGTCGAACTTTAAATCCAACAGAGCTAAAATACTCACATGTGGTGAAATTGGCATTGGAAGCTATTCAAGCTGTCCAATGTTTTCGTCATTACATTTTTTTCGTCATTACATTTTACTACGTAAAACTACAGAAATTTCTGATTGCAACCCTATGATCTATATTTTGACCAAGCAATTGCTAGGGGGCAAGTACTCCAAATGGATTGTGATCCTGCAAGAGTTCGACTTGGAATTTGAAAAGTCTAAGTCTAAGAAATCTTTAGTTTTTGCGGAGTTAATGTGTGACTTCCCGCGTGCTGACACGGAAACTGTGGCGGAGGAGCCCATTGCGAACGAATCCTTGTTTCTAATCAGCACTTTAGATCCGTGGTATGGGGATATCATCGTTTATCTCTAGACCCAATCCTTTCAGCCAGAAATTTCAAGGTCCGAACGTCGAAAAATACGATTCCAGTCCCAACAATTCAGAATTATTGGAGATACTCTTTATCGCCGTGGGGCGGACTCTGTTTTTCGACGTTGTTTAACTAACGAGGAAGCTGAAAGGGTTCTAAATGACTGTCACTCTGGAGCATGTGGCGGTCATATGTCTGGGTATGCCACAACCCAAAATATATTGCGCGATGGCTACTTCTGGCCGTCTTTATTTAAAGATTGTATTAACACTGTCCGAAAATGCCACAACTGCCAAATTTTTTATCGAAAGATGCACGCTCCACCTACTCCTCTCCACCCTATAATTGTCATTGGTCCTTTTGCCAAATGGGGTATCGATTTTATTACATGTAACCCTCACTCGGTCGGGGGGCATGCGTATATCATCCTTGTAGTAGATTATTTTACCAAGTGGGCCGAGGCGATGCCTACATTTGAGGCAGACGGAAAAACAGCTGCGATTTTCGTGTTCAATCATATAATTGCTAGGTTTGGTGTTCCACAAGTGATTATAACTGATCATGGGCATCATTTTCGAAACGTTATGATGACTGAACTTATAGGCCAGCTTGGCTTGCGTCACGATAGTTCAACTCCTTATTATCCACAAGCTAATGGTCTGGTTGAATCCATCAACAAAGTTTTAGTCATCATGATCTGACGAATCATTGGGATTCATCGGTCGAATTGGCATAACATGCTATTTTCAGTGCTTTGGGCGTATCGAACCTCAGTAAAAACGTCAATAGGGTTCACTCCTTTCCAACTAGTTTATGGTTTGGAAGCTATGTTACCCATTGAATGCGAAATCCCGTCATTGCAAATGGCCATCGAGTTACTTCCAGCCACTTCCGAAGAGGAAAAACGTTTGTTATACTTGGCTCAATTAGATGAGAATCGACGTGATGCTGCATTAGCGATCGAAACTCATGCAAAACGTATTAAAGCTCAGTATGATCGAAATGTGACCCCTCGAAATTTTTCGGAAGGAGACCTAGTCTT
The DNA here is from genome assembly GCA_031772625.1 of Pinus tabuliformis. Lineage (NCBI taxonomy): Eukaryota > Viridiplantae > Streptophyta > Pinopsida > Pinales > Pinaceae > Pinus > Pinus tabuliformis. The sequence goes on along the minus strand of CM062818.1, from coordinate 1,157,784,294 downwards.
ATTGTACGATCAAGCTAATGATAAATTAGGCGCTGGAAAATTCGTTCCTATGTGGCATGGTCCCTATGTTGTCAAGTGAAAGCTAGCAAAAGGGGCCTATGAATTGGTAGACTTTGACGGGGACTCTTTAGGTAAACCCAGAAATGGTCTTTACCTGAAGAGGTATTATGCTTAAAAAAATGGATGTGGAGATTTTTAGTTAGGTTAGCTTTCTTTCTAGCTGGTGTGTTTTAGTTTAAAAAGTGTGCTTAGCTTAGAGAGTGTTTTTCATCATTATTCCTGCTTATCTTGGTTTTACTCTTGATATTGCAGATGTCGATGCCTCTCCAAATATACATTGGTTTCACTGATGGTGCTTGTCGTAATACATGGAACATTTCTTCTGCAACTTGGGTTATCTATTCGCCCTCTGACGAGTTGGTATCTATGCATGGGGTAAGCCTCGGTCAAACAACGAACAACATTGCAGAGTATAGTGCAGTGATTTAGTTATTATCTGAATCTATTTCATTTAGGATTCGGAGTTTGATAGTGAGGTTAGATTCTGAACTCGTTGTATTACAGCTTAATAGAGTATATGCCATTAGAAATCCAGTGTTATTGAGATTTTTTTTGAGAGTGCGTCTCTTGGAACGTGAATTTGATTATATTGAATATCAGCATATTCCAAGATCTTTAAATACATTAGCAGATGCAATCGCTTCTTGAATGTTAAGTAGACATTTGCAATAATCATACATGTAAATTTAAAAGCATTCCATAACATGTTTTACAAGATAAGCCAGTAATAGTGATATAGTATAATATAGGAGTGTGTCAAAATATACATCGTCCTCGATCATAGGTTTAAAAACACCTTATGATCGGCAAAAATGATAAGTACAAAAAGCAAAAATGACATATGTGTCTACAATAGGCGATCATCCTATCATTGGTGATGATCTCGATAAGAAACCACTGTACGGGCCACCTTACAAAGGAACCTCCTAAAAGGTCCTGGGACCCCAATCACATAGCGTTATAGTCGACGAGGAATGTCATCTATGCGGGTCTCTAGAATTTCTCCTGTCAAACGCTCTAGATGGCCCTCCAATTCGGCCAAGGTCTCTACTGATTCGTCCTGTGGGGCTGGTGCCGCTACAGCTGGTTGTTTCCTCTCGTAAGGCCAGAGAGCGGCTGGTCGTTGTGGACCCACATCTGCATTTGAAACTTTTACTATCAGTTTTGGGACGAGATAAAAACCAAAAAAAAAAATTAAAATAGGATAAATGTTGAAAATTATTTTACCTGAGTCATCCCATTGCCCTCCTAGTGGAAGAGCCATGTCTAGGTCACCGCGAAAATTTACCCCAACGTAAGGGAAGTCTTGAATAGCAAAAACCTGGTTTTCCAACCAATGGAAATACTCAGGTTTGAATCGAACGACCTCTGTCCCCTCGTCAGGATGACGGGCCATAACTGCAACCCAACGCATCAGTTTGGGCTCTCGAGGAAGTCCAACTCCAACAGTGAGGTGCTGCGGGACCAACATTGGGACCCTTTCCAGACCAAAGCTCACAACCAAAGCACCATATCCAAAGGTCTTTAGTTGTCCGTTCTTAGCTTTGGTCAGTTGGCCTTTTACATTAGCCAACACAGCATCGCACCAGTTGAAGATGGTTCCTCGAAAGCAGTCAACTGCCATCTGCATCTGGGATTCGGTGGCTATATGTAGTGCGGTGCTCCCGCAAAGCCTGGTAATAGTAAACGCGATCACCATGAGTTTAGGACGGGATATGGTTTTAATGTCTATCCCTTTGTCTCTAGTCTGGTTGTTGCAGAACTCTAGCCGGAGGCTATCAACACATTAGCCACTTGGCCTAGTCCCGAATAGAGTCAAGTCTTCGCCTCTCTCAGGCAAACCAGTCAAAAAGTATATGTCTGCCAGCTCCATTTCGAGCTGGTGGCCACCAATGAAGAAGCACTGGTCCTGTATGCTCCACCTGTCTACTAGCCACTGCAAGAAGTCTGCTTGGGCCCTCATGCCACATATGGCCCAGAATTTGTACAAGCCGCATGCCTTCAATGCATCGATCGAAGGTTGGTGATTTAACGCGGCAAGATCTACGTCCTCATGCTCCTGTTCTCACCAATCAAGCATGATGTATACTCTACATCCAACAAAAAGGTGAGTTAGAATGCAAAAAATCGAATTGTTTGGGTAAATTTTGAGAAATTTATGGTTAAAAACCCTTGTTGCGGGGACCGCACCCTCTCTGTTAGAGACAGTGTGTGGGTCCACACCTTTCCTTCATGGCAGGTGCGGACCCCTGACTTTTTCCCCACTGAAAAAAAGTCGGGGTTGGCAGGTTACCTGTGTTGCGCCTGCAGGCCCCCGCACGCGGGTTTCTAGCCTAAAAACCCTCTAAAAAATGAAATAAAACCCTAAAAAACAAATTGAAACGGATGAAATTGAAGAGTAGGATGATGTGGATTACCTGGAGGAGACGACGCTCGATTCCGACGGATGGATTTTCCGCAATCTTCACGGGAAGTTTTTGACCAAAAGCACTATTTTATCACCCAAATCTCAAACGGTAAAAATGAATTGACGAAAGCCCTTTTTATAAGTTTTTGGAATAAATGAATTGTGAATTTGTTTATGTTTCACTTTAGAAAGGTAACTTTTGCAGCATTTTTATCCATCTCAAACATGTATGAGTAATGTTTGCATTTTTGTTCAGGATAATGGATTTTTCAGGTGAAATCGGTTATTTTCGACGAAAAAACATTTAGAGTCACCTTTAAGCTCTTTTCTGACTCCTAAAACATGAAAAGATCGCCGAATTTTTCTTTTTAAACTCGTTAAAATGGAACTAAAAAGACGGTCCACTTACAGCTCTTTTTCTGACCGTAAAAACATAAAAAGATTGCTGGATTTTTGTCGTTTCAAATTCGATATTGGTCATAAAATGACGTGTCGTTGATCGCTTTTTTACTTTTTCGGATCAAAGGCACTAATTACGAAAAGTACTCCTTGGTTGTAAAGATTAAGCGGTTCTCTCAAGTATTATTTTATACTTTTTCGGGCTTGGGAGACACAAATTTACAAAAAAGGTCAACCCTGGAGTCTTCTTAAGTTTTTTCAGACTCTCTAAAATTGAAAAACGTCGAGTTTCTCCTATACTGGACTCGTTAAAGTTTAACAGTAAAGGACCTGTTCAATTAAAACAGGAACAGACCACTCCTTCTTAGGGTTCGAATTTAAACTAAGTTGGACTCATCCGAAGGATGAGCTTATAATCAAGAAAATGTTATCCTCCTCAAGCTTGTCAAAAATAAAGAGGTACTTGCCAGAAATGGTGGGGGAAAAGAGAGAAAAATGAGCCTATTTGTCATACTTTGTAACCACTCTTGAACACGACACTTTCTCACCTGGGTTGGGAAATCCTTTGCCTAAAAGTTGATCAAACCACATTGAAAGTCTTCAGCCAGTTTCTGGGTATTAACTTTGGGTCAATTGTCACCAAACCATCTGCTGTGTTATTATGTGTTCAAGAGGTCAGTGCCAATAAGCCATTCATCTGCAAAATATCTGTCATCCATCTTGACCATCCCTGAGTCAGTCTTGCAACTAAATTTCTTCAACTTGATCTATGATTTTGTGTTGTGGGCTTGCTTACGATGGATCGCTTTCTATCGACTTTAGCTCATTATCTAGAAAGATGATCTAGAAATCGTCAGTACCTTGGGATTTGCATGCCTCAATGGCAGGTTTCTCGCCTTTGACGATAGGTTGCATCATTGACCTTCGATCAAAGGACTCCATAACATGTTCGACATCAACACATCTATTCACATCTCATGGATTGTACTGGGTACTTTGAGAGCCATTGACATTACTGGTGGTTTCTCTCACACTTGTTAACAGTTTACATCATTGACTGGTAATCAAGTGGTTTCTACCATGTTCGACTCCAACGCATTCATTCGCATGGATAGAATCGTACTGTTTCGGGAAGTAGAAATGAAGACCTTGGATCTAGTTTTCGCAATCCAGGCTGTGAGGAATTTTGTATTCATTATATTGTGGACTATTCATAAACAGATGGTTGTGTCCATATTGTGTCTACATGTGTCTATACTTGTGATGTATTACAAGATCATTCCTATATCAGAGCAGTAGTTAGTTTTCTAGTCAGTTTTGATCTGAGTATGGAAATGCTTACCTCAGCGATGATATGATCTCATATATATATTTTGCATTGAATGCTTTTACAGGTTCCGACCAAGCTCTCCACAAGATGATCCTCGAAATGATAAAGTACTTCACTCTTCCTAAATGATAAATGAAATCCTTATCTACTACAGACTTCGCACTTTAGGGGGCAATCTGTTACACAAAAATATCGTCACCATGACTATTCGCAGTCAGTATGGGTCTATCATCACTTGTACTGTCCTCCTAAGCAAGTCTCAGACCTCAGCTCTTCAAGTCAAGCTTTGAAAATGAGAGAAAGACATTGAAAATCAACAAAGCTCTGGTTCCGCACTTTCTCTCACTGTTGCCTGTGGTCGCGCACCCCCTGTTCACATTACATGCAGACCTGCCCACTATGTCCCTAAAGGAGTGGGTGCGGACCTCTGTGAAAGTAAAAAAAGTGCAAGTTTATTCTAAAAAACTCACTTTGGGTTAATTCTAGATGATTCTAGAAGGAATTTTGACGTGGATTATTCGCTCTTAGGTGGTTCATGCATCCCAAAAGAGAGGGAGCTAATCCCTTGATGAGAGGAGCTATCCCTTTGAATGAGGGCTTTATCCCTTTGAAGGAGGACCTAGTAACTTCCCTCCATTGCACTATAAATTGAGGCATTGGGCTGGTTGCTAGGGAGGTTAGAAGCTGAACATTTTTGAGGGTAAATGCTGGTGGAATTGAGACTTCCTAGTTAAGCTTGAGAGGAGAGATCACATACCTTTTTGGCTTCATTAGGAAGAGAGTGAAACTTGTCAAAGTAGAGGAGACTTCTTGTTGGACCCTGGGAGGAGCTTGTACAGCATCAAGGCACATGTTGTAAAGTTCTTCTTTGATTTGAATTAATACAATCAGATTCATTTTTCTCAACAAATTGTCTTATGTCATTTGTTTCATGAATTCCTTGATCATCATGTTAAGTATGCTTTATGATATTGGCTTTTCAGGTGCTATTTAATTTGTTTGCTTGTTTGTGTTTGCAGATTCGCAACAAGGGAGCTCATTTGGATCAAAGGAGCGAGGCTTCCACAAACTTGCATTGGACCCAAGGTAGGCCTAAAACACTTGTTTGCCTTTGTTTATAATTGCATATTTAGAGAAAGATAGGTTTTGATTGGCTTGCTTGTCACTAGATATCGTTAGATTCTAGGAAGGTCTACCTTGTCCGCAAGATCGACTCATTCCGTGTGACACCACAGTTTCCTGTAGCCTGTGGGGCCTTTTCGCTTTTTGATGTAGGTCACGCATTCACAGAAGTAAATAATATAACGTGTCTACAGTTATTCAAATTTTAAAGAAGACCATTTGACCCTAATGAGGTTGCCCAGAATTTCACCACTGCAGTCAAGATAAAGGTGTTCTCTGGAGAAAAGGATTTATTCGATGATATATTCCAGCAGAAAAGCACACTTGAAGAAATTCTGCATGCAGCCCAATTGCAATTCTCTCCAGAAGAATTTCAAAAGTTCAAAATATACAGGGAAAGAAGGTTAGACAGTATTCCTTTAGAGAAACCACGCCTAAAACCCGCAAGAGAACCAACTCCAAGTGTTAGTCTTAGTGGGAGTTCAAACACTAACAGATCTAAATCCAAGTCAGAAAAAGAAATGTTTGAACATTCTAAAAGATCCGGAAATGAACAAGATAAGAGTGAAGGGTCAGTAAAGGATACTGTCTAGTCAATGGAACTTCTACAGCAACAGGTTATTGCCTCACCGCAAAGAGATCCTCCCCCTCTCGTCATTCAAACACTGCCAGTCACAACTGAACTAGATAAAGAATGAGAAACCTTCAATGACTTGATCAATCTTGAAGGAAAAACCATAAAAACACATGTGAGCAACGCACAGGTAGCAAAAGAAGTAGTCACAAGAACAGTCAGCAATGACTCAGATATGGAGCATATCCCTATTGCCCCATCCTCTGAGCTTATGCTCAAAATAGAAGAAATTCCTATGGATATATTTTATAGCCCACAGCACAAATTAGTAGTAAGAAGACAGAGGAAGAAAAGGAAATTGGAGAACGTGCTCTCTCAAGACGCAGAACAATTAGATGTCCTGTGGCAAGATCCCACTAGCAATCCTACTGAGAATCTCACCAAACTATCTCAAATCGCAGGAGCATATGCCTCTGCGACTATTGATAAAGCATCTGAGGTACAACAATTGCTAAAAGAAAGGGAAGACCAGATACAAGTATTGCAACAACAGTTGCAACAAGCTAATGCTAACAATGAAGCACAGAAACAACTTGAAAGGTTACAATAGGACTTCCAGCAAATGCAGATAGGATATCAGAAAAGTTTGGATGAGAAAGGAAAGCAGTTACAGGATTTACAGGAGATGCACAAGGACAATCCTAAACTTACAGAATTTATCACAGAGTCCATTTCCTTGAATGAACAATTACTACAACAGTAAGAAGCGTTGGGCCAAAAGATATCACAGTGGAGCTATTATTGTGAAATTAGTGATAAAACCACTAATCAAGTGGTAGATTTACGAAGTGACTATGATCTAATTGATAAACGGGTGACTGAATATTTGGCTTAGCAATAAAAAGACGAGGGTGTTGGGTCCCTATAATACTAGTGATTACCCCATTACTATTGTAGTTATACCCCTTATTTATATTGTTGTGCCCCTATTGCCCCCATATTGTTATTACTGTGCCCCATAGAATCCCTCTATTGTTATTTTTGTGGCTTTATATTATTATTGTTAGGTCAGATGGATTATATTGTGACTCCTTGGACTCCTATATATAGAAAGGACGTTTTGTCATTTGAATCATCCAAGAATTGTTCATTTATGTAATGTAAAGGAGGTTGCCCCCTCAAAGAGGCTGAATTCTAAGGCGTTGATCTATCTTTTCTATCTTTTCTTGAGCTGGTTTCATAGCATTTGGTATCGGAGCTTTGGATTCTAAGGTTTCGCTGCTCCAAACAGGTCATCGTGGAATTTTCGCTATAACTTTTCTTCTGTGATGTTTCAGAAGTCGCAAAAAAAACCCATTTGATAATAAATCGCGCTGAACCTTGGGTCCAAATTTCAGATCTTTTCGCGCAATATTTTTGGAGATATGATCTGAGGAAGTTGGTCTTTTTGCAGACTCCTAAATTACATTCAAAACAGGTGACTTGGGGAAAATCGTCATAACTTTCTCTCTGGGGATCGGATTGAAATTTCGTAAGAAGGTGCAGAAAGAGGACGGACTGTAGTTTATTGTATGCATGTTTCAGATCCAAAGGGTGAAACAGTGACTCGTGGCACGTCGTACAATTTCACTCTACTGAACTAGTATATAAGCAAGTCACTGTGGGAGATTTCACATAACTCTTCCTTGGAGAATCCAATTTGGGTCAGACTTGTGGCATTGGAAAGAGGACAAAGAGGGATACTACAACTCACAAATTCAGAACTAGATTATTGGAAATTACAGAGATACATCAGAGGCAATATCGAGCTCCTACAAAGTGAAAAAAGGTGTGTAGATTTTCTTAAATTTTTTCTTAAGCTTGGTTTGAAAATTTATTTTGAAGGAATTCAAAGGGCATAGTAGAGCATTATTATCGGTAATTGATGCCTCGAGGAAAGAAAATGCAAACACCTAGTAAGGAACCTGAAAGCTCTAGCATGACTCATGAAGAAGAGGAAGAAATGCAACATGATATATCAAAATTACAAGACCAAGTGCAACAACTGTCCCTTGCACAAAAAGGAACATAATCTAAGATGGATGGTTTAAAGAAAGATGTAGAAGCTAAGATGGATGGTTTAAAGAAAGGTGTAGAAGCTAAGATGGACTATTTAAAGAAAAGCGTAGAAGCTAAGATGATTGACGTGGAAGCTAAGATGGATGATTTGAAGATAGATTTGAAGACAGACATGGACGAATTGAAGATAAATATGAATAAGTTGCTACAAGAAATGGTCCCTAAGGGTGAAAGGGTACTAAAGGAAACTCATGATGAGAACAAAAGAAATGTTAATCATGATTCCATAGATGCTAATGTTGTATTGAAGACTCACCATATTCCAAAATCGATATGAGGAAATTTGGTGGCAAGGATCCTGCCACATGGATATTACAGATGGAGCAATTCTTCGATCTCAATAATGTGCAAAACACACAAAAGGTACGTATGGCAACTTTATATTTGGAACCAAATCAATTTGTATGGTATCAATGGCTTTGCTCTCGTAAACCATTTATCACTTGGGCAACTTTTATGGAAGAATTGATAGCACATTATGAGGATACAAAAAGCAACACTTTTTTTAGCCAATTGATAAGTCTCAAACAAAAGGGTTCAATAATGGAGCACATTGAGGAGTTCCAAAAATTGAACATAAGGGTAAAAGATATTCCAGAGGAGCATAGGATTGATGTGTTCATAGGGTCTTTAAAAGATAATATCCAACATGATGTTCGCCTTTGGGAACCTGATTCATTAGAGAAGGCATTCAGGTTAGCAAGAAAAATGGAAAGCAATATTATGGCAACCAGGAAGCATACCACTCACAACTATAAAGACGGAAGTGTTGTTGCCCCTAGTCTTCCACAACCTATAAGGTTGACACCACAACAATTGGAAGAAAAAAGAGCAAAAGGGCTTTGTTACAGTTGTGATAGCAAATACACTAAAGGTCATAAGTGTGCTGAGAAGAAATTATTCTACATAGATTGTGAAGAGGAAGAAGAAAAGGAGCAAGAAAGGTCAAGAGAAGGAGATATACTCTAGGAACAAAGCCTAGATGAAGAACAAATAAATCCGACCATATCTTGTAATGCATTGGTGGGAATTACCACTCCTCAAACCATCAAGATAGAAGGACAAATCAAGAAGAAAAAGGTAATAGTGTTGATTGATTCAGGAAGCACCCACAATTTTATTCATTGTAAGGTAGCATAACAATTGAATTGCTTCCTATATCCAGCACCAGAGTGTCAAGTGATGATTGAAAATGGAGGAACAATAAATTGCTCTGGAAAGTGCCATAATATCAAGCTATCCATGGGAGAATATGTATTGACTAGCCCAATGCTTTCCATTCCAATGGGAGGTGTTGATGTTGTACTAGGAGTCCAATGGCTACAATCCCTGGGTACAATAGCTTTTAATTTTCAAGAACTTTTCATCAAATTTTCTATGGAAGGAAAGGAAGTTGAATTAAGGGGTATTGCAGGGAAACCAGGAAAGATAATTAGCTCTAATAGTATGACAAAGCTTCTAAAAAAGGAGCAAAGAGGTGTAATTGCACAATTATGCTCGCTAGATGTTTCCACATCGGAATCATCTATTTCTCCAGATCTCCAAAAAGTCCTGGACAATCATTCCAAGGTATTTGAGACTCCCAAAGGTCTCCCACCTATGCGTGATCGTGATCATGCTATTCATCTGATTCTAGGAAGTGTTCCTCCAAACATCAGGCCGTACAGATATCCCTATGTCCAAAAGAGTGAAATTGAACGAATGGTTGCAGAAATGCTAGAGGCTGGTATAATTCAACCAAGTCAAAGTTCTTTCTCTGCTCCAGTAGTATTGGTGCACAAGAAGGATGGATCATGGTGCATGTGTCCGGATTATAGGGAGCTCAACAAGCTCACTATTAAAGATAAGTTCCCCATTCCTGTCATTGATGAATTACTGGATGAATTGCATGGATCAATTTACTTCACCAAGTTGGATCTTTGTTCAGGATATCATCAAATCAGAATGAAGACTGAAGACATTCCGAAAACAAAATTTAGAACTCATGAGGGTCATTATGAATTTTTGGTCATGCCTTTTGGCCTTACCAATGCACCTTCAACATTTCAAGGTTTGATGAATTCAATTTTCAAACCATTCCTTAGAAAATTTGTGTTAGTATTTTTTGATGATATACTAATCTACAGCAAGTCTTGGAAGGATCATGTTGAACATGTTGACAAGGTGCTACAACTATTGAAGGAGAAACAATTATATGCAAAAAGATCCAAATGTTTCTTTGGAGTCCAGGAGGTGGAATATTTGGGTCATATTGTATCTCATGAAGGAGTTAAGGTAGACCCTAGCAAAATTAAAGCCATTAAGGAATGGAAAATCCCCACATCCATAAAGCATCTGCGAGGATTTTTGGGTTGACAGGGTATTATCGCAAGTTTGTTAAGAATTATGGGAGAATAGCAGCACCTCTAACAACATTATTGAAGAAAGATGCATTTTCATGAACTCTGAAAGCAACAAAGGCCTTTGAACATCTTAAAGAGGCAATGTGCCAAGCACCGGTCTTAGCTACACCGGACTTCACAAAAACCTTTATTGTGGAATGTGATGCTTCAGGAAATGGAATTGGTGTTGTTCTAATGCAAGATGAAAGACCCATTGCATTTGAAAGTCGTCCAATCAAGGGAAAGTTTTTAAGCAAAGCTATTTATGAGAAGGAAATGTTGGCAATACTCCATGCACTTAAGAAATGGCGACCCTACCTAATGGGTAGACACTTCAAGGTAAAAATAGATCATGATAGCCTTAAATACTTTTTACAACAAAGATTATCCTCTGAAGAGCAACAAAAGTGGGTCACAAAGATGTTGGGTTATGACTTTGAAATCATCTACAAAAAAGGGAAGCAAAATGTGGTGGCAGATGCACTCTCAAGAAAGGATGAGGATGTGGAAGCATTGTTGTGCGCCATTTCTATTATCCAACCAGATTGGATAAACGAAGCAAGGGAGGAATGGAAGAATGACGAAGAAGTGTGGGCCCTTATTCGAAAGCTACAACAAGATTCCAGTACATATGGTACATTTAGCTGGAAAAATGATTCATTATGGTACAAAGATCACTTATACCTCTGTAAGAATTCCCAGCTAAAACAAAATATTCTTATGGAATTGCACACTTCTCCCTTAGGAGGGCACTCAGGATTTTTAAAAACTTACCACAGGGTTAAGAAGGAATTTTTTTGGGATGGCCTTAAATCAGATATTCAAAAGTTTGTGGTTGAATGTTTGGTTTGCCAACAAAATAAAGTTGAAACAATTAAGACACCGGGTCTATTACAACCTTTATCCATTCCAAGCCAACGTTGGGAGGAGGTTTCAATGGATTTTATCACAGGTTTACCCAAGTCTGAGGGAAAGAGTGTCATCATGGTGGTAGTTGACAGACTTACCAAGTATGCACACTTTTGTGCATTATCACATCCATTTAAAGCCAGTACAGTTTCTACTGCATTTATGGAAACAATTCAAAAGCTACATGGAAACCCAAAGATTATTGTAAGTGACAGAGATCCCATTTTCATTGGAAATTTTTGGACAGAATTATTTTCTTGTCTTGGTACTCAGTTAGCTCATAGCTCATCTTATCATCCTCAATCTGATGGTCAAACTGAGATAGTAAACAAATGTTTGGAAGGATATCTTCGTTGCTTTGTATCTGATAAACAGACACAATGGGTCAAATGGTTGCCTCTTGTTGAATGGTGGTATAACACTTCCTTCCATACAGCAACAAAAATGACCCCATTTATGGCACTTTATGGGTATCAACCACCATCCATCACATCATATTTAAGAGAAAATTCTAAGGTTCAGGCAGTGGAACATCACATCGAACATCAGCAACAAGTCCTCCAACTCTTAAAGGATAACCTCGTGTTGGCACAGAATAGAATGAAACAACAGGCAGATCAACATCGCAGTGAAAGAAGTTTTGATGTAGGTGATTGGGTATTCCTACGGCTACAACCATATAAGCAAATGTCCCTCAAGCAAGCTAAGAAGGATAATAAATTATCACCAAAGTATTATGGTCCGTACAAGGTGTTGCAAAATATTGGTACTATGGCATACAAATTGGAGCTTCCTGCAGCGTCTCGATTGCACCCAGTTTTCCATGTTTCATGTTTAAAGAAGGTTATAGGCGACAAGCTCCCAGTTCAAACAATATTGCCAGAACTTGACGAGGAAGGAAAAATTATATTGGAACCGGAAGCAGTCACAGAAACAAGAACTCGACAGCTACGAAATCGTTCAATTTCAGAGTATCTTATCAAGTGGAAGAAATTATCCGCTGAAGATTCCACATGGGAGGATGAGAATTTTATGCAGAAGTATCCAGAACTACTCAAGCGTTGAGGACAACACTTTTTTGAAGGATAGGGGCATGTTGGGTCCCTATAATACTAGTGATTACCCCATTACTATTGTAGTTATACCCCTTATTTATATTGTTGTGCCCCTATTGCCCCCATATTGTTATTACTGTGCCCCATAGAATCCCTCTATTGTTATTTTTGTGGCTTTATATTATTATTGTTAGGTCGGCTGGATTATATTGTAACTCCTTGGACTCCTATATATAGAAAGGAGGTTTTGTCATTTGAATCATCCAATAATTGTTCATTTATGTAATGTAAAGGAGGTTGCCCCCTCGAAGAGGCTGAATTCTAAGGCGTTGATCTATCTTTTCTATCTTTTCTTGAGCTGGTTTCATAATAGAGGGAAAAAGAGTAGGTGCACCAAGGATCAACGAAAACCACAAAGAAATTATCTTTAACAAATGGTACGAGCAAATCATGGACGCAGAGCAAGCAGCAGAAGGAGCAGCCACGACAGCAAGCAATATTATTGATTGTGTAAATGAAAATTTGCATAGGGAAAATTTGATCGCAGAGACCACTCCGGGATATTTACCTAATGCACAGCAACTACAGGCAGATTGGAAAACAGAGAGCTCAAGGAAAGGCAAAAGCAATTCAATGGTTAACCAAGTTGAACTGGGATTATTACTGGGCATACTTAGTAAAGCCACATAGCCAGTGGATGACTGTTAAGTGTATCATCAATTCGGCCGAAAAAATGGGGCCAACTCTTGTCGATTTTGTTTTTTCAGCTCAGCTAAAAGCGGAAGTCAGCCAGCGGAATCTTCTAAAAACAGATGCTGCATGCATGTGATTCCATGGACCAAATACAGAAGTAGTTTAATGTTAGATTTAATTTTAGCTTTAATTTTGTTTTATTTTCCTGACAAGAGGACAGTCATTTAAACCGCATCCTACATTTTTGTAATAATTTATTTTTAGATTTAGTTAGTAATATTTAAACCCTTCTCATGCATTTAGAGAAGTGAAATTTATCAAAAGCTTATCCCCAGAACATGCACTTCTGTACCCTCTCAGGAGGTTTTGATGAATGAATGGAACAGGATTTATTGATGTTTGCATTTAATGTCTGCTACTGATGTTGCACTTTTGTACTCTTAATTGATATTTTCTCAAGGAGAGATAAATCGTGATCACTTGAAGCTCATCAGTAGGACTAGTTATAAATGGTATTTCTATCTCTTAACTATTTCTGCCTTGTGTTAAAGTGATTTCTAGTTCAGTTATTTATATATTAATGTATGAATGCCTGAGTTATCATTTGGCACTTGTGTACGGTGATAGCTATTTATTTATACTTAGTGTATGAATAGCTCATTATGTGATATGTTTTGCACAACTGTTTCGTCTAACTTTTTATACAAAGTGGTTCATCTGTACTGAATTCTTTTCTCATAGCAGCTGAATGATCTTTATTACCAGTTGTTGTTTGAAATCATTTTAGATCGCATAGAAGAAAGATTACACCTTGGGTTAGTGTAGATTTACATATTTCTGTCATTAGAATATAATTTCCTTATTATTAGAATAGAATTAGATTAGAAGTATTTCATTTAGAAACTGTTAGAAACAAAAATATCAATCTTTCTCACACACACACTGAAATTGGGAAACTGGTTCCATATCCCCAATCGGACCCGCTATACCAAATGGAAAAAGAGCTGCCAACCAAGGTCTGGATCGGGCGGGTGTTCCCCTTGTTGTAGACCCAATTTTCGGGGCTTCAACATATTTGGCGCTAGAAGTAGGGCCACCGAACTGTGAATGGCAAGCAAATCCAAATGTAAATACCATTCTGAGAGTAAATCGCCCTTACCATATCTTCCGACTTCTCCATTGCATTCAGAAAGTTTAAATCCAGAATTAGAAGTCGCTGGAGCAACAGGTGCTGCTACAAACCCTGATATTTCAGAACAATCTACTATTGAACCTCCTGAAGTTGAATCTTTGATTCACAAACTTCAGCGATTTTCTATATCTCCTCAGAAATATGATAAATCTCAAGGCAGCATGACTTCTCAATACAACCCTGCTCATCCTCTCAACAGATTAAAGAGCGAAAAGTTTGGTGTTCAGCCAACCGAATTACCTCTACCTACTAAGAAGAGAGCAAGGAAGTCTCCTAAAGGATCTGATAGTGAGACTCTTTCATCATCATCATCCATCTCAACCTCTTCACCGCGAAGTCAACCATCCACTCCTCCACTTCATATCATTGTCCATCAGCCTATTACAACTTCCTCAACTTCTTCTCAAACATTTGGATTCATAATATCCTCATCTTCTCAACCACAAGGATCATCTTCTGCACTTTCCTCTGTTAGTAGTTCAGCAATGGCCCAATCTCCATGGAATAGCCCAGGGGTAGTCTTAATGCCTGCACCCTTGAGTCAGATACCGGCCCATCCTGAAAAATGGCTGCCTAAGTTTAACCCTGAGGCAGGCATGCTAGCAGAAGAACATATAAATAACTTTATGCTATCCATAAATCTCAATGGAGTTGTTAATGAAGATGTTGTTGTTCGACTTTTCCCTTATACTTTGCAAGGGACACCCGGATCATGGTATTTCTTACCATCTAGATCTATTACTAGTTGGGACGTCTTCAAAGAACAATTCTTGACCAAGTTTGGTGATGACAGGTCTACAGCGACACTGATCAATGACTTGTCTAACCTTAGGGTCGAGTCAAGAGAACCTATCAAAGATTTCAATTTACGTTTCAATAAAATCCTAAATAAAATACCTACTGCTTCTCAACCTAGTGAAGAAGTGTGAAGTGAATGGTATATTACTGCATTACCATCAAACTTAGCAATCTTTGTTGATAGGGCTAACAAAACAACCTTGGTCGAAAATATGAAAGAAGCAATAGCAGTAAAGAAACGTATTACGGCCCTAGAAAAGAAAAATGTGATGGAAGAACGAAAATCTAAGAAGGTCTCTTTCAAAGAAGATCCCAAGAAAAAACAACCCAAAGATCCATTCGATTTAGAAGGATTACAAAAAGTTTTAAAGACCATGTCTAACGAAATGGTCAACATTAAGAAACAAGTGGCAGAAACTTCTTCTAAAAAGCCATACAGGCCTTTTAAAAGAAATCCTTCAACTGATTCCAAACCCCCTAACGTTATTTCAAATGCTGAATCAAAAGAAGAAGAAGAGGAAAACGCTACTGAAGAGCATACCGATGAAGAAGAAGTTGTAGAATTACAAGGTATGTGGGATTTCATCCTCCCAAATGAAGAAGATCAAGAGATATTCCTGGTTAGTACTCGTAACAAAAATCAACTTGATCCTCCTCAGCCTACACCTAAGCCAAAGAGCGCAAGCTCGATGACTAAGGATAAAGTCGCAGCCAAGAAAACATCACCTAAAGCGACTCAAACCAGCCCAGTCCAAATAGACACATCTACTCCATTTAAAACGCTAATCGTTTCGGATGAAATAGAGTATCACATCGTTGAAGACATGAAAATACTAAGGCCAATATCACTCTTTTTGAATTGAGCAAGTTAAAACAATAGTAGAAAGTACTTTTGAAAGAATTACACACTGTGCCAGTTGCGCCTTTACCAGCTGCTGTAATCTCTCAAGCTTCCCGTGATATGGGAAGGCCTCCAACTAATACGATAAATAAAGTTGATCCAAACGATATCGCATTAATTGGAGGAAGATCAAGATCGCATACTCCCCCATTTCTCCTTACTTATGAAATCTTCAATAAAAATGTGCATAATTGCGTAGTGGATTTTGGAGCTTCTTCAAATATTTTGCCAAGATCAATTTGTGCAAAATTGAATGTTCAACCACAGAAATCTGCTGTGTGCATAGTTCAGCTAGATCGATCGCAAGTCGAAGTGATTGGTGAATTAAATCAGGTTACCATAAGGCTGTCATCCAATCCAAAGGTATATCAAGTTATCGACATTTTAGTTGTTGATATTCCTTAATTTTATGGCTTAATTCTTAGCAGAGATTGGTCAGAAAAACTTCATGGATGCTTTGCAACTGACTGGTCACATACGTGGCTGCCTTATAATGGTAAACCAAACCAAATAAAAGTTGAACGTGAATGACATCAGAAATACATAGTAACGGAACTCGAGGGAGAAAATGAACCAGTAGCATATAATTCTAACATCATTGGCAACTATTCAGTAGATTCTTTCTTAGGAAATTTTAATGCTCATACATCACCTTACTTAGAACATTCTGTTTTATCTCAAGTAGAAATTTTTTCTCAAACAGATAGTTCTAAATGCATTTATTTTATAGATAGTCCTGTAAATAAATCTTTGTTTTGGAAACTATTTTTTGATGGTTCTAAGTCTAACGAAGGAGCAGGAGCAGGATGTGTGTTAGTAAGCCCAGAGGGAGATAAAATCATGTTAACTTGCAGACTTGAATTCGAGTGCACCAACAATATCGTAGAATACGAAGCTCTAGTCCAAGGCTTGTACAAGGCAATCGGATTAGGCGTCAAATACCTGCAAGTTTTTGGAGATTCTGGAATAATAATTAGATAGGTACGCAATACTATACACTATTTATCAGGTCATTTAAAGCATTACTAATCTTTAGTTCAAGATCTGACTGAACATTTTATAGCATTCAATATTTCAGCAATTCCCAGACTTCAGAATGCTAGTGCAGACCTCTTAGCCAACGTAGCTTCCAAGCTCATTCCTTCAGAAGATTTTAGCCCTGAACGATTTTCAATTGAGTTAATCTTTAGACCATCTATCTCTGATAACATTACCAATTGGAGGATTTTCAATGACGACCCTGATATCGTGAGTTTTCTCACATCTGAAGGATCATACACCAATCAAATAATTAACGAAGACCAACATGACCAACAATTGCAGCAGGATAATACTAACAATGCTATACCTAAATCAGTAGTCAAATTAGAAGACCTTTATGATTTGAAAGATCGATTTAAGAGATCTACCAATTCAATACTCCAAAGTTTAACTTTGAATTATGAATTAGTAAATCTAGGAACTGATGCCAAACCACAGAATATCAACCTAGGCCTTGGCCTAGCCCCTGAAGAGAAATTAGCATATATCTGTCTCTTGAAACAATACAAAAGTGTCTTTGCTTGGAATTATGATGAACTCAAAACATACGACACCTCCATCATTCAACATACTATCCCAATGATTGATAATGAAAAACCTGTCCAACAAAAATTGAGAAAGATCCATCCTAATTTAGAAAATCGTATCAAAACTGAACTCAACAAGTTATTGAAAGCCAAAATAATATTTCCCATTAGAAATTCTAAATGGGTCTCCAATATGGTACCTGTTAGAAAGAAAAACGAAGATATCAGAATCTGCATTGACTTTTGAAACCTTAACAAGGCCTGCCAAAAGGATAATTTTCCTTTACCTCCCATGGAACAAATACTGCAGGAAGTTGCGGGCTCAAAAACAATGTCATTCTTGGATGGATTCTCAGAATACAACCAAGTGTTGGTACATCCCGACAATCAATTGAAAACTACATTCAGAACTAAATGGGGCACATATGCATATCAAAAGATGCCATTTGGTTTGATTAACACAGGCACCACATTTCAGAGAGCTATGGACATTGCATTCAAAGGGTTAGTTAATAAGTCAGTGGTAATCTATTTGGATGATATTACTGTTTATTCCAAGAAACGAAACAACCATCTCAGGGATTTAAAACAAATCTTCCAACGTTGTTTAAGGTATGGAATTTCACTTAACCCGAAAAATCCTTTTTCGCATTAAGTGAAGGAAAGCTTCTAAGATTCATAGTGTCAAGATCTAGAATTCACATTGATCCTGACATAATCAAAGAAATTTCCGCAGTTCCCCTACCTCACAATAAGAAAGCCATGCAATCTTTCCTTGGCCAGATCAACTTTGTAAAGAGATTCATCCTAGATTTTTCAAGAATTGTGTCTCCTTTACAAGCCATGATTAAAAAGAACGCAAACTTTAAATGGGGCCAAGATGAACATGAAGCATTCAATCTGATCAAACAAGCCATTATTAATGCTCCATCATTAGCAACTCCAAATTTTTCCAATCCTTTTATTTTGTATACCTTTGCCTCAGATAGATCATATGTTGCGATACTCACTCTAGCAAATCAAGAGAAGGCGGAAGCCCCAATTGCTTTCTTCAGTTCCAGTTTACAAGGTTCTGAATTGAATTATTTAGATGTGGAGAAACAAGCCTATGTTGTTTTTAAAGCAATTAAATACTTCAGACCTTTCTTACTCAAAACACATACCAAGATCATAGTACCGTTTCCAGTGGTAAGAAGTCTTCTAGTACAGAAGGATGTGGGTGAGAAAAGGGAAAATTGGGTTACTGCCTTACAAGAATACGACGTAGAAATCAAACCAGCAAACATTGTAAAAGGTCAAGGCTTTTGCAAACTGTTGGCAGGAGCATCGCTAATGCCTGAAAATCCATCTGAAGAGGTACAAGTGTACAAGGTAAGCCTAAACGATGCTGAGTCATTATATGCTGAGATTATTTATTATTTAAAGAATGGGTATGCTCCTCCAAATCTTGATCACACTAAGAAAAGATCGCTGAGGTTAAAATCCAAACAATATCAACTTGTAAATGACGTTCTTTTCAGAATAAATTATGATTCTGTTCTACTTAGATGTCTTGAGAAAGCTGAAGCTGAAAAAGTCTTGCAGGAACTCCACGATGGGCCAGCAGGCGGACACTACGCTGGAGATGCAACTGCTCATAAGATCTTACGCGCATGCTATTACTGGCCCACATTATTCAAGGACGTACATAACTACGTAAGAAAATGCCAAGTCTGTCAAACCGCTACTGGGAGACAAAAGAAACCATCCTTGCCACTGCAACCAGTTACCATCGAACAGCGTTTCGATCAGTGGGGATTAGACATAATAGGTGAGATCGTTCCTCACTCTTCTAAACAGCATAAATACATCCTCACACCGACAGATTATTTTACTAAAATGGTAGAAGCAGTTCCACTCAAGACGGCTAATGCTGAAAATATCATTGAATTCATAGATCAGTTCATAATCACCAGGTTTGGATTACCTTCCGCTTTAATGTTTGATAATGCATCATACTTTTCTGGTAATACAATGATTGAATTCGCACTCAAAAGGGGTTTCAAACTTAAATACTCGGCCAATTATTATCCACAAGGGAATGGGTTAGTTGAATCCACAAATAAGAACTTAATTAGAATCATTAAGCGAACCATTGAACAAAATCATAAAAATTGGCACAAGTCTTTAATATATGCTTTATGGGCAGAACGAATAACGCAGAAAGCTTCTATCGGCACTTCTCCCTTTAATTTAGTTTATGGGAAAGAAGTGGTTCTTCCAACACATCTGGCAATTCCTTCTTTAGCCTTGCTTCAATATATTGATGAAGTACCAACTTCCTCTTTACAACTTAGGCTGCTGGAATTAATCAAATTAGAAGAACAACGAGAATGGATTAAGGTAAATCACGCTCATCATCAAGCATTGGTGAAGGCCTCTTTTGATTCCAATATGATATCCATAAAAGATTTTCAGATGGGAGATTTAGTTTTAAAATGGGACAAGGTTTATGAGGAAAAGGGAAAACATACAAAATTCCAAAGAATGTGGCTTGGTCCTTTTCAAATTGTAGAAATCATAGGTCCATCGACCTTCATGTTACAAGATTTAGTAGGGAAAATAAATATTCTACCTGTTAATGGTCAAATTTTGAAGAAATATTTTCCGTAGAAGAATATTCTTCTATTTTTGTAGAGTATTTGTTTTTGTTTTTCATAATAAAACCAATTGTGAATGGTTACGATAAGCATTTATGAAAAAGACACCAATTCTCTTTCAAATTTTGATCTTTCGCTTGTATAAATAGCAAATCTTTTGGAAAATTGATCTTTATTATTGAAAGATACAGTTAAAAACTCTAGCCTAGATATGATACTAGTTTCAACTTCATAAAATTTGATGAAAACAACCTTTAGTGAGAAATTGTTTTATATTAGTACAATGAAAAGTATCAATAACAAAATAAAGATTATCTGTAGAACATCTATTTCCAAAAACTCTACTATTGTCTTCCAGAGCTATCTTAAGGAAACAATGACTTCCTCCCTACTAATGAAATCAAAACTTTCAGAGGAACAATCCAAAGATACGCTCGATCTTAAAAAATAAGAGGTCTCATCACGAGTCAGCTTATCATAATCACAGATATTATAACTTGCTGACTGTGCCAATACTGCATACCACAACAGGGCAAAGACTCAATATTGTTGCAATCAAAAGGCAAGGGGTCTCACCACGAGCCAGCTTGTTCAGCGAAGTTATAAATCAGTGAATGACTGTGTCATAAATTGGCTATCAAACCAAGACATTGCTCTTTAAGAATTAAAAAAGAAAATGAAAGTAGAAAGTGTGGATATGGATTCTTCTTTGGGAATTGTGGGTTTCTTTAAGTAGGATATAGGATCATTGCTGGGTAACAGGTAACCCTCTCGAGGCTATAAACGTCTGCTGGTAGCAGAGGCTCTACCTACGACAAATGAGCATATTTAAAACTGGTTTACAGAGAAGACTTTGTTATATCTTTACAAACCAAGTAATGATTGATGTAAATACAAGGACTAGCTTAAGGCAGTAAATAATCGAAGTTGAAAATAGTTGAAACAAAATGTCATTGACAGGTTAGAATATAATGTACTCTCTTTCTATAATAAAGTTTAACTTTCTGGAAAATTTTCTATTTTGGAAGTTTTGAAAATTCAAAAGGCAGTAGAGATAACTGGTTCTTCCAAATGAATCGCCAATTGTTGTGGCCAGCAACAACCCCCTTTTTATTGAGTGTTATTCCTAATACTAAATAAGTGGGGACCCTTAGTTAAAAATATAAAAAATCAAAGTAGTGTTTAAATTTCCTTTTTGAATAAACTTACCATCATAAGCTTAGGAAACCTCCCTTTGAAAACCTAAGAAAATCCAAGTTTTATGATAAGGTAAGATAAAATCTTTCCTTAGGAAAATCGCATCACAAAAAGATAGCGGGATGCCTCCTTACAAGCTGAAGTTCCAATATTGCGAGATCGCGATACGCGATAGTATTGCATCGCACCCAGCAAATACAACTTACATGAAACACTTTAAAATTTGCCAATATGCGATAACGTCGATCGCAAGATCGCATTTCGCAGAAAATAGGTTAACAAAGATTGGCATAGATAGCATTCTTGTGATCTGCGATACTGCGATACAGCGATACATCGATAATGCAATGTCACGAGCGATCAATTTTGCGATGTTATGATTTTGCAATTTTGCGATTTTGCGATGTTGCGAAGCAAATTGCAAAATCGCTTCATCGCAGATCTTTCGGGCATGTTAGTCAAGAAAAGTATTTTCCCTAAGCTGACACCTGGTTATGCGCTTTAATGCTAATAAATGAGGTAGTTGCCAGTTATAATGAAATATGGGTGCGTGCTTTTCAATGCATCATTTCACGTAAGGTGGTATACTTGGTATGTCTATGGCATTTAATACTTTCCCATCACCCTTCCCTGTCATTCATTTTCGCTTCACTTGTGAATTGCAGGAACGGAGAACAGAGGCCGATACAAAGCGATACGCAGGTTAAAATGGGAAAGAAAAGAAAAGCCCCGAGCTCAGAAGAAAAGGAAATGGCGCCCTTATATACAGACACGGCCTGTAACAGAGACGCGGGAATAGCTACGTGGGAAGGCATGTATAATCTGCTCGAAGAGGAGAATCCCAGAGTAATGGAAGTTACTGCTACCGCGGGCTCAAATGGTTCTTCAGAAGCATCCCTTACAGAGCTAGCCTGCTCATTTCTACACCGGATAGCAGCAAGACCCAAAATTCTCCCATATACAGACATGGTGAAGTGGATACTGGACAACGTTGAGATCAGAAACAGACAGTTTAAAACTCAGGGTCAAGGACTTATTGGCTCATTCGCTGCACAGGATTTAAAGCTCATGTATCATTTGCCAGAGCCACAGGCAACTTATAACAAGCAGTTTATGGAGAAATTTGTGAAAGAAAATCAAGACCTAGCAGAAACCACCAAGGATTGGTCGAGAAGGGATGAACCGCCGAAGAAAGATAAACACGGTATGTACAGTACTGGTTCTCTCACCTCCCCATATTGCTTTGCTGCTGCCATGCTCTGTAGATTGTTCGGAATGCCAGATATCAACAAATTTTCATCAGAATGGCTACGATTATTAGATGCTGCCACAACTGCCACTATTGTAGATTGGGCTAAAATATTGTCTGATAACCTAGTCACAGCCATTGTAAGTTACAGATCTAAAAGAACTGTCTCTCAAAGAATCTATCCTCCTTTTTACCTATCTACATATGTAATGGATGTGATATATTATGTTTCTAAGTTTCTTGTTATGGGTTGGAAGTGGACAACTCAAGACCCCTTGCCCATCCATGTTTATCATAAAGAGTTGTGGGACTCTCAGTTCACTCCATACTTCTACCAGATTTGTCATGGAATTATGCTACCCTTGTACATAATGTTGTATGATAAAGACCCTCCGAGATGCTCACCTGAAGCAGAGGTAGACATCCTCCTTGTCGCGAGATGGTTCGGGGAGGAATTGTTTACTTATGTTAGGGTATTTGGAAGTTCTGCTCCCTCTCATGTCCTACCTTTGTATATCCCTGATAAACTCTTGGCTCGAGAGATTGCCTATCAAACCTGTGGGGAAGGTGGTCTAACTAAAGATTTAAAGGACAAAAAGAAGGCTATATGGCCACAGTTTCCTATAGCCTGTGGGGCCTTTTCGCTTTTTGATGTAGGCCACACATTCATAGAAGTAAATAATATAACGTGTCTACAGTTATTCAAATTTTCAAGAAGACCATTTGACCCTAATGAGGTTGCCCAGAATTTCACCACTGCAGTCAAGATAAATGTGTTCTCTGGAGAAAAGGATTTATTCGATGATATATTCCAGTAGAAAAGCACACTTGAAGAAATTCTGCATGCAGCCCAATTGCAATTCTCTCCAGAAGAATTTCAAAAGTTCAAAATATATAGGGAAAGAAGGTTAGACAATATTCCTTTAGAGAAACTACGCCTAAAACCCACAAGAGAACCAATTCCAAGTGTTAGTCTTAATGGGAGTTCAAGCACTAATGGATCTAAATCCAAGTCAGAAAAAGAAATGTCTGAACATTCTAAAAGATCTGGAAATGAACAGGATAAGAGCGAAGGGTCAGTAAAGGATACTGCCCATTCAATGGAACTTCTACAACAACAGGTTATTGCCTCCCCGCAAAGAGATCCTCCCCCTCTCGTCATTCAAACACTGCCAGTCACAACTGAACTAGATAAAGAATGGGAAACCTTCAATGACTTGATCAATCTTGAAGGACAAACCATAAAAACACTTGTGAGCAACGCACAGGTAGCAAAAGAAGTAGTCACAAGAATAGTCAGCAATGACTCAGATATGGAGCATATCCCTATTGCCCCATCCTCTGAGCTTATGCTCAAAATAGAAGAAATTCCTCCTCTGGATATATTTTATATCCCATAGCACAAAGCAGTAGTAAGAAGACAGAGGAAGAAAAGGAAATTGGAGAACGTGCTCTCTCAAGACGCAGAACAATTAGATGTCCTGTGGCAAGATCCCACTATCAATCCTACTGAGAATCTCACCAAACTATCTCAGATCGCAGGAGCATATGCCTCTGCGACTATTGATAAAGCATCTGAGGTACAATAATTGCTAAAAGAAAGGGAAGACCAGATACAAGTATTGCAACAACAGTTGCAACAAGCTAATGCTAACAATGAAGCACATAAACAACTTGAAAGGTTACAGCAGGACTTCCAGCAAATGCAGATAGGATATCAGAAAAGTTTGGATGAGAAATGAAAGCAATTACAGGATTTACAGGAGATGCACAAGGACAATCCTAAACTTACAGAATTTATCACAGAGTCCATTTCCTTGAATGAACAATTACTACAGCAGTAAGAAGCGTTGGGCCAAAAGATATCACAGTGAAGCTATTATTGTGAAATTAGTGATAAAACCACTAATCAAGTGGTAGATTTACGAAGTGAAAATGATCTAATTGATAAATAGGTGACTGAATATTTGGCTTGGCAAGAAAAAGACGAGCGAAAAAGAGTAGGTGCACCAAGGATCAATGAAAACCACAAAGAAATTCTCTTTAACAAATGGGACGAGCAAATCAGGGAGACAGAGCAAGCAGCAGAAGGAGCAGCCACGGTAGTAAGCAATATTATTGATTGTGTAAATGAAAATTTGCATAGGGAAAATTTGATCGCAGATACCACTCCAGGATATTTATCTAATGCACAACAACTACAAGCAGATTGGAAACAGAGAGCTCAAGAAAAGGAAAAAGTAATTCAAGGGTTAACCAAGTTGAACTGAGATTATTACTGGGCATACTTGGTAAAGCCACATAGCCAGTGGATGACTGTTAAGTGTATCATCAATTCGGTCGAAAAAATGGCGCCAGCTCTTGTCGATTCTGTTTTCTTAGCTCAGCTAAAAGCGGAAGTTAGCCAGCCGATTCTTCTCAAAACAGATGCTGCATGCATGCAATTTCAGGGACCAAATACAGAAGTAGTTTAATGTTAGATTTAATTTTAGCTTTAATTTTGTTTTATTTTCCTGAAAAGAGGATGGTCATTTAAACTGCATCCTACATTTTTGTAATAATTTATTTTTAGATTTAGTTAGTAGTATTTAAACCCTTCTCATGCATTTAGAGAAGGGTCCTAAAATTTATCAAAAACTTATCCCCAAAACATGCACTTCTGTACCCTCTCAGGATGTTTTGATGAATGAATGGAACAGGATTTATTGATGTTTGCATTTAATGTCTGCTACTGATGTTGCACTTTTGTACTCTTAGTGGATATTTGATCAAGGAGAGATAAATCATGATCACTTGAAGCTCATGAGTAGGACTAGTTATAAATGGTATTTCTATCTCTTAACTATTTATGCCTTGTGTTAAAGTGATTTCTAGTTCAGTTATTTATATATTAATGTATGAATGCCAGAGTTATCATTTGGCACTTTTGTATGGTGATAGCTATTTATTTATGCTTAGTGTATGAATAGCTCATTATGCGATATGTTTTGCACAACTATTTCGTCTAACTTTTTATACAAAGTGGTTCATCTGTACTGAATTCTTTTCTCATAACCGCTGAATGATCTTTATTACCAGTTGTTGTTTGAAATCATTTTAGATCGCATAGAAGAAAGATTACACCCCGGGTTAGTGTAGATTTACATATTTCTGTCATTAGAATATAATTACCTTATTATTAGAATAGAATTAGATTAGAAGTATTCCATTTAGAAACTGTTAGAAACAGAAATATCAATCTTTCTCACACACACTGAAATTGGGAAACTGGTCCCATATCCCCAGTCGGACCCGCTATACCAAACGGAAAAGGAGCTGCGAACCAAGGTCCGGACCGGGCGGGTATCCCCCTTGTTGTAGACCCGATTTTCGGGGCTTCAACACTTCCATATAGGACTTAGCACAAAATGCTTAGGCAAAGTTGGAAGAGAACATAATTTTATAGAAGAGGCTTAGAACTACAATATAAGGGCAACAAGAGCTTTTGTAAATTGGGTTGAAAGGACAACTTCTAGACAATGAAAAGTGGTACTCTAGGGAGAAGGTAGATGATAAATTTCCACCTCATTCAATAAAGATCTTGGGGAGAAAAAGTCTTCCTAAATAGGGAAATATGATTAAAATTGGATCATTATATAGTATTCGTTATCTATATCAATGCTTTTAAAGTGGGAAAAATTGAAGGAATCAACCAGCAATGTAATTTTTAATGGTGGGTCCCAATATGGAGAATTAAGATTGGAAACCTTCTAATGTCATTTTGAGGCATACACGATGTTTTTTTGTGGTTAGAAATTTCTTTCTTTAGTGTGGGACTTCAAGATGTTGATCTACGCTTAGATACTTTCCAATATTATAAGTATCATATCAATCAAAGTTCATATGCAAAAGTTATGGCTCCCGCAAATTGACCTATCATGTTGACCACCATGGTACGAGAAGATGCCACATTAGCTCCCATTACTCATGCAAATGAGGCTACCCACGTGTGGAATTTTAAGAAGATTCTAGAGGGTCCAAAGCGTATCTCTAGTTGAGAGTTGAGGGAGTCAAACCCTATGCCTAATTGGCTATTTAGCTATGTTAAATATTGGCTACTAGGAGGAGTAGGGGTTCTATTATGTGCTATTGTATTTTGTTCCATAGTTAAGTAGAGCTATTGGGAGTGGTAGGTTAGAGGGAAGAATAGAGGGGGTTAAGGTTTTATAGTAGCCTTATAGGCCATAGGTCTTAGGTAATTCCGTAGGCAATATCTCTTCCCTTGGACTTGTGTATTTCCATACCAGAGAAAAGAGAGTAAAGCAACCCCATGTTCTAGCTGGGTTTTCTCTCATAAGGGTTTCCCAAGGTAATACTTCTATTTATTGTGTATGGTGTGTGCATTTCTTTTTGTTTTCTATATCTTGCATTTCAACTATTTCATTTATTTAATTAGAAAAATCAACTATTAAAGATCTCATGTCTAAAAGAAAATTAACCTTCATAATATAGTTTTTAGTTATTTGATCAAATCTATTGTACCAAATTGTTTTAGTGGCATATCCATGTCGGTTTGTGAATCACTATTTTAAAATCCATGGATTTTAAGTCCATCCATGTGAATGCTTCTTTTTTATGGGTTAAGAGAGGGCTACAATTTGTCTAAACAAAAAGAGTTTGGGCTTTTTCTAAACCAACAAAGCAAGTTGGATTGGCCCTCTTTTGCTAAGCCTTCTTTCAAAGTTAGGATATGTATAGAACCAAGGTAAGAAACTTAAACAAATAAATTCGAAGGAGAAGAGGGATCCTTCACCCCTTGTGAAAGATATTGATATATTTAATCAAGTTGAGGCAAGAAAGAGTAGACCTATGAACTCAACAAAATCAGTGGAGGGCATTCTAATTTTGAAAGAATAAACTCTAATTTTCAAATCCATGGAATTAACACCTTTTGACCAAGCCATTATCAACTTGATATTGAAGAACTAGTGTTCACAAGGTTCCGTTAAGGTGATACTAATATCTAGAATCTATAGGGTTTTGCAATTTCTCTTCAAATCAATAAGATAGATATTTTATGGAGAGAGGACCATGTTTGATGGGAGGCATTGGGTTGTTTATGAAATATTGGTAAGTCAAATTAACTTGTTAGGATACTATCTATTGATCTTTAGCTAAGATACTCTCTAGTCTAGAGCCAATATGAAATCAACAGACATGCATAACACTAAACATGATGATTGAGTTGGGTTTTGTGCCTTGGACTTGCATAACTATGGATATACTTACCTTGTTTTAGACCCAATAAATCAACACATATATGAAGAATGATAATATGGTGATTGAGTTGGGTTTTATGCCATGGATTTATATTTCATTAAAGAATGCCAAGGCTTCATGTGGGTGACCATTTCTGTTTTAACTTTTTTGTCAATGCTTTTACGAACCATATTGTTGTTATTTGATATTTGAGAACTTATATCCTTAGATGCTTGACTAGGACCATTGATATCCATCAAATCCCTCCCAACAAGATCAATGTAAATACCTCCAATGACAAAGACCCAGAAATGCAATAACTGGCATAACTTCTCATTCAAAATATAGATATCCTTAATGATAATTATTTTAGAATATAATACTTGCTATTGCTCCTAATTTTTTATTGGGATCTATACAATTAATTTCTAAGCAAACATTCTCATCAATAAAAGGGAGCTTAAAGTAAAAAAAAAAAACAAAAGAGAGGGATTAAAAGATTACAATTTTTTCAAATTTTGACACTTTCAAACTAGTAGCAATAGCTCTCGGAACTTTTCTCTTTATGAAGAATTTCAACTTGAACTTGCTTATCACAAAGGGAAGCATCAAGAAAATCTACCAATCCCTGTTAATTCATATCTCTTATTTCTAATATCTTGTAACAAAACATCCTTTCTTTTAGAATCTACTTGGAAACTTCTTGATTTAGAGACTATAACTTCAATTTTATTTTATAGTACAACCAAAAATATATGTGTTCTACCAACTTTTCTATCCCTAAGAAACCTATGATGCACTTCAAATCATAAAACCATTGTCCCAACCATGCCTGCAACTCTTGTACCTCGATGCCTTTTCTTTTCACATTTTCCCACAAGGCTAAAACATAATTGGTGCACCATTTAACTTCTTGCCTTAATTATGAAATTCCAATATTATGGCTTCCTAACTTTAATTGCAAATTTTCAATCTCTGCAAGGAGACCTTTTGAAAATTGATACAAGTCTTTTAGTTTGTTTGATGCTATGTTGCACTGGTATTTAGGATGGGGAACAATGAGGATGAAGGGACGTGGCCTCAAGATGACTAAAGTGTGCCCCCAAATTTTTTAGGAGATGGTGGGTTGGGGAATGCAATAATATATATAAAGAATGTTAAAATTCACTACTAAGATTTATAGTTGCTTCAATCTTTCAAGCATAACAAGCTTTACTATATTGTATTATGCACAATGCTTGCACTTGCCAATTTTGAAAAATCTTGAACAATTCAAAAAAGGGCAGAGTGACATTCTATTTACTAGACATCAACAAAATGCAATTTCACTATAGGAAACTTAAGTGTAACTATTTTCAACTTGCAATAATTCCCATGAAGGATCTATGAGACATAATATCTTTATAAGGGCTTTTCCCCCTCATATTTTTTGTTAATGATTGATAATGTTAAAACGTAAATGACACTCCCTCCTCATTAGGTTTTGTAGACTTCGACAACTGTGTGGAAAATCACTATAAAATACTTTGATTTTGTAAAGAGATTAGAATCATATTTTAGATTAAGAAGGTGATTGATAGAAATTTATTCAAACATTTTTACCCAATCTAAACCACTACTATACGATTGTTTTTACAAAGCCTTATTGGGATGATGGAACACTAGCCTTGATTGACTCCTAGAAACCTGTGTACAATATGTCAAGGCTGAGATGACCTGAAAAATGAGAAGAATAGTAGCAATAACTACAAGAATCAACCCTTTGAAATGTTGCTTTCCTTTTCATAACATAACATGGAGACTTTGCTTTTTGTAAATTTGTCATTAAAAATACAATATACAATATTTAAATCACCAAAAATCCAAATTAAAACCCATAACACATGTTTTGAACCACTTATATACCAAACTTAAATTTAGTGCAATGCAAAAATAATGGATGAGAAAAATGATTATGTTATTGAATCATCCATGCCCATGATTATTAAATAGATATGATTACACTCTTAAATCTGGCCAGAAAATCCATGAAATCTGCCCAAAACGTGTCTGAAATTTGCCTACTATCTCTTAAATCTGGCCGGAAAATCCCTGAAATATGCCCAAAACGTGTCTGAAATTTACGTGTCAAAATTAAATAGATATGATTACACTCTTAAATCTGACCAGAAAATCCATGAAATCTGCCCAAAACATGTCTGAAATTTGCCTACTATCTCTTAAATCTGGCCAGAAAATCCCTGAAATATGCCCAAAACGTGTCTGAAATTTACGTGGAACATCTTGGAGATGCCCAACAAGTTGCTGATGAAGTTCCCAATAGTTTGGGAATGTTTCCTAATGTATAGGTTCCCGGAACATGGGAACGCATGGCACGGTTTTTTTTTAATAATGTGGAGCACAGGTCCCCGTGCAACATAGGTTTGATGCAGCATAGAGCATCTTAACCTGTAAATAGGTTTGGGCTTCATCTGAAGTAATAGTTACAGCATTATGGTGAAGACGTGCTTCAAAGATGCTTTATAGTGTGTGTGCTGCATTATTCGTGGATCTAGTTATCTGCATTTCCACTGACGCTTCGCAGATGACTCTTGTAAGCAATAGTCAATGGGAGGTCCCTCTACGAGTTGAACGAATCAAAATGAACAAGTTCAGAAGTAGCTACGAACTGCTAGTTGTCAATGGGCGTAGTAACATTTTCTATTTACTGTTGATGAAACTCATTCCGGAATATGAACATGAAATCTAAACAGTTGATATGCTTTAATTCAGAATTCATTTCCATTTTTATTCCATATGAAATCTAAATTTAAATATATATTTACAAACAAAACTGGACTTAGGATTCCGATTTCCTGAGTCCTACTTTCAGGATGGGCTGCAGCTCATGCACCAGAATCCTATGCCGATTCTGGCCGCATCCATGATTTGTGTAGTGTTGTATAATCGTCTAAGATCAGTAGACCGCGCAAAAAATAATTCAAGGAAAATAAGGTGCAGAGTAGAACCCATATCCAATGTTTAGCGTTTCTTATTTGAACTTTAAGTTTGTGATGATCCAATATTTTTATTCTATGGGTTACTTTTATTTTATGGGTTAAAGTTAAACACCCACAAGGTATTTCAACTGTTCACCTTTTGGCATAGAGTGTCTTAAAAGTCAACCCATCCACCCTCAATCTACAGGCCAAATTTGTGATAATCAATCCACAAGCCTTTGGCTAAATTTGTGATAATCCAATTAGACGTGCTATGAAGATGTTGATTTCCATAAGCTGTTAATAGTTTTCTGGATTTCCCAACACTATACCCTGATAATAACGAAGCTGATTTTTTGCAATCTCATGTTTAAGTCTAGTTACTTAGCATCACCAGCAATTTCCAAAACAACACTTCCATGGTTAAATCTGCCATCGTTGACAGTGATTTTGCATGCAATTATACTTACAGCAGAGTGGCAGCCCTACTACACACCCATGGTTCTTGACAATCCTGATAGATACCCCCAGTTATGTCTTGATAAGCCTAAAGGCAAAGCTAGGTTTTCACTGTGGTGGCAGAGGATATTCTTCATTTGCTCTTCCTCAACATCATGTAGTGACAAGTTTGTGTTGGGCACGTATCTTCCCACGTCCTTTGTTTGCCTAGATAATGTCTCGAACTTTCCATAAATCTGGTGTGTTTGGGCATGCAATTTCTCACCGACGAGGAAACTGTGTACCTTATTATCGATTTCAATCCAGCTGCATCCTGGAATTTTCTCTATTTTTCTGTCTCTCATCATTTTTCTGACCTTTTCAGCATTCTCCCACATGCCTGCCATCGCATATATATTTGAAAGTAGTACATAATTAGCAGCATTTTTAGGATCCAGCTTAAGGAGGTGTTGTGCTGCATGTTCTCCAATCTCTACATTTGTATGGAGTCTACATGCACTGAGCAAAGTTCCCCATATGGCAGCATCAGGCCTTGTTGGCATTCTAGTGATAAATTCTTGCGCTTCATTCAAGAACCCTGCACGTCCAAAAAGGTCAACCATGCAGCAATAGTGTTCCATAACAGGGGCAATGGAATAATTTTGGGTCATGCTATTAAAGTATTGCCAGCCATCATACACCAGACCTGCGTGGCAGCAAGCAGAGAGAACACCAAGGAAGGTGATATGATTTGGCAGCGTTCCAGTGTGTTGCATTTGTTCAAAAAGTTGGAGGGCCTCTTTGCCACAGCCATGCATGGCATATCCTATAATCATTGCACTCCATGAAATTACATTTCGTCCAAGCATGTTGTCAAAGACTTTTCGGGCGTCCCTCAAGCATCCACATTTTGCATACATGTCCACAAGGGAATTCTCCACAACAATGTCAGACTCTAATCCACTTCGAATTATGTCTTTGTGGATTTCTTTGCCATGCTCTAGAGCAGCCAAGTTGGCACATGCAGGGAGAATAGTGGTGTAGGTGACTGAGTTGGGCTTTAAAACTGTCAGTTGCATCTGTTGAAAGAGCTTTCTAGCCTCATGAAATTGCCCATTCTGTGAATAACCTGCAATAATTGCATTCCATGAAACCACGTGTTGTTCAGGTATCTTTTGAAAGAGCTCCCAAGCTTCAGCGACTCGCCCATTTTGTGCATATCCTGCAATCATTGCAGTCCATGAGACCACATTTTGTTCGGGCATTTTCTGAAAAAGTTCCAAGGCTGTGTCCACATACCCATTCTGTACATAGCCTGCAATCATCGCATTCCATGAAATCACATCTCGTACAGGCATTTTCTGAAATAGGTTCAGAGCCTGGTCAACATCCCCATTCTGAGCATATCCTGCAATCATTGCATTCCATGACACCACAGTTCGGGTAGGCATTCTATCAAACACTTTGCGTGCTTCTTCCAAGTTTCCACATTTGACATACATATCTAGAAGGGCACTCTGCACGAAGACATTAAATCGATACCCACTTCTAATTACATGGTCATGGACAACCATTCCATGAAACAAGGATTTCAAGTTGGCACAAGCTGGAAGAACGCTAGTGAAAGCCATGTCATCTGGTTGGGTTCCCATTCTTTCCATTTGGCAAAACAGTCTCAGCGCTTCATCATCATAACCATGTCTTGCAAAAGAAGCAATCATCACAGTCCATGAGACAATATTCCGTTCATGCATACTTTCAAAGAGCTTCAAGGCTTCATGAACCCACCCACTCTGTGCATACCCTGCAATCATTGCATTACAAGCCACCACGTTCAGTTCAGTCATTTTTTCAAACACTCTGTGTGCATTCTCTAGACTGTCGCATTTGATATACATGTCTAGAAGAGCACAGGCCACGAAGATATTAGACTGAATTCCACTGGCAATTATCTGCCTGTGCATCTCTTTCCCATGCTTCAGAAATGCCAAGTGAGCACACGCTGGGAGAATGCTGGCAAAAGTGAATTGATTGGGTTGGATGCCCCGCTGTTGCATTTGGTGAAAAAGCCTCAAGGCCTCCTCACTAGAGCCATGCCTGGAGTAAGCTGCAATCATGGCAGTCCATGAGACCACGTTCTGCTCACCCATTTCCTGCAAAGCTCGGCGACCATCTTTGAGACTGCCGCATTTGGCATACATGGTTACCATATTGGTTTGCACAAGGACGCTGGGGACAAATCCAATCTGAATGATGTGGGCATGGACTAGTTTCCCCTCTAACAGCGCCTTGTTGTTGAGACAGCCCTGCAAGAGAGAAGCATAGGTAGAGGAATCTACGTCGTCCATAAAATGCAATGGCTGAAGGGCTTCTTTCAATCGCCTGAGGTTATTCAATCTGCCGGCATTTCCACTCATGCCAAAGCCAGAGCCATGAGTTTGGCTTCCATGTGGTTGGAAAATACTAGTATGAGATGCAGGGCTGGTAGAAATGGCGCTTTGGCACAAGTTATCCCTGAGATCGAGGTGAAGCAGGGGAATGTGCAACAACAGTGTTTTCTTGATGCAGAGGAGGTGTCTGTATGCCAATGCCATAGCTGGTTTTGGTTGTGGTCTAGGTGCATTTCCATCCTTCGGATTCAAAATTCAAGTTCTGCAGAATTTGGAACACATCATCCGATTTGGTGCATGGTTGATTCTCATTCATGTTCCAACAGATACACCTATTAGGTTCTCAAATACCCTATGCAGCTCGCAGGACACTTTTGTGTATCTAATTGGCAGACATGGATATAGAAAGGTATCTGTGAAGCCTCTGCCTGCGGATGGTAGTGGGCACCTGGGTGGGTGCGGAAGGTTGCTGCAGAAGGCTTTAAACCTAGAAGTTGACTATGCGATCACTAGAGTGGAGGGTTACTGCGGAAGGTTGTAAACCCAGAAGTTCACTGCCCAATCAATAGACAAAATGGTGAATCGTTCCATCTTGCGTTCGTGTTCCATGTTACCATTATATACAAGTCAGGAGCCGTAGTCTTTAACGCGACTTTTTGAAAGCTTTTCCGGCGATTTTTTCCGGTGAAAATCCGGCAGTAATTTATTGAAATCCAAGTTTGATAACTACTTTATGCACAATGAAAGCGTCCCAGGGGTTTTTCAGGGTGCTGAATCCGAATATGCAGTTAAAAAACCATTTTAATTGCAACAAATCATAATTTCATCTCAATTTCTTCCGCCGGATTCCGTCACCGGAATCTCAAAAAGTTGCATTATAGACAACTCCCAAGTCAGGATGTCTTGGATACTCGAGTAACCTCCAAACCCATATTTAATATTAAAGGAAGCAAAGTTGATAGATGGTATTTGTGTCTACCTTAAAGGAAGAAGTTTGCAAATGCAAAGTAAGTCTTCTATGAAAAGACAATGCTTCAACTGTACTAAGGCATAGAAGAGGCGGCATAGGTAATGTAAAAGATTTTTTTTTGCAGTTTGTGCAAAGTTAAGGGTTGTTACAATAAGGCAAGATACATTAGTTGAGTGAGAAGAAGAAGAAGATAAGGATTGGATTAACATTTGTAGGCAGTTTTGCATTGTGTAATTATAATATGTAAGTGAGTTATAGGTAGTTGATTACACTCCTCTCTTGTATATTGTAAGATTCTTCTTATAAATAAAGGCATTTGCCTTAGGTGTCACCTATATTTGTGTGTTGTGATTGCATCACTTGGATGAATGTTATGTTCCTTGTTTTACTATTTGTTGGTTAAGTGTTGAAATTCTAAGGCTATGGTTGGATGTGCGCCTATTGTTGGGCGAACTTGGTTGTGTCAGAGTTAGTTGTGCATCTAACATAAAATTGTAGCTTAAGGAAAACTTATGAGCAAACCTTAAGTGAAGAGTCATAATCTTGTTGTAGTAAGCATAGGTTGGTCAAGCCACTATGGCTAATGCAATGAAGTGTCTCAAGACCGAAGATGATGAAAAGAAGAACTCTAGTAAGACTCTTAGGTCCATGACACTTCCCTTATGAGTTTTTTAATTCATGCACCAACATATTAGTAAAGATATTTGCAAGGAGCTCTACAAAACCTATCTAAATGATGTATAGAAATTTTCAAAAAAGCCTTTAATTCCTAAACTCCTTCATTATTTCTAAGTTTATATGGGCCTTTAGGATGGTCAATTCTACACCATTATTACATCTATATGTATTTTTAGGATGGCTAAATCCATATATCAAATTATCTTACATGATAATATTATATTGTTTAAGGTTGAGAGGTTAGAGTTTAAATAGTTAGGAGGGAAGTTTCCATGACAACCCTTTTCGTTACCCCTCTTGTAAATGTCACTATGAATTGTAATTCATGTAAATAATGTGAAAATGTAAATAATGACTTAAATGAAGGAGTGAACACAGATTTAAAGGTCTGAGGAGGAGCTTCTTGGGAAGTTATTGAATCCAGGCTACTTCATCTATTATGCTACCAATTCCCTGATTGAGTTTAACGATTTGCTGGTGCAAGCATTGAAGTTGTGTATGGGCCTCTTGAGTAAAGGACAAGCCCATACAACCCTTGATCTCATGGAACGTGTTGGTGTCTTCAACACACAAGGAAGGGATGTGAAGCAAAGAGACTAATAAGAGACGATATGTGAGGAGTATGCTGAGTGACACAATGTGGTGTCAGAGCGAATATGTTCAGTGGCACCGGCATAGATTGCGATAGAGCTCGCAGAAGTACGCACTATCTTCCACTATGACCTGCGAACATGACTTGAAGTAGATAAATCAAAAAGTAAATTCTAGAAACATTGTTGGTAGCATCTATCCCAACCAACAAGCTTTGAATGAGTGCCTATTCAGTGTTTATCCCTCTCATTATGGAGTAAGTCCCCTTCTTTTGTGGTACCCTTATCCCACTAATAGTAGATCTCATCCCTTGGAGAATGGATCCATAAATTCTCATCCTTGGCCTATAAAGCCATTACAAGTCTGAGGTTTGGGAAAGGAGGGTTGGAAGTAGGTTTATGTTGTTGAGATTAGGTTGGAAGGCTTGTCTTGCAAGGGAGAGGGTTGGAGATTACAGAAAGGGCTTGCTACATCAAGGCATGGTTGTAAGGATTTTCTCTCCAGTTTTATGAATATAAGCAATTGTTATTTCTCAGTTATATCTCCATTGATTTAATTTGTAGGACTCCTTGATCACCTACATGAGTTTTGGTTGCAGAATTGATCAGTTCACACGTTTAATCGGTTAATTAATCCATTTGTCTTTTTGATTATATGGTGTATGCTTTGATCTCTTGTTTGTCTCCGTCTTTGCAGATCTCTTCCAAAAGATTGTAGAGATGTTGTTGAGAGCCGTGAGAGAACATTTGGAACATCAAAGGGTGAGTGATTGAAAGATTTGAGGGACTTCGTAAGAGGCCTCTTTCATTATATTTTCTTTCAAATGATCATAACTTAGAGAAAGGTAGCAATTACTATGTGTTTGTTACTAGGTCTTCTTAGAAGTCTAGGGAGATCGCTCTTGTCCGCAAGAGGGATTTGTCCACATAACAAATTGGCGACTCTGCTGGGGAGTGTTTCAATATCTGTCTTTGTCCTTGTTTTATCTTTTCAACCTCCTGCATAAACCTTATTTGAGTGCCTGGAAAGTTTAGAAATCTAGATTTTGAGTTGAATTTGGTTTATTTTTATTTTTTCTTGAATTTCCTTGCTATACGCAATTTTACTTTAGGCATAGTGTGCATATATGCACACTTAACCTTTGGAAACTAAGCGCATGCAAACTAGTTTACTCCAGAAACTGCGCACATGCCTGGAACTTTTGAAACTCACTCGTTTCCTCGTCAAATCCAAGATTTTTTGTTTTTTCCCGTTGATTTGCACATGTGAGTATTTGTTAGCCTAATTGAATGTTTTTTGGTCTTTTGCTTGTGTTTGGTCTTGTTTTGCAAACTAGGGTTGAGTCTTGCCATATGAACAATTGACCTATCAAGAGAAATATTTGTTAATCCTGTTGAATTGACTATCTATCTTTCTTCTGTCAATTAAATCAAGTTTTAAGTTCAGATTACTCTTTTGCAAAAGTTTATTTGAATGCCAAAGTGAACGATTTACAAGATTAGGTTTAGTTTATGAAAATACTTCATATGCTAGTTTTGGAAAGAAAAATCATGTTTTGTCTATTTGCTGGAAGTGTTCATGAACTGAATTAGTCACTGCAAGCAAACTGGTAGCATTCTATTAGGGAAAAAGTTCATTTTTAGTCATCATTGGTTTCTTGTTGTATTGTTCGAATTTTTGAGTGCTTGTATGAAGAGCGATATTTTTTGTTTACTTGTATTATTGGGCAAAGTGAAGTTTTGAAATTGTTTTCAATATTCAGGTGATTTGAAATTGATTAGTTGCATTTTAGGGAAAAGGTCATAATGGGATTTTGAGTTTCTATTTATATTTCAGTTGAAAAAGTGATTTTTTTTCCCTACCTTAGATAGATTTTCATTGAAACAGAAAAAATCATATCATCATTTTTTATTGCATTAGGATTGCGTCAGGTCATAATTTCATCAAGTTTCACATTCATTACCTTTGTGTAATAACAACCATTGAAAACAATGCTAATTAAAATCAATCTAGAAATTTTTATTCTTAGGGCTCGTTACCACCTACAGTAGATTAAGTGTAGGGATTTGGAATAGGAAAATGAGTAAACTTTCCAAAGCTGCAAACAAACACTAGAATCTTGTGATAGGGAGATAAATCCAGTTATTTCAGTTTTGCTCTGGGAAGCTCCCCTTACAAAGTAGTCCAGCATGAGATCATATCAGATTTGGTAAAGTGATTGTACCCACTTCATTGGTTATGGTAGAGTTATTTGCATGTATTACAATCATGTCGAAAGGTACTTAGGGTCACTTGAAAGTAAACCTGATTTGGATCTTGGGGGGAGGCCCCCAAGATCTGAAAAATTGAAATTCCAGAAGAAAAAGAGTAGAATGCCCAGTAAATAAAACCATAAATATTTTTTTTATTAAAACAGATAATAACTGTGAGGACTACATTGTGTTGGACAATCTGTCTTTTTACAAAATGTGACTTGTTACTTATAGTATTTTTCAGTTACAATACCATGGGTTAGTTCCATAGGTGAATGAATACCATGGGCGGATGTCACAATACCACGGGTCAATTCTATGGGTGAATGAATATCATGGGTGGATGTCACAATACCACAGGTCAATTCCATGGGTGAATGAATACCATGGGTGGATGTCACAATACCATGGGCAAATACCATGGGTGAATGAATACCATGGGTGGATGTTACTTACAATACCATGGGTGGATGCCACTTACAATACCATGGGTAAATTCCATGGATGGATGAATAACATGGGTGGATGAATACCATGGGTTGATGCCATTATCCATTTGGATTGTTCCTCCCTCTTTTAGAAGCAATGATCCCCATTGCGTGAAGTTCCCTCCTACGAAGCCTTTGTTGAATATGAAGAGCCACTGAAGAGAAGGGTTTTATGTGGTTAACCCATAACCATGATGAACGAAGATCCGAGGATAGAGATACCCTGTAATGCTTGTGACCAACTGTGATACTGACAGTGTGTAGCCTAGCAAATGGACTTCGATGAAGTGTGGGTTTGTGGATGACCTATAACCATGATGAATGAAGATCCGAGGATAGAGATACCCTGTAATGCTTGTGACCAACTGTGATACTGACAGTGTGCAGCCTAGCAAATGGACTTCGATGAAGTGTGGGTTTGTGGATGACCCATAACCATGAAAAATGAAGATCCGAGGATAGAGATACCCTATAATTCTTGTGACCAACTGTGATACTAACAGTGTGCGGCCTAGCAAATGGACTTCGATGACAAGGATTTTGTGCGGTTGACCCATAACCATGATATTGGTTGTTGATGAAGTAGCAGGTGCCTACATAGCCTGGGGTGGGAGGGCATGTCTCCAATGACAACCCGCTCCGAATGCTACTCTAGAATTAAAATGGACATAACTCGGTCAATATAACTCAGAATAATTATTATAACCTGTTTTTGGAAGCAAGACGACCATTTTTCATCTTCCCATATGTTGGAAATCTTTATCTGGACACTTGAGAATCTCATATTCGCGCTAAAATTTTTCCGCCGCCACAAAAGTTCTGAAAAAATAGTTGATTTTAAATCAACAATATCTCCCACATCCGAACTCCGATTTGACCCATTTTTTTTTGAAATTAGGTGATTTTTCAAGAGGAGCTCAGATCTACAATCCTTTTTCTAAAATTATGCATACAAAAAACTTCAAAAAATGATAGGAGAGTCATCATCCACCAGTTTTCATCAGAAAAAAAATTCTACAACATAGCTGATTTTAAATCAACGATATCTTGCTCATCTAGACTTCGATTCGACCGATTTTTTTTCTTGAATTTTGGTATTTTTTTCGCAAGGAATCCATATCTATTATTTGTTTTTGTAAATATTGCACCAAATTTTTCAGATCTGATCTGCAAACTCACCGCCCAAAAAACAAAATCCTGCACAAAAATGAAAAAAGAAAAATTCTTCCTGCTTGGCCCAAGAAAGTGCTCTGTGGAGGTTGTAGCGCGTGCCAGAATTTTGTTGAATATTGGTGCAAAAATATGAAACTAAAATATGCATGAAATCCTCATTCCCATGGAATTGTAACCTTCTTCGATACCACTGATCTGGATCTTGGGGGGAGGCCCCCAAGATCTGAAAAATTGAAATTCCAAAAGAAAAAGAGTAGAATGCCTAGTAAACAAAAACACAAAGATTTTTTTTGTTAAAACAGATAATAACTGTAAGGACTACATTGTGGTGGACAATCTGTCCTTTTACAAAAGGTGACTTGTTACTTATAGTATTTTTTAGTTACAATACCACGGGTCAATTCCATGGGTGAATGAATACCATGGGTGGATGTCACAATACCACGAGTCAATTCCATGGGTGAATGAATACCATGGGTGGAAGTTATTTACAATACCATGGGTGGATACCACTTACAATACCATGGGTAAATTCCATGGATGGATGAATAACATGGGTGGATGAATACTATGGGTTGATGCCATTTTCCATTCGGATCAAAACCTCCAATTAACCATGTTAAGGAGCTTTCAAGGGGACTGAGATTTGTTACTTTGCCCTTGTGTGTACATCTGATCTACGGCTGTCCCCCCGGTAGAATTGTTGTAGTTGGTAACCTTCTTGACCATAATCCTAGGGCTCTTGCTCGAGGTGACAATAGAGGGAAGGTCCTGCTGTACCTGGAACAGAAATTGAATAGATTCACTTGGAATTTTTGGAGGGTAATCTTCACTCAATATGGCATAAGTGAAGTTACTTGTACCAGATCATTTCATTAAGCAAGTTGTTAGTGTAATTGGTTCCACTTGCTCATATCTAAAGCCACTTTTCACTTTAATTTCCGCGACATTGGATTTCATTAGCAACTAGTGATTTCATTGTGAAAATCTTGTTTGGATGGTTTGAATCTTTAGATTTTTTAGCGTGT
Organism: Pinus tabuliformis; assembly: GCA_031772625.1. NCBI lineage: Eukaryota > Viridiplantae > Streptophyta > Pinopsida > Pinales > Pinaceae > Pinus > Pinus tabuliformis. Next base: position 1,157,743,478 of record CM062818.1, on the reverse strand, counting down.
GTTAATTATTTGTTTTTACTTTATAGAGACCTTAGGATTTGATTGTGAAATTTGTTTAAATTTGTGATAAATTTTAATCCTGGCTAAATCACCAAGACACTCACGTAGAATGCGAGGTCAACCTCCTGAATACACACCAAGTTAGTTAGAAAACATAAAAACAGAAAGGTCAAAGTCAATAGGATCAAGAGCCTCAGATGAACGTGAAACATCAACAATTTTACAGTTTGAGACAGTAGAAATTGAATTGAATCCAAGACAGGAATTAGAATCAAGTTTAGTTCACCATGATCCAGAGATTACTGAAGTAGTTCATATAGAATCTGACACTAGTGAAGTTTCCGACACTGAACTTACCGAACCAAATGTAGAACATCCCGAATCTGAACATTCTCAACCTGAATTACCTTCGGCTATTTTAGCTCCTACTTCTCAGCCACCTTCGCCTCGAAGGAAGTTGATAGTAACAGCTGAATTACCTCCTGGGTTAATCAACATTGAAGACATTACCAAAGAAACAAAGACACCTCATTCTCCATTTATCGATACTGAAACTTTTGGCCCAAGATTTCCTTTCTCTCCTTTCCGACCTATTAGTGTTATTATCTACATACTTCCATCAAGGATCAAAATTTTCTCTTTGCATTTTCAATTTAGGGGCCCCATACTGAATTTTTTACATCATTTCATCAGGGCATGTCAAACTAATCCACTGATGGTTATCTTCTCTTCAGAAAATCTAAATTTCTCCCCCATAGAATATACTTTCTAACCCTTCTTCAGGTTGTCTTCAGTTATGGTTTCATGGTCAATTTGAAATCATGCTTTCATTAGATCACAAGACATGTTTTCATTAGGTCTTAGGGTTTCATCACCAAGGTCAAGAGCATGATTTAAAAATGTAAATTAATTTCAGCAAGGGTATGAGGATGATAAATAAGTCAAGCATGATGGCTTGTAGGTCATAATCACTAGGGGTTAAAAAGTGAGAATAAGAGGAAAGCTTGAGCGAGTTTTGGGCGAAGAAGAGTTGGCGCTGCACATCGGGAGTAGTGGAGGAGTGGCGCTACGCGTTGGTAGACTGGCACTGCACATTTCAGGCAGGCAGGTTAGCGCTGTGCATTGAATCCCGACACTACGTGTTTGGCAAATTCCGCAGTGTTATTTTACACTACGCTGCGCTTCTAGGGTGGCACTGCGCGTCTGTGCATTGGTGCTACACGTTGGGCATAAGGGTCAGAAAGCCCTCTAAACTCCAAGAAACTTCAAATTTTCCCTCTCCTACCTGCATACAAGTAAGTGGTCCTCCATATTACATTGATTGGTTTTCAATTTAACTTCTAAGCAAAATTTTCCTATGGAAAGTGCCTAAACCCTAAAATTTTCCCCTAATTATGCCTAAAACCATAAACCTCCATTGTTCCTCCTATCACCTATCACTACAACCCTAAACTCTTTCCCTATCCCTATTTCCTTATCCCCTTATCCCTTTATCCCTTTATCCCTATTCCATAACATCCATATCCCTTTTGATCCTTCTTCCCAAAGGGAAATTTCTCAAATAAGACAAGCCCTCTCTTTCATTTTAATCATTCCTACTCCCTCATTCATTTTCTAGCCCATAAACTCATATCCCATCCCCTCACTCCTAAAACACTTTCACTCATTCCCTTCATACAACCTCAATTGCAAACATGGACAAAGAGGACTGAGACTATGAGGAAGAGGAAAACACAGGCAGTGACACTTCAATAGAAAGAGCTAGGCAGTAGAGAAAACCACACAAGGGAGGCAAAATTATCATAGAAGAGCCATCAAACCTTAGAGAATTGCAGGCCTCTCAGTTGGCTATCACATGTTTCAAATATCTTGGCTGCTATGAGTTCTGTGAGCAGGTAGAGAGAGTTCAATACCACCCGAAGCTCACCAGACTTTTTGTAGCTCATCTTCAGAACAACAAGGTGACTCTTGCTGGGGTAACATTCACAGTCTCACCCTCCATCATTTCAGATGCAACCAAGATTCCGAATGTAGGGGAGAAGTGGTACAAGGCCCAGGACATAGATGAACACTATTATGAGCCTTATATCAAACCCCGGTACAGAAATGAGGTGAAGAGAATTTTTCCTTTCAGATTTCTTGAAGACAAGTATGTACCTATGATGAAAATCATCGTGAAATATTTCACTTGTGAGGGTAGATTTTCTAAGTTGTACACCTATCACATCAGGCTCCTCATGCATTTTACCAGGGTGAGGATGTTAAACCTTCCTTATTTCTTATTCAGGAATATTGAGAAGATGGCTCATTTTGTGCAGAAGAAGCCATACCCTCAGCAGATGAGCAGTCTCTATCATTACTCCCTGATCAAGATCATTGTTCTTCATCATCTTAATCTCCTCAACATCTCTTGGGAGACATTTATTGCTCATGACCTCTTCAAGGGTCCTCAAATTCCTCCACCAGTGTCTCAAGAAATAGGGGGACCTTCTAGCATTGCTCAGGTGAAAACAGATGAGGAGGCCCAAGAGATTAAAACTACTGAGGTGCCCAGGACCTTCATGACATATCAGAGGGGCACAAGGAGATTGTTTGCAGCCGATAGGCAAGTGTTTTCTCCACGGGATGTGGAAGAGGCTTTGCCTTCTTCATCAATCCATAGGCAAATTCTAGCTCCACAGGATGTGGAAGGGGCTTTGCCTTCTCCATCAGCACGACAGGTATAGGTGCAACAACTGCACAAAGGGAAGGAAAATATGCCAGAGGAGAGTTTTGATGATGAGGAGGAAAGAGACTTTGACTTGATAGAGCATGATGAGCTGAAGCAGCATTATACTCATCATGGAGTGGAAATGATTGACTTAGAGGCTCAAGACGAAGAAACCATAAAGGACATCATCATACAAGAAAAGGAGGCTCAAGTACAAGCTCTGATGGACAATTTGGAGAGGGCCAAGTATGTCATCACATATTTGGAACAAGAAAACAAGTAGTTGAGTGACAAGCAAGTCCTCATGGAGCTAGAACTGCTCAAGGTAAAATGACAAAGTGGCAAAGAGACACAAGTCACTTTGACTCCTATTTAGAAGGAGATTGAAGATGATAGAGAGACTTCGCTTGAGAGAGTCAGCTTGCACCTTGAGAAGTTGCTACAAAAGGCCAATAGAGACAATCAGATGATCAAAACATGGCCTATCATTACAGGGCCAAAACAAGATTTGCAACACGAGGATCAAAAAGATGAAAGCTAGGCTTAGGCAGGCTTTGAAAGGAAAAATGGAGGAGGATAGGCTTAGGTTGCTTGGTGAAGCTTCCTTGGCTCATTAGGACACTTGATTATGGTGCTTCTCACCAATTTTGGGAAAGTTTGGAAGATTTTTTTTCACTTGCAAATTTTGAAATTTTACACACAGGAAAATTGCCTAAATGCGCAACGCCACTGGCATTGCACTTTCCCTAGGGGCACCCAATGCAGAAATGGTTTGCATTTTTGGATTCAGAGCAATGAGGACATGTACCCTAGAGATTTTCAAAGTTTTTGGGGTAGAACTGGTCCACCAAAAGGTCAAAAAACACCTTAAAAATGACCTTTCTGCCACTTTTTGGACACATAGAAGCAGTCTTGGGAGAATCAAGTTTTGAGGGGTCAAATGAGCTTCAAATGCATAAATTTTAGGTTTTTTTGGAAAGTAGACTTGAAGACCTTTCCAATGAGCTATCATGATCTCAATTTGGATGCCGGGAAGGCCTCCAAATGGGACCTAAATGTGGCGCTGCATGTTGGGCCAGTGGCACTGCGCGTAGCGCAGATTTTGCATAGGGTCCCTATTTTTCCAGTTTTTGACTGTGTTCATGGATTTTCTCTCACGGAGGATGATTTACCTTTGTAAATGATGACTTGGCATGTAACTATGATAGATAAATAGTAATAGAGGGTAGATTCATTGCTTTAGAAGTCAGTTTGAGCTCAAATGAATAAGTTTTTCACTTTTAGAGGCAAGTTGTTGAGATGCCTATATTCCTGTTTCTTGTTCAGTGTTGTTTAGATTAGCTCCTCATCTTAGGGATTCAACCCCTGAGGATGGGAGGAGGTTGAATTCACATCTATATCTTCTTCTTCTTTCTCATTGTAAAGGGTTGGACTCAGCTGGATGCTCAGACTTTGATTGTACACCATTTTGTAGCAGTTTAGCAAGAGATTAATAAGAATTGCTACTATTTTTATGGGATCCATGTGATATGGAGTTTTAGTACAGTTTCTTCTTTTGTGATCATATGTCAATTTGTTTTGTATACTTCGTTAATCATTTCATTGCTTCTAAGTGAATGCTTTCAAGTTGATAGGTAGAATTCATTGCATTAGTGCTCTCCTTTGGGAAAACATTCACCATTTCATGTTTTCTGCAGTTTAGGAAGGATCCATGGTTTTCACATGCTCTTCTTAGCTTCTTATTTTATTGCAAATCTCGAAGTCCAAAAGGCAAACCGGTCAATTCATGAGTATATCCTAAATTCCCCTCAATCATCCCTCACTACTGCTAAAATCCCTAAGCTTTATGAACTGGTGTCCACTACCCTTAGTTCATCATTATTCCCTTCAACTTCTGAAGCTCATTCCCCACCTCCATTTATACCTTCACTTCCCTATCAACCTATCATTCCCCATCAATCACCTATTACTCCCAGTTCTCCATCAACTACTGTATCAACTCCTAGTAGCCCAATCCTTGCTTTAAATCCACCTCGAGTTATGGTTGCCCGATATGCACCCCTTGTTTTATCTTAGAATATTGGTGCCATGCCCGCTGATTATCAAACCAAGATACCTTTATTTGATGCCACTCAAACCATTACAGCTCAGCACCATGTTGATAAAATGAATGATTTCTTTGACCTCGATGAAGTAGAGATTGAAGACGTGTCGATGAGATTGTTTGTACAAAGCTTTGGAGGTGAAGTTTGAAAATGGTTCAGAGCTTTACCAACAACTTCTATCACCACTTTACCAATTCTCTATACGCAATTCCTGGATCAGTGGAAGGTGAAGAAGGATCCACTTCAGATTTTGTTCGAGTATGAGAACATCAAGAGAAATGTCAGCGAAAGTGTGCAAGACTATTGTGTGAGTTTTAATGTAGTATACAATGCTATTCCAGCCAACATTAAACCACCAGAGGGATTGGCTTTGCTTAAGTTTCCAGACGATTTTGACGCTAATATGGCATATCAGTTGTGGGAACGTGATCCTACCACACTAGAAGACATGCAAAAGAATGTTGTGAGTATAGAAGCAAACTTGCTATCCAAAAGAGCAAGAATGAGATCTAAGAAAAGAGTGACCATAAAAGAAGAAGCATCTACTTCAGATGTAAAGATAGATACATTGATTCGAACAATGAATAGGATGGTTGACCAGTTAACCATCACAGATAGACCTGAACCACCAATCCGGAATCCAAATTTTAGAGGACAATAGTAGCCCCAATTCCGAATCAAGCAGAGAGAACAAAAGCCACTAGAGTAACCAGCACAACAACAGTAGATCAGAACTCCCTTACAACAGAATTATGTTCAAGGAATGGAAGAAGAAGATGACGAAGATCCGGTAATTGAAACAAATCACTTTTTCACTGCTGATGGCATGCCTATATTTCTAACCGAATATGAAGAATATGCGGAAGTTCCAGATAGCCAAAGGGATGAGGATTACATCTTAGCAAATGATGTGGCTTTGGAGGCTGAATCTGATGATTATCAGCGTGGTTATATGAATGATTTGACTGCACAGTAGAGGTAGTATTCTTTGAGGAGTAGAGATGTACAGGCCAATCCCATTCAGAAAAGAAAAGATGTTCAATCCAAGAATGATTCCTCAAACACTCAGAAGAAAGGGAAAGAGCTTTCTGATTCGAATCCCAACAAAGTACCATCAACAAGTATCACTGCAAACGAGAAGAACAATCAGCAAAAAGATAGTGCAGCAAAAGAGCAAGTAGATAAGAAGGGCATTGGTGTCAAAGAGGTAGAAAAAGTTTCATCCTTTAATTTAGAAAGTGAAATTGCTAAATTAAAAGTGTCCATTCCTTTGACTGAGATTGTTAAGAATAGCAATTATAAACACCATGTATCTAGAATATTGCAAATAGATCCTTTTTTAGACATGGTGAATGTCGAAGATGATCATCCTAAACTCATTTTTGGTCCAGCCATAGAAGGTCAGCCTGGAGATAGTGAAGCCCCTCCCTTTTATCTGAGTCTTAGATTGCATGAGTACATTCTCCATAATGCTATGTTAGATTCCAGAGCTTCTCATAATTTGATGCCTAAATCCATTATGGAAAATTTGGGCCTGGATATCACCCAGAAATATCATGATTTGTACTCCTTTGACACCGGTAGAGTTCATTGCATTGGTCTCATCAAAGATTTGGTGGTTTCCTTAGATCAAATCCCAGCCAAAAATGTCTTGATGGATGTGGTAGTTGTTGACATACTGCCTTGATTTGGTATGCTCTTATCTAGATCGTGGGGTGATAAACTTAAAGGCACTTTACAACTTGACTACTCTTATGCTACCATCCCTGTTTTCGGTCAATTGAGGAAGTTGTATAGGGAAAATAAAATGAAGTATATGATCACTAGTAAAGAGAATCCTGTGAATCATCCGATAAATGTTGTACATATTGATTTAGAGTCCTTTGTTTTGTACTCTGATAGTGGATTGAATGGTGTAGATATTCAGCTTGTCGAAGTAGATGATGTACTAGAAATTTCCGAGAATTTTAGAGCAGTTCTTAATCAAGAAAAAGAAAAATAGCAAGTTCTTTTGAGCAACCTACACAACAACAAAAGGTTAGTGAAGAGCAGAAAAATGAAGTAATCAGCAAAGGTAGGGTAGATAAGGAAACATAATCTCAGCATCTAGAAGATGAAGTCGGCCTTTTAGAGCATGGACTTCGATGGCGCTGTGAGTAAGGACGGTGCTGGTATTGGAATTTGGATTCGAAGCCCTACTTTCCAACCTGCCAAAGTCCCAAGTAATGTTAGAGTATGTTCCTACAAGTTAGCTTTTGATTGCTCTAATAATGAAACGGAGTATGAGGCTTTGATTACAGGTCTTAAAGTTTTGAAGAAATTGGATGCGAAAAGGATTTTAGTTTATGTTGATTCAGAGCTGGTGATTAAACAAGTAAAAGGAAAATATCTAGCAAAACATCCGCGGATGAGAGCATACAAAAATGTAGTTCTGGATATTTTGAGGATGTTTCCTGAATATACCTTGATAGCAGTACCCCAGACTCAAAACATCATTGCAGATTCACTCACCACTACGGCCAACAATTTGAAGATTCCAATGAATTCTAGCAACAAATTTGAAATTCATGTCAAACATAGGCCTGTTGTTCCTGATAATTTGAGGTATTGGCAAGTGTTTTGGGATGATAATGAAATTAATGCCTTTTTGCAAAATGAAGGAAAGTTTAAGAATGCTTCTATTGATGATGTTTGTGATTCCGATGAACAAGAGATTGAGGTAAATCAGATGGAGGTTTTACAGTTGAAGGACAATATTATTCCTAGAGGTCTCATACCTTTAGAGGATCTTTTTGATCAAGTTGATGTAGTAGGAAAATCGAGCTTGGTTCCTACGGACAAAGGAGTTGAAGATGTAAATCTTGGAACAATTGACAAGCCCAAGCTTGTAAAGTTATCAAAGGCATTGTCTCCCGAAGTAAAGGCTAAGTATGTTAGATTACTTTTTGAATTTTCTGATGTTTTTGCATGGGATTATTCAAATTTGAAAGTGTATGACAAGGACATCATTCAGCATACTATTCCTATCAAGCTAGATCAAAAACCTTTTAGACAGAAGTTGAGAAGAATCAATCCAAAGATGCTTCCATCCATTGAGAAAGAGGTAAATAGATTGTTTAAAGCTGACATCATTGTTCCAATTAGATTTTCTGATTGGATTTCAAATTTGGTCCTAGTACAAAAGAAGATCAGAGAGATAAGGTTGTGCATAGATTTCTGGAACCTTAATAAAGTGTCCTTAAAGGATGATTACCCTCTTCCTAAGATGGATCATATTCTGCAAAGAGTAGGTGGAGCATCACGGATGTCACTACTAGATGGTTACTCAGGCTATAATCAGATCTTGGTGCATGAAAAAGACCAAGACAAAACTGCCTTCACAACACCTTGGGGAACTTTTTAGTATGCCAAAATGCCATTTGGATTGAAGAATTCTGGAGTCACTTTTCAGCAAGCGATGGACATAGCTTTTGCTAATGAGAAGGATGTTTTCTTGGTAGTTTATTTAGATGATTTGATGTTATTTTCTGGTTTCGATGATGAACATTTGCACCACTTAACGATTGTCTTTCAGAAATGTAGGATGCTCAAGATTTCTCTAAACTCAAAAAATAGTCTTTTTGCCATGGACGAGGGTAAGCTCCTTGGTCATATAATTTCTAAAGATGGCATTCGCATTGATCCTTCAAGGGTGGAGGCAATTCAGCATATAGAATTCCCACTCAACAAAAAGGAGATTTAGGCTTTCAATGGTAAGATGAATTTCTTACACAGATTTATACCAAATTTGGTTGAACATTTACGTGAAATAATAATATGTTGAAAAAGGACAGCACTGTGAAATGGACTGAGGATGCCATGAAGTCGTTCAACTTGGTAAATTTTTCTTTGACCGCAGCCCCAGTCTTGATTAGTCTTGATTATACTCATGATTTTATTATATTTTCATTTGCATCCGAGCACATCATGGCTGCGGTATTGATGCAAAAGAGGGATCATGTGGAGCAACCCATTGCTTTTTTTAGTAGGACTATTCGAGACGCTGCCCTGTGGTTCAATATCATTGAAAAACAAGTGTTGGCTCTTATAAAAGCATTGAAAGATTTCAGAGTGTACATTTTGCATTCACATACTATAACATATGTTCCTAATGCAGCAGTCAAGGATGTTCTCATGCAAACTGATTCAGAGGGAAGAAGAGGTAAGTGGATAATAGCAATGTTGGAATGTGATCTTGAGATTAAACCCACCAAATTGATCAAAGGACAAGGCTTGGCAAAACTGATGGCTGAATCAAATCTGCATGCTCTAGACATAAATCTTATTACAACAATGTCAGAGGACGAAGATGGTGGCTCACTCATTCAAGTATTAGAATTTTTTCTCAAATAACCTTGCTATTATGATATAGTTTATGTTCTTCAGCATCTTTTGCCACCTCTTGGAATGTTAAGAAGTAAAGGTAGATCACTGAAACTAAAGTATGCAAAATTCTACATTTTAAATAGTTCTCTCTATTGGAAAGATCCGGGAGGAGTTCTTCTTAATTGTTTGGTTGAAGATGAAGCTCAATAGGTAATGAATGATTTTCATAGAGGTGATTGTGGTAGTCATTTGTTTTGGAAAACAATAGCTAACAAAGTGTTGAGAGCAGGATATTATTAACCAAATTTGTTTTCAAATTTATATAAGACAATTATGGGCTGCCATGAATGCCAAGTTTTTCAAGGAAAAAGGAAGTTGCTTCCTATTCCTTTGAAGCCAGTTGAAGTAAATGCACCTTTCCAGCAGTGGGGACTTGATTTCATAGGGGAAATCCATCCTACATCATTAGCACAACACATATGGATTTTGACAGCTACTGATTACTTCACCAAATAGATTGAGGCCATTTTGACAAGGCAAGCCATGGAAATGGTAATTATCCAATTTTTAGAATCTAATATCTTGTCTCATTTTGGTTTCCCTCATAAGATTATAACAGATAATGCAACATCATTTAAGTTCGAGAAGATGGTGGAGTTTTACAACAAGTACAATATTATATTGGGTCATTCCATGACATACTACCCACAGGGCAATGGATTGGTCGAGTCATCAAATAACTCCTTGGTGAACATTATCAAGAAAATGTTGGAGGCAAACAAGAAGAGTTGGCATCGAAAGATTATTAATGCCTTGTGGGCTGATAGAGTGAGCAGCAAGAAATCCATAGGTATGTCACCTTTTGAGTTGGTTTATGGTACTGATATAGTATTTCCTACATCACTTGCAGTCCCGGTCATGAGATTATTATAGGAAGCTGGTAGCGAAGAGGATGATATTCATCGCAGAATTAATCAAATGATTCACCTTCAGCAAACAAGGGAAGAGGTTTCCCAAAACACTTTCCGGTTGTAAGAGAAGATAAAGAAGATTTATGACCACAAAACCAAAGCAGAAAAGTATCAGCTGGAAAATGTAGTGCTGCGGAGGGATGCACGAAATGAGGAAAAGGGAAAGCATGGTAAGTTTGACAATTTATGGAAAGGACCGTATAAAATCTCAGCTTATCGAGGACAGAATGCATTTTTGTTAAAGGAAATGGATGGTCAGGAATGTTCAAGAGGGCCAGTGAATGGTAGGCTCTTGAAGCACTACTACTTTTGAGGTTGTTCCCTGAAGTTACTTCACCTTCATTGTATATACCAGTTTGATTTTCCTTGCAAGGTTTCAAGTACACTGTCATTTGAGCTTGGGGCCCGAAGTGAAGGCTATAAAGTTTGAATGATTAGTGTCAAGTTTGGTTGATTTGGTTTATAGTCAAGTTTAGAGTCAGTTTGGTTGTGAGTCAGTTTTCATTTTGTATTGAGTCATTTTTCACTTTTTGTTTTGACCATATTTCCCAATGGATGAGGCACTTGGTCTACAGTGTTCTTGACACCTCCAAGGAGCTTCCATCCCCAATAAGGCCAATGTTAGTGTCAGTATCTGCATACTTCCATCAGGGATCAAAATTTACTCTTTGCATTTTTAATTTAGGGGTCCCATAATGAATTTTTTACATCATTTCATTAGGTCATGTCAAACTAATCCACTGATGGTTGTCTTCTCTTCAAAAAATATAAATTTCTCCCTCATAGAATATACTTTCTGACCCTTCTTCAGGTTGTCTTTAGTTATGGTTTCATGGTCAATTTGCAATCATGCTTTCATTAGGTCATAGGGCATGTTTTCGTTAGGTCTTAGGGTTTCATCACCAAGGTCAAGAGCATGATTTAAAAATGTAAATAAAGGTCAGTAAGGGTATGAGGATGATAAATAAGTCAAGCATGATGGCTTGTAGGTCATAATCACTATATATTTATCTTTTAACCTAATGTAATTTTCACCTCAAAAACATGTTTTTGAGGTGAAAACATAGTATTTTGAGTTTATTTGTATTTCTTATGTAATTTTAAGTCACTATATGTAATAAATGATCCCAGCTGCACCAGAGCATCTCTCCTTGCTGCAAGACAAAGAAACACTGCAAAAATCAGTTCAAGTTGAGCATTATCCACTTGAAAAGACACAAAGAAGCAAAAGGCATTAAAAACAGAGTTTTGAAGAAGGACAAGAAACATTAGAAAGTGGGTTTTTCAAGTGAAAAATCAAAATCTACTCCTATTTAAGCTCTCACATTTCATTTTCAAGTTCATTATTCTCATTTGGCGAGCAAGGAGTCAAAAAGTGAGAACAAGAGGAAAGCTTGAGCGAGTTTTGGGCGAAGAAGAGTTGGCGCTGCACTTCTATAGGGTGGCGTTGCGTGTCTGGAGCAGTGGAGGAGTGGCGTTGTGCATTGGCAGACTAGTGCTACGTGTTTTAGGCAGGTAGGTTGGTGTTGCACATTGAGGACTTGGCGATGCGCGTTGAGGCCCGGCACTGTGCGTCTGGCAAATTCCGCAGTGTTATTTTACATTGCATTGCGCTTCTAGGGTGTCGTTGCGCGTCTGTGCACCAGCGCTACACGTTGGGCAGAAGGGTCAGAAAGCCCTCTAAACTCCAAGAAACTTCAAATTTTCTCTCTCCTACTTGCATACAAGTAAGTGGTCCTCCATACTAGATTGATTGATTTGCAATTTAACTTCTAATCTAAATTTTCCCCTAATTATGCCTAGAACCCTAAACCTCCATTGTTCCTCCTACCACCTATCACTACAACCCTAAACTCTTTCCCTATCCCTATTTCCCTATCCCCTTATCCCTTTATCCCCATTCCATAACATCCCTATCCCTTTGATCCCTCTTCCGAAAGGGAAATTTTTCAAATAAGACAAGCCCTCCCTTTCATTTTTATCATTCCTACTCCATTCATTTTCTAGCCCATAAGCTCATATCCCATCCCCTCACTCCAAAAACACTTTCACTCATTCCCTTCATACAACCTCAATTGCAAACATAGACAAAGAGGACGAAGACTATGAGGAGGAGGAAAACACAGGCAATGACACTTCAACAGATAGAGCTAGGCAGCAAAGAAAACCACACAAGGGAGGCAAAACTATCAGAGAAGAGCCATCAAACCTTATAGAATTGTAGGCCCCTTAGTTGGTTGTCACATGTTTCAGATATCTTGGCTGTTATGAGTTATGTGAGCAGTTAGAGAGAGTTCAATACCACCCGGAGCTCACCAAACTTTTTGTAGCTCATCTTCAGAACAATAAGGTGACTATTGTTGGGGTAACATTCATAGTCTCACCCTCCATCATTTCAGATGCAACCAGGATTCTGAATGTAGGGGAGACATGGTATAAGGCCCATCACCTGGATGAACACTATTATGAGCCTTATATCAAACCCTGGTATAGAAATGAGGTAAAGAGACTTTTTCCTTTCAGATTTCTTGAAGACAAGTATGTCCCCATGATGAAAATCATCATGAAATATTTCACTTGTGAGGGCAGATTTTCGAGGCTATACACCTATCACATCAGGCTCCTCATGCATTTTACCAACGTGAGGATGTTAAACCTTCCTTATTTCTTGTTCAGGAATATTGAGAAGGTGGCTCTTTTTGTGCAGAAGAAGCCATACCCTCAGAAGATGAGTAGTCTCTATCATTACTCCCTAATCAAGATCATTGTGCTTCATCATCTCAGTCTCCTCAACATCTCTTGGGAGACATTTATTGCTCATGACATCTTCAGGGGTCCTCAAATTCCTCCACCAGTGTCTCAAGAAGCAGGGGGACCTTCTAGCATTGCTCAGGTGAAAACAGATGAGGAGGCCCAAGAGATTAGAACTATTGAGGTGCCTAGGACCTTCATGACATATCAGAGGGGCACAAGGAGATTTTTTGCAGCCGATAGGCAAGTGTTTGCTCCACGGGATGTGGAAGGGGCTTTTCCTTCTTCATCAACCCATAGGCAAATGATATCTCCGCAAGATGTGGAAGGGGCTTTGCCTTCTTCATTAGCACATCAGGTACAGGTGCAGCAACTGCACAAAGGGAAGGAAAAGATGTCGGAGGAGAGTTTTGATTATGAGGAGGAAAGAGACTTTGACTTGACAGAGCATGATGAGCCGGAGCAGCATTATACTCATCATGGAGTGGAAATCATTGACTTAGAGGCTTAGGACGAAGAAACCATAAAGGACATCATCATACAAGAAAAGGAGGCTCAAGTACAAGCTCTGATGGAAAATTTGGAGAGGGCCAAGTATGTCATCACATATTTGGAACAAGAAAACAAGCAGTTGAGTGACAAACAAGTCCTCATGGAGCTAGAACTACTCAAGGTAAAATGACAAAGTGGCAAAGAGACACATGTCACTTTGACTCCTATTGAGAAGGAGATTGAATATGATAGAGAGACTTGGCTTGAGAGAGTAAAATTGCACCTTGAGAAGCTGCTACAGAAGGCCAATAGAGACAATTATATGATTAGACACATGGCCTATCATTATAGGACCCGAAACAAGATTTGCAACATGAGGGTCAAAAAGATGAAAGCTAGGCTTAGGCAGGCTTTGAAAGGAAAAAGGGAGGAGGATAGGCTTAGTTTTCTTGCTGAAGCTTCCTTGGCTCATCAGGACACTTGATGATGGTGCTTCTCACCAATTTTGGGCAAGTTTGGAATATTTTTTGTCACTTGCAAATTTTGAAATTTTACACACAGGAAAATTGCCGGTGGTGCTGCGCTTTTCCTAGGGGCACCCAATGCAAAAATTCTTTGCATTTTTGGATTTAGAGTGATGAGGACATGCACCCTAGAGTTTTTGAAAGCTTTTGGGGCAGAATTGGTCCACCAAAAGGTCAAAAAACACCCTAGAAATGACCTTTCTGCCACTTTTTGGACACACAGAAGCAACCTTGCGAGGATCAATTTTTTAGGGGTCAAATGAGCTTCAAATGTAGAAATTCGAGGTTTTTTGGAAGTTATACTTGAAGAAATTTCCAATGAGCTATCATGAGCTCAATTTGGATCCCGGGAAGGCCTCCAAAAGGGACTTGAAGGTGGCACTGCGCGTAGGGAAAATTTTGCACAGGATGCCTATTTTTCTAGTTTTTGACTGTGTTCATGGATTTTCTCTCATGGAGGATGATTTACCTTTGTAAATGATGACTTGGCATGTAACTATGATAGATAAATAGTAATAGAGGGTATATTCATTGCTTTAGAAGTCAGTTTGAGCTCAAATGAATCAGTTTTTCACTTTTAGAGGCAAGTTGTTGAGATGCCTATATTCCTGTTTCTTGTTCAATGTTGGTTAGATTAGCTCCTCATCTTAGGGATTCGACCCTTGAGGATGGGAGGAGGTTGAATTCATGTCTATATCTTCTTCTTCTTTCTCATTGTAAAGGGTTGGACTCAGCTGGATGCTCAGACTTTGATTGTACACCATTTTGTAGCAGTTTAGCAGGAGATTAATAAGAATTGCAGCTATTTTTATGGGATCCATGTGGTATGGAGTTTTAGTACAGTTTCTTCTTTTGTGATCATATTTCAATGTGTTTTGTATACTTGGTTAATAATTTCATTGCTTCTAAGTGAATGATTTCAAGTTGATAGGTAGAATTCATTGCATCAGTGCTCTGCTTTGGGAAAACATTCACCATTTCATGTTTTTTGCAGTCTAGGAAGGATCCATGGTTTTCACATGCTCTTCTTAGCTTCTCACCAGTCTAAAACATCTCACCCCATCAAGCCCTAGAGTGCTAAACCTTATGCCTACCTTGCCCCATTGAACACCCTGCAATTCTGACCTAATTCCCTAGACCTAAACTGTCCAACTCCTCCTGATCCGGCAAAACCCCTTCAAAATCCAATCAAAACTTCATGCTACTATACCTAGCCTAATATCCTTTACCTGATCCAGTCATCTTGGCTGATATCCTTACGGAGAGAGCCCTCTCCCGACCTAGTAGGGCTAGCTACTTGGCTAAGCGTGGTTTGTGGTTACCCTGGCATTGCCTTCCTTCAGCTTGAGGTTCAATCCAGGTGATAACACGAACGACCCTTGGTATTCTACAGCTTTGAGTCTTTTAGGTCAGAATTGGTCACCGCCACACATCCCTGTTTATTCACCACAGGTAACTATGTCAGATGTTCCTATTAGGAGTGAACTTATTGATTCATCCATGTTTACCAGCTCCTCAGAATCACTATTGTATGGTTTCCTCCTAGATACCAGTCACTTATTGGGACATTTTTAGGGGTTGCTTCTTCTCCACAACCTTCCACTTGGTCATCCGGTTTATCTACGTCTACTGATCAGAGCATGAATTCCATGCTTGAAGTGTTTACAACATAATATAATACCAACATATTCGCATGGTGTCTAGTAGTTCAAGTAACCCTTAAGTAAATCCGACTGGCATTTATTACCAGCCTAGGGTGCAACCACCTTATCCTCCACCTGGAGGACAACTTATTGATAGGGGTCAACCTTTTACCAGAACTTATGGTCAGATATCTCAGCCTGACTTAGTTCAATCTGCTGTAAATCAACCTTTACTTGGTACTCCTTATCCTGGGACGAACACAATTTGGAATCCTACCTTTAATCAACAATATGGTCCAGGTGCTCCACAAGTGCCACTTTATCAACTTGTTCAACCTACTTGACAAGCTATACCTCAGATGCCTGTTCTAGGTTCAGTTGTACCTGTCTAGGAACATGTTCAGGGAATTCCTCAAACGTTTTTCCAACAACCCATTCAAGGAATTCCTCAAACCCCTATTCAACAATCGATTTAAAAACCTATTCAAAGTTCACCACAGACCCCTATTCAAACAACTACTTCATAGCCAGTTCCAAGTTCTCCTCAACACCTATTCTAGGAGTATCACAAACAACCGTTCCAGTAACCCCTCAAATATTTGTTCCTCGAACTACTTAGGTAATCTCGCAGTCTTCTACTTATCAAATTGTTCCTACTATCCAGTCTATACCATAGATTCTTATCGGGAAACCTATTGTCGGAACAGTGCAAACACCTTTTGAAGGTCATGCTTTCCAAAGCCCACCTTTTCAAGGTCAAGCTTGCTAGGTTCCACCTTTTCAAGGACACGTTTTTTAAGGTGTGACTTTCCAAGGCCAAACTTTCCAAAACCCACCTTTTCAAGGTCAATTCATTCAAATCCAACCTGTTCAAAGTCATTTGTTCAAGGTCAACCTTTGCAAGGGAAACCTGTGCATGGGAGATATTACTTTGGTCAAATGGGTCAAGCCCAACCTTTCCAGAGTCAACTGTACCCTGGTCATACTTATCAAGTCCCTATTCAACCTCGACACGGTATGGTTCACCCTGGTTACCCTTTTTGAATTCCAATTCCAACTGCTCAGGCTATTTCGGGATATCTTGGATATCCATCTCCAGGGGTTGGTATTAGCCTGCAAGGTTATCAAACTTTACCACAAGACCCTAGTCGATAGTTACCATTTATTGCAACGCTAGATCTACCATAGCTATCCCAGTTAACTAATGATCTTATTTACTATTATCCTTTTTGGTCGACGATTCCTACCAAGTTACTGAGTGACATACCTAATTTCGAAGGTAAATTAGGATAGGATCCATCCAATCATGTGATGACATATCATCTCTAGTGTGCATTGAATTCTTTGATCAATGATTCCATCCGTCTACGCCTTTTCCCACAAAATTTAATTGGTTTGGTAGCTAAATGGTATATTGAGCTACCTCATTCCTCTTTCCATAACTTTAACTCTTTGGCATGACATTGTTAACCCATTTTCAGGTACCAATCCATTATGATACTGGTACCAAACTATTGACTTCTCTAAAACAATCAAAGTCAACCCACATATCAGATCACATCCATGAATGGAGACATAAATGTCGCTTAGTCAAAGTTTTCATTCCAGATCAAATTTGAGCTGAATGGTTTACAAAGTCACTTCTTCCTGTTATCACGGAAGATATTTCCAAGGGAGGTATCGTCACGGAAGAGCAAGTAATTGCTCGTTTCCAATACTTAGACTTAGTCTACATTCAATCTGGCACTTTGTACAAAATTTCCCTAAATTTACCTCGCCCTATGGGTGAACCCATTATTACCTCCTACGGGATCAAGATCTAATGCCGCTGATGGTATTATAGGTTATGTTAGCTAAAAATCTAAAGGAAAAAAGAAAATTTCTAAAAGTACTTAGACTTTGGCCATACAAGATACACCCTCTGGGAGCCTTCCTCTAGAAACTATTTCCGAGATCAACGTTGTAAAATCATCTACTGGCAAGACGAAATCAACTGGAAATAAGAAGAAGGGGAAAGGTAAATCGAAAAAAAACGATTCCCCAAAAGAAAAACTTGTTAAAACTAAGCCTACTAATGAAATGTTGAAATATGGAAACAAGAATATTCCAATTTAATTTGTCCTTGAATTAAATTGTGAATTGAAATTGAATTTAGTGTTAACAACTACTTGGAAATAATTAATTAATTTATTTTAAATTAATTAGTTGGAGAAATTGAAGTTAGAAGTCTTTCTGAAGTCATGCAAGAGTTATCCCTTAAATTAAGGAGATAAGATTGAGTTATATTTGAGTTGTAATTAGTTAACTCAGTTTACTGAGTTAAGTCTAGTTAAATTAGTTCCAAACTGTTTGAGGAACTAATAGTGAGTTAACAGTCAGTTGATGCATTAATGCACTCAACTAGTGTTACTTCAGTTAACTAAAGATTCCCTCATCAGAAACTCATGCATGCCTATTCTAATAAAGACCCAGTTGATATTAATGTTCAAGGATAGTGTACTATCAGTTGCATGTGTTTTCTCATGGAGAAAACTCATGCATGCAGTCAAGGATAAATCCTTGAGGATTGCGCAGTTTTGGAGGAAGGTTTTTCCACTTGGTAATAGGAAAATCATCCACAAGGAACAACACAAGGAAATAGGAGCTTGGAGGGTAGAGAGGAAGGCTGGAGAGAAGCCAAGATTGCCTGTGAGCATCTATGAGGATCTTACTGAGAGCTTTCTAGCTGTGAGAGCTAAGGCTTTTTATAATTCCTATGTATTTCCACCATGTATGATAATACAATAGTGTGGGGTTTTTAGTTGAGGTTTTCCCCAAAGTATTTTCATGTGTATTGTGCCATTGATTCTTCTTCTTTTGGTTATATTGTTTAGCTCGATATTTAAGCTTTTGCAAATTGATAGTAGAAGTAGGTTATAGTATTCTGCTTTGATTTATATTGCATTATCGGGTTAACCTACCAATATATTTTTCTACATGGTATCAGAGTTGTGAACAATATTCTGAGAAGAGAATTCGAAGTTTGAAGTTTGGGGTTGTAGGTGCAAATTGAATTCATATCATACTTCAAGGTTGGCCAATGGCGTTCTATGGCTTGAGACTCGAGTATGCCTTGGAAGGTAGCTCAAATTACATAGCATGGAAGGATAGAATGGAGGTTGTAATAGAAGACAATGGCTTGAAGGAATTCATTGATCAATAAATCCCAAAGCCAGCTTCAAATAATGCACAAGAGTTGGCTGAGTGGAAGAAGTGTGTGGCGAAGGCGAGATGGATCATCCTTGAGGGAGTTCAAGACCATATTGTTTGGAGTCTCCATGGGAAGGATACTCCATTTTCAATGTGGAAGAAATTGAAGGACCTCTACGAGTACAGTAGCGACCAAAGGAAATTGGCGCTCAAGGACAAGCTTCGAAGAATCAAGATGGAGAAGGGTGATACTATTTCCACGTATCTGAACAAGCTCACCACCTGCAGATATGAGCTTGGCAGTGTGGGAATAACTGTTGCCGATGATGATATGGTGAGCCTTGCTCTCCTTGGCCTTCCAAAGAGTTGGAATAGCTACCAGGACTCTATGAATGGAAGGGAGAAACTGTCGGATTGGGAACGACTGTGGTCAGATCTTATGCAGGAGGAGATCAGGAGGAGCACACGAGATGGTTCTTCATCCAAGAATGATGATGAAGAAAATATGGCCTTAGAAAGTAAGGCAAGGAAAGGGAAGGGGAAGGCTTCCCATTTCAAATAGAATTCTTCTCATGGAGGGAAGAAGGGTGACATGTCTAAAGTAGATGCTTTAATTGTCACAAGATGGGACATTATGTGACTAATTTCCCATCGAAGAAGTCCAAGAAGGGATCCTTAAAAGGATTGGAAGGTGAGGTAATAGCCTCTCAGTTCGAAAAGGACTTTACCCTCATCACATGCATGGTGTCATCGATGATGGGTTGTGTCTGGTATCTTGACAATGGAGCCTCATTCCACATGACCAGTGATAAAAATTTATTTAGTGCCTTGGAGGAGAAAGACCTCAAGATGCACATAGAGATGGGTGACGATGGAAGGTATAGTGTTTCAGGAGTGGGCATGGTTGCTTTTCAGAGGGAGCATGGAGCTCCTCTCACCTTGAGAGATGTGATGTATGTGCCTGGATTGAAGAAGAACTCGGTACCGGTCGCGATGTTGGAGGACAAAGGCTACGATGTTGTCTTCAGTAAAGGAAAGGCATTCCTAAGACACATAGACACGGGTCAGACCAAGAGGATAGGGATTCGGGTGAAGAATATCTATAAACTAGAAGTAGATGATTGTGCAGCATTGAGTACGAAAGTAGAATTGGTGCAAATCCAAGACATTGGTGAGTTGTGGCACAGGTGGTTGGGCCATTTGCATCATGGGGTTTTGAAGATAATGCAACAGATATCTACAGAACTTCCCAAAGATAAACTTGAGCAAGTTGACACATGCAAAGGTTTTACCTTGGGAAAGTACACCAAGTCTTCCTTTCATGATCGAGATAGTCAAGCAGAGGCTATCTTAGAGTGACTTCATACTGATTTGTGTGGACCATTCTTGACGGCATCCACAACGAAGCAAAGGTATTATGTGATTTTCATTGATGACTATTCTCATAAATGTTGGATTTATTTCATGTAGAAGAAGGACCAAACTTTCACAAAGTTTTGTGAGTTCAAAGCTTTGGTTGAGAAAGAGTCAGGGAAGAAGATCAAAGCCTTGAGAAGCGACAACGGTGGAGAATATGTCTCTCATGGGTTTAAGGACTTCTATGCAATGGAAGGAATTAAACGAGAGTTGATGACACGTCATAACCCACAACAGAATGGGGTGTCTGAGAGGAAGAATAGAACTATTGTAGGGGTAGCATAGACAATGCCGCATGACCAAGGCCTACCACTTCACTTGTGGGTTGAGGCATGCAACACAACAATCTATTTGTAGAATAGAAGCCCGCATCGTATACTTGGGATGAAGATACCAGAGGAAGCTTTCTCCGGTAAGAGACCAAATGTGGGTCACTTTGGGATCTTTGGCTCATCGGTATATTTCCATGTGACAAAGGATGCATGGAAGAAGCTTGAGCCGACAACAGAGTTGGGGATATTTGTGGGGTACACTAATACACCTCACAACTATCGGGTGTACTTGCCTACCAGCCGGAGGATAGGGGTTCGCAAAGATCTCAAGTTTGATGAGAAGAAGGTTATGTGAGTTTCCCTTGAGAGGGAACTCCAACTACAGGCTGTGGAGGAACTATTGGTTCCTAAGGAGGAGGAGCCTCAGACTGATGCGGAGCAGCCGCATGCAGAGGTTCCAAGAGTGGAGGCATCCACTCAAGCAGAGTCTTCCAGAGATGGATGGAAGCGCACAAGAGAAGCTGGCAGATTGTTGGAGGATGCGAAAGAGAATGTGGGAGCACCATCTTCTCAACACAGATAGAGGAGGTCACCTGAGAGGTACACTGGATACATGGCTCTTTCTAGGCAATGTGTTGAGACCAAGCCATCTTCCTTTGAGGAAGTAGTGTAGCAGCTGATTTGGGTTGATGCTATGGTGGATAAGTATGACTCCATATTTCGTAACAATGTTTGGGACGTGGTTCTGAGACTAGAGAACAAGTCAGTTGTGAGTTCCCGTTAGATTTACAAGGTAAAGCAAGTTGCTGATGGTAGTGTGGAGAAGCATAAGGCAAGATTTTTTGCCCATGGCTTTTCACAGGTTGAGAGGATCATGTTGCTGCAGTATATTTCAACAGAGGATCAAGATGCTGACATTTTGACAAAGGCATTGTCAAAGGATAAATTCGAGTTCCATAGAGACAGGATAGGGGTGGCAGATAATCCCTTTCTTGTTGAGAGGGAGTGTTGAAATATGGCAATAAGAATATTCCAATTTAATTTGTCCTTGAATTAAATTGTGAATTCAAATTGAATTTAGTCTTAACAGCTACTTGGAATTAATTAATTAATTAATTTTAAATTAATTAGTTGGAGAAATTCAAGTTAGAAGTCTTTCTGAATTCATGCAAGATTTATCCCTTAAATTAAGGAGATAATATTGAGTTATATTTGAGTTGTAATTAGTTAACTCAGTTTACTGAGTTAAGTCCAGTTAAATTAGTTCCAAATTGTTTAAGGAACTAATAGTGAATTAACAGTTAGTTGATGAATTAATGCACTCAAATAGTGCTACTCCAGTTAACTGAAGATTCCCTCTTCAGAAACTCATGCATGTCTATTATGAGAAAGACCCAGTTGAGATTAATGTTCAAGGACAGTATACTATCAGTTGCATGTGTTTTCTCATGGAGAAAACTCATGCATGCATTCAAGGATAAATCCTTGAGGATTGCGCAGTTTTGGAGGAAGGGTTTTCCACTTGGTAATAGGAAAATCATCCATAAGGAACAACGCAAGGAAATAGGAGCTTGGAGGGAAGAGAGGAAGGCTGGAGAGAAGCCAAGATTGCCTGTGAGCATCTGTGAGGATTGTATTGAGATCTGGCTAGTTGTGAGAGCTAAGGCTTTGTATAATTCCTATGTATTTCCACCATGTATGATAATACAATAGTGTGGGGTTTTTAGTTGAGGCTTTCCACAAAGTATTTTCATGTGTATTGTGCCATTGATTCTTCTTCTTCTAGTTATATTGTTCAGCTCAATCTTTAAGCTTCCGCAAATTGATAGTAGAAGTAGGTTATAGTATTTTGCTTTGATTTATATTGCATTATTAGGTTAACCCACAACAGATTTTCTACATGAAAAATGAAAACCTCGCTATCCTTTCCTTATTTGCAATGAGGATCACTATACGAAGGAATGCCCACATCAGGTAGAGGTTTCAAAATTCATTAAAGGTTCTCAAACTCCCGTTGTTTTGAAGGATCCATTTCCTTCTCAAGACAACAAAATGGTTTCTCATAACACATCTTCCTCTTCCACATCACAAGATATCCTGATGATGTCTTTGCAAGAAGTTTTGGTAGCTACGAGATCCAAAGATTATGGGTCTAAGTATCTTATCGAAAATGGAAATGAAGCTAGTTCGTTTGGCCAACCTTCCAATTCAATTCCTCCTTTTCTTTTTGAACCATAATAGATCGAGAAGCCAAATCCTGGTATGATGATCCGACCGCCTCCCAAAGATGTGCTTTGAAAATGAACTTTCAACCTGCACACTAGAGCTACACAAAATTATAACATTATTGAGGACATGGCTACGTCTCCTTCCGCAATGTCAGCTCTGGAAGTGTTGCAAACATGTCCGGTAGAACGAAAGATTTTATTGTCAGCTATAAGAGCTATTGATCCACAAGATTCTAACTTAATTATCTTTGATCTTGAGAGTCATATCCCGAGACTCCCTCATCAACTAGCAATCCAGATTCCAATTTTTGTTAAAACTAGATGATTATTTTGTACAGTTGTTGATGAAGGAGCTTCTACGTGCATTATGTCGATTTCTTGTTGGAAAGCTTTAGGTTATCCAACTATTAATCAATTTCCTACCACTCCAATAGCCTTTGATGGAAGAGGTTTTCATCCATATGGGATCCTGAATGATTTACCCATAGAGCTAGAGGGAAAAACGGTCATAATCGAAGTTGAAGTTGTGGATGCTCAGCTAGATTACAACCTTTTGCTTGGTCAAAGTTGGACCTATGTTATGTCAGCAATGGTCTTGTCATTGTTTTGAATGATAAAATTTCCTCATAAAGGAAAATTTGTCAAAGTATACTAGTTATCTTACTACACTTCAGACCCTTACAAAGATATTGGTGTTGGTTTACTCAAAGACTCATCACTGATGGGAACCTTTGCGATGCCTCCACTGAATTTTACTTCTAATTTTTCTAGGTAAACATGATTACATCAAGCACTATGCAATCACCTGATCCATGGATAGTGCCTTTAGAATTTGAGTTATCCTCCTATTGTGGTGAGATGCCTTTGAGCTCTGTTGAATTGGCTTATTAGGTAGTACAATCACTTTCTGACCCATCATCTTCCAATATTGATCGAGTGAGTATGGTCAATGAAGATTATTCTCCTTTGCCTTGGTTACAACCACTTTCATTCTCTGAGCCTTTCGATTATACATTTCCAACTGATAAGAGTATGGAATGATCACCATCATCATTCATATTTTCTAACTAGCCTTGACAAAATTGAGAATGATTTTTCAAATATGTTTTCACCAGAGACAGTAAATAGTCTAGAATCACCCATTTCAGTATTTCAATCTGAATCTAAAAGGAATTTGGGAAATATATCTGCAACCATCACCATTGACATCTCGGTTAAAATAGGGACTGTTGAAAATATTGACATAGGTGCCTTGTGCTCAATCAAAGAAATTCGAACGTATAAGGCCCTTTTCAAGAATTCCATGGCATTTTTGCCTGCTCCTATGAGGAAATGCCAGGAATTGACCCAAGCATTTTCATACATGAAATCAAGACTTACACAGATGATCCAAAATGGATCTAGTATCAAACCTATAAGTCTTAGTCTTCATATATTTAACCATCATAAAACACTATCGTGGAGGAAAACATAATGGCGGAAGACAGAGTAAAGCGAAGGTTGAAGTATCATTGAATCAGAGTCATTGGATCGGACTGATCAACGGTCCAGATCAAATCGGTGGACCGCATCGGAGGGATCAGTGATATCACAGTCGGCAGAGTGTATCGGGGACGACCCTATAGAAATTGTGATCGCGATCCAGCGACACAGTGTGGACCGTTGATCGAGCATGCAGATCAACGGCCAGGATGATAATATCACATCGCAATGATACAAGGGGGATACCAATGGACCCACGACCCTGCGATATGCGATACGCTGATATCGGGGATCAACGGACCCGAAA
This sequence comes from Pinus tabuliformis, assembly GCA_031772625.1. Classification (NCBI taxonomy): domain Eukaryota; kingdom Viridiplantae; phylum Streptophyta; class Pinopsida; order Pinales; family Pinaceae; genus Pinus; species Pinus tabuliformis. Next base: position 1,157,719,023 of record CM062818.1, on the reverse strand, counting down.
GGAATTATAGATGTGGCTCTAGAAAATTTGCGTTTTGACGTAAAAGTGTTTTGTCGGGCTTTTTCTGTGTATTGGTGTATTTCCATTATAAATCCGAAATACAAAGGAGACATGGCATATGGCGCTATGACGATAAAACACACCCGAAAGGATTTATGAATGCAAATTTATGTTATTTGGCATTCGTGGTAAATGGTATTTTGGGTGGGCTTCAGGCGGTAAGTGGTATTGGATGGGCTCTGCCCAATCCCATACACTGACCGACACGTAGCACGTAGCAAGGAGAGAGAAAACCTCTTTTTCGGGTGGGTGATCTCTGTGCAAGTAAGCCATCCGAAATGCATATTAGCCGTCAGATGAAATGGTCACTAATCAACGGTGCATAATGCATGAGCAGGTTGGATGATCGGGATAGATGTGAAATGTCAGATGAGAACAGATCTACGGTGTGGGATGCCAAAGGGCCGATAACGAACAAGGCATAACAACCGTCCGATTCTCTATGTAAATAAAGAAGCAATTCTTTGGGATTTTTCACCATGCCAGTCTTTCTGTTTGAAAACAGGTGGCCACCATACCTTAGAGCGTTTTACAATGATTATTTAACACTCGAAAGGGAGATGAATGGACAGGGGCCGGGAGCTTGAAAGCCCGAAGAAGGAAGGTGAACAAACAGGGCCGATAGGCTTAAAAGCCATTCTATGGCAGCACAGAGAGAGGGGCAGTTGCTCAGCAACAGAGAAGAGAACAAGAGAAAGCAGAAGATAGAGAGCAAGAGGGAGAGTCTGTGCACTCTTTTAGACTCGAGGATTTCGAGTAAATCCCTGTCGTTTTGTCACTGTTGTGTTGACACTCTATTCAATCTCACACTTGTAATATTCTGCTCTTAAAGACATAATATAGAGGTCGGCACTGAAAGCTAGACTAGGAGACGTAGCCAGGAACTCTGGTGAAATCCTTGATTATTTTGCTGTGTTGATGTGTGTGTTTATTATGTTTTATAACTATCCATTGTCTATATTATTTGCAATCTTTTTGATCCGTTGCACTAAATAATATAGGAATTCCTGCACATGAGTCTGTAATACCTTAATATTGATTTAAGATCTCATTTTCAGATCAAGTGGTATCAGAGCATTTGGTTTTGTTAAGGTTAGACAAGCTTGTGCTAGATTTTGAATGTTAACTCGATTAAAGCTCAGACCAGGAGAAGGATAACTTGTTGAGGCTAATCCAGAGATTGGAAGAGTCTATTCTCAGAGGAGAATGGCAAAAGAAACTCCATTGGGATTAGAATCTCAATTTATAGAAAGTTTTATGACAATCCGAGCTATGGTGGAAGAGATGTATCTAGAATTTAAGAACGGTCGAGGTGAAAGCACTTCAATGCCTAAACTAGACAAAGGAGCAGAGGAACCTTTTCTAGTTGCCCCTCCAGAAGGCAAAGGAAAAGGAGAAATTCCTCCTCCACCATCTCCTCCATCATCACCTTCATCATCCTCATCATCTTCTAGCTCTTCTAAGAAAAATAAGAAAACTTCCTTAATAAAATTAGATGTGAAGTTTGATTTGCCAATTTATGATGGAGAACTTAATGCAGAAAATATATATAATTGGATAAGAAAAATTGATGTATATTGGAGGGTATAGAATGTTGATTTAGAAAGGAAGAAGATTCAGCTAGCTAGCCTTTGACTTGGAGGAACTGCACTAGTATGGTGGGAAGGCAAGACACAAGTTGATCTGCAAAAACATGGTAAAATCATTTCTACCTGGAATGAATTTTTTTATGCTATCAAAAAGAAATTCTATCCTTTAGCTTACATGCAACAGGCAATGATGAGTTGGCAAACTCTTTGACAGTTGAAGGGTCAGAGTGTATAGAGTTATACTCAGGAATTCAGAAAGACAACTTTAACTCTAGGTATATCATTAGACTCACCTGAGACTTTATTGAAGTATATAGGTGGTATTCATAGCTATTTAAAGCATACTATTCTCATGTTTAATCCCACTAGCTTAGATTATGTATCAGTTCAAGCAACACATCTAGAAGCTAGAGGTAAGAATGTAAATCCAGAGGTTGGGGGATCATCTAAATATTTTGTAAGAAAGAGTAAGGAAAAGAAGAAACTGGAATGGAAGGAGAGAAAAGCAAACACCGTAAAGAAGGATAAACCTTCATGAACTCATTACAGGAAAGAAGGACACGAAGAGGCACACTGTTGGTTTTTTCATCCAGAACTGAAAGCTAAGAAGTTCGGTGGAAAGAAGAAAAAGAATGCTGCAGCTATTCAGCAGGACTTGGGATCAGATTCAAACGATGAAACAATAGCTACAACCATAGGTATTAAAGGTAATGATTCTTAAGCATCCACAAGTAATTATGCACAATCTGTTGATAATGAAAGTAATGAGAGGGAAAGAAATGAGCTTTTTCGTATTAGAGTAATTTCCAAGCATAACAAGATTGATACCTTATTTGATAATGGATCACAAGTAAATTTGATTTCTGAAACAATTGTAAAGAAGTTGGGATTACAAATAAAACCTCATGAGAAGCCATATCCATTAGGTTGGGTGTGTGATAAAACAAAGCTACAAGTAACGAGACAATGTAAACTTAGGTTTGCTATTTGATCAACATTTGTAGATGAGGTTGAGTTAGATATAGTTCCATTGGATATATGTGGTATTGTTTTGGGAAGTCCATACTTGTATGATAGGAAAGCTATTTTTTATAGAGTTGAGAATAAGTATCAACTCACTAAAGATGGAATAGAAGATATTGTAAGAGCTCATAAACTCAAAGATAACTATTCTCTCATAAATTCAGGGCAGATGAAAAGAATTGTGAATTCAAGTAAGCAATTTTTACTAATGGTTGTAAAGGAAAATGATCCTGAAAAATCCAATGCATCTGAAGGTTGTGATTCTAAACAGAAAGCTGATTTAGTTAAAGTTATTTCAGAGTATGATGTTCTATTTCAAGAACCAAAAGGTGTGCGACCCAAGCGAGAAATAGTACATGATATTTATTTGCAGCAAGATGCTCCATTACCTAACATTGGAATGTACTGGTTATCAGCTTTAGAGAATGCAGAGATAAAGAAGCAGGTATAGGAGTTGCTCGATAAAGGGTTTATACGACCAAGCACATCACCATGTGGATCTCCAATCGTGCTGGTGAGAAAGAAAGATGGTTCGTGGAGAATGTGCATTGATTATAGAACACTAAATAAAATAACAATCAAGAATCGTTACCCTCTTCCTCGTATTGATGATTTATTAGATCAATTGAAAGAAGCAATTTACTTTTATAAGTTAGACTTGTGAAGTAGTTATCATTAGGTTAGAGTTGCAGAACAGGATGCATGGAAGACTACTTTCAAGACAAGGCAAGGACTTTATGAATGGTTGGTTATGCCTTTTGGCTTAACTAATGCTCCTGCTACATTTATGACAGTTATGAATGATGTACTGAGATGTTAAAATTGGAAACTAGGGCCAAACTCTGTGTGGGTCATCTTATTCACAACTGATAATATTTTTATTAGATTCCTCTCATCGAGAGGTGTAGGATTGATCTAAAGATCATCTGATTCCGATATGTATTTATGGAGATATGAATTTATTTTGATTATGGAATAATTATCAAGCCGACCAACAACTCATGTAGGCTCAGAAGCCCAATAGTCGCATCTATTCAATCATCAACAGTTGTGTATAAATATAGGAGGTCTTTTCCTCATTTGGACTCACTCAACTCATCACATCTCTCTCTCTCTCCTACGCAGAAAAGAGGCTCTTCTCCTTCTGCACAGAAAGAGACTCTTCTCTCACACGTGTGGAAGGAAGGTGTAGAATTTAGGGCTGCAACGGTAGATCAAAAGTTTGACCAGCGTTGACCAGAAGACTCCCTCCTCAGAACTGCACTATAGGTGAATCTGGATCTCCTTTGAAGGCCACTTTTTTTGAAGGAATCAAGCCGATCCGACAATCGGTTTGCAAGATATTGTCTGCCCTAGTTTGGCTGATCTAGGGTTTGCTGCTGCTGATGTAAATCAGATTTATGTACTATTTCTCTCTGTTGAATTATTGAAGATAAAGGAAGATTTGCTCAAAGGGTTTCCCCACATTGGGGTTTGTCCCTCGCTAGCCGCCACATCTTGTGTCTCTTGTCTTGGCTTGTCTTTTGTCGATTGTTTAATGTTCTATCTGCACTTTACTTTATGAACATGTGATTGCTAATCTGTGGATTATAATAAGAAAGATAAGTAAATTTCTATAAGCATAGAACATACCATAACTTAGCATGGTATCAGAGTTGAGGTGAAGACAAAGCCTAATAAAGAGCAAGAGAAATCACCAAAGAGAATATTGGCAAGGCTATCCTAAAAGAACTATGGGGTCCTCAACACTCTTCCCTATCGAAGACAAGCTCCGTGAGAAAGCTGACTATCACGGATGGAAGATGTCTATTGATCTAACCTTAGAAGATCAAGGAGTGTTGGACCATGTGAGAGACAATATTGTTGAGCCTCCATCAAATGCACCTGCTGCTTCTAGGAACAAATGGAAAACCGATGAAGTCAAAACAAAGAAGATCATCCGGGACACTATTGACAAGTGCTTGGTGGCCTACATCTCTGACCTAAACACCTCCAAGGAAATCTATGATAGACTGGTGAGTTTATTTAAAGTTAATGATGCAAATCAAGTCTTGTTTCTTAGAAATAAGCTAAAGGAAATTAAAAAGGGAAAATATGAGAGTATGCAAGGATAATTCTTAAGAATCACCGAGATCAGGAACGATCTCCTATCTATTGGGGAGACTATTACTGATAGGGAAATGGCACTCACGACTCTTGGAGGATTACCATCCGAGTGGTACGTGTTCAGGACTACTCTTCTGAACAATAATGTAATCAGTGGTTTCAAGGAATTAATGGCTAGATGCATTCAAGAAGAAACAAGGGTAGAAGAGCAAGAAATGCCCATGCCTAAAGGTCCTCCCACTGCCTTTTCTTCTCATGCTAAGAAAAGAAATAATTCCAGGACTAAATAAAAAAGAAAGACTGGATGTAAGGGTGGAAGAAAAGGATGATGTTACATCTGCGATAAAGCAGGTCACTATGCAAGGGAGTGCCTTGATAGAAGGGACTCACACCGGGACGATGATCAAAATCCCTCTCATGGAAATCAAAGGAATGGAAAATCTAATAGCAAAGGTAAAAGGAGTGCTGGAAATAAAGGAAGAGGGAAACCATTCAAGAAGGCTAGAAATTCTAGGTATGAATCCAACATTGTTGAAAATAAGCAGGATGAATATTATCTACCAGCTGCTCTATCTACCTTGCTCCATCGGACTCAATGGGAATTTGGCTCATTGATAGTGGTGCCTCAAGGCACTTCACTGGTTACAAAGAAGTTCTCCATAATTTGATAGAGAAAGAAACTAACCTAGAAATTGTCCTTGGAGATAATATGAAATATCTCGTGAAAGGTGTAGGCAATGTCTCTCTTAAATTAAATCAAGGCAATACGATCCACTTACAGGATGTATTATATGTACCTAACCTCAAAAAGGATCTAGTGTCCATCTTGGGAATGGAAGACAAAGGCTACAAGGTGACCTTCAGTGATGGCAAGGTATGTATATGGAAAAATAATGTTAAATATGCCTTCACTCTTGGGTTTCGAGTTGATTCATTATATCAGGTCGGTGGAATTCCACTAGTGTCATGTCTTGTGACACATCTCTTCAGTCCGAACTTTGGCATTAGAGGTTTGCTCACCTTCATTATAAAGCTCTACCTGATGTAAGACAAATGGTAACAGGGATGCCTAAATTCCGAGTAGAGAAAGAAGGTGTATATCCGGGATGTGCCGAAGGAAAGCTAAAAAGGGGACCATTCCCCTCAAGCCAAAGCAAGACCTCTGATATATTACAACTAGTTCACTTGGACCTATCCGTTATCATGCCTGTGAACTCCTTAGGAGGATATTTATATTACCTTACTTTTACAGATGACTATTCTCGAAAGACTTGGATATACTTCTTGAAAAAGAAGGATGAAGTGTTCTCTTGGTTTCGACACTTCAAAGCCTTGATCGAGAATCAAACCGAAAAGAAGATCAAGATCTTAAGGACTAATAATGGGACTGCATATGAATCTAACGAGTTTCATGACCTTTGTAAAGAGGTTGGCATCAAGAGGGAGACTACTACACCATATACTCCTAAACAGAATGGTGTGGCGGAAAGGAAGAACCATACGATTGTGGAAGTTGTCCGTGCCATGCTCCATGATCAAAGACTTCCGAAGTTTCTATGGGCTGAAGCTGCAAACACCGCCGTATATGTACAAAAATGATGCCCTCATCAAGCATTGGGTTCCAAGACTCTTGAAGAAATGTTCACCGGTAAGAAACCTGACGTATCTCATTTTAGAATTTTTGGAAGCCCTATATATTTTCATGTGCCGAAAGAGAAAAGGAATAAATTGGGTGCATCTGGAAAGAAGGGAATCTTCGTAGGCTATGGTGAAAATACTAAGGGCTATAGAATCTATGTAGCCGGTCAAAGGGAAGTCGTGATTAGTCATGATGTCACCTTTGACGAAGATATGGCCCTCAGCAAGGTGGACAATCTTCTGACTTTGAGGAGCTCTCAAGAAGTCGACACCAGGGAACCAAAAGGAAAGGATGATGAAACAATGCCTGATGTGGAAGAACCCATGGATCCTATTGATACACCTGAGCCTTCCTCTTTTAGGAAGAGGCCCTCTTGGCTTAGGGGGATACTCGATGATGCTGAAGGACACACTGCACCCCGAGGAACCTTTCGTGAAAGTAAGAAATCTAATAGGTATCAGGGAGACCTAACCATCATGAGCACGATCATACAAAATGAGCCTTCATCATTCTCAGATGCCGTTAAGCACCAAGTATCAAAGGATGCTATGACTGAAGAATATGAGTCTATAATGAAGAATGATGTCTGGGAAGTAGTTCCCAGACCCCAGGAGAAGACAGTTGTCACTTCTAAATGGCTTTACATGATAAAGCATGCAGCAGATAGAAGTACAGAAAAATATAAGGCTCGTTTTGTCGCTCGTGGCTTCTCCTAGAAGGAAGGTATAGACTATGACGAGATATTTGCACTGGTTGCCAGATATACCACCATTCGATCGATCATAGCCCTTGCGGCTTCACAAGGATGGAACCTACATCAGATGGATGTCAAGATGGCATTATTGCATGGTTCAATCAAAGAAGAGGTCTACGTGGAGCAACCCGAAGGATTTGAGATTTATGATCGAAAATCTCATGTATGCAGGTTGAAGAAGGCTCTCTATGGGCTGAAGCAAGCACCCCGAGCATGGTATGAGAGGATTAACAGCTACTTGATGAAGTTGGGATTCACTAGGAGTGAAGTTGACCCTAACCTCTACTTTAAGGTTGAAGATGAAAAGCCTCTCATACTGGTGCTGTATGTGGATGACCTGTTCCTAATAAGTGCAGACCCTATCATTCACAAATGTAAGAGGGAGTTGGCTTCTGAATTTGAAATGAAGGACCTAGTACTGATGCACTATTTCCTAGGACTTGAAGTTTGGCCGAAGCCAAGGGAAATTTTCCTATCTCAAGGAAAATATGTGGTGAAGATATTGGAAAGATTCGGTATGGTAGACTGCAAGCTTGTAACTACCTCGATGGAGCTTGACTTCAAGAAGTTAAGCGGTAGTGCTACTGGATCTGTTTTATGAAATGCTACCGAGTATCGACAACTCGTCGGAGCATTAATGTTCTTAGTGAATTCCCGTCCAAATATATGAATTGCAGTCGACACATTAAGTCAACATATGGTTGAACGTCACCACATACATTGGATTGGTGCCAAGAATCTGTTAAGATATCTTCGTGGCACAATTACATATGGGTTAAGATACACTACCAGAGATGTGAGACTATTTGGATACATTGATGCTGATTAGGCAGGCAGTGTGGTGGATATTAAGAGCACTTCTAGGTGCTGTTTCTCCTTGGGATCTGCTTCAATATCCTGGATGAGCAGGAAGTAGAAGTGGGTAGATTTGAGCACCACCGAGGCAGAGTATATTTCTACTAGCATGGCCTCCTGTGATGTAGTCTAGTTGTGGAAGCTCTTCAATGAGCTGTTTGGATTTACATTGGATACCACCATCATCCTATGTGACAACTAGAGTGGGATTCGTTTGTCAGAGAATCCCGTATTTCATGATCGCTCCAAGCATATTGATATCAGGTACCACTATATTTGAGATATGGTGTAGCGGGGAACTATAAGGCTCCAACATTTTGGTACAGATGAATAGGTCGCCGACATTCTGACAAAGCCCCCAGGAAAGGTCAAATTTTTGACTTTCCAAGAATGACTTGGTGTCGTTTAGAAACCCTTTGATGAGGGTCCTATATGATGTATGGAGCTCTTGTAGGTTCGGGGGGGGGTTGCGGGGTACTTCTTGGAGCGACATATGACCACAGGGTAAAAGAATCAAAACTTTCCTCGTAATACCCTGTGGCGATTATGTAGCAGGATTATTAGTTCTCGTGTGAGGTCTGGATGATGTGTTCTCCATGACGATTATGTAGCAGGATGATTAGTTCTCCTATGAGGTTTGGATGATGTGTTCTCCATGATGATTATGTAGCAAGATGATTAGTTCTCCTATGAGGTCTGGATGATGTGTTCTCCATGACGATTGTGTAGTAGGATGATTAGTTCTCCTGTGAGGATAGGATTGATTAGTTCTCTTGTTGAGGCATCCTACCCATGAAGTCTGGAACTTATGGGAAGTACCTCTCATCTAATCAATGACCAGGGAAATGAGGATAGGGACCATAGTAGTACTGATGGACGCATCGTTGTATCTACCATACTCCCTATGCTAGGATGACCTTTATTGATCTGGAATCAATTATACTAGTCTGGGACTAGTGGTAGGAGTTGTACCCACTATGACACTGACTTCGGGTCGGTTGAGGACTGGTCTAGGACCAGTGGTACACACTTTGAGACTGAATTTGAGTTAGTGGAGGATGATACTGGTCTGGGACCAGTGGTACACACTCTGAGACTAAATTTGAGTCAGTGGAGGATGATACTGGTCTGGAACTAGTGGTAGGAGTTGTACCCACTATGACATTGACTTCGGGTTGGTTGAGGACTGGTCTGGGACTAGTAGTACACACTCTGAGACTGACTTTGAGTCTGTATGATACATCCTTGATCATTTCTTCTTCTTCATAATTAAGAAAGCATAGCAGAGCATAACAGAGCAGAGCAGAGCAGATCAGAACAGGACAGAAAGAACAGAGCAGAGTAGGCAGGAGAGTAGCGCAGAGCAGGGGCCAAGCTGTATAGGGCAGTGCATTTGATGTATGAATAGTAGCGACTGACAGACGAATCGCTGATGGAGTTCTCCCTAGTTGAGAGGGAGTGTTCAAATTGGCAACTAGGGACAAAATCCATGTGGGTCGTCTTATTCATGGCTGATAATACTTTTATTAGATTCCTCTCGTCGAGAGGTGTAGGATTGATCTAAAGATCATCCGATTCCGATAAGTATTTATGGAGATATGAATTTATTTTGATTATGGAATAATTATCAAGCCGACAACAACTCATGTAGGCTCAGAAGCCCAACAGTCGCATCTATTCAATCATCATCAGTTGTGTATAAATATAGGAGGTCTTTTCCTCATTTGGATTCAATCAACTCATCACATCTCTCTTTCTCTCTCCTGCACAGAAAAGAGGCTCTTCTCCTACTACGTAGAAAGAGACTCTTCTCTCACATGTGTGGAAGGAAGGTGCAGAATTTAGGGTTGCAATTGTAGATTAGAAGTTTGACCAGCGTTGACCAGAAGACTCCCTCCTCAGAACTGCGCTGTAGGTGAATTTGGATTTCCTCTGAAGGCCGCATTTTTTGAAGGAATCAAGCCGATCCAACGGTCAGTTTGCAAGATATTGTTTGCCCTAGTTTTACTGATCTAGTGTTTGCTGTTGCTGATGTAAATCAGATTTATGTACTATTTCTCTTTGCTGAATTATTGAAGATAAAGGAAGATTTGATCAAAGGGTTTCCCCACATTGGGGTTTGTCCCTAGCTAGTTGCCACATCTTGTGTCTCTTGTCTTGGCTTGTTTTCTGTCGATTGTTTAATGTTCTATCTGCACATTACTTTATGTACATGTGATTGCTAATCTGTGGATTATAATAACAAAGATAAGTAAACTGCTATAAGCATAGAACATACTATAACTTAACATCAGACCATTTATTGATAATTTTTTAATTGTTTATTTAGATGACATTCTTGTTTTTAGGACATGGGAAGACCATGTAAAGCATGTAAAGCAGACTTTAGATGTTTTAAAAAGATAAAATATCTATGTAAAACTATCAAAATGTGAATTTGGCAGAACATATTTAAATTATTTGGGTTATGTTGTAGGGGGTGGTGAATTGAAGATAGATCCCTCTAAGGTTGAAGTCATTGTGAACTGGCCTAAACCCAAATCTTCTACAGAGGTTAGGAGTTTCCTAGGGGCAGCACCATACTAGAGAAAGTTTATTGCTAACTTTTCTTTGATTGTAGCTCCATTACATGCTTTAATAGGATTGAAACAGGTGTTTTAGTGGGGACGCAAACAGCAGAAAGTCTTCAACACCTTAAAAGAGAAAATCAATACAACACCAATACTAGCACTGCTAGATCTTCAACATCCATTTGAGATTGAGACAGATGCTAATGACTATGCCATGGGAGCAGTGTTGATGCAACACGGAAAACCCATATGCTATCTTTCTGAGACATTTACCTCTGTAGTAGTTAATTATCCCACATATGATAAAGAATTGTATGCATTAGTACAAAGTGTGAAAAAGTGGAAACATTACCTAATGGGTAAAGAAACAATCATACATACAGATCATCAACCACTTCAATATTTTCACTCACAAACTAAATTACAACAATCAAGACATTATAGGTGGATGGGTTTTCTACAACAATTTCATCTTGTCATCAGATATAAGAAGGGAATACACAATAAGGTTGAAGATATGTTGTCAAGACCAATCATAAATTCATCTACTATACTTAAGCATAACTTAGTAATGCATGAAAGTTACATTGAACAATATGCTCAAGATATAGATTTTAAAGATGTATATGCAACTTTAAGTCATGGCAAGCAAGTAGAAGAATTGGATTATTATGTAAAGGAACAACTCTTATATCATTTGGGAAAGTTATGCATTCCACAAATTGAAAGAGTTAACATAATCCGAGAGGCACATACTTCTCTAATATCAGGTCATTTTGGTGTAAGTAAAACAGTTGCACAATTGCAAAGGTTCTGTTATTGGCCAAGAATGCATGAGACAGTTTCTAGATATATCAAAGGATGTACAATGTGTGCTACAAGCAAACCAAGTAATAGAAAATTAGGCTTGTACACTCCACTTCCAATTCCTTCTTGTCCTTGGGAAAGTGTTTCCATGGACTTTGTTGGGGGATTGCCAAAATCTAGAAAAGGTCATGATTATTTGTATGTTTTTGTGGATAGGTTTAGTAAAATGTGTATTTTGATACCATGTAACAAGCAGGTTACAACTGAACAAACAACAAAGTTGTTCTTTCAGAATGTATGGGTTCATTTTGGGTTACCCACTTCTATTATATCTGATCAAGATTCTCGATTTATTCGGAAGTTTTGGTCAAGTTTATGGTAGTTGATGGACACTAGGTTGAAGAAGAGCACAACATTTCATCCACAAACAGATGGTCAGACAGAAGTGGTCAATAGGACAGTGATCCAGTTGCTCAGAGGCTATTGCAGCAAGCATCCCAAGCTTTGGGATGAGCATTTGTGTTATGTGCAACATGCTTACAACCGTGCCAAGCACTCTTCTACTCAGAGATATCCTTTTGAGACTTGTTTTGGTTTTATACCAAAGTCTCCCTTGGATTTTGTCTTTGGTAAAGACATAACAGTTGATGGACATAGTGATGTGGACAAAGCAACCAAGTTCATTGAACAAATCCAGGAAATTCACCAGGCAGTACAGGAACAACTGGAAAGAAGTCAAGCCAAGTACAAGGCAAGACATGACAAGCATCGAGTTGAGCATAGTTTCCAAGTTGGTGATCAAGTCTGGTTGTACATCAGCAAAGACAGAATGCAAGGTGAAGGTAAGAAGCTAAAACCAATAAGGTATGGACCTTTCAAGATACTTGATAAAATTGGTGAAAATGCTTTTCGCCTTGATTTACCAGCTTATATGCAGATCTATTCAGTTGTTAATGCAGAAAAATTGAGATTGTATGAATCTTCATTGATTGAAGATCTTGAAGTGCAAAGTCTGTTGCCTTCTATTGAGGATCTGTTGCCTTAGTATCTCGATGAATTACAAAAGGACACAATTCTGGACAAGAGGGTAAGAACTTCACATTGAGGGGATACTGAGTACCTGAGAATAGGACTCAAAGGTTCAAATCCAAGCAAAGAAAGATGGATAGAAATTAGACAATTGAAGGAACTATATCCTCACTTGATCGATGCCTAAAAACCAACTTTTGGTGGTCCAAAAGCTTTTTAGTGGGAAGGCGTGATCCAAAATGGATCTTGTATCAAACATCTAAGTCTAAGTCTTCATATATGTTAACCATCGGAAAACACTATTGCAGAGGAAAACATTGAAGGAATGGCAGAAAATAGAGTAAAGCGAAGGTTGAAGTATCGTTGAATCAGAGCCGTTGGATTGAACCGATCAACGGTATAGATCAAATCAGTGGATCGCATCGGAGGGATCAACAATATCACAGTCGGCGGTGTGTATTGGGGACGACCCTATGGAAATTATGATCGCGATCTAGCAACACAACATGGACCATTGATTGAGCGCAGATCAATAGTCGGGATGATAATATCGCATCACAACGATACAAGGGGGATACCAATGGACCCGCGACCCCGCGATATGCGATACACCAATATCGGTGATCGGTGGACCCGAAAGGAATTGCAGATGTGGCTCTAGAAAATTTGAGTTCTGATATAAAAGTGTTTTCTCAGGATTTTTCTATGTATTGGTGTATTTCTGTTATAAAACCAAAATACAAAGGAGACATGGCATATGGCACTACAACGATAAAACATGGACCCGAAAGGATTTATGAATGCAACTTTATGTTAGTTGGGGTCCGTGGTAAATGGTATTTCGGGCGGGCTTCAAGTGGTAAGTGGAATTGGACGGGCTCCGCTCGATCCCATACACTGACCGACACATAGCACGTAGCAAGGAGATAGAAAACCGCTTTTTCAGGTTGGTGATCTCCGCACAAGTAAGCCATCTGAAATGCACATCAGCCGTCAGATCAAATGGTCACAAATCAATGGTGTAGAATGTATGAGCAGGTTGGATGATCAGGATGGATGTGAACCGTCAGATGAGAAAAAATCTACGTTGTGGGATGCCAAAGGGCCGATAACGGATGAGGCATAGCAACCGTCTGATTCCTTTGTTTTAGAGTTTTTCCTGTGTATTTCTCTATGTAAACAAAGAAGCAATTCTTTGGGATTTTTCACCGCGCGAGTCTTTCCGTTTGAAAAACGGTGGCCACTATACCTTAGAGTGTTTTACAATGATTGTTTAACGCTTGAAAGGGAGATGAACAGAAAGGGGCCAAGAGCTCGAAAGCCCAAAGAGGGAAGGTGAACAGATAGGGCCGATAGGTTTAAAAGACATTCTATGGTAGCACAGAGAGGGGGGCAGTTGCTCAGCGACAGAGAAGAGAGAAAGAGAAAGAAGATGACAGAGAGTAAGAGGGAGAGTCTGTGCACTTTTTTAGACTAGAGGATTTTGAGTAAATCCCTGTTGTTTTTTCACTGTTGTGTTGAGACTATATTCGAGATCACACTTGTAATATTCTGCTCTTAAAGACATAATATAGAGGTCGACACTGAAAGCTGGACTAGGAGACGTAGCTAGGAAGTCTAGTGAACTCCTTGATTATTTTGCTGTGTTATGTGTGTGTTTATTGTGTTTTATAACTGTCCATTGTCTATATTATTCGCAACCTTTTTGATCCGTTGCACTAAATAATATAGGCATTCCTGCACATGAGTCTGTAATACCTTAATATTGATTTAAGATCTCAATTTTAGATCAACAAATGCCAAGCATGTTAGACAATGATTACGTCCACTGCATCCAAGAAAAGCTACTGCAATTAAAGATGTGACCAAAGATGTTGCAATATTGTTGGTGACACGCTTTATTGCCATGGTGCCGATTCTATTTTCCAACGATGTTTAACTCATACAGAAGCTGAAAAGGCATTGAATGAATGCCATTCTAGGGCTTGTGGTGGTCATATGTCAGGGTTTTCCATTGCTCAAAAGATCCTACATGCAGGGTATTTTTGGCCTTCTATGTTTAAAGATTATATAACTTCGGTTCGAAAATGCCATAATTGCCAAATTCATGATTGAAAAATGTGTGTACATCCAACTTCTCTTCACCCAATCATTGTTGTTGGTCCTTTTTCTAAATGGGGCATTGACTTTATTACATGTAACCCTCACTCAACTGGGGGGCATGCATACATTATCCTTGTAGTGGATTATTTTACAAAATGGGCTGAGGCGATGCCTACATACAAGGATGACGGTGAAATAACATCCATTTTTTGTGTTCAATCATGTAATTGCTCAGTTCATAATACCACAAGCCACCGTCACAGACCATGGTAACCATTTTAGAAACCATATGATGATCGATCTTACCACCAAGCTAGGCCTGTGTCATGATAGTTCTACCCCATATTACCCTTAGGAAAATGGCTAAGTATAAGCCGTTAACAAGGTTTTAACCACCATTATTAAACAAATAATTAGAACTCATAAACGAGAATGGCATCTAATGTTACATCCAACCTTGTGGGCATACCGCACTACAACAAAAAATTCAATTGGTTTTACTCCTTTCTAGCTTGTCTATGGCATGGAAGTAGTTCTACCGATTGAATGCAAAGTGTTGTCTTTGAAACTAGAAATTGAATTATTACCAGCTACTTCTACTGAAGAGGTCCAAACACTTTCTGTACTTAGCACGTCTTGATGAGACTTGTCGTGATGTTGCATTAGCTAGTAAGGCCCAAAAGAAATGAGTTAAAGCACAACATGATCAGAATGTTAAACCTCGTTCGTATGCAGAAGGTGATTTAGTCTTGGTCTATGATCAAGAGCATGATAAGTTAGGTGCTGGTAAATTTGAGCCCATGTGGCATGCCCCTTATATTGTAAAATGTGCACTGACAAAAGGGGCCTATGAACTGGTGGATTATGATAGAATTCCTTTGGGAAAGCCCATAAATGGTCTTTACCTAAAGATATATTATTCTTAGATTCATTGGTGAAACATTTTTATATTACTATACCATATTTTATGTGTGACAACTTTTAGCGGTTTTTACGATTTTTTGCTACTTCTCTTGCTTATCTCGTGATTACATTTGATTTGTAGATGTCAACATTCCCTCACATTTACATTGGCTTCTCTTATGGTGCTAGTCGTAGTACTCAAAATTTGTCTTCTGCAACTTGGGTCATCTATTCGCTCACATATGAGTTAGTTTCTATTCATGGGATATGCCTCAGTCAAACAACGAACAATATTGCAGAATATAATGCAAATATTGAGCTATTATTTGATGCCATTACATTGGGTATTTGTTGATTGATCATTAGGTTAGATTCAAAACTCATGGTATTACATTTAGATGGTGTTATTCAATTAGAAGTGCTTCCATGTTAAGGATTTTTTTTGTGGGTTCGTCTCTTGGAACAAGAATTTGATTACATTGAATATCAATATATTCCGAGAAATTTAAACACATTAACAAATGCATTAGCTAATTATGAGTTAAATTGGTACTTGTAAAACATTTGTAAAGAAAACAATGCAATATTCATTTACATATCGTACAAGATAATAAAAAATAGAAGTAGTAGGTTTTTCATTAGAGGCTATAAATAAGTGTGGTTTTTTACAAAAAATTTCATCCAATGACATGAGGCCTCATGGCCTTTATTTTCTGAACATGCCGATACATCATCAAAAATAAAAAATTGTAGTCCTCAGACTAGTCACTATGCATGATGATGATCATGGTAGCATACAATAGCACGTGCTACTCGTCATAGCAAACGACTAATAGGACTAGGAACTCTTGCAATATGCCTTTGGTAGCAGAGAGGCAGATCATCTATAGTGGCATCTAGAATGTTGAGAGTCAACCTCTCAAGGTTGTGCTCTATCTCCGTCAGTGTCTCTGCCGCATCCTGGTTATGTACTATGGGGGCAACTGGTTGCTCACCACGCCGATCATACCTATGTAATCCGATTGGTCTCACTGGGGCCACATCTGCATGATCATTTCAAATAATTAGTTGGATGCCAAAAATAACAAAAAATACTAAAATATTAAAATCAACCAAGATGTGAAGTTTACCTCTATCACCCCACTTCATCCTAGAAGGCAGTGGCATGTATGGATCTCCTGTATAGTCCATCCATGCATACGAAAAGTCCAAGATCATGATGATCTAGCTTTCCAACCACTCAAAGAAGTCAATAATAAACTTGATTGTTGGTCCTTCACCACCTCCATGTCGTACCATAAGTGTTCCCCACTTCAACATGCGAGGGTCACAAGGGCCTCCTCTCTCTATAGATACCTGTGGAGCCAGAAGAGGAATCCACTCCAAAGAAAATGAAATCACGAAGGCACCATACCCAAAGTTTTTGAGTTTGCACATTTTGAACCTGGTTAGTTTCCCTTTCAAGTTGGCAACTATAACCTCACACCAGTTAAATATGGTACCATTGAATCAATCCACAATAGTCTACATTTGAGCTTTAGTTAGAAAATGTAAAGTTGTACTACCACACAACCGTGCCACAGTAAACCCGATGGATTGTAAAGTAATCTCATGTATGGTCTTGATACCAATCCGAACATCCTTGAGAGAAGCCATATCAGTGCAATAATGAATCAAAGAGGTACCATTGGTCTCACCACGCGCCTATGGCCAAACAAGATGATTTCATTGCCATGGCGTGGAATTCCACTCAGGAAATAGATGTCATCTGCATCAATGACTAGTCTGTGATCTCCAATGATGAAACATTCTTCCTGAACATTCCACTTGCCTACAAACCATTCAAGCAAGTCTAGTTGGGCCCTCATGCTCGGAATGGTGAAAAACTTGTATAATCCACAATTTATCAGGGTTTGTATGGTTGCTAGGTCATTGAGAGAAAGTATATCTTTTTCTTCATGTTAACGCTCTCTCCATTCCATGTTTATGGTTCAAAAGCCTGCAATTAAACATTGAAGATCATTAGAATCAAATTTGGAGAGATTTAGCAAAATATTTGGGTGTTTTCATTTATTTTTTCTTGGCCTCGGTGTTGTGCACAATTGACTTTGATGAACAGTGTGCATGTGCACAATTTATTTCCTTGAAATTGCGCACATAGCGCTAAAAATATTGTCGGTTTGTGCAGACCCAATGAAGGGTACTTGTGCACACCAAAGGCGAAAAACATTTTGCAAAACCCTCCCAAAAAACCAAAATCCATAGTGAAAAGCTAAAAAATTGACATGAAAATGAAGAGCTCAGATAGACCATCTACTTGGTGAAAGCGGCTCATGATTTCATCCAATAGTTTGCCTGGAAACAACTTCAGAAGTTTCTTGTAAAAAATTACTTTTATCTCTCTCATAAGGGTAAAAATGCAAATGGTGAAAACGTTTTACTTTTTGGACTTTTTATAAGTTTGTAGGGTTATTTAAATATTGTTTTTACATATTGACTCTTTTAAGTTTGATTTTATAAATGTTTTCATGTTTATTTTTCGAGCAGAGATACTTCTTTTGAGTTTAAGTATGCAAATTAGAGGATAATTATGAAAACAGATCACTTTGGCACTGAGTACATTTTATCACTTTTTCAAACTCATTAAAACTTGTGAAAAAGCGAAACCATGGATTTCTGTTTATGCCCTTTTCAAACTCCTTAGAAATGAAAAGATCGTTGAGTACTTGATTGTTCTAACTCGTAAAAGTAAATGAACAACCGTCCATTCAATATAAGTTTACCCCTTTTATGGACTAAACCAAACTATTTACGAAAACTGTATACATTGACTAATCATGGTCAATAGAGTTCTATTTTGGATTATTTTATCCTTTTTTCGGGCTTGAGAGACTAGATTTATGAAAAAGAACGCTGCAGAGTTTACTTACATTTTTCTCTTGACTCCCTAAAACTGAAAAACACCAAGCTTTACTCTCTCTGGACTTGTAAAAAATTTACGGTAAAATAACTGAACAAGTTTTCTTTTTGCATCTTTTCAAACTTTTTAAACGTGAAAACGACATTGAGTTACCCCTTTACTAGAATTGTTAAAATTAAACAGTACAAGACGCATTAAGCATGGTGAGACCGAACCACTCCTTCTTACAATTTGTTAAAAATACTTGGAAGGAATCATTCAAAAGATGACCTTATAGGACAAGCATATGTTATCCTCCTCGAGATTGTGAAAATTAAAGAGGTACATGCTAGTAATGGTGGGGGAAAAGTGAGAAAGAATCTTTGTTTTTCATTTGTAAAAGGAAGTATGTCGCTCTTGAACATAACACTCTGTCACTTTTGTGTCCAGGTTGGGAAATCCATTTCTTACTTAGTTGAGCATACCTCATTGAAAGTATTTAGTTGGGTTGGGTTTTATTTTTTGAGTTAAATGCTGCCAAGTCATCATGTCGTGTCTCTGATATGTTCAAGAGAAGTTCAACCTCAGTCAAAATTACTTTTTCGGTCTTATCCTTCTGTTGCATCAACTATCTCTGAATCAATCTTGAATTACTATAAACTGATGTTATTCAAAACTTGACATGATTTTTATATCGTAGGCCTTCCTGCGACAGATCATTTCCTATCGACTTCAGCTCATTATCTAGGAAGTTGATCTAGAAACCTTCAGTACCTTGAGGCCTGCATGCCTTAATGGAAAGTTTCTCACCTTTGACGACAAGTTCTCATCATTGGCCTTCGATCGAATGATTCTATGAGTGTTTGACATCAAATTATCTATTCACACTTCATATATTGTACTAGGAGTACCTTGAGATCCATTGTCATTATTGGTGGTTTCGCTCACACTTGTTAATGGTTCACATCATTGATCGATAATCAAATTGTTTCTACCATGTCCGACTTCAAGACATTCACTCGCATGTCTAGCTTCGTATTGTGGATCGAGGGATGGAGATCAAGACCCTGGATCTAGTTTCATCCATCTAGGTTGCATGGAGTTAATAAATATTCATGATTGTAAACATAAATCCATTAATGGTTACATCCATACTATGTCGTTTTTTGACATGGATCTTCAGATGTATTTCCATACTGTTCTATTGAGATATTTAGGTTCTGAGTATGGGAATTCCTACCTTGGTGATGATATTATATATTGCATTGTAACATTTGATTGATTGTTTCAAGTATCCGACTGTATTTTTTAACCCAAACCTTCGCATGATAAAGCATTTCAATCACCAAAATATTTCTTATGACTTTGCACTTTAAGGGACAATCTGTTACACATCATATTGTCACATAGGCAAATGATCATCAGTTTGGGTTAATCACTATCCACACATGTGTTCTGGAGCATTACCCTGCAGAGTTAGAAACTAAATTATCCCAAAGAAAGTGGAATTTCTAGATCCTATGGTACAAAACCTTGATTTTGGTTATGTTCACAATTACCTAGTTGATTCTTGTGCATTCGCAAGGAAGACCATTATTTTCTGTGCAGAAGTACGCACTGTCTTCCACTATGACTTGCGAACATGAATTGAAGTATGTAAAAATAAAAAGTAAACTATAGAAGCATTTTTGGTAGCATATATCCCAACCAACAAGATTCAAATGGGTTCCTATTCAATGTTTATCCCTCTCATTATGGAGTAACTCCCCTTCTTTAGTGGTACCTCTATTTGACTAATAATGGAACGCATCCCTTGGAGAATGGATCCATAACTTCTCATCCTTGGCCTGTAAAGCTAATATAGGTTTGAGGTTTGGGAAAGGAGGGTTGGAAGTAAGTCTATGCTATTGAGATTAGGTTGGAAGGCTTGTCTTGCAAGGGAGAGGGTTGGAGATGACAGAAAGGGATTTCTAAATCAAGGCATGGTTGTAAGGATTTTCTCTCCAGTTTTATGAATATAAGCAATTTTTCTTTCTCATTTATATCTCCATTGATTTAATTTGTAGGACTCCTTGATCACCTACATGAGTTTTTTTACATAATTGATCAGTTCACATGTTTATTTGGTCAATTAATTCATTTGTCTCTTTGATTATATGTTTTATGCTTTGATATCTTGTTTGTCTCTGTCTTTGCAGATATCTTCTAGAACATTGTAGGGAAGTTGTTGAGAGAAACGAGAGAACATTTGGAACATCAAAGGGTGAGTGATCAAAATCTTTGAGGGACTTCATCAATCGATTTGGTAAATCGGTAAGAGGCTTCTTACATTCTATTTTCTTTCAAATGATCAGAACTTACAAAAAGGTAGCAATTATTGTGTGTTTGTTACTAGGTCTTCTTAGAAGTCTAGGGAGATCACTTTTGTCTGCAAGAGGGATTTTTCCACATAACAAATTGGTAGTTGATGAGTCTCATCATTTAGTAATTATATGGGCCTTAATTGGCCTTAATTCACCTCCTAGGTTAGTCAAACCAACTATTCTCACAACTAATTGCATACTTTTGATTATATTTTTCTTATGAAATGAGTTAGAGTTGGATATTTCGCTTTGTGGTCTAATGTGCATGTAATGAAGGAATAAAGGATAAAAGTGTGGGAAATGCAGGGATAAAAGTTAAAAGCAAGGAACTATGGTAAAAGACCTTGGTAAAAACTCAAATGGGACAAGGGAGAGGAATTACAGGAGGTAAATCTTTCTCATTTATTGTCCATCCATTTGAATATCCCTCCATCAGTGTAAAGTACAAACAACCAAATCTGAAGTACTAAAAGAAAACCAAGCAAGTGGAAGTACAAGCAGCCTCCCTACTAGAAGGCAACTAAGCTAGCGAAAGTGAAAGGACAAGTTACCATTAAGTTGGGAGTTGTATCTCCCTAATTTTGAGGAAAGTCATTGAGACTTCAAATGTATAAATAGAGAGGCCTAGGACCTTAGTTTTTTTGTTAGCCAGTCAGTTAGTTACCAGTCAGCTAGATAGTCAGTCAGTCAGTGAGCAAGGATTCGAACTTATACTTTGTAACAGTTTTGATGTAATACAGTTTTTGATAATGAAGATGAGTTTTGATTTGAGCCAGCACTAAGTTAACTCAGAGGACTAAATCTCTTGGGTTTGGGCCCAACCCTAACAGCCAAAGCTCCTCTTTCTTGTATTGTATTCTAGCATAGCTTCCCATTTTCTGTTCATTTGCTTAATCAAATGCATTCTCATTACAACAATAGTATAGATTCATGCTTTCTGTTCATTCACTTAAGCAGTTCATTTCCATTACAGCACTAGCATAGATGCATGGTTTGATTATTCATTTAGCCAAGTAGATGCATTTTCATTACAGTGGTTCAACATAGATTTCTGGTTTCCTGCTCATTGACTTAAGTAGTTTCCCATTTCCTGTTCATTTTCTTCAATAGTTGCAGTCAATTACAACAGGGTAGAATAGAGTAGTTGTGTTTCAGTTTGTTCCATTTATGCTTTCATTTAATTAGTAGGTTGGTAAATAAAAGATCGATCAGGATGCTCACAGGTGTCTCAGCCTCACCCCCTCCCTCTAGGACTATGGTGTGAGGAAGAAACCCTGCAGCAACCCCAAAAACACAGGGCTTTGATTTTCATGGAGTTTGTCATTTAATACAGTCACCGAGGTCATTTCATAGTGCTTTGCCCCTTTTATGGTCATCAACTTGTTCGCTCTCCTTCTGTCCTAGGCCTCACTCACATTCCCATGTCTTTCTCTTTCAGCCTGAAATGCTTGTGCAGGAGCTGATAATTCATGTTTAAATGGTTTTTAACCGTCAAACGCCTTTCACAAGCCAAATTGTCCAATCACCGCTCAAATCCATTTTTCACATTTGAATTTTCACCCTTTAAATCCCCACCGTCGATCTGCCTTGTCAGATTTGATGGTTGTCACATGCCCGCTCACCAACCTACTCGGTCACATCTCCACTGTAGATCTGCCTTGCTAGATCCGACGGCCCTCATGCCATATCGCGTGGATTTCCTTTCGACTATTATCGGGCTGAGAGTGCACAATATGGGCGGTTTCCCTATGCTACGTGTCGGCTGGGGAGGCTAGTCGTGTGAATTCTCAAAATACCATTTACGGTTTTGAGGGCGCGCTAGATACAACTTACCGCCCTCCAATCCTGCTCGTACTTTCTGTACATTTCTTTTCACACTCCAACCTCCACTGTCGATCTGCCTTGTCGGATCTGATAGTTGTCGCATCACCCGACCAATTTAACACCTTGAACTCTCCACCGTCGATCCGTCTTTTGATCCGATGGCCATCACTTCACCCAATCGCCACTTGGCTTGGTCTATCTCCACCGTTCATCTGCCGATCGCCTCTGCGATATAATCCCATCCGTCTGTCTTGTTAGTCCTCCATGTCCACCCATTTGCCTACGTACCCTCTTGCAATCCGATATCATCTGTTCGTTTGCCTTTCACTCACCTGATCCAATGGTCCTCATGCACTGTTATCCATTATGTCCACTTTTCACCATTTTGACCTCTGACCGCTTCTTCTGCTTCAACCCAAACTTAGCCTAGTTCCATTTCTGATCCCTTAGCCTAGTTTTGGTGCTTTTTGCTCCTGCAACCTAGATAGCAGCAGTAGGTTAGTGTTAATTTCCAATTTTTTTTAGGCATAGCTGTCTTCATGATACATTAGGTTATGGTGATTTAGGTTTGCATGTTGTTTTCTTCATTTCTGCAGTAGATTAGCTCTCCCCTATACTAGGTTTACCCTCCTTCCATCAAAATCAAGCTTCTTCTGACCCTATAGAAGTCTGGCTTGGAACTCCTGGGTTCTCTTGCCAGATGAGCAGTGACAATAGGCAGTATTTTCACTTCTACTTGTGTATATAGCACAGTCACCTCCAAGTTTGTACGAACCCTGGGTTGATAAGTAATGTTGGTAGCCCTAGGAGTTGCAACATTCTTGCTGTAATACCTAGGCTCATCACTTTTTGGCACCATTGCCGGGGAGGTGTCAGAGTAGGATGTGAACTACTATTTTCTTCTATTTTCTAGTTTTCCAACTTTCTTCCATTAGTTTATTTCTGCAAAAGTAGTCTAGTTTATTTCTTTCATTTTGCCATTTATCTGCTTTCCTTTCCATTCTGCAAGTTAAGCTAGTTTCCTTTCCTGCAAGTAGAATTTCAATTCAGTAAGTAGTTCTCTTTCTATCAGTAGTCTTTCATTCAACAATTTCAATTCAGCAAGTAGTTTCCTTTTGTTAGTGGTTTTCATTCAGTTCAACAATTTCATTCTGCAAGTAGTTTTCATTCTGCTAAGTTGTCTTTCATTTAATCAGCAATTTCCTTTCTGCAATTACTTCCCAGCTTTCAAGAAAAATCTCACAAAAACCCAAAAACATTTCCTTTCATGCCTCGTAGGACTAGGGATACTTCAGGAAAATTCTTGCCAAACACCCCCACCTCATCCAACATTCAACCTCCTTTCTTCTTCATTGATGATGAATTGGAAGCCCCTTTGGTTGAGAAAACTGACATATTTGAAGAACCTATATGGGAAGAAGAAGAGGAAGAACCCATTCCTACTGAACCAATGGCTAAACACTTAAATGATAGAGGAGATATAGGGAGAATTGGGAGTGCCTTCCCCATTAGGGAAACCAACGGGGACACTAAAATGAAGAACATAAGCCCCTCTGCTCTACCTCATTTCCATGGCTTGACCACAGAGGACCTTGACACTTTCCCATTTGAGTTTGTTGTTGTCTGCCGAACCTATGACTACACAGATGATGAGAAAAAGTTGAAACTGTTTCCATCTACCCTCAAGGAGGCATCATTGCACTGGTTCATGGGTTTACCTGGAGATAGCATAACAACTTGGGCTCAGATGCAGCATGCCTTTAACAACAAATATAGGGACTACTGTAGGTTAAAGGACACTAAAGATGAAATTTTTAGGATGACCATAGGCCATGATGAATCCCTAGAAGACTACGAAGAAAGATTCCAGCTCAACTACGCACACTTGACCCTGAGTTACTGAAGCTGGTCCTACTTAGAGGAGTAAGGGAGGATATCCTAGACACCTTACATATGTTACCATGAGGAGATATCTAATAACTACCCTATGAGGACAACAAGACTATCTTTAGAAACCATTCTAGGGCAGCCAGAAACAAGGGTAGATGGAGTCAACCTATGACTAGTACATCGTCCTCCAACTCATCCATCAAGGGTGAAATTAGGAATATGCTGGAGGACTTCAAAAGTGAGATGCTGCAAACCCTTGCCTTACAATTAGATACCATGAATATCTGAAGAAAGTAAGAGGAAGCATAGAGAGCCCTCGCCATCTTTTGTCCTAGGTTCACCAGAAGGCATCCTAGGAATGAATGCCCAGTAAACTATTTTAAGATTTGCTCAGTCTGTGAAGAAAACCACTCCACAGACAAGTACCCTTCCTTTCCTGGACTCAAAGCTGTATATCAAGGCGCTGAAGGGGTCACTGAGCATTTTTGCTACATTAACCAAAGGAGACCTCTTGGGCCTAGACCATACCAGCAGGGTATGCAAGGATCATCCCATGCATATTACAGACCCAACCAAAACATATATACACCTTCTTGGGGACCCCTTGTCATTCCCTCTCGGTATACACCCCTCCTTGGTCCTATACATCTCAATATCATTCCTAGCCACCCAACCAGTCATTTCAACCTCACAATCAACCACAACAACAATGGAATACCACACCCCAGGGGTAGAGGCCCCAATTTAACAATGTTCCAGCTCTCTTGCCTCCATCACCTACCCAACTGCAACTCCTGCACTCTTCTCCACCTAGGAAACCCCAAATGCCTGCCCAGCCAAATCCAAACCCAAACAATAGGCAAGCCCAACAACCATACAGTGGAGAGACATCATACCTAGCTTATGCTATTGAAATTCAGGAGATTAACCTGAGATCTGGGAGAGTTCTCCCAAATAACCAACCTCCCTCCCAAAAAAGGAGGTCGAGGAAGAAAGAGAGGAAAGCAACCTTAAAGAAAATCCACCCTTTCTTGAAAGATCAGCCCAACCACACCAGCCTACCATAGAAGAAACTGAACTCCTGGGAGAATTGGAAAACCTATGTGTAAATATTCCCCTTCTCCAAGCAATCAAAGATGTGCCTATTTACAATAAACTGATTAAGGAGAAGTGTTTTAAGCAGCCAGGAAGAAGAATAAGGGATGCCCCTACCATTAATGTCATTAGGCAGTTATCTGACTTAATGCCGGGGCAAGAAATATGTCCAAAATACTTAGACCCTAGAAGCCTTGTAGTCGATGTCCACATCAATGGCACCATTGTCCCACACACTGATTGATCTTGGGGCTGCCATTAATGTGATGACCAAGGACACCATGCTCAAGCTTAACCTCCAAGGGTCATTGAGGAAGACCACAACAGTGCTGCAACTTGTAGACCGTTTCACAGTCACCCCTGAGGGAATTGTGGAGGATGTGATGGTCTCCATTGATTCCTGGGAGTACCCAGCATATTTCCTAGTTCTCTAGTCGAAGGCTAAGCTAACTGGTTACCCTCTCATCCTTGGGAGGCCATGGCTGGCCACAAATGATGCCTACATTAGCTGTAGAGTTGGGAATATGACCATCAAGAATGGGCACATGTCCAAACAATTAGTCCTATATCCTCCTACTCAACCCTCCCTAGAACATGACTTACCTTTATGGTTGGAGGAGGAGGAAGAAGATGAGCTTTATTCTACAGAAATGTATACTTTGGAAGCAATCATAGGAGGAGGACATCAAGATGAGGATGATTTAATTGAACACCTACTCCAAAGCCAAACTCCTAGTTCACTACCCCTGGAAGAAGAAGTAAAAGAAACACTAAACAGTCATCTAATTGAGATATGCTTGGCCGATTCCAACCCAATCCAAGTCAAAACCATAGAATTTGGCCCAGAAAGAACCTTGAAGATTAATCCATCTCTTTCTACTTTAGAGGAGGAACAACTATGCAAGTTGTTGAGGGAGAACCTAGAATCCTTTGCTTGGAACTACAAGGAAATGAAGGGAGTGCACCCCTTGGTGTCTACTCACAACATATACATCAAGGAAGGTTGCAAGCTAGTTAGGCAACCACAAAGGAGGATGAATCCAACCCTCAAGGACATAGTCAAAGAAGAACTACAGAAACTGTTAGATGTAGGGTTCATTTACCCTATCTCTGTTAGTGAGTGGGTCTCTCCTTTAGTTTTAGTGCCCAAGAAAAATGGGAAGTGGAGGAATTGTGTCGATTATAGGGAGCTGAACAAAGCCACCAAGAAGGATCATTTTCCCTTACCCTTCATTGACCAAGTGTTAGATGGCATGGTAGGGAAGAAGTTCTTTTCTTTCCTATATGGATTCAGTGGGTACAACCAAATCCAAATCTACCCAGAAGACCAGGATAAGACCACTTTCACCTATCCATGGGGTAATTTTTCCTATATAGTCTTTTCTTTCGGCCTGTGCAATGCTCCTGCCACTTTCCAGAGAGCAGTCCTAAGAATTTTTGCTGAATTAGTTCATGACACTGTGGAGATCTACATGGATGATTTTACACCTTATGGTTGTGATTTCCAAGAGGCCCTGACTAACTTAGGCAAAGTATTATGCAAATGCATTGAGATGAACCTGTCCCTCAGTCCAGAAAAATGTGAATTCTTAATGACTGTAGTGACTGTGCTAGGTCCCTCAATATCTCAGCAAGGACTGTAAGTGGACCCAAACAAAGTAGCAATCATTCAAAGGGTCCCTACTCCTCAAAAGCAGAGAGATTTTAGGAGTTTCTTAGGGCTAGTTGGATATTACAGAAGATTGATAAAAGACTTCAGTAACTAGCCTCTTCTTTGTTTGGTTTATTGGCCAAAGATTCTAAATTTATATGGTCAAAGGGTTGTCAAGAGGCCTTGGACATTTTAAAGGGTAAGGTAACCACTGAACCAATCCTTAGAGGCCCAAATTGGGGCCTCCCTTTTCACATTCATGCTGATTCCTCACATAAAGCCATAGGAGCAAACTTAGGACAGGTAGAAGAGAAATTGCCTTATGCCATCTATTTTACCAGTAAAAACCTGTCAAAGGCCGAGCTAAACTATACTGTGAGAGAAAAAGAACTCCTGGATGTTGTTCATTCATTGAAAAAATTTAGGCATTACATTACAGGCTTTCAGACATTTGTGCATACTGATCATGCTGCAATTAAATATTTAATGAACAGACCAGATGTAAATGCTAGAATCATAAGATGGTTACTCTTATTGCAACAGTTTGATTTAACTATTGTTGATAGGCCTGGTAAAGAAAATGTTGTTGCTGACTTTCTGTCTAGAATGAATCTACATGCAGGTGAAGAAGGAATGGTGGATGATCAATTTCCAGATGAGCATTTGTTTGCTATTTCAATGCTCTCCCCATGGTTTGATGATATAGAAAACTACATGGTGTCAGCACAGTTCCCACCAAACCTACCCTCTAGAGAAAAAAACAAGATAATCAGGAAAAGTGCCCCCTTCACTTGGATTGGGGGCAATTTGTTCAAACTTGGTCTAGATCAAATATTGAGAAGATGTGTAAGGGAAGAGGAGGTCTTTAACATCCTTCTGACCTGTCATGATGGGCCTTGCGGAGGTCACTTTGCAACAAAAAGTATAGCATTCAAGGTGTTGCACGCAGGCTATTATTGGCCTACTCTTCATCAAGATGTGAAGAAGTATGTTAGTCAGTGTGATCGGTGCCAGAGGATGGGAAAGCCTACTCCAAGGGATGAAATTCCCCTGCAGCCTCAAGTGACTTTCGAGCCATTTGACAAGTGGGGCATTGACTTCATTGGGCCTATCAACCCTCCTTCCAAGAAAAAACAACACATCATTATGTGCACCGATTACTTGATTAAGTGGGAAGAAACCAAAGGAACCAAGGCAACAACAGAAGAAAAGGTGGCTGAGTTCCTAAGGGAGAACATATTCTACAAATTTGGATACCCTAGAGAACTAGTCACATACCAAGGCAGCCAGTTCACCTCCAACATGATTGAAGAAATGCTCATGCATCACAAAATCAAACATAGGACCTCCACTCCTTATCATCCACAAGCTAATGGGCAAGTGGAGGTGACCAACAGAGCACTGGAGAACATCCTGACCAAGGTAGTAAACAGCAACAGAAAGGATTGGGCTGAGAGGCTAGTTGAGGCCACCTGGGCCTATAATACAACATGGAAGACCACCACTAGATTCACACCCTATGAGTTGGTCTATGGAAAAAAGGCTTTGTTGTCCATTGAATTTGAATATAACACATTGAGGATGGCAACCCAACTATATCTAGATCTCATTCATGCACAAAAAGAAAGGTTGTTTCATTTGAATGGCCTATATGAATTCAGAATGCAGGCCCTCCTTCATATAGAGATAATTCAGCTTTAGAGGAATATTTGGCATGACAAGCACATTAAGGAGAAGTTGTTTCAATAAGGAGATTGGGCCTTATTATATGAATCAAGGTACAAAGACTTCAAGGGAAGTCTTAGAACAAGATGGCTCAGACCATATGTGGTGGAAAGATGCCATGACAATGGTTCGATGCGAATGAGGACGATAGATGAGGAAGCCATTCCATTGTTAGTTAATGGACACAAATTGAAATTATACAAGAGGCCTTCATCTAAACAAGAGTTCATTGACAACATCAATAAGAAAGTGATGATGGTGGAGCAAGTCTCAGCTCCTCCCTCGTCATGTCATTGAAAAAAGAAAGAAAAAACAGAATAAGGATTTAGGTGAAAACCTCCATGAGGCGCCTGAGTCCCATCTTTGGGTTGAAAACCTCCATGAGGCGGCCCAAGGATGAGAAAAAAAGGAAAGAAAAAGAAGATCCCTGGGTGAAAACTTTCCTTGAGGTGCCCACGGAAGATACCTAGGGTGAAAACCTCTTTGAGGCAACCTAGGTGTTTTTAAAAAAAAAATATAATAATAAAAGAAAAAGAAAAAGAAAAAAGAAAAAAAGTAATTGTTTTGTAGGTGGATGAATCAGGGAGCAAAGAGAATATCAAAAGGGAACTCTGCCTTACATGTACTCATCACCCCCACTCCTTACCATGCATCCCTCCATAAATTCCATTGTTTTTTCACTTCACTACTTCAATTCAGGAGAAGATTATGTTTTCCACAACATCACCTCATCCACTACCATCATCCCTACCTTCACACACTCCTACTCCCTCTGTATAACAGATAGCAGAAAAGGCAGAAAGATGACCATACAGCAGCAACAACAACATCTGATCTGCAGTCACAGACACCATGAACAGATAGCAGAGAAGGAAGAAGAATGATCATCAACAACACCTCTGATCTTAGACACTTGCAACGTGAAATTAAGGCCACAAGTAGGTATCCTACTCACACACTCTTGTACATCATTCGATCAAAAGTTGTAAAGGTTAAGAGGTAGTTGATTTGTAAGTAAAGAGGTGGCTAGTCCTCTAAAAAGGCTATGCCCTCCAAAACCTCAAGATCCCTATAACATGGATAGTCTTCAATGACTTACCAGTAGAGGATGATATCAAAACCATCATCTATGATGTTAGTCCTTATGTCAGTAAGGAGGAGGCAAAACAAGAAAAAGCAGAGATAGATCTAGATGGGGAGGAGATGGATACAAAAGAAACTAATATAGAGGAACATGATGAAGGAGAACACAAAGAAACATGATGCTGAAACATAAGAGAAAGAAGGCATTGAAAAGAAAAGAAAAAAAAAAGAGCAGCAAGAAACAAAAGAGATAAGTGGTCTTAGGGACAGAGAAGCAGCTGAAAAATCAAACCCCATGGCCCTAATTAGCATCTAATTACAAGTAATCCTCAACTAACACTTAGATATCTTGCTATCCAAGGGCAAGCAAGTACAAATTTTGAGGAAATGTTTAAGCTGATAAGAAATGATAATATACATGCCTGCTAAAAGAGATGAAACATGGCCACATAGCTTGAAGATCAGAGAATATCAGTAGGAAGAAGAAGAAAGGAAAGAAGATTGCTATAAACAAGAAGAAAAGACCACAACAAAAGAATGAGATGTCAGAGAGGCTACCAGAGCCACTAAGTTGCTAAGAGGATGAGCAACACTTTCAATAGGGGGGTGATGATGAGTCTCATCATTGAGTAATTATATGGGCCTTAATTAGCCTTAATTCACCTCCTAGCTTAGTCAAACCAACTATTCTCACAACTAATTGCATACTTTTAACTATATTTTGCTTATAAAATGAGTTAGAGTTGGATATTTTGCTTTGTGGTCTAATGTGCATGTAATGCAGGAATAAAGGATAAAAGTAAGGGAAATGCAGGGATAAAAGGTAAAAGCAAGGAAGTATGGTAAAAGACCTTGGTAAAAACTCAAATGGGACAAGGGAGAGGAATTACAGGAGGTAAATCCTCATTTACTACCCATCCATTCGAATATCCCTCCAACAGCTGAAAGTACAAACATCCAAATCTGAAGTATTAAAAGACAACCAAGCAAGTGGAAGTACAAGCAGCCTCCCTACTAAAAGGTAGCCGAGCTAGTGAAAGTGAAAGGACAAGTTACCATTAATTTGGGAGCTGTACCTCCCTAATTTTGAGGAAAGTCGTTGAGACTTCAGATGTATAAATAGAGAGGCCTAGGACCTTAGTTTTTTTAGTTATCCAGTCAGTTAGTTACCAGTCAGCTAGATAGTCAGTCAGTTAGTGAGCAAGGATTCAAGCTTCTACTTTGTAACAATTTTGATGTAATACAATTTTTGATAATGAAGATGAGTTTTGATTTGAGATAGCACTGAGTTAACTCATAGGGGTGAAGCTCTTGGGTTAGGGCCCAACCCTAGCAGCCAAAGCTCCTCTTTCTTGTATTGTATTCTAGCATAGCTTCTTGCTTTCTATTCATTTGCTTAATCTAATGCATTCTCATTATAACAGTAGTATAGATTCATGCTTTATGTTCATTCACTTAAGCAGTTCATTTCCACTAAAACATTAGCATAGATGCATGGTTTGATTATTCATTTAGCCAAGTAGATGCATTTTCATTATAATGGTTCAACACAAATTTCTGGTTTCCTGCTCATTGACTTAAGTAGTTTCCTGTTTACTATTCATTTGCTTGAATAGTTGCAGCCCCTTGCAGCAGGGTAGAATAGAGTAGTTGTGTTTCAGTTTGTTCCATTTATGCTTTCATTTAATTAGTAGGTTGGTAAAGAAAAGATCCATTAGGATGCTCACAGGTGTCTCAGCCTCACCTCCTCCCTCTGGGACTATCGTGTGAGGAAGAAACCCTGCAACAACCCCAAAAACATAGGGTTTTGATTTTCCTGGAGTTTTTTCATTTAATACAGTCACCGAGGTCATTTCATAGTGCTCTGCCCCTTTTATGGTCATCAGCTTGTTCGCTCTCCTTCTGTCCCAAGCCTCACTCACATTCCCATGTCTTTCTCTTTCAACCTGAAATGCTTGCATAGGAGTTGATAATTCATGTTTAAACGGTTTTTAATCGTCAAACTCCTTTCACAAGCCAAATCATCCAATCACTGCTCAAATCCATTTTTTGCGTTTGACTTTTCACCCTTTAAATCCCCACCGTTGATCTTCCTTGTTAGATCCGATGGCTGTCACGTGCTCGCTCACCAACCTGCTCAGTCACATCTCCACCGTAGATTTTCCTTGCTAGATTTGACGACCCTCGCGATATGGGCGGTTTACCTGTGCTACATGTCG
Organism: Pinus tabuliformis; assembly: GCA_031772625.1. Taxonomy (NCBI): domain Eukaryota; kingdom Viridiplantae; phylum Streptophyta; class Pinopsida; order Pinales; family Pinaceae; genus Pinus; species Pinus tabuliformis. The sequence goes on along the minus strand of CM062818.1, from coordinate 1,157,686,836 downwards.
GCCGGGGAGGCTAGTCACGTGAATTCTCAAAATACCATTTACGGTTTTGAGGGCACGCGAGATACAACTTACTGCCCTCCAAACTAGCTCGTCCTTTCTGCACGTTTCGTTTCACACTCCAACCTCCACCATTGATCTAGCCTGCCAGATCTGATGGTTATCGCATCACCCGATCGATTTAACACCTTGAACTCTCCACCGTCGATTCGTATTTTGATCTAATGATTGTTGCTTCACCCGATCACCACTTGGCTTGGTCGATCTTCGTCGTTCATCTACCGATCACCTCGACAATATAATCCCAGCTGTCCGTCCTATTAGTCCTTCATGTCCACCCATTTTCCTACGTACCCTCCTGCAATCCGATCTTGTCTGTTCATTTGCATTTCACCCGCCTAATCCAATGGTCCTCATGCACTGTTACCCATTACGTCCTCTTTTCACCATTTCGACTTCTGGCCGCTTGTTTCGCTTCAACCCAGACTTAGCCTAGTTCCATTTCTGACCCCTTAGCCTAGTTTTGGTGCTTTTTGCTTCTGCAACCTAGATAGCAGTAGTAGGTTAGTGTTAATTTCCAATTCTATTCAGGCATAACTGTCTTCATGATCAATTAGGTTATGGTGATTTAGGTTTTCATGTTGTTTTCTTCATTTCTGAAGTAGATTAGCTCTCCCCTAGACTAGGTTTGCCCTCCTTCCATCAAAATCAAGCTTCTTCTGACCCTATAGAAGTCTATCTTGGAGCCCCTGGGGTCTCTTTCCAAATGAGCAGTGAAAACAGGTAGTACTTTCACTTCTACTTGTGTATATAGCACAGTCACCTCCAAGTTTGTACGAACCCTGGGTTGATAAGTAAAGTTGGTAGCCCTGGGAGTTGCAGCATTCTTGTTGCAATACCTAGGCTCATCAGTAGGATGAGACACCTAGGTTCTTGCTAAAAAGAGATGATAAGCCACTATGTGCTTGTCTTGGGGTTGATAAATCACTTATGTTCTTGCTCAGTAAGTTGATAAACCACCTGGATATTGGGCTCTTGAATCTTGTAGTGTTTGCCTAGAAACCTAGTTGATAAACCACCCATTTAGTGTATTCATTACCCTAGAGCTGAAATGTACTTCAGTGAGCCTTGGGTGAATCCTTGTGATTGATTTCAGTTGGAATAGAAGGTCACTGTGGTGCTTACTGTTGGCGGCAATTGATAAACCACCTGGACAATGTACTCCTCTTTGTGATTATCTATTGATTGGTGTTAGTGTGAATTCCCTTGAGCACTTAACTCCTCAAACTCTAAATCTGCCTCAGGGTTGGTTAGCTGTAAGAAATATTGCAGTGTAGCTATCCTATGGTTGGGTGGAGATTTGAACCCCCTCCCTTAGTTTCTAGTCATTCAATATATACAAATAAGTGTATTTACTTGTATACATATATGTTGCACCATGAATGATGAATGCTATTTCTATATGTTATAACAATGTATATATCAACATTATTAATGGGGGGATGTGTTATTCCTATTTGTTTATGATGATATGTTGTATGTATGCCCTCATGGTTATGAGGGGCTTGGAGGCCTCTTTGTTTATTGATACTTTCTTGAGTTACAAATGTATTTACATGGTGATGTATGATTGCTTGAAGTGTTCAGTTGACTATCACTATGCATGATTTCAATTGTTTGATATGCTATGAATATCATGGATCTTTGTTGATTAAACATTGTTAGAAGTATATGGTTGGTGCTATGTATGGCATGATATATTAGTAGTTTTGATAGTCAGTGTGGGATCCATTATGTGTTTTAATATGATGTTTCTATAAATGAACTTGCAGTGAAATATTAGCTATGGTTGAGCTTGTTTCACTTCATGATTGCAGGCTTCATTGGTAGATCCATTGCATGTATTATGGATTTGTGTAATGTCTGGAATGTTAGTGTTGAAAGAGGGTTCCATTCCTGTAGGAATTGTTGTTTTGAGAAACACTAGATTTCAAGGAAAGCTTGGGTAAAGTCCCCTGAAATCCTTAGAGTCTATAAGTCTAAAAACTATAGAGGATTGGACTTGTATCTAGGGCTGGATAAATCATTAGTAGGCTTTTGTGTCCAAGCTGGAGGTATTTTAGGATTGGCGAATGTATCCAGGAGTTTAGGCATCTAGTTGGTTTTCACTTGTGCATTTTGAGAATGCACTAGAATCGAAATGGTTTGGATATCTTGATGAGAGAGTAAGAAAAAGGCAAAATTAGGGGTGGGACCCATTCGGGTGTTCGACAACATGAAGCTGGATTTACTCGTAAGCTGGATTCCCATTAGAGAAATTTTGAGCTCTAAAATGGGCCTACTAAGGAATATTACAAAATAATAGTGGAAATAATAAAATAAGATAAGATTACATCATCAAATTTAAGAGGGAAGAAAAACTACCTTTTCAACTTATCTCCCTACGATTTTACTCAAATTTCAAGTAGGAGCACTCGTTGGATGCAAAATTTAATTCACTGGTTAGAATAAGATTTCCATCCAAATTGGAAAGGAAAGGTAGATATAGACAACAAGAAAATTTACCCTAGTCTTTTACTCACATGTTCTACCATGTGGCATTTATCTTAACCTCCATCGATAAGAGCAAGTTTGTAGATGTGGAACAAGCTTAGAATCCTAGTTGATGGAACGAAAAGAAAGGGCGTCCACTCGCAGAAATATAAACCCTACACCCAAGCCAAACCAAGTAGAGAGGGGCCAAAGACAAATGAATGAATTGGGTATATTCTTTCTCTATCCAAATGAAACCCTAAACAAGGTGAGTCATTGATTCACAAGAACAGATCATGATCATCAATCACCTTCCCCCCTTTTTCCATACGAAGTTATGTTAAGGCACGTGGTAACCCTAGCACTTTAAAACAAAGAATTAACCATGTGACAATAACATGAACCCACATTCGTAGCTATACACCCCATCTAAAGGGTCACAGGTAACTATGAACACATCAAACCTTATATGAAAGAATGGGTGTGTAACATTGGCCAAAGGGTCCAGCTTGCAAAAGGGTTCCACTTAAAACATAAATTACAATGTCTTATTATAAGGTTAAACCAAGGAATTAAGAGAGTTAAGTTATGTCCATGACAGAAAGAAGGGGATAAACCCCACAAAAAATCTAGATATATAATGCAGGATATGAAGAAATAAATGACAAGCCAATATGACAATAAATGTTATAGTAAATATTATACATACCCAAGTATTTGTAAATCCACATCATATGCCTAAAATACAGAATGGGAACCTAAGAGGAGGTTAAGGGTATATATAAAATCCATTCAAATTTATTAAAGAAGAAAACCAGTGTAAGAAGGTAACTCGCTTCAATGTTGTAAAATTAATGTAGACATAATTAATGATTTATCCCATACCATAGAATGTATGTCATTGGTGAAGAAGACCATTGGTGTGACTATAAATATGACAAGGAAATTTTTTTAGGGTATGTTTATGAGGTACATTACATGTGATCATGTAAGTATAGCTCCATCCATAGAACTTGTATCAACATTTTCTTACAAAGGTACCACACAATAAGAAGAAAAGCAAGAACATGGAGTAGATATAATACAGCATAAAAAAACACGAGAGAAATTGACAGAGAGAGCATACCACAAGAACCAAATAAATCACCCATCTTATGAATCTTAAACTAATATAATTCTTTGAGGATGGACTAGTTTGAACCACTTAAAATGGGATTTAAAACAATCAATTGAAACTTTAGCACAACTTATCATAGGCACCGTTACCCACCATTTTAGTGACGATGCCACCATCTTGTTTAAATGAAAAAAAGGTTTAAAGGGGGTTTCCATTGTATTGAGGGGTGCTAGTGTTTGTATGCTTGATGAGATTAGGAAAACCTTCAGAATTTGGTGGAAAAGATTCTATGTTCAAAGATATACCAAAGTTCATATTGAATGAACAATTCTTGGAATTGATAGCAGAAACACCGGTATACAAAAGAAATGAAGCTTGATCACTATTGGAATTTTGGTTAGCTCATAAGATGTTTCCGAGAAGGATACCCACCAAAATAATTTGGTTGGGAAATTTACCCAAAGTTGGGGTTTTGGACCCAAGATGTGGGTTTAAGACCTAAAAGAAAATAATTAATTATTCTAATGGGTTGAGAGGCAAAAAATATAAGTTCTAGTGGTTTCCTAAATGACCCAAGAGAAAAGGATAAATAGAGGAGGAGGCAAATGAGATGCTCATTTTGTGCAATAGAGATGTGACCTCTCTTCTGTAAGGAGTGCCTTAGGAGGGTCGAGTTCTACTCATGGAGGCTGAGTATTCTTGAGAGAATATCGTAGTCTAGTTCTGAGAAGGTTGAGTCAAAGGTTAGAGGAGAAACCACAGGTAGCTGAGATATTTGAGGGTTGAAGAGCAATGTTGAGCTTGGCATAGGGCATGGTTTAAGGCCAATAAAGGAGATCTGGCCATGCTACTGTAATCCTTGAAGGAGGCCTAGTTTCTCATCCAGTGTGAAAAATATTGTGGAAAGGTAGAGGAAAGGGTTTCCAATAAGAGAATAGATCTAAAACATTGCAACACTTATTGTGTACAACATTAACCCATGAAAGAGCTGCAAATCCTAGTGAGATAGTTACAACAAGGAAGAATATTACTTCTAAGAGGACCGGGTCTCTGTTCTAGATATGTTGAGCTAGTTTGTGATAAAGGAGGCTTGCTTCAATGAGGAGGATACAATAGGGTGTATTACCTTTAATTTTGAGATTATAAGTTATATAATTCTTTTAAATATACTCCATCTTTATCCAGAATTATCTAGAGATAGCACATCCCCACAACTTCACATCCATATAAAATAAATAAGGCTGATGAGATTTTCCAAGAAGAGTTTTTTCTTATCCCAAGTCCAAAGGTTTACTAATTTACAACTGTTTTCAAGCCCATGATAAACTTCCACCCTCAATTTATCATTTTCTCAAGGTTATAGTTCTAATTGAGTTTGTGATAAATATTAATTCCAAGACATTTGTATGAAGGAACTTCCTCCAAAATATTGTTGTCATATTGTTATGAAACCAGCTCAAGAAAAGATAGAAAAGATAGATCAACGCCTTATAATTCAGCCTCTTCGAGGGGGCAACCTCCTTTACATTACATAAATGAACAATTCTTGGATGATACAAATGAAAAGACCTCCTTTCTATATATAGGAGTCTAAGGGGTCATAACATAATCAGAGCCGACATAACAATAATAATGTAAGGGCAAAATAATAACAATAGTGGGCTTCTATGTGGCACAATAGTAACAATATGGGCACTACATGGGTACATCAATATAATAAGTGGGTTGTACTAATAACAACAAGGGGTTACACTAGTAGTATAGGGGCCTAGTATTGCCAACATTTCCTTCTCATCTAGAGGGGTTACACTAGTTGTTTCGTTTGATTTTGAACTGAAGTGGCGCGATCCTTTAAAAGTTGGAGAACTTGTTGTTGATGCTCGATGTGATCTTTCTCTGCTTGAACCTTTTTCTTCTTGATATGTCCTTCTATCTCTAGAGTTTGAGGAGTGGTAATTTCTTTCAATCCTTTACAAGATATGGTCGGATTCATTTCTTGATGCTCGATGTGATCTTTCACTTCTTGAACATTTTTATTCTTGATATGTCCTTCTATCTTGATAGTTTGAGGAGTGATAATTTCGACCAATGAATTACAAAATATGGTTGGGTTAATTTCTTCTTTCTCGATGTAATCTTTCACTTCTTGCACCTTTTTCTTCTTGATATGTCCTTCTATCTTGAGAGTTTGAGGAGTGGTAATTCTTGCCAATGCCTTACAAGATATGGTGTGATTCATTTCTTCTTTCTTTGGGGTGGGGTCATGGCGTATATCCTCTTCTTTTGATGTTTCTTGATCCTTTTCTTCCTCCTCTTCATATTCTATGTAAAATAATTTCTTCTCAGCACACTTATGACCTTTAGTGCATTTGCTATCACAATTGTAACAAAGCCCTTTTTCTCTTTTTTCTTCCAGTTGTTGTGGTGTAACCCTTGTAGGTTGTGGAAGGCTCAGAGAAACAACACTTCCATCTTTATAGTTGTGAGGGGTATGCTTCCTGGTTTCCATAATTTTTCTTTGCACTATGTCACAAAGCCCTTTTAGTCTTTCCAATTGTTGTGGTGTTGCTCTAAAGAAAGTGTTGCTCTTTGTATCCTCATAATGTGCTATCATTTCCTCCGTGAAAATTGACCACGTAACAAGTTGTTTACGAGAACAAAGCCCTTTATACCATAAAAATTGATCCGGTTCTAAATATGAAGATGCAATACATACCTTTTGTAATACTGGTACACCATGTAGATCAAAATATTGCTCCATCTGAAGTATCCACTTTACCGGATCCTTGCCATCAAACTTCCTCATCTTGCTTTTTCTTGATTTTAGGAGCTCGATCTTGAAACGACAGTAACTCTGTACTTTCAGATCTTTAAGTTATGAAATTGCAACCTGTAGTATCCCTCTGTGTCCTCTTTCCAATGCCACAAGTCTGACCCAAATTGGATTCTCCAAGGAAGAGTTATGCAAAATCTCCCACAGTGACTTGATTATAGACTAGTTCAGTAGAGCAAACTTGTACGACGTGCCACGAGTCACTGTTTCAACCTTTGGATCTGAAAAATGCATACAAGAAACTAGAGTCTGTTCTCTTTCTGTACCTTCTTACGAAATTTCAATCCGATCCCCAGAGAGAAAGTTATGACGATTTTCCCCAGGTCACCTGTTTTGAATGTAATTCAGGAGTCTGCAAAAAGACCAGCTTCCTCATATCATATCTCCGCAAATATCACGCGAAAAGCTCTGAAATTTGGACCCAAGGTTCAGCGTGATTTCTTCTCAAATGGGTTTTTTTGCGACTTCTGAAACATCACAAAAAAAAAGTTATAGCGAAAATGCCACGATGACCTGTTTGGAGCAGCGAAACCCTAGAATCCAAAGCTCTGATACCAAATGTTATGAAACTAGCTCAATAAAAGATAGAAAAGATAGATCAACACCTTAGAATTCAGCCTCTTCGAGGGGGCAACCTCCTTTACATTACATAAATGAACAATTCTTGGATGATACAAATGAAAAGACCTCCTTTCTATATATAAGAGTCTAAGGGGTCATAACATAATCAGAGCCGACATAACAAAAATAATGTAAGGGCACAATAATAACAATAGTGGGCTTCTATGTGGCACAATAGTAACAATATGGGCACTACATGGGTACATTAATATAATAAGTGGGTTGTACTAATAACAATAAGGGGTTACACTAGTAGTATAGGGGCCTAACACATATATGAAAATGTTATATATGATCTTTTCAAATTTAATTATCATAATCTTAATTTTTTTTAGTGTTCATAATCATAACCGCACCAGAAGAGAAGCACTTGAGAATTGTTAGTTGCTTACCAATGTCAAATGGAGCCCTCGTCATAAGAACATGATCATCAATGTAAAGAAGAGGGATGGTGACTATAAAAGCAACAATTGCATCGCTGCAACCTGCATCTTATAAACAATATTCTAACTTATCAATCTCTATGCCAAGAAGGGCAGGGGATAGGGGACAACCTTGCTTGACTCCTATATTACAATTAATTTCTTTCAACCAACATTTAATTTTCATAAACCTGGCAATAATGTTCTCATACAACATTACCAAAATATTTAGCTCTTCTAACCTATTCCAATATTAGTGGTGAGAATTATGTCAAAAGATTTTCTAAATCAATGAAGCAACAAAAGGGTGTTATTTTATTAATGTGACGCTCCTGTATAATGATCCTAAGCATATTAAGGTAGTCCATGGTTGAATGATAACCTCTAAAGCCAACCTATCCTTTCACTCCTTTTCCATGGCTTTCTAGCCATATCCTGATCTTCTTTTTCAAAATATTTCCATAAAACTTGGCTAAAATGGGACTAATTATAATGGTCCTCTAATTAGAGGGATTTATTTTATCCCTAATTTTAAAAATAGGTACAAATGATTCTTTTAGTCCAAGGTTTAGGAAATACCTACTTGACTGCAAAATTGAAGACTTGTGTATGTGAGGGATGAGGATAAGCCCTCCAATTTTTAAAATTTCAACTTAGTAGCATTTGTTGTCCTTAGCTTTCCCTTTTGCAAGTTGCTTAACCAAAAACTTTATGTCTTCTATTGAAAAAACTTCATCCTCTATACAGAGGTTTGGAATGTTGTCCATGACAATAGGGGGTTCATAACGATTTTTAAGGCAAGAATTCTAGCCCCTCAAGGGAATCATATTATTTTATTTAGTTTCATGAGTTAAAAATTGCTTTAGAATTTCATAGGATCTAGCTTAGATATGTGCAAAAGCTTCTCTTGCTTTCTATTTATCTACTACATTTTTTCCCCTTTAATTAGGCGTTGTATCTATTTATCCTATCACATTTCAAGAACTCATTAGAAGCATCCCTGATGTCCTTTTAGCAATTTTACACTCATTATCACACCAAGGGTTGATTGTTCTTTTTTTAACATAAAATATTTGTAAAAAATTGGTAATTCAAGTAGAGAGGGTTGTTGTAAAATTATCACAAATATCTTCAATATTTCTCTTATAAGTTAGAATGTCTAATTCTCTATTTAAGGGTTTAAAGAAAAGACCAACTTTATTTTCATAAAAAAGCAAGTGACATTGGTTATCAATGTCTAACCATGGATCCTCCATTTTCTGCAACTAAGTCTAAGCTTAATGTTCTATTGTCTATCTATATCTGAATATTCCCTTATAAGAATATAAATTTATTATCAAGCATTAATTCTAATTCTGTTTGAAATTTGGCTTCTTTCCCTTTTCTACATTTTCTTAAAGATTATATATGTTTGTACAAATTGACTAGGATTACTTTGCTAGGCATTCTCTTAAGGGATTATGGTATCTGTAGTGAATTATGGCATATGTAGTGAATGGATTATCTGTTAATAACCATGGAAGGTTGTTTCAGTCTCCATCGCTATTTAATTGTATCCCACTTTTCATTGCATGGTTGGCTTCCACAATGCCATTATGATTTTTGAGGATTTTTTCTTTATCCCTCCTACCATCTATGATTTGCCATAAAATTTCTATCATATTCTTCCTGATATGCATTGTGTCAAACAAATGGGCTATTTTTAGGTGCTCATAGTAGCTAAAGCTCATGAATTGAGCAGGATAACTTTTTCATTCCTCATGGAAGTGCATGTCCTTCACAATGATTTCTATTATATTCCAACTTTCATAGGGTGTCATGATTCATGGTTTCATTCTAGTCTCTTATTTCCCATTGAAAATTATTTTTAGTAGCATGATACCTACGGTTCTTAGAGAGGAAGTTCCTATATTCATCAAACACTTCCTTTCCTAAACTTGTTGAATGATGAGATTTCATCTTAGGACCATAAGCTAGACATGCAAATTTACCCTTTGTTTTAAGGCCTACAAGAGATGGATTAAGGTCAACTATAAAAGAATGGATTATTTAAAAAACATGCATGATATGATCTAATTGAAATAATAATATACTATTAAAGTGCAATGGAATGTTATATACCACAAAAATGTGTTAGTCTTGGAGCATCATGAACTGTCCGTATAAGTATTCCATGGAATTGAAATCACCTCTGCCCTATTGGTTTATAGATGTCATACATTGTGATGTTGACCTGTAATTTTATTAACTTGTCGATAACAGGCTCAATATATACATTCATATATTTAACTTGGTACTTACCTAATTGTTTGAAAGTACACATAATTACTACTATGATATGTACATATAAGTAAATAAATAAATATAACATATTATGCAACAAACAAGACAAATAAAATTATTATGATATTCGAAAAATTAATGTAAAAAAATACCTAGAACAAATATTGTCAACACAATGTGCTCCCTCTTTATTGACATCCAAGGAGGAAGGTTATTGTTGATAACAAAAATTGACCACACTGAGTATATAGAGTTGAGATCTCCAAATGGATTAACACTATCAGCTGCCAATGAAAGTTTAATATTACAAGTTCATATTTAAAATGCAACCATTTTTTCTCAATTTCTCTAAATGCATAACCATCTGCAAGCATTCGAAGAAAACCATCTCCACTTCTCTTTCATGCATGGTAATCCATAAATTGTGCTATGCTTTCACACTTGAGCAATCGTTGAAAACTTGGACTTATGGGAATATTATGAAGAACCTTTTGAGGCACTCTTTTTTTTAGTTGATTTCTTTGATATCTATTGCTTTGAGATTGCAGGCATTTTGTTTTCAATCCATGTTGTCCATAATATATAATATGATCATTAGGAGATGCATCTATAGCTTGATACTCTATTTCAATTTCTCTCATAATGGAATATAAATCTCAGTATGTGTAAGGTAACTTATTTGATGATGGTAACAAAAATTCACTTAATAATATAGTACAATACAAAAAATCAGTAGTGAGTGTAAAGAATATTAACTGTAAATATTGCATTCTTATTTTACACATTAATTAACACTAAAAAAAATGAAAAAAATCAACCTTTTTTGTGATGAAACATATTACATTATACCTTAGGATCTATGTCATACAAGTGTTTGACAAACCATTCAAACTTTTGAGTTGACCAACAACAATGTATTAGAGAGACTATTTTATCTTGAGCCTTCATAAACTTGTGTCCTTGCCTTCTCTAGCACAGGTTCATCATTCTCATTGCTGAACAAGTCTTGGATCAATTCATTTGTCCCATCATCTTGAACTATGTTATTATTGACATCTTCTTCCACAGGATCATTATCTTGATCTTCAATATTCACTCCATGTTCCTCAACTTGTAGAACATCATTTCTAGTACTACTACTTGGCACATTCAGATCACAGTACTTAAGGGGACACCTTGAATTTATAATAATTACAAAAGTCATGTGAAATTAGTTTGCATAAAAAATATTATAACAATGATTTTTTTACAAATATGATTAATATAAAGAAAACATATATAATGATTCATAAAATTCTTACCACCAGATGATATTCATCCTCCCCTTCAATGTGCCTGTTCTTCCTACAATGTCTATCAACTGTATCACATGAAATTCTTTGCAAATGTGTGCACTCGCATAGAGTGCAACATAAATACATTTTCCATCATCAACCCCTAGACGATTAGTTCTTCATATAATTATTTTGACATTCTTTCCAGCCACAAAAAATTATGTTATGATTATGTTATAAAACAAAGTGGTAGTGTGACTAGATCTAATATTATATTTTTGTAATGCAATTGATATATAAAACAAACTCTATTTTTTTCTCGCGAAAAAAGGACATTATAAACTTTCAAAATTAATGTACTTATAGAAAATATGCCACAACATCTTTTACATGTGGGATATTTATATATTTATTGATTGTTAGAATTATGACGTTAGTTGAATAGTAAAAGTAAAAGATGACTAGTCAAACAAACGGTTGCATTGCTTGTGTCCAAATAAAGACACCATATATATCGTTCATTGGAATAATGACACCCTATAGATCAACCGTCAGAATATCGACGAACAGAGGTACTTTACACAATTGTTTTTTGAAAAAAACTGATATTTTTCTTGTAATTTGTGATAGTATATGCCATACCATGAGACTATTTCATTATAATTTAGTTCTATATGTAGTAGTGATGTGATCTATTTCTATTTTTCTCTTTCATATATATATATATATATATATATATATATATATATATATATATATATATATATATATATATATCGATGAAAACCCCTCTAAGGTGTGGTCAGCTAATGTTTCAACTGAAAACTTGATCGCTGGCAATTGACATCGTTTATTTTTATTTTTATATATACATCTTTTTTCTAATAATTTTAGTGAATTTATGATAACAACAACCTTCATATTTTGCACAACTGCTATTACACCTGTTCCTATTACTACTGTTTCCACTACACCTATTATTTTCACTGCAATCGCCTCTACACCAGTTGTTATCACTACGGTCATTGTTACACCATTTGTGGTTACATTTTTTGTTGTTACTATGGTTACAATTACACACATTGTTATTATTGAAATCATTTTTTCTGTGGTTTTGGATTACACTTGATTGTTGTTATTGTGGTTGTCATTATGCATGTTGTTGCCATACAAGATTCCTCTTATTGGAATAGAATTGCTCCAACCTATTGTTAATATGCTTATCACTATTGCTACTATTGTTACTGATGTAACCAAGCATCATATTCTATCATTTTCCACCAAAGGGACCCACTAATGTCATAAACTTTTCAAGCGCTACATTTTTCCTTTCACGTCAGCATTGTGGATATCACATCAATTGTTTCATACCTATCATATAGCCACATCACATGGTAAGCACCCAAAAAGTACATTCTGTTTTCATTTGTTCGCATAACTATGGTTCCAATGTGTTGGTTCCCAAATTGTCTCAGCATCAAAGAACAATCTAGAAAGACATTCATTGAGGATCTAGTGATCCTGTCACTCTAGAATAAAGACTGGCCTTCTCTATCCATAGGGGGTGTTCCCTGTATTTAATATTATTAAATAGATTTTCTATAATGGAGAATAAATGTGGCCAGATTATACATAAAGGAGTGTTTTGTTTAAAAGAGTGGTTAAAGTGTGAAGTGAAAGAAAATTTTATGAAATACATGATTAATGAATCCAATATAGTTTTTAAGTATGTAATTCAAATAAATAGCATCATCATGAAAAAGGAAACACAAATGACATTATTAAATAAATATAAAATAAGAAAACAAATAGAAAATTAAACATATTTATATCATTAGTAGAAGATTATGCATCATAATAAGGGAAAGGAACATTACAAAAGATATCATATTAGGTATTGTTGTATCTCATTTACCTTGCAAAATATAAGTATCATGAACCTATAGTCCACTGGTAGTATGAATACCATATGCCACATAAATTCATTATTGGTTGCAACAAGACAATATTGAGTGGGTCCATGATCAACCTGTAAGAAGATGTTATGACATAAACATGTAAATAAATACAAAATATAATAAAAAACTACTAATATAATTTATATTAAAGAGTGCAGCTAGGGGCTAATTCCCCTTCCTAGAAGCCTGTTATGAATAATATCTATCTATCTATCTATCTATCTATCTATCTATCTATATATATATATATATATATATATATATATGTATGTATGTATGTATGTATGTATGTATGTATGTATGTATGTATGTATGTATGTATGTATGTATGTATGTATATATATAAACATAATATAAATAACCATAAATCATAAAAATCATAAGTAATTAATAATTAACTAATAATTAGCGTTGAAGAGTCATGTATTCAACAACACATCTTCTTGTACATATTGCTGGTTTTCTATCTACAATCACTGTCGATCATGATAACGAATTGAACTAATTGTCACCAAGCATAGAACATATCATAAAAAATAACATGGTATCAGAGCTTTGGTGGAGAAAGGCCTCAACAAAGTCTTAAATGTTTGGGGTTGTTATAATGTTCATGTACAACCTATTTAATTTTTACTCCTACCTAAAGAATGCAAATAATTCCATGTGCTATGGTAGGCAATAAGTCCTGGTAAATATGTCTAATTACTGAAATATAAATAATGCAAATAATTCTGTGAATGATGGTGGGAATTAACTACTGTAAATATATTTAATTATCAAAATATAAATAATGCAAAGAATTCCATGAATTATGGTGGCAGCAACTACTGGTAAATATGTCTAATTACTGAAATACAAAGTATGTATATGCTAATAGTAATTTTTCTTTGAATGCTCTTGAAGAATATATTTGTCAATATGGAATAAGGCATAATTGAAAGTCTATGATTCAAGCATGTTTCTTTTGAATTTAGTTTGCTCAAATAAGCTTGGTTAAGACCCTATTTCATAAACCTTAAGTGACATTGGCAATAAAGAGGTGACAAGATTGAAGAGCTTCCAACTTGACATATTGCTTGGTTCTTAGCTTGATAAAGGTTTCCATGCATAACATACTATAATGTGAGAACTAAGTTCAAACATCGATCACTTCTCGAATCATTAGAATGAGAGCTATGCATCATCACTATAATCTTGTTTGAAGTATTCTTAGATCATCTCTTATCATCATAAGAGAAGCTTCGTTAGAAGTCTGAAGGCTTGCATCATAATATTCTGATATACTAAAGTGTGATCTTGTGTTGACTGAAACAACAAGTACGCCATAGAGATGAACTGGTTCAAATTTTAATTGAGAAGGATGTATTTGAAGTCTTCCTTATTGATGAAGAGGTTTCAGAGGGAAGATAAGATCCTTGCATGAATTGTTGATGTTTATAATTAATAAGAACATATTTTTAAGCTACCTTCAAGTCTTGAAGAAGATGAGTAGGACTCATGGTTACAAATTAAAGAATACTTTATCTCATTAGTCTCAGAGGGAGTTTTCCGTTGAACCATCCCGATAATTATAGCAAGAGACTTCCCTATGGAAGTGAATTGTTAGAAGCATGGCATACTGATTGGTAATTCTTTAGGTTATTGGATCCCATGATGAGCAGGTTGCCAGGTGGATCCTTTCTATTACAACATGCACCTTTAACCAGAGAGAGTTTGGTCATACGAAAGAAAATTGTGTGGAATAGGCATTGGAGCACCTTCATGAATTAGACAAACTTAGGATGTGGTCTCCTTGAGTGAGATGGAGTAAGGTTAATTAAATATTTTCTTTAACATGTTATTTGATTTGGTATCCTGGATGTACATGAAACAAAGGATTGATAAAAGCACTACTTCTAGAATGGTTAGCTATAAGACAATGTGTTTTGAAGAAGCTCTTTAGTGATTTGTGTGCCATCATCTATATGTTATTGGGAGGAGAAATGAGGCTCCCATGGACGGATGATTAGGTCGCTGATATCCCCACAAATCCATTGGGAAGGCAAAATTCTTAGCCTTCAGAAAGAAACATTCCCTATATGGAGGGATCTTGATTGGGTTAAACATTAAGCTTTGGGAGATCCTGTGGGCCTACCATACTTGGAGTTATATGAGCATAGGGTGAGTTTTTCACCTTCTCCTGTGGACCTCGTTAGTGTCCTATATTATAGTAGTCAAAAACAAGTTTTGTCTTTTCAATTTATTTTGGTAAATGTGTAAGGGTTTTGCTATGATCTCTTAGAGATCAAGATATTGGTCTTTGTAAAGAATATAAGATTTCATTATTGATGTAATTATGTTAGAGTGTGTGGAAAATGATGTAAAAATAGTTATGGATTCCCTAAATATTGAATCAAGTAAGTTTAGGGTTGATGTCTCATACAAGATCATGAGTGAGGTCATAGTGAGTATTGTATTCTCATAATTGGCACAAAGTAGTGGGGTTAGTTCATTCAGTTAGGTTTTCAACATCACCAACTAATTTTTTTCCTCGATCAGACACCCCAACATCCAATCAAACATATGCATGTGGAAATTCGCTATGCTTTGGTGTTGTGCTTCTGTTGTGAGGGGTAACGTTCAAGGAAAAAGGTTTGTAGCTTGAGCACATGTCTTTAAACAGGTTCCTAACATTGTATAGGATGTCTTATACCTTCTCATTAATTTCATAAATCGAGGGAATGGATAGAAGTATGAGAACCATGGATTCGCTACGCTTTTGGAGAAAAGCAACACATTAATTGTGTTTTTGGACTGTTTTTGTCATCATTTTCAAAATATGTTTTTGACCAAATGGAGATGAATTTTGCAAAAGCGAAAGAGGTTTTTGTCAAACACTAGATAAATTACAATAAACTCTTTATTTGTGTAAAAGGTGTCATATATTGGAAGATTCAAATGAATCATTATAGCCTATGTTTCAAATTTCGTAATTTCCTGTTTTAGTCATGATATATGGGTGCAGATTCCAAGGATATGGAGAGTAATTTAAAAAAAAGAGAGTTTTTTCTCAAGCACATGTTCATATACATAACCATGCTTTGGTTTGTAACATTTATCATTATTTGAGAGATATTATATAATATTTTATCCCTACTTTCCATAAATTCGGTCTCAGTTTCCTAGAAGGCACTTTATAAATCTAATGTAATTGACTCTATGTTTGGGAAATGGTTGAGCTCGACCCCCTAATTCCAAGGATGATCTAATTATATATATTTCATGAATTTTAGTGTGCAAAATGTTGGTTGGCCAGGTTTGAGAAGGAAGAACATTTTGCATTGTATTTTCTTGATTCTCCAGTGAATGGAAGGACAAAGGCAAAATTTTATAGGGATTCCTGTGTTAGTTGCTTTGGAGATGTGCTTCTTGGTTTCGTAAAGTTAATAATGATTTGAAATGAATCTTCTTGTTTAGTTTAACAAAGATATTGACTTAGAATTCACTTCAAATAGTGCTATATTTCAATTTGCTAAACATTTATGTTTTCGACTAAAATGACATTTAGAATTCATCCTGTTGTTTGATGCTCTATATGTCAGTTTCCATTTATCTTCCACTCACCCTTCTACAATGATATTGAATAAAAAAATCCAAAAATACTAGCTACTTTTCCCTTGTATAAGATCCATGTTTCTCTTCATCCTCCCATTGGAAATCATCAACTTTTATGATCATATTGCCCAATGGATCTCTCTTCTTTCCTACCAACAAACCTTTAAAATCTATATCCCTTTTAACACCATACCTAGCCAAAAATCTAAGTAACCGAAGTTTTAGATAGAGAGAGCCCTCTTTGAATTTGGAAGGGCTAGATTCCAACTTCCAAGTGGTTTGTGGTCACCTTTGAGCTTCTCTTTTCAGCCTAGCGAAGTTACAGAGAGCTAACATAGTGGCACTTTTTTCGAGGAGCGGAAGGTTCCATATTGCTTGGGAAAGAACCATCAAGTTTCAGATCTGATTACTAATGGTAAACAATGATTAGACACAAGAAGGTTGTGCATTACTGACTAGGATACTCCATTGCCAAACAATCCAGAGTTTAGAGCATCTATGGTGACTCCACTATTCAAAAAATTTAGAGTTTAAAGTGTAGATCTAGTTTCTCATCCAATCGAGATGACAAGGTATGTTGAAGATCCTTTGTCTATTGAAGGTTTTATAGAGTATTATGATATGTTTAACAATGATCAAGTGGAAGAAGCTTTCTCTTTTTTTTTCCTAGGTATTTAAGATTAAGAAAATGTTCTGAGGAGAAGAGATATTTTTTAGAATCACTTGTTGAAAAAATTGAGAAAGATATTGAAGCCTTAGAGATTCAAATTCAATCCCACAACTTCCAGTGACAAAATCTATCCTTTTAGAACCTTTTCCAGCTGAAATGATACATGGTAGTGTTTCCCTATGATTTTCAGATTAAGGAATGTTATGATTTTGAACACAAGTTTGACAATGCACAGTTGAATTTATATTTTGACATAGTGAATACATCTGAAAAATTTAGCCATGACAAGCCAGTCATTGAGTACCTTGAGGATCATCGAACAAATCATGTATTTTATGATCCTGTAGCTCACCATATGCATCATGAATTTCCACCACCATTACACTGTCAGCACAATCAAGCACTCTACTTATTTTAGTAGCTACTTGATTGGCTTCATTGACATTTTTGTATCACTTGATTTTAACATTTCTTCAGTAGGTTAGAGTAGGAAATGGTGTGCCAATAAGCTTAGCACTCTGAGCATGTTTTGTAGAAGTTTTTAGTTTCAATTTGTAACGATTTCAAATTTTAGTTTGCAGCATGTACATTTCTATTGTACAATTCAATTTGGATTCAAGTTTTGGTTCTCAGGCTTGTAGAGCAGGAGCATGTTGCAGGATTGGGATCAACCCAATGGATTAGGCTACTAGTCTACGATGTTCTTGGCACCTCATAGGGAGGATTCCATCCCCATTGGAGCCAGTTTTAGTGTCCTATATTATATTAGTCAAAAACATGTTTTGTATTTTCAATTTATTTTGGTAAATGTGTAAAAGTTTTTCTATGATCTCTTATAGATCAAGCTATTGGTCTTTGTGAAGAATGTAAGATTTCATTATTGATGTGATTATGTTAGAGTGTGTGAAAAATTATGTAAAAATATCTATGTATTCCCTAAATATTGAGTCAAGTAAGTCTAGGGTCGATGTCTCATACAAGATCATGAATGAGCTCATAGTGAGTCTTGGCTTCTCATCATTGGCACAAAGTAGCAGGGTCAGTTCCTTTAGTTAGGTTGTCAGCATCATCAGATAATTGTTTTCCTTGGTCATATACCTCAACATCCAATCAAACATATGTAGGTGGAAATTCACTGCGCTTTGGCGCTGCACTTTTACAATGAGGGGTAGCTTTCAAGGGCAGAGGTTTGTAGCTTGAGAATAGGTCTTTAAGCATTTTCCTAATGTTGTAGAGGATGTATTCTACCAGATTAACACTTTCAAAAATCTAGGGAATGGCTAAAAGTATTAGAACCATGGAGTCGTTGTGCTTTTGGAGAAACACAGCGAATTCCTGTGTTTTTTTGACTATTTTTGTCATCATTTTCAAAATTCGTTTTTGGCCAAATGGATGTGAATTTTCAAAATATCCTCAACCTCCACCTAAGGGAAATTGGGAGAAACATTATTTTCCTGGAAGCAATGCACCTATTCTTATGTTAAAGGAACAAGTCAATTTGTCCACGAGAGTGAATTATTATGACACTTCTGTGTCAAAATCTACTTTTAAATACTTAGCTACCCCTACTACATCCACTAGACCTCTCACACTAGATAATCTAGTGGAACCAATATTTTTCCTACCTAAGGGTGTTCTCCTAAAGTTGACACACAATCCTAATGTGTGGGATGCCCAACATTACAATATTGTTTAGGATTTAGTCCAAGCACCTTGTGCCATGTCTACTTTGGAGGTTCTGCAGAGATGTCCTATGCAACACAAAGAATTTTTGATCTCTATCAGTGGGGTGGATCCCTCAAATTCTAGTTTGATAACGTTTTACATTGATGCCCCTTGTTTTATACTCTCTTATACATACACTTTTCAGATCTTGGTTCGTATCTTTAATTGTGACATATACCACAATCTAGTGGATGAAGGGTCTTCTACCTGTGTTATGTCTGCGTCATGCTAGAAGACTATTAGTTCTCCAACACTCAGTAAGTCAAGCACTACTCTACAAGCCTTTGATGGACACACCTTCATGACTTAGGGCATGATAAAAATGCAAGAGATGAAATAGTTCAAAGACGCATGGCCTTTGAATAGATATTAAGTAATGATATGCTAGATGCAAGAATATATGTTAGGTACATATAATAATAGAAGTGCATGCATAAAGACTCATAGTATTTTATGGGCATAACATGATACATATGACTAATAATGGTTAATGGTGAACATGTAAACAAGATTAGGTTGAATCTAGGGAATCTAGTCAGCATGCAATTCTATTGGGATGCTCTAGGGAATCAAGTTAGCATCCTACACGTTTATCTTGCCACATAAAGCTTAAGTGAGTGTTCAAGAAACATCAATGTATTCATATGTACATCAAAATAATTTCACATAAGTACACATGATGCACAAATATTAATTTAAAATGTCAATTGAGTTTAACTTGGGTGGTTGGGAAGAATAATTGTTCTCCTCCCCACCCAAGTTCAAGTCTCGTAAGTTGACATGTTGACGCTTTGGAATATAGTAACTTTTTTGTGCTCTTAAGTGAGTCTATATTGAGTGCTTACCTAGTTTTAACAACCTATCTCTTTCCTTTGATTTGGGAGGGAGGTTGGATTTCTTCCCTGATTAGTAACCAATGCCAAACCTTGGAAACAAATAATTTAAAACTAAAATTATTTCCTATACTTGAGCCCATCCAAGTTTAGTGCTAAAACTTATCTCTGATACATATGCTCAGTTCCCTCAATGAACTATGGAGGTTATAGGGTACCCAAAATTTTCTTCTTCTTTTTACTAGCTTGTCATTAAGTTCTGATACCACTATGTCACACACCCAACCCCGTAGTCTTTCATTAGGGCTATGGGGCATCACATTTTTCTCCCTTAAATAGAGATTAATGGAATAGGGGTTCCATTTTATCACATACCTTGCCGAAATATACTACTCAATCATGCAATTTTTTTATTTCTTCCATTGAGATAGTTTATCAAATACTTTGTATGAAATCAATTACGAAACCTTTTAGGAATTTCTTCAAGCAATTTAAATGCAACATCAGGAGAATTCAGGTGACCAAACTTCCTTGGGGCATATCTCCTAAATTATAGCAATCCAAGATTTGAAACTTGTAGCATATTTCCTTAATATATCTTCTCTGTCACCTCCAAGTTACAGGGTTCAGAATACCTAATAATTTTTTTTATAGCAAGAATTCCAAGCTAACTTGTTTGAAACATGTTTTTAGGAGAATTTATGGAGCACAATTCCTTAGACCATATCTTCTAAAATATAGTGAATCAAGATCTAAAAACTGAATGATATGTTCATCAATATTTCCCCTAAATATAATCCAAGTTTTAGCATTTGAAACCTTCTAGAAAAAACAAAGTTATAATGAGTGCCAAGAGTTGACCAATCACGTTTTTTCATGTATTTCTAATTTTTTATGTAGCAAGTTCCATAAAAATCATGCAACATGGGTACTCCTTGTATGAGGAATTAAATTAAGCATCCAATGAGTACTCCTACTCAACATTTGAGTAAAACTATGGGGAGATATGTTGAAAATACGAGTTGAAAAAGTAGTTTTCCTTTATTCCTTTCAAAATTTGATGATGTAAACCAATATCATGTTATTATTTCTACTATTATTTTATAATATTTCTTAGGATGATCATTTTATACCTCAAAATTTCTCTAATTCAAAATGAAAATGTTAATAAAACCTAGAACTAATCTTTAAAACTTAAAAAAAGAAAACGATTACCACAATATCAAAAAAAAAAAGTGCAATTCTACAAATACTTCTCAAACAGAGCGTTGATATTGGTCAAGACAACTAATATTGTCGCTCATCTTCACCAATAGTTCCTAGGGCATCTACAATGGAAGAATGCCATATTTTTCAAGAAGAGGACAATAGATAAATTGAGAATAACAATTCTTGTAATTCACATAAATTGAATTAAAGGTAGACACAATTTTTAGATCAAAACAAGTTCTGAGAGGATAGTAAATTAGTGGTTACGAATGAGGAATAATTTCTTGGGAGAAGGTTCATTGGTTGACTAGTTCATACCTAGAACAAACTTAAACAATTAGATAATATGAACATGTTCTACAATTTGAGAGAATTAATTCATATTACTGGTTCAAAAAGGTGGAAGAGAATTATAAATAAGATTCGAGAACTCAAAAATTAATTGGTATTGTTTCTAACCATACTATAAAGGAATGTAAGAAATGGGGTCATATGTATTATATGTCCTTGCCATTAAATATAAATTTCCTTGAAAAGTAAGTTCATCATGTTAACAAAAAAATAGGTAATAAAGTAGGAAAACAATGACAATTTATGTTGATTAAGATATCGCTGCAAGAACTGAGAAAACAAACAATTCAAGCAAAGCTACTTTACAAATTAAAAAATAAAATGAATGAATATCCAATTTAGTTCCAATATGGCATACTGGTGGCAGGTGTGGGTTGAATGGAATGCAGGGTTGCGGGCTTGGGTAATGTGAGAATGTGAGACTTCGGGCTTGTAGAATATGGGGAATATGGGGAACACCTTTCTTGGAAGATGTTTCATTTGGGTAAGCTATTCTCAGAAGATGGGTCAGTGCATGGTGGGAACGTTCCTCTCATAAGACTCATCATTTTAGAGAATCCAATCAACTAGTTCACTCAATCAAAGCCTCTCCCGCAATGCTCCTGTATGCACCCGCATGACCTGTTTGTCCAATTGGCCCTTATCTTAGAATCCATTATTCAATATCGCTCAATTAGCAAAATAAAATTGGATCATTTAGTCTATTAGAAAGGATAAAGGCACTCCTCAAATCAATATACTCCAACCATCTCAACTCTCATAGATAAACGTCCTGAAAGTCCAGGTACAAATTTCAAGGAAAACTGAGTATTCATTATATATTCATCATTACATACATGAGGTAGGCCAAACTAGGCCTAGTTGAATAAAAGTAGAAGAAAAAAATTTACTATGGCACTCAACCATTAATAAAATAATTATCCTTGGAAGATTTATATATAACTTCCTTTCTTATAAAACCCAATAGGGTAAAGTTTGATTCTTTTCACATTGATTGAACAATAAAGTATATCATATGAACCAGACAACCATCTCATTCCAGGAGGGATGAAAAAAAATGTTCAAAGGGACCATACAAGGCACATATCATACAAGTTGCAAAGGCGTCCAACCTGCATAGGTTGAAGTGGGAATAAGGCACCAATATTGCAAAAGTTAAAAATGAACTCATTTTCTATCCTTTGTCAAGGGTTTAGAATAATTGTGACATAACAACTAATCTCCGATAAATGACATATTGAAAGACAAATGTGTACTCGTAATGAAGAATGAAACCATTAGAGAAGAATTATATGACTTAGGAGTAGTTTTACCTGAGTTTCGTCAACACTGAGAGTCCATTCGACAAATTGTAACAAAATGAAACAAATACATGGTCAAACCTTCTAAAACATAGAACAAAAGAAATGGGGAAAGGGAGTAGGGTTAAACCCTTAGATGAAGAACAAATTCTTTCAATAGAAGTTTCCATAGACTATACACCATAGCATGGTCAAAACTTGCCATGGTAAATCGACTTGGTTGCGGTAAAACGACCTAAGCTAGGTTGAAATCATGTCTTCATGATTACCTTAGCGTGCCATGGACCAAGATAAGAAAAAATAAGAACCAAATTGAAATTCAACCAAATGTAGAAGAAAGAAAACAAATAAATTTAGAGAATTGCTACAATCACAGAGGGAGGAATTACTTTGGTACTGGTAAAACACAGAAGAAGAGGGAGTTCAATAGAACAAAAAAAAATTGATTGTAGAGAACCTAGATGAAAAACGAAGGATTTTCAACTAACTGTAGTAAAAATATATTTACCTACGATTGTGCGTGAGAAAATTTAAATGTTTACATGATGCAAAAAGGGAAATTTATGGATAATTATCAAGACAAGGTTGGAAAAAAGAATGGAAAAATGAATCCCACGTTTGCAAAATATATATGAGTAAAAATGGAGAATGAGAGAGTATCGATATTTTATGGATTTATTCATAATATCATGCCATGGAAATTCACTGGTTAGAATAATATTTCCATCCAAATTGGAAAGGAAAGGTAGATATAGAAAACAAGAAAATTGACCCTAGTATTTTACTCACATGTTCTACCATGTGGCATTTATCTTAACCTCCATTGATAAGAGCAATTCTGTATAGGCGGAACAAGGTTAGAATCCTAGTTGATGGAACAAAAAGGAAGGGCATCCACTGGGAGAAACCCTACATTAGAGCCAAACCAAAGTAGAGAGGCTCCAAAGGAAAATGAATGAATTGGGTATATTCTCTCTATCCAAATGAAACCCTAAACAAGGTGATTCGTCAATTTGCAAGAACAGACCATGATCGTTGATCACCTTTCAACCTTTTTCCATACGAAGTTACGGGAAGGCACGTGTAACCCTAACATTGGAAAACAAATAATTAACCACGTGACAATAACATGAACCCACATTCATAGCTATATGCCCCATCTGAAGGGTCAAGGGTAATTATGGACATATCAAACCTTATATGAAAAGAATGTGCATGTAACATTGGCCAAAGGGTCTAGCTTTGAAAAAGTATTACACTATCAAAACATAAATTACAATGTCTTATTATAAGGTTAAACCAAGGAATTAAGAGAGTTAGGTTATGTCCATGACAAAAATAAGGGGATAAACCATACACAAAATCTAGATATATAATGCAGGATATGAAGAAATAAATGACAAGCTAATATGAAAATAAATGTTACAATAAATATTATGCATACCCAAGTATTTGTAAATCCACATCACATGCCTAGAATATATAATGGGAACCTAAGAAGAGGTTAACGATAAATATAAAATCCATGAAAATGTCTTAAAGAAGAAAACCAGTGTAAGAAGGTAGCTCACTTCAATGTTGTAAAATTAATGTAGATGTAATTAATGAATTATCCCATACCATAGAATGTATGTCATTGGTGAAGGAGACCATTGGTGTGACTATAAATATGACAAGGAAATTATTTTTGGGTATGTTTATGAGGTAGATTACATGTGGTCATGTAAGTATAACTCCATCCATAGAACACGTACCAACATTTTCTTAAAGAGGTATTAGGAAGCAATTCAATTCCTTGGCTATCTTACAAGGAATCAATTCAATTCCTTGGCTATATTACATGAATTACCAATAATAATTCTTCACTATTCCCTTTGAATTCCTTCAAACTAATTTTTCAAACCAAGTCTATGCAAAAATAAAAAAAAAACTACGCACCTTTTTTTACTTTGTAGGAACTCGATATTGAATCTAATGTATCTCTATAATTTTGGATCTCCAAGGTCTGAAATTTCTTCCTACAGTAACCCTCTGAGAATATTTCTAACCCCGCAAGTCTGATCAAGATTAGATTCTCCAATGAAGAGTTATGCCAAATCTCCCACGATCACTGGAGTATAGACTGGTTCAGTAGAGTGAACTTTTACGACGTGCCACGGGTCATTATTTCAACCTTAGGTTCTGAAAATGATAACCAAAAAACTACAGTCCGTCCTATTTCTATAACTTCTTACGAAAATTCAATCTGATTCTCAGAGTGAAAGTTATGACGATTTTCCCAAGGTCACCTCTTTGGAATGTAATTTGGGGGTCTACAAAAACCCTAACTTCCTCAAATTATATCTCTGAAAATATAGCGAGAAAAGATCTGAAATTTGGGCCCGAGGTTCAAAATGATTCCATCTCGAATGGGTTTTTTTTTTAGCTTTTGAAACTTTGTAGCAAAAAATTTATAGTGAAAATTCCATGATTACCTGTTTGGAGCAGCGAAACCCTAGAATCTAAAGCTTTGATACGAAATGTTATGAAGCCAACTCACAAAAAGATAGAAAAGGTAGATAAACGCCTTAGAAATAAGCCTCTTTGAGGGGGAAACCTCCTTTACATTACACAAATGAACAATTATTCGATGATTCAAATGAAAAAACCTCCTTTCTATATATAGGAGTCTAAGGGGTCACAATATAACCAAAGTCGACCTAACAATAATAATATAAAGGCACAAAAATAAAAATAGTGAGATTCTATGGGGCACAATAATAACAATATGGGTACAATAGGGGCACAACAATAACTATAAGGGATACAACGACAACAGTAATGGGGGAATCACTAGTATTATAGGGAACTAACATGCCCCTCTCCTTCAAAAAAGTGTTGTCCTCAACACTTAAGTAGTTCTAGATGCTTTTGTATAAAATTTTCATCCTCCCATGTGGAATCTTCAACAGGTAAGTTCTTCCACTTGATGAGATACTCTGAAATTGATCGATTTCATAGCTGCCAAGTTCTTGTTTCTTTGACTGCTTTAGGTTCCAATATGATTTTTCCTTCCTCATCAAGTTCTGGCAATATTGTTTGAACTGGAAGCTTGTCACCTATAACCTTATTTAAGCATGAAACATGGAAAGCTGGGTGCACTTAGGAAGCCGCAGGAAGCTCCAATTTGTATGCCATAGTACCTATCTTTTGCAACACCTTGTATGGACCATAATACTTTGGCGATAATTTATTATCCTTCTTAGCTTGCTTGAGGGACATTTGTTTATATGGTTGTAGTCATAGGAATACCCAATCACCTACATCAAAACTTCTTTGACTGCGATGTTGATCTGCCTGCTGTTTCATTCTATTCTACGCCAAGGTGAGGTTATCCTTTAAGAGTTGGAGAACTTGTTGTTGATGCTTGATGTGATCTTCTACTGCTTGAACCTTCGAATTTTCTCTTAAATATGATGTGATGGATGGTGGATGATATCCATAAAGTGCCATAAATGGGGTCATTTTTGTTGCAGTATGGAAGGAAGTTTTATACCACCATTCGGCGAGAGGCAACCATTTGACCCATTGTGTCTGTTTATCAGATACAGAGCAACGAAGATATCCTTCCAAACATTTGTTTACTATCTCAGTTTGCCCATCAGATTGAGGATGATAAGATGAGCTATGAGCTAACTGAGTACCAAGACAAGAAAATAATTCTGTCCAAAAATTTCAAGTGAAAATAGGATATCTGTCGCTTACAATAATCTTTGGGTTTCCATGTAGCTTTTGAATTATTTCCATAAATGTAGTAGAAACTGTACTCACTTTAAATGGATGAGATAATGCACAAAAGTGTGCATACTTGGTAAGTCTGTCAACTATCACCATGATAACACTCTTTCCTTCAGACTTGGGTAAACTTGTGATAAAATCCATTGAAACGTCCTCCCAACATTGGCTTGGAATGGATAAAGGTTGTAATAGTCCTGGGGTATTAATTGTTTCAACTTTATTTTGTTGGCAAACCAAACATTCCACCACAAAATTTTGAATATTTGATTTAAGGCCATCCGAAAAAAAATCCTTCTTAACCCCATGGTAGGTTTTTAGAAATCCTAATTCCCCTCCTAAGGGAGAGGTGTGCAATTCCCTAAGAATATTTTGTTTGAGTTGGGAATTCTTACATAGGTATAACCGATCCTTGTACCATAACGAATCATTTTTCCAGCTAAATGTATTAGATGTACTGTGATCTTGTTGTATCTTTTGAATGAGTGCCCACACTTCCTCGTTATTCTTCCATTCATCCCTTGCTTTGTTTATCCAATTTGATTGGATAATAGAAATGGTGCAAAGAAATGCTTCCACATCCTCATCCTTTCTTGAGACTGCATCTGCCACAACATTTTTCTTCCCTTTTTTGTAGATGATTTCAAAGTCATAACCCAACATCCTTGTGACCCATTTTTCTTCTCTTTTGAAGATAATCTTTGTTCTAAAAAGTATTTAAGACTATCACGATCTGTTTTTCCTTGAAGTGTCTTCCCATTAGGTAGGGTCACCATTTCTTAAGTGCATGTAATATTTCCAACATTTCCTTCTCATAAATAGCTTTGTGTAAATACTTTCCTTTGATTGAACGACTTTCGAAAGCAATGGGTCTTTCTTCTTTCATTAAAAAATCACCAATTCCATTTCCTGAGGCATCACATTCCACAATAAAGGTTTTTGTGAAGTCCGATGTAGCTAAGGCTCTTGGCACATTGCCTCTTTAAGATGTTCAAAGGCCTTCGTTGCTTCTGGAGTCCATGAAAATGCATCTTTCTTCAATAATGTTGTTAGAGCTGCTGTTATTCTCCCATAATTCTTAACAAACTTGCGATAATACCCTATCAACCTAAGAAATCCTCGTAGATGCTTTATGGATGTGGGGATTTTCCATTCCTTAATGGTTTTAATTTTGCTAGGGTCTACCTTAACACCTTCATGAGATACAATATGACCCAGATATTCCACCTCTTGTACTCCAAAAAAAATTTGGAGATTTTTGCATATAATTGTTTCTCCTCCAATAATTTGAGCACCATGTCAACATGTTGGACATGATCCTTCCAGACTTGCTGTAGATTAGTATATCATCCAAAAATACTAACACAAATTTTCTAAGGAAGGGTTTGAAAATGGAATTCATCAAACCTTGAAATGTAGAAGGTGCATTAGTAAGGCCAAAAGGTATGACCAAAAATTCATAATGACCCTCATGAGTTATAAATGCTGTTTTTGGAATGTCTTCAGTCTTCATTCTAATTTGATGATATCTTGAATGAAGATCCAACTTGGTGATGTAAATTGATCCATGCAATTCATCTAATAATTCATCAATGACAGGAATGGGAAATTTATCTTTAATAGTGAGCTTGTTGAGCTCCCTATAATCTAGACACATGCGCCATGATCCATCCTTCTTGTGAACCAATAATACTGGAGCAGAGAAATAAATTTGACTAGGTTGAATTATACCAGCCTCTAGCATTTTTGCAACCATACGTTCAATTTCACTCTTTTGGACATAGGAATATCTGTAAGGCCTGATGTTTGGAGGAACACTTCATGGAATCAAATTAATAGCATGATCATGATCACGAATGGGTGGGAGGCCTTTGGGAGTCTTAAATACCTTGGAATGACTATCCAAGACTTTTTGGAGATCTGGAGAAATGGATGATTTCGATGTGGGACCCTCTAGTGAACGTAATTGTTCAAGTATTCCTTGTTGTTCTTTCTTTAGAAGCTTTGTCATTCCGTTAGAGCTGATTATCTTTCCCGGTTTCCCTGCGATACTCCTTAATTCAACTTCCTTTCCTTTTGAAGAGAATTTCATGAGATGTTCTTGAAAATTAAAAGCTATTGTACCCAAGGATTGTAGCCATTGGACTCTTAGTACAACATCAACACCACCCATTGGAATGGAAAGAATTGGGCTATTCAATACATATTCTCCCATGGATAGCTTGATATTATGGCACTTTCATGAGCATTCATGGTTCCTCCACTTGAAACCATCACTTGACACTTTGGTGCTGGATATAGGAAGCAATTCAATTCCTTGGCTATCTTATAATGAATAAAATTATTGGTACTTCCTGAATCAATCAACACTATTACCTTTTTCTTCTTGATATGCTCTTCAATCTTGATAGTTTGAGGAGTGGTAATTCCAACCAATGCATTACAAGATATGGTCAGATTCATTTCTTCTTTTGCTAGGGTTTATTCCTGGTGTATATCCTTTTCTTTTGACGTTTCTTGTTCCTTTTCTTCCTCCTCTTCATAATCTATGTAAAATAATTTCTTCTCAGCACACTTATGACCTTTAGTGTATTTGATATTACAACTGTAACAAATCCCTTTTTCTCTTTTTTCTTCCAATTGTTGTGGTGTCAACCTTGTAGGTTGTGGATGGCTAGGGGCAACAACAATTCCATCTTTATGATTGTGAGTGGTAGGATTCCTTGTTGCCATAATTTTTCTTTCCATTTTTCTTGCCAACCTCAATGCCTTCTCCAATGAATTTGGTTCCCAAAGGTGAACCTCATGTTGGATGTTATCTTTTAAAGCACCTATGAACACATCAATCCTATGCTCCTCTAGAATATCTTTTACCCTTATATTCAATTTTTGGAAGTCCTCAATGTGCTCCATCATTGAACCCTTTTGTTTGAGATTTATTAATTAGCTAAAAAAAGTGTTGCTTTTTGTGTCCTCATAATGTGCTATCATTTCATCCATAAAATTAACCCAAGTGACAATTTATTTACGAGAACAAAGCCATCGATACCATACACATTGATTTGGTTCCAAATATAAAGTTTCAATGCGTAACTTTTGTGTGTTTTTCACATTATGGAGATCGAAAAATTGCTCCATCTGTAGTATCCATGTTCTGGGATCCTTGCCATCAAACTTCCTTAGATCGATCTTTGGAAGATGGTGGTTCTTCGATCCAACATTAGAGTCCATGAAATCATGAGTAACATTCATTTTGTTCTCATCATGAGTTTCATTTACTACCCTTTTTCCATTAGTAAGCATTCTTGTAGAAACTTTGCCAAATATGTCCTCAAATTTTCCATGCCTTTCTTAAATCATCCATCTTAGCTTCCACGCCATCCATCTTAGCTTCCACTCCGTCCATCTTCACTTCTACGTCATTCATCTTAGCTTCTACGCCTTTCTTTAAACCATCCATCTTAGCTTCCACGCCATACATCTTAGCTTCTATGTCTTTCTTTAAACCATCCATCTTAGCTTCTATTACTTTTTGTGCGAGTGAAGTTTGTTGCACTTGGTCTCGTAATTTTGATATATCATGTTGCATTTCTTCCTCTTCTTCATGAGCCATGCTAGAGATTTTAGGTTTCTTACTAGGTGTTCCTATTTTCTTTCTTTGGGGCATCAATTACCAATAATAATGCTTCACCATTCCCTTTGAATTCCTTCAAACTATTTTTTCAAACCAAGCTTATGCAAAAATTTAAGAAAAACTACACACATTTTTTCACTTTGTAGGAGCTCGATATTGAATTTGATGTATCTTTGTAATTTTAGATCTCCAAGGTCTGCAATTTCTTCCTGCGGTAAACCTCTGAGTAATATTTCTAACCCTACAAGTTTGATCAAGATTGGATTCTCCAATGAAGAGTTATTCCAAATCTTCCATGATGACCTGAGTATAGACTGGTTCAGTAGAGTGAACTTGTACGATGTGCCGCAGGTCACTATTTCAACCTTAGGTTCTGAACATGATACCCAGAAAACTACAGTTTGTCCTCTTTCTATAACTTCTTACGAAAATTCAATCTAATGCTCAGAGTGAAAGTTATGACGATTTTCCCAAGATCACCTGTTTGGAATGTAATTTGGGGGTCTACAAAAACCCTAAATTTCTCAGATTATATCTCCACAAATATAGCGAGACAAAATCTGAAATTCGGGCTCGAGGTTCAAACTGATTCCTTCTCAAATGGGTTTTATTTTAGCTTCTAAAACTTTGTAGCGAAAATTCCACGATGACCTGTTTAGAGCAGCGAAACCCTAGAATCCAAAGCTCTGATACCAAATGTTATGAAACCAGTTCACAAAAAGATAGAAAATATAGATCAATGCCTTAGAAATAAGCCTATTCAAGGGGGCAACCTCCTTTACATTACACAAATGAACAATTCTTTGATGATTCAAATGACAAAACCTCCTTTCTATATATAGGAGTCTAAGGGGTTACAATATAACCAAAGCCGACCTAACAATAATAATATAAAGGCACAAAAATAACAATAGTGGGATTCTATGGGGCACAATAATAACAATATGGGGACAATAGGGGCACAAAAATAACAATAAGGGATACAAAGACAATAGTAATGGGGGAATCACTAGTATTATAGGGAAATAACAAAAACAAACCAAGACAGGTCGAAATCATGACTTCAAAATTACCTTAGTGCGTCATGGACCAAGATAAGAAAATGAAAAGAAACCAAATTGGAATTCAACCAGATGTAGAAGAAAGGAAACAAATAAATTTAGAGAAGTGCTACAGTAATAGAGGGAAGAATTATTTTGGTACTGGTAAAACCCTGAACAAGAGGGAGTTCAATAGAACAAAAACAAATTGATTGCAGAGAACCTAGATACAAAAGGAAGTATTTTCAACTAACTATAGTAAAATATATATTTTCCAGGGAATGTGCGTGAGAAAGTTTATATGTTTACATGGCGGAAAAAGGGAAATTTATGAATAGTTATCAAGACAAGGTTGGAAAAATGAATGGAAAAATGAATCTTGCGTTTGCAGAGTATAGCTAAGTAAAAATGGCGAATGAGAGAGTATCAATATTTTGTGGATTTCTTCCTAATATCATGCCATGGAAACAAATTCACTGGTTAGAATAAGATTTTCATCCAAATTGGAAAGGAAAGGTAGATATAAACAACAAGAAAATTGACCCTAGGCATTTACTCACATGTTCTACCATGTGGCATTTATCTTAACCTCCATCAATAAGAGCAAGTCTATACAGGTGGAACAAGGTTAGAATCCTAGTTGATGGAATGAAAAGGAAGGGCATCCACTAGTAGAAACCCTACACCAGAGCCAAACCAAAGCAGAGAGGTGCCAAAGGGAAATGAATGAATTGGCTATATTCTTTCTCTACCCAAATGAAACCCTAAACAAGGTGAGTCTTCAATTCACAAGAATAGATCATGATCGTTGATCACCTTCGCCCTTTTTCCATATGAAGTTACATGAAGGCACGTGTAACCTAGCATTGGAAAACAAATAATTAACCATGTGACAATAATATGAACCCACATTTGTAGCTATATGCCCCATCTGAAGGGTCAAGGGTACTTATGGACACATCAAACCTTATATGAAAAGAAGGGGAACATAACATTGCTTAAAGGGTCTAGCTTGAAAAGGCGTTACACTACCAAATAATAAATTACAATGTCTAATTATAAGGTTAAACCAAGGAATTAAAAGAGTTAGGTTATGTCCATGACAGAAAGAAGGGGATAAACCCAACATAAAATATAGATATATAATGTAGAATATGAAGAAATAAATGACATGATAATATGACAATAAACGTTACAATAAATATTATACATACCCAAGTATTTGTAAATCCACATCATATGCCTAGAATATAGAATGGGAACCTAAGAAGAGGCTAAGGGTATATAAGAAATCCAGACAAATGTCTTAAAGAAGAAAACCAATGTAAGAAGGTAACTCACTTCAATGTTGTAAATTTAATGTAGACGTAATTAATGAATTATCCCATACCATAGAATGTATGTCATTGGTGAAGGAGACCATTGGTGTGACTATAAATAAGACAAGGATTTTTTTTTAGGGTATGTTTATGAGGTACATTACATGTGTTCATGTAAGTATAGCTCCATCCATAGAACATGTATCAATATTTTCTTGAAGAGGTACCACACAATAAGAAGAAAAGAAAGAAAATGGAGTAGATAAAATAAAGCATAAAAAAACAAGAGATAAATTGAGAGAGATAGCATACCTGAAGAACAAAATAATTCACACATCTTACAAATCTCAAACTAATCTAATCCTTTGAGGATGGACTCTTTTGACCCACTTAAAATGGGATTTAAGACAATCAATTGAAACTTTAGTATAACTTATGGTAGACATTGTTACCCACCATTTTAGTGACGATGACACCATCTTGTTTAAATGAAAAAATGTTTAAAGGGGGTTTCCATTGTATTGAAGGGTGCTAGTGTTTGTCTGCTCGATGAGATTAAAAAAACCTTCAGAATTTGGTGGAAAAGATTGTATGTTCAAAGATCTACCAAAGTTCATATTGAATGAAAAATGCTTTGAATTGATATTAGAAACACTAGTAGACAAAAGCAATGGAGCTTGATCTCTATTGCA
This sequence comes from Pinus tabuliformis, assembly GCA_031772625.1. Taxonomy (NCBI): domain Eukaryota; kingdom Viridiplantae; phylum Streptophyta; class Pinopsida; order Pinales; family Pinaceae; genus Pinus; species Pinus tabuliformis. The sequence continues at coordinate 1,157,653,657 of CM062818.1, read as the reverse complement.
ATTTTGGTTAGCTCAGAAGGTGTTTTCAAGAAGGATACCCAACAAAATAATTTGGTTGGGAAATTTACCCAAATTTGGGGTTTTGGACCCAAGATGTGGGTTTAGGACCTAAAAGTAAATAATTATTTATTCTAATGGGTTGAGAGGTGAAAAATCTAAGTTCTAGTGGTTTCCTAAATGACCCAAGAGAAAGGGATAAATAGAAGAGGAGCTAAATGAGAGGCTCATTGTGTGCAAGAGAGATGTGACCTCTCTTCTATAAGGAATGCCTTAGGAGGGATGAGTTCTACTGATGGAGGCTGAGCACTCTTGAGATAAGATCGTAGTCTAGTTCTGAGAAGGCTGAGTTAAAGGTTATAGGAGAAACCATATGTAGCTCAGATATTGGAGGGTTGAAGAGCAATGACGAGCTTGGTTTGGGGCATGGTTTAAGGCCAATAAAGGATATTTGGCCATGCTACTCTAATCCTTGAACGAGTCCGAGTTTCTCATCTAGCTTGAAAAATATTGTTGAAAGACAAATAGATCTATAAAATTTCAACTCATCTTGTGTACAACATTAACCCATAAGGAGCTGCAAATCCTAGTGAGATAGCTGCAACAAGGAAGAATATTACTTCTAAGAGGACCAAGTCTCTGTTCTATATATGTTGAGCTAGTTTGTGATAAAGGAAAGCTTGCTTCAACGAGGAGGCTACAATAGGGTGCATTACCTTTAATTTTGAGATTATAAGTTGTAAAATTATTTTAAATATACTCCATCTTTCTCCACAATTATCTAGAGATACTACATCCCCAAACTTCACATACATATAAAATAAATAAGACTAATGAGATTTTCAAGGAAGAGTTTTTTCTTATCCCAAATCCAAAGGTTTACTAATTTACAATTGTTTTCAAGCCCATGATAAACTTTCCACCCTCAATTTATATTTTATCAAGGTTATAGTTCCAACTAAGCTTGTGATAAATATTAATTCCAAGACATTTGTATAAAGGAACTTCCTCCAAAATATTATTGTCATATATGAAAATGTTATAAATGATCTTGTCAAAGTTAATTATCATAATCTTCGCTTTATTAGTGTTCACAATCATAATGTCACTAGAGGAGAAGCACTTGAAAATTCTTTGTTTCTTACCAATGTCAAAGGGACTCCTCGTCATAAGAACATGATCATTTATGTAAAGAAGACAAATGATGACTATAGAAGAAACAATTGCATCGATGCAACCTACACCTTCTAAACAATATTCTAACTTATCAATGTCTATGCCAAGAAGGGCAGGGGATAGGGGAAAACCTTTCTTGACTCCTATATTACATTTAATTTCTTCCAACCAACATTTAATTTTCATAAACTTGGCAATAATGTTCTCATACAACATTATTGAAATATTTAGCTCTTCTAATCTATTCCAAATATTAGTGGTGAGTTGATCCGAATTTAAACAGGAATGCAACAAATCACAGAGATAACCATAAACACAGAGATGCAGCAGAAATAATACTTCATTTCATTAATGTAAAATAATGAAATATGCTTACAAACTATAATGGAAATAAACTAGCTAGGGCAATGGTAGCTTATCTCTGAGAAGAGATGTGGCAGTTACATGCCTTTGAACTGTGTTAAAATGAGGTTCGTAGGCCTATTTATTGTTGAGAAACAATGGAAAAACCTAAACATCCAAAAACCTAACCCTGGAAGATGAAACGCCAAATTGTGGGTCCCGTTTGGGTAAATTGGTACATCAACTTCCCGGGGTGGTAACTTTGGCATAGGGTCTCTGTTTGACATGGACAATATATTGTTAGAAAGATCTATCCAAGAACTACAACTTTAGGAAGAGAAACATCGGTCCATGGACACATGTTGCTCCCAGGTTTTCCAAAAAACGTCGTTTAGGGCCTCAAAACGGCTCCGGAAGTTCAGGACCCAAAAAACTGCTAAAAATAGTAAACTGTGCTACCATTAAGGAAGCTGAAAAGCTGAAAGAAACAGTGGTGGGGGTCCAAGTGGACTTGGCAAGTGGCCACCAAAATCCACCTGGATCATGAGTATTATGTCAAAATATTTTCTAAATCAATGACACAAAAAAGGGGCGTTATTTTGTTATTGTGACACTCCTCTATAATTATCCTAAGCATAGTAAGGTAGTCCATGGTTGAATGATAACCTCTAAAGCCAACCTATCCTTCACTCCTTTGCCATGGATTTCTAGCCATATCCTGATCTTCTTTTCCAAAATATTTCTATATAACTTAGCTAAAATGGGACTAACTATAATGTTCCTCTAATTAGAGGGATTGATTTTATACCCACTTTTAAAAATAGGTACAATGATTCTTTTAGTCCAAGTTTTAGGAAATCCCTACTTGATTGCAAAATTGAAGACTTGTGTATATGAGGGATGAGGATAGGCCCTCCAATTTATGTCTTCTATTGAAAAAACTTCATCCTCTATACAAAGGTTTAGAATGTTGTCCACGAAAATAAGGGATTCATAACGATTTTTAAGGTAGGAATTCCAGCCCCTCAAGGGAATCATATTATTTTCTTTAGTTTGACAAGTTAAAATTTGCTTTAGAATTTCATACGATCTAGCTTAGATATGTCAAAATCTTCTCTTTCTTTCTATTTATGTACTACCTTTTTTCCCCCTTTAATTAGGCTTTGTATCTATTTCTCCTATCACATTTCAAGAACTCATTAGAAGCATCCCTAATGTCTTTTTAGCAATTTTACACTCACTATCATACCAAGGGTTGATTATTCTTTTTTTTTTAACATAAAATATCTATAAAAAAATTGGTAATGGAAGTCGAGAGGGTTGTTGTAGACTTATTGCAAAGATCTTCAATATTTCTCTTATAAGTTAGAATGCTTAATTCACTATTTAAGTGTTTAAAGAAAATACCAACTTTATTTTTGTCAAAAAGCAAGTGACATTGGTTGTCAAAGTCTAACCATGGATCCTCCATTTTCTGCAACTAAGTCTAGCCTTAATATTCTATTATCTATCTATCTCTGAATATTGTCTTATAAGAATCTAAATTTATTATGAAGCATTACTTCTAACTCTGTTTGAAGTTTGGCTTCTTTATCTTTTCTATATTTTCTTGAAGATTATATATGTTTGTACAAATTAGCTAGGATTACTTTCCTAGCCATTCTCTTAAGGGATTATGGTATCTGTAGTGAATTATGGTATTTATAATGAAATTATTATCTATTAATAACCATGGAAGGTTGTTTCAGTCTCCATCACTATTTGATCGTATCCCACTTTTCATTGCACGGTTGGCTTCCACAATGCCATTACAAAACTTGAGGATTTTTTCTTTATCCCTCCTACCATCTATGATCAGCCATAAAATTTCTATCACATTCTTCTCGATATGCATTATGTCAAAAAAGTGAACTATTTTTAGGTTCTCATAGTAGGGAAACCGCATGAATTGAGAGGGATAACGTTTCATTCCTTATGGAAGTCCATGTCCTTCACGACGATTTCTATTATATTCCAAATTCCATAGGGTGTCATGATTCATGGTTTTAATCTAGTTTCTTCTTTCCCATTGAAAAATTATTTTTAGTAGCACAATACCTATGGTTCTTAGAGAGCAAGTTTTTATACTCATCAAACACCTCCTTTCCTAAACTTGTAGAATGACGAGCTTTCATTTTAGGACCATAAACTAGCCATGTAAATTTACCCTTTGTTTGAAGGCCTACAAGAGATGGATTAACACCAATTTCAAATGAAGGGATTATTTAAAAAACATGCATGATATGATCTAATTGAATAATTATACACTATTAAAGTGCAATGGAATGTTACATACTACAAAAATGCGTTAGTCCTGGAGCATCATGAATTGTCCATACAAGTGTTCCATGAAATTGTAATTGCCTCTGTCCTATTGGTTTATAGATGTGATACATAGTGATGCTGACCCATAACTTCATTAACTCGTAGATAAGAGGCTCAATACATACATTCATATATTTAACTTGGTACTTACCTAATTGTTTGAAATGACACATAATTACTACTATGATATGTACATATAAGTAAATAAATAAATATAACATATTATGCAACAAACAAGACAAATGAAAATGTTATAATATTTGAAAAATTAATGTAAGCAAATACCTGGAACAAATATTGTCAACACAATGTGCTCCCTCTTTATTGAAATCCAAGGAGGATGGTTATTGTTGATAACAAAAATTGACCACACTGAGTAAATAGAGTTGAGCTCTCCAAATCGATCAACACTGTCAGATGCCAATGAAATTTTGACATTGCGAGGTTCATATTTAAAATGAAACCATTTTTCCACAATTTCTCTAAATGCATAACCATCTGCAAGCATTCGAAGAAAACCATCTCCACTTCTCTTTCATGCATGGTAATCCATAAATCGTGCTATGCTTTCATACTTGAGAAATCATTGCAAACATGGAATTATGGGAATATGATGAAGAACCTTTTGAGGCACTCTTTTTTTAGTTGATTGCTTCAATATCTGTTTCTTTGATATTGCAGGCATTTTGTTTTCAATGCATGTTGTCCATATATAATATGATTATTAGGACATGCATCTATATCTTGATACTCCATTTCAATTTCTTTCATAATGAAATATAAATATCATTATGTGCAAAGTAACTTATTTGACGATGGTAACAAAAGTTCACCTAACAATATAGTACAATACAAAAAATCACTAGTGAGTGTAAAGAATATTAATCGTAAATATTGCGTTCTTATTTTACACATTAATTAACACCAAAAAAATTGAAAAAATTCAACCTTTTATGTGATGAAACATATTACATTATACCTTAGGATCTGTTTCATACAAGTGTTTGAAAACTCATTCAAAACCTTTAAGTTCACCAACAATAATGTATTAGAGAGACTATTTTCTCTTGATCCTTCATAAACTGGTGTCCTTGCCTTCTCTAGCATAGGTTTAACACAAATAACATCATCTTTCTCATTGCTGAACAAGTCTTGGATCAATTCATTTGTCCCATCATCTTGAACTATGTTATTATTGACATATTCTTTTACATGATCATTATCTTGATCTTCAATATTAACTCCATGTTACTCAACTTGTAGAACATCATTTCAAGTACTACTACTTGGCACATTCAAATCACAGTACTTAGGGGGCCACCTTGAATTTATAATAATTACAAAAATCATGTGAAATTGGTCTGCAAAAAAATATTATAACAATGATTTTTTTACGAATATGATTAATATAAATAAAATATATATAATGATTCATAAAAAGCTTACCACTAGATGACATCCATTCCCCCCTTCAATGTGCCCTTTCTTCCTACAATATCTATCAACTGTATCATAGAAAATTATTTGCGAATGTGTGCACTCGCATAGAGTGCAAGGGAAATAAATTTCCTAGCATCAACCCCTAGATGATTAGTTCTTCATCTAATGACTTTTGACATTCTTTCCAACCACAAAAAAATTATGTGATGATTATATTATAAAACTAAGTGGCAGTGTAATTAGATCTAATATTATATTTTTGTAATGCAATTGATATATACAACGAAATCTATTTTTTGCTCAAGAAAAAGGACCTTATAACCTTTCAAAAACTTTGTACTTATATAAAAGATGTCACAACATCTCTAACATGTGGGATATTTATATATTTATTGATTATTAGAATTTTGACGTTAGTTGTCTAGTCAAAGTCAAAGATGACCAGTCAAACAAACGGTCACATTGCTTGCATCAGAAGACAAACTCCATATAGATCAGTCATTGGAATAATGACACCCTATAGATCAGTCGTCAGAATACCAACGAACACAGGTACTTTACACTTTTGTTTTGAAAATAAATGATATTTTTCTTATAATTTGCAATAGTATAGGCCATACCATAAAACTATGTCATCAAAATTTAGTCCTATATGTAGTAGTGATGTGATCGATTTCTATTTTTATCTTTCATATATATATATTTATATATATCGATGACAAACCCTATAAGGTGTGGTTAAATAATGTTTCAACTGAAAATTGGATTGTTTCAATTGACATCATATTTTATTATATATATATATATATATATATATATATATACATTTTTTTATAATAATTGTAGTGAATTTTTTATAATAACAACCTTCAGATTTTGCACAACTTCTATTACACCTGTTGCTACTACTATGGTTTCCACTACAACTATTATTTTCACTGCAATCTCCTTTACACTAGTTGCTATCACTAGAGTCGTTTCACACCATTTGTGGTTACATTTTTTGTTGTTATTGTGGTCACACCCATTGTTGTTACTGCAATTGATTTTTTCTGTGGTTTTGGATTACACCTGATTGTTGTTACTGTGGTTTTCATTACACCTGTTGCTTCCATACTAGATTCTTCTTATCGTAAATACAATTTCTCCAACATATTGTTACTAGGCTTATCACTATTGCCACTATTGTTACTGATGTAACCAAGCATCATATTCTATCATTTTTCATCAAATGGACCCACTAATGTCATAAAAGTTTCTAGTGCTACATTTTTCCTTTCATGTCAGCATTGTGGATATCACATCAACTATTTCATACCTATCATACTGCCACATCACATGTTAAGCACCCAAAAAGTACATTCCTTTTTCATTTGCTCGCATAGCTATGGTTCCAATGTGTTGGTTCAAAAAATTATCTTAGCATCAAAGAACAATCTAGAAAGACATTCGTTGAGGATCTAGTGATCCTCTCACTCTAGAATAGAGACATGCATTCTCTATCCATAGGGGGTGTTCCATGTATTTAATATTATTAAATATATTTTCTATAATGGAGAATAAATGTGGCCATATTATACATAAAGGAGTATTTTGTTTAAAAGAGTGGTTAAGACATGAAGTGAAAGAAACTTATATGAAATACATGATTAATGAGTCCAATATAAGTTTTAAGTATGTAATTCAAATAAATAACAACATCAGGAAAAAGGAAACACAAATGACATTATTAAATAAATATAAAATGAGAAATCAAATATATAATTAAACATATTTATATCATTAATAAAATATTACTTATCATAATAAGGGAAAGGAACATCACAAAATATATCATATTAGGTTACCTTGAAAAATATAAGTATCATGAACCTATAATCCAGTGATAGTATGAATATCATATGACAGACACATAAATTCATTATTGGTTGCAACAAGACAATATTGAGTGGGTCCATGATCAACTTGTTAGAAGACGTTATGACATAAACATGTAAATAAATAAAAATTATAATAAAAAACTACTAATATAATTTATATTAAAGAGTGCAACTAGGGACTAATTCCCCTTCTTAGAACCCTGTTATGAATAATATCTATTCTATCTATCTATATATATATATATATATATATATATATATATATATATATATATATATATATATATATATATATATATATATATATATATATATATATATATCATAAAAATCATAAATAATGAATAATTAACTAATAATTAGTGTTGAAAAGTCATGTCTCCAAGGACATGATCATTCGTGAATGGGTACCTACCTAGCTATATAATTGGGACCCTCACTTGTAATCAAATTATCTCATATTTTCTTGTATGTATTATTGATGTTATATCTACAATCATTGTTGACGATGATAAGGAATTGAAGTAATCGTTGCAAGAACAAACATACCATAAAAATAACATGGTATCATAGCTTTGGTGGAGAAAGGCCTCAACAAGTCTTAAATTTTTGGGGTTGTTACAATGTTCATACACAACATATTTAATTTTTACTCCTCCCTAAAGAATGCAAATAATTCCATGAACTATGGTGGGAAATAAGTCTTGTAAATATGTCTACTTACAAAAATATAAAGAATGAAAATAATTCCATGAATTATGGTGGGAAGTAACTACTCGTAAATATATCTAAATATATAAACAATGCAAATAATTCCATGAATTTTGGTGGGCAATAACTACTGGTAAATATGTCTATTTACCGAAATATAAAGTATGCATATGCTAATAGTAATTTTTGTTTGAACGCTCTTGAAGACTATATCTGTCAATATAGAATAAGGCATAATTGAAAGTCTATGATTCAAGCATATGTCTTTTGAAGTCAGTTTTCTCAAATGAGATTGGTTAATACCCTCCATAAACCTTAAGTGACATTGGCAATAACGAGGTGACAAGATTAAAGAGCTTCCAACTTGACATATTGCTTGGTTCCTAGCTTGATAAAGGTTTCCATTTATAACATATTATAATGTGAGAACTAAGTTCAAACATCAATGACTTCTCAAATCATTGGAATGAGAGCTATGCATCATCACTATAATCTTGTTTGAAGTATTCTTAGATAATATCTTATCATCATAAGAGAAGATTTGTCAGAATTCTGAAGACTTGCATCATAATATTCTAATATACTAAAGTGTGATCCTGCATTGACTGAAACAACAAGTACACCATAGAGATGAACTGGTTCAAATTTTTATTGAGAAGGATGTACTTGAAGTATCCCTTATTGATGAAGAGGCTTCATAGGCTTTAGAGGGAAGATAAGATCCTTGCATGAATTGTTGATGTTTACAATTAAGAAGCACATGTTGTTAAGCTACCTTCAAGTATTGAAGAAGATGAGTAGGACTCATGGTTACAAATTGAAGAATGCCTTATCTCATTAGTCTTAGAGGGAGAATTTTGTTGAACCCTCTCGATAATTATAACAAAGGACTTCCTTATGGAAGTGAATTTTCAGAAGCATGGCATACTGATTGGTAATTCTTTAGGTTATTGGATCCCATGATGAGCAGGCTACCGGGTGGATTCTTTGTATTACAACATGCACCTTAAACCAGAGAGAGTTTGGTTGTATGAAAGAAAATTGTGTAGAACAAGCATTGGGGCACCTTCATGAATTAGACAAGCTTAGGCTTGTGGTTTCCCTGAGTGAGAGGGAGTAAGGTTATATAAATATTTTCTTTAACATAATTTTTGATTTGGTAACCTTGATGTACAGGAAACAAAGGATTGCTAAAATCACTGCTGCTAGAATGGTTAGCTGTAAGACAATGTGTTTTGAGAAGCTCTTTAGTGAGTTGTGTGCCATAATATATATGATATTGGGAGGAGAAATGAGGATCCCATGGACGGATGGTTAGGTTGCTGATATCCTCACAAATCCATTGGGAAGGCAAAATTCTTAGCCTTCAGAAAGCACCATTCCCTATATGGAGGGATCTTGTTTAGGTTAAACATTGAGATATGGGAGCTCCTGGGGGCCTAGGGTAATTGGAGTTATATTAGAATAGGGTGAGTGGTTCACCTTCCCCCGTGGAACCTGTTAGTGTCCTATATTATAGTAGTAAAAAGAAAGTTGTCTTTTCAATTTATTTTGG